>OY776104.1:17042885-18292885 GCA_963675205.1 Catocala nupta
ATACAAGTTGATTTTAAAGAAAGTACGATTTATTTAAAAAAGAATTAATGTTAAATTGTATAAGTAATATTTGCGAACCTCCGAAGGCATAAAAGTAGCTACTATGCATACCTAGCCATAAAAAATAATAAACAACTGTAACAAAACTCTAATAATACAAATTAAATGCTTTAAAACCATAAAATATATGTAATCAAATAAACTTTTCTAAGCATAACAAAGTCGAAGAAAATGAACAAAAGCGTTAGGTAGTAGCGTAGTCTCATTCGGTGACGTATAAGAAAGATAAAAGATGCACTATTAAAGTGAAGCATGTGACGTGTTCTCTCTCACTCACTCTACGCTACTGTCATACACGACGAATGCGACATATAATTTGAAGTGGTACATGAAAAAATTTGGAGCCACTCTTACATTAGTATGTCTTGTACGGGACAAATGTCATGCCTCTTGTAAGTCCTACTCAACACTAAATGAATTACCGACCACTAGTTCGATACTAATTCAGATATAAGATAAAGTGATATTATCTAAATTAAATTAAGCAGATTTTACTGGTAGTATATTATCATTATATTACAGTACATCCTAAGTAATATTATAAATGCGAATATGCGTTAGTTATACGCTTTCAAGCCTTAACTACACGACCGACCATAATTAAATTTTGCATACACATTGTACGCGATAAAAGGACATAGGTTTCCTTCCATAAAAAGAAGTACTGTTCTCGATTGATACAAAATTGATATAACCTACATTTACGAATGAAGCCTTGGGCAAAATGTAATAAAGTATAATATTAAAGACTATATCAAACACTCGTATAAGTTTGGTAAGTCGCTAAACTCAAGCATGGTTTAGCCTATGAGAACGTATCAGCAAGAAACTCAATCCCACCTCTGCTTACCGAGAATATACGAGGCTAAATCTATGTATAGTAATTATCGCCGATTATCCTCCCGACTCTGCCAACAGACTAAACCCCTGAACAAACACTAACGGGTATCCCATGGGCCACGACGAAGCCACACATTAAACGGGAAATCAGAAATCAGCCTCGACTTAACCAAATATGTATATTTTGTCAAGTCGCTAGAGTCAGGCAAGTTCTTTAGCCTTTGAAAATATTCCAGCAATAAACTCAATTCCACCTCTGCTTACATTTTCGAGGATATACGACCCTAAATCTATGTATAGCAATTATCGAAGATAATCCTCCCATCTCTGCCAACACACTAAACCTCTAAACAAACACTAACGGGTATCACATGGGCCACGACGAAGCCACACATTGAACGGGAAATCAGAAATCAGCCTCGTTTCATTATTAATTGAGTTTGAATACTATCCGCCGACAATTGTACAAATTGCTTAGCTGATAACGGCCACGGGTATTATAGCCATACGACATCAATTAAAGCGCTTGTGTAGCTAATGAGTCATTCTAATTATCGACTGCATTTGTAGTGCTTATTGTTGACAAAATTCAGTGTTACATTTATATATTAATCCATACTATATGACAAGCAAAAACACTAAATACTAATATATAAATGAGAAAGTAGATCTGTCTGTTAAGCTTTCAAGGGTGAACTACTGAACCGATATCGATGAAATTCGGCCAGGAGATAAATTGTATATTAAATTAGTCTGAGTACTAAGTCTGCATTTTATCCCGATATGTATTACAGAGGGATTCACATGAGGAAGGCATGGGACTGAAATTAGTTTCTTATATTTTTATTAAACTGCTATTAGATTAATTGTATATAAAACGGTAGTAATATTAGTATTGATATAGTTAATAAGTTTTATAATAATGTCAAACTTTACTGCGCCTGAATTTATAATAAATAATCTAAAATCTATAAAAAAGTCGTAGTCCCATGGAACAAATTACTGATTGTGAGAATGATCTCCCATTTTAAAATATACCACCTACAAAATTGTGAAATTACAGATAGAATACAAATTCGTATATTATTTTATTTGTATTTTAAAACAAAATTAGTATACACGCGAAGCAGCCAGCAGCATCAAATGGGCCTTCCATTTGATGGTTACCGGTACCATAGCATAGGCATCATACAGCAACCAAATAAAAGAATTAAAGATAGGCGTCAAAACAAATAGAGCGTTTTTATTTTTCAAAAAGTCTTTTCTCGCATTAGGACTCAAACTCTGTGTCGCGTGGAACTTTACAAACGTATAATTAACAGACACTAAGTACATCCAGATTGCAAGTCTCCTATTACCTACCAGTAGGCAGTAAGTGTTACCACTCCCACGACAGTTACCAGTACTACCCCGGGCGAGGCGGCTTATTTGTAGTGTCACCAAATATTTGACAACAGCGGCATACCTACCTCCTAAAATTATATTCTATGTATAACACGTACAGTTTAATTGAAATTAAACACTTTATATAATTGTCGACAAAATCCGTTATAAAGTGTTTAATTTCAATGTATAACATTCGCGTAAACTTAAGACAATATTACACACAGTTTAACATTAAGACGCTGTTAAAACCTTTGTATAATATACTCTCCAGGGATCGATTCACATCACTCGAGTTACATCTAATCTCATATCGATATTAATTTGGTTTAGTTATACAAGCTCCGATAATTAGTTACCATGCTTATGAGCTGGTTATAATTAATTATTCAAGGTGCTCCATTTTGATTGGGCGTGTCATGTATCTAACCTATTAATTATAAACGTTTTTAATTGTTTCTTGTACAATCACAAAAGCGTTTGCCCATCATTTATTATGCCTTAGCTAGGTGCTCATAAAATTTAAGTGTGTTCTTGAAATGATTACTGGCACGAACGTTTAAAATTAAATAGCTATGTATTAAAAATACAATGGTAGTGTCCATGCATGTTATTTTACAAATATCATTAGTATAACATTCACAATAGTAAAATATTGCATGAGGTGCGGTATATAGCTGGGTTGTCGACATATAATACACATTTTGCAAATAATTAATATTTGCAAAATATTAATTATTTTTTATAATTATACCTAAATTATACGAATACATTAATTATTAAGCAATTTGAAATTAGCAACCGCAAACGAATCATGAATCCTGTCTATTACCAGAGTAGCCGTAATTCATAATAGAATATTCTTTTTCGCTCACGTCTATTTTCCTGAGGGCCAGGCAGAGAACACCACAAGATTTCTATATACTAGGAATCTGGCATAGCTCTTGCTTCATTTATTTTTTAAAGAGAGAGAAGTTCCAGAAGCCGAAATCTAAGAACGAATGATGATGATGACCAAAACATAATCGCGGAAATAAAAGCGTCCCGATTCCGATCCGGTCACTTTGAAAGAATGGGAGAGGATCGCGGAATTAGGAGAGCCTGTCTAGGCCGATCGGCAGAGCGACGTGTTGTCGGTCATCTCAGATATCGCTTGAGTGGTACTGTCGAAGCGGAACTGCGAAAGTTTCAAACCAACGACTGACAGGTAACGGTCAAAAACCGAAGGATGTTGCGTTCTCTTGTATCCGCGGCCAAGACACATTTTGAGTCACCGAGCAAGTAAAATACACCAAATTTATTTTTATATCGCTAGTAAGGAAAGACTGTTAGTAGGAACCAGCATGAAACAAAATTTATAAAACGTCGCTTTTGTTACTCAAAGCGAAATTAAAAAATAACTGACACAATTGCAAGCCAAGCATGTCCCTGTTAAAATTAAAATTGTTGTCAACTGCCAACAACAACCCGGTGTAATAAAACATTTTCTAAACTACGAAGCAGGTTACCGTCATCGAGAAAAGAGATTTCTAGTGAAATATGATATTTTCTTGGGCGAAATCCCAGTAGTTCATCAAACTTCACTTTTATCCACTGCTTAGCATGAAGCTCAAGAGAAAGCAATCAGGGATAAAAAGTATCTATTGTGTTACCCCAGGACATGGTTTAACTGGATAATAATATTCATTAATGTTTCCTTGCCGGATTATCAGTGTGTCAGTAACGAACCATCAAACATATTCAAAACGTTCATATTTATATCATCTTCTGCACGGAACTTTGCCTGCATGAATCCGACGGAAAGATCGGAATAAAAAGAACCAAAATGTCCATTAGAACATGGTTTATACGCATGCGAAGTACCATATTTTATTTTTACTATTTGATATGGTATATTATAATATTACAAACATTTTCATTTATAATATTTGTAAGATACCAAATCACCTGACCACATTCACTATAAAATAAATCATTAGCACATACAATTGAATTTTATCATCAATTTAATCAATGCCGCTTGTATATTGTATCGTATCGGAAATCGGAAGCGTTTCATTAACAGTATAAGTTATTTGACAACTTAGGGGGAAAGAATGGCTATTCCCATTAAGTATCGGGGGGTGAAAATGGGCACCCTAAGTAACCACTCCGTTTTCTTATATTTATAAATGCCGCTCCTAAAACTGTGCATTTTGGGCACAGGAAAACAAGTCGTTATCATTCCTGTGTTGTTTTTGTTTGAGATGGATGTTTCTGTGTTATTTTGTACGGCAGAAGTGATAGCCTTGTAGTAGGCCGTTAGGCCCCGTTCCTAAAGCATCAAACGAACCATTTTACGGGTAGTTAATTTTAGACACAATCATACTCTATGAAATAAACATATATCAAAATTGTGCTGTGCCTAGCTAAAACAATTCGTTTCTTAATATAGAAACCAAGCCTAAGGGTACGCACCTCTGTCTTAAACAAGTAAAGTGCGTGTTGATAGTTAATTATAGCTTGCTTTAAAAAATCGTCTGATGTTTGCCAATCCGCTTTGGAGCAGTATGGAGGACTATGGGCAAAGCCTTCTCATGTTAATATTAAGCCTGTGCTCAGCTTGTATTCTATGATGCACAGCATAGAGTACTCCTGGAGTGAAACTAAATTTTGTAGGTACATATTATGTGATGTCCATTTTGTACTAAAACTGATCGGTGTACATATTAGATTATGTTGTTGCATATTTGGTTATTATACTGTGTAATATTACTATAGCTTAATGTTAATGATATTATTTTGTAATCATTGCAATTCTATACTATGAATTATAAAACTGTAATCAGGCTGCGCCTATATTGGAGGTTGGCTCAACTATTTCGGGTATTAAGGGTCAGAACCCAAAACAATGATTTTAATCTTGTCGGTCTATCTATCTGTCTCATTGTTCAGGTATCACGGAAACACTATTGCACAGAACAGTTTTATGCAATATCATAGAGTAGAAAATCTTAGCAACGTCTCATTCCGTTCAAATAATTAGAAGAAATTTATTTAGAGGCATGTATCTCTATAGATAAGTGAGCCTCAGGGTTACCTAAAGATGGTACTTACTTCTCTAAAAAATATGATGTATAAATTTATTTCCATGAATTACGTTTCAGACTGTACACCTACTCGAAGCGAATGAATCAAATTCACGGGCAACCGCTTGTCACAAGACTATATATTACAAAATAATCGTATGAATAACTGATAATAATGAGAGTGATATTATTCAGTATAATTGAAAACAATTTGGACAAAACTGTACGAGTGTGTAATTTGAATATTCTCGAATTCGTATCTATATAATCTCGTATGATATATCCTAATACGGTGTTTCCCAATCAGTTACTCGCGTAACCAAAAGGTACGTGAAGTTTCTTAAAGGATAGCGATGTTTTGACTAAAGTAAATCAATCAATAATATTTTGTGGATTCTGCGAATAAATCTGTCAAGTAATGTAGGCTCTTCGACAGTTGACATGTTACATGCACGACCAGTAAACCGTACGTCTGTATGCCCAAAGGCGTTCGCAGTGGAGTATTATATCCACATTTCGCCAGCTGTTTTTAACATACAGGTAATAGGAGACGAGCTTGTCGCCGGTCACATCTCTAAGCAGAGCTATTAGGAATATCTTTGTGCAGAACGTGATATATAATTTGTATGGTTAAGGATGCTGCACATGTACTTAACTTCAACCAACGCTAGGTCACCAGAATCGAGCTTAACCAGACTATTTAAAACGTAAATGTTGTTATGATAGTCTTCTTTCAGTCGTTCTTCTTTTTTGTTTGAATAGATTTTTTGTATTTTTGATAACTGGGTTGGTTGAGAAGTTAAGTATAGTGCGGTCAAAATATTCGAATATTATTGGAATGCAATCCTGCACATCGCTAACCCTAATACCGTACCGGGTAACTAGTTTTTCACATTTGATTTAGTCGTTAACAATTTCTTTAACAAAACATTTTTACAAACGAACAAACAAAACATAGCTGTTATAATAATACCTCGTGTAATTTATTATTCGAAAGTTTAAGACATTGTTTACACCCATATTTACATACCATACTTCCTTTGAACAAAAAATATAAATAAAGAGAAAACAACGCCGGTTGCTTAAACTTTAAGAGTTATAATCGTTAATTAAAATCCTCCGGAATCCCTCGTAAAATATTGCTATAAATCCCCCCTTGACATTAAATTAATGCGATCGCATTCAAATTAGCGTTGCACTTTGTAAAAGTAAACAAATGTTCTTTAGGGTGTGAATTGTTTAAATAAAAAATGTGGGGACATTTATCTTTGTTAAAAATACATGAATTATTTATTTTTCAAATTACACTCGCTGTATACAAATAGGTGTGTAATAGGAATTAAAATATGGAATGAAAACAAAGAATTTCTAGACTTATAATAAATATATTTTTGAAGACTACCTACTTATGCACAGTTTGTAGTTTCTGTATCACGGTAAAACCTACAAACATTAAAACAAACACAGACACAAAGAATATTATTAAACTTGTGGGATTACTGCACAAGGCGTAATTGCAGTAGCGACACGACATCCTGAACCACCACATATGCAGTCTAGGCAGTAGATCATTCACTATTTTGATGTGGATTGGAACATCAACATAATCACTTTTTACATTGATCGCGGCATGGTGATCAAACTACGACGCTTTCCGTGTGTCAGAATTTCTGAATGTAACTAACTATGTGCAATTGTGCATGTATATTTTATTTGTACGCATGTCGTTTATTTTTAATGGTAACCTGGACAGTCTTCCAAAAAATCAATGTTATAAATGTTGAAAAGAACCAGACACAATGTTTTTGTGTCTGGTTTTAACTTCAAGAACTTACAATTTTAAAGTTTGTCTATTTGAAAATATTTGTTACACAGAATTAGTATCATATCGTATCAAAACAATACTGCAGAGAAAAAACTTGCCAGACGCAATACATCTTTGTGTCTGGTTTTCGGCTAATTGATGAATTTAGAATATCATGGCAGAAAAATTTAATAACATTTTACCCGAGCTGAGAATCCAGTCAGAGACCTTGTGCACAGCTGACAAATTCACTACCGGTACGCCACCAAGCCTGTCTTATGATTTATATAATATAATAATAATATCAGCCCTGTATTAAACTGTCCCACTGCTGAGCACTGGCCTCTTCTCAGTGTGAGGATGGTTAGGCCATAGTCCACGCTGGCCCAGTGCGATTTGGCAGACTTCACATATATTTAAGAAAATTATTGAGAACTCTTAGGCATGCAGGTTTTCTCACGATGTTTTCCTTCAATTTTAAAGCAAACGATAATTAACTATTTAATACGCACCTAAATTCGAAAAGTCAGAGATGCGCGCCTTATGATTTTTATCTGTCTATTTACCAATCTTAATAAAAAAACTGGTTTTATTTCTGTGCATAATCATAGTGCCATTAAAGTTTTCGTTGAAGGCAACAACAATGTCGTCGCATTTGTTTATATTCATTAATTATATAATGAGATCCAAAAAAATTGTCAGTACAACATCTTGTTTTTGCGCAGACGGACAAAAAAATGAATGTGGAGCACGTTCCACATTTCTCGAGAATCTCTTATTAGACAACCTGCCCGCCTACGCTAATTCTTTGAGACCTTAGGACGGCTAAATATATGCAAATGAGCCTATATACCGGCCAGCAGACAGACGATGGTGATGTTTTTTTTTATTTGATGTATCATACATATTCAAGGCTTATTGCCTAATTCTTTTTTTATACAGAACGTCCTTGCCTCTAACTGACAGAGAATACGTTTGTTATAAAACACTTATATTTTTATAAATTTCCAAATTATATTTAATGGCACATAGAGTTTTCAGGAAAGACTTCTTCAGTTTGCAAATATTGGCATCAATATCATATAGTTGTTTAAGCGTCTCGCCGCTGTCACTGCGTAACAATGATTTGTGTGATCCATGTTATGTGTTCATTTTTCCAATGTTTGTAAAGGCCCCACAACATTAGAATAAAATCTAGTGTGGTAACTACATTTTAAAAAACAACACATTATGTGACGGAAAAGGTTCAAGGTGTGTCTGATTTTCCGATGACATATAGGCGGTGTCCCCTAGTGATTACAATGACGTTAACGCATACTGGGATAGTTTTATCCAAATGCGTAAAAGTAGACTGGGAAATAAACATCTTTACAAACTTTTCCATTTATAATTAGGTAGGTTTGAATTTCGGTTTAATTATTATGGAAACTAAAGCAAAACTATGTATCAAATAATAAACAACGCTACTCGCAATCACCGTTTATTTTCCAACCGAAACAGCGAAGCGGGTATTCGTACATTTCAACGAAGTAATACCTACCCTCTCAAAGCTTGCATTTATTTTCTATGCAAATAGAGAAATTCCTTTAATGCCTGCGAATGCAATTAACTAATAAGTTGAGCGAAAAATTTCAAATGGATATTTTTGGTGGAATGTTTTTTTTGCGCTGCAGTTGTTTTTATACGTTGCGACACAAATGCGCTTAAACAAATATTTTAGAGCTAACTTTCAAATAGTGAGCTATTAAAATTACAATGATATGCACGTACTGATTCCGAGGCATGCAGCTTTTGTATCAAAATTTTCGTTAGTTATTAAAGCAAGCATTTTTTGTTTTCTGGTGTGGTCTACTTGACTTTGAAGACCATCAATGACGTATATGAATATCAATCGCTAGTCTATTACAGTAACAATGTTGAAGCAGTCTCAGAGTTAGCCGTTTTGCCGTTGCATCCACATGATATTGATGTAAAGATATTTTATATAGGTAGATGTTCTATATAGATTCACGCTTTTATATGCCTGAAGAAGTAAAGTTATACAGCTGTATAAGACAATAATTTCCTTAGTACGTTTTAAGTTTTACCTAATGTGGAGGTGAACTTAGCTGTTTATCGGGCATATTGCCAAACTCCGTGCTGCTGTTGATAATTTCATAAAAGAATAACGCAATTCCAACTGCCTGACCTGGAAATCAAACCAAGACCAGACCCAGATTCCACACCGAGGCAGTTCAACCAAACATCTAAAACCTACCTTTCTTTTTTACCTGACTATGGCGAAGGCAAAAGGAAGGGTAATGATTTGGGCAGTCTGGGTATGTATGTTTGTATGTTCCACCATAACGCTGAAACTACTGAACTGATTTTAATGAATGAGGTGTCAATAGATTTGTAATAATTACCCGGGTGACATAGGCTATATAAAGGTCATTGGGCGTTTCTGACCCACTTTATGAAATTTCGCGTACACAGACCAAATTAGTTTTAAATTGAAGAATTTAATCACACTTTTCAAAATATGTATTTTTATTTTAAGTATCCAATGGGAAAAGTTATTTAACATTTAAAAGTTAATAAACTTTTGTTAATAAAACAGAAGTTTTTACTTTTAGCATTATGGAAACGCGTCGTTAAGTCACTATAAATGTTTGTATAACTCTACGAAATATCTCTCTCTCGCTCGCACATTTGGCAGGTAGATAAAAACAGGTAGGTACCGAAGTGTGCATGCGCTAGCGCCGCTTGGATGGACCGCGTCGCAGTCGTACGTCATCCGTCGTTTCAATCTGTGCGTTTACACCTGTGTTTCTGTTATTTATTCATTTTATCGACTACTTGTGCGCGTTTTATGGACTATTGGCTTTGCTTGACGATTGGTTTTTACGTTGAAATGGAAAGACAAAATAGTTGTGTGTCGTGTAATCGATCTGTGTTACGTCGACGAAAACACATTTTGACAACGCTCTTTCTAGAAAGATACCGAGATCATGCAGTATTATTGTTGCAAGAAATGATTCCACACGAGGTAAGTAACCTACACAGTTATTATGCCTACTTACCGGCTCACCAAACATCGACTATAAGAGCGATAGAAAGATAATTATACTTTTAACCATGCTTTTGTCATTATAGGTACGCTTATTTGGTATCGTAGCCTTTACCGTGATTATAGTCGCAGTTATCGCAAACGTTTTCTTTGTTTGTGAGGAATTACAATCCTTTTTTACTAAAATAAAACTATTTTTTATTGCTAATTGCTTGGTCATAAACGATGGAAACTGAACACTGAACGGCAACGCCGCACGCGTCATCGTAAAGCCTGCAATACAAATGCCAGTAACTTGCATAAAAGTATGCAAGTAGCTGGCATCCCATTGTATCATTCCCCAATCAGAAGTCATACAGCTTAATGGCATGCAAGTTACTACCTTACTTTTGTAATTATAATTAAAATAATTACTTTTGTAAGTTACTACCTTACTTTTAAAGCGATGTGTGTGAGTGTCATTGGCGGTTGGCGGAGATTTTTGTATGCTGACAGTGGAAGTTCTCCGGTTGATGTGAAGATGATGATTTTAATATTTCTCAGTATATGCAATTTTTTATCAATTGTTTCAGATTCGTTTTGATGGCTCAAGGGCCATATGCCATGCTTGCTGGGTGAGATTTGATCGTCAATTGCACAACCAACCCATAGAAAACCAGCCTGTAATAAATCAACATATACCACATCAACCAGTGGATGACCAACCCGTGCAAGATCAACCAGTAGAAGATCAAGCAGTTCAAGATCATGTACCCCATCAAGTTGAAGGAGAGGCAGACCAGAGAGATGTTGCGGGTCCACAATTGGGTCCCGGTTTTGTTGCGCCTAGTGGATATTTGCGAGCTTCAAATACAGCCAGACATTGTGTTTTTCCAAACTGCAGAAATGTGGTGGCCCACATTGTTCCACCGTATGCTAAGTTTAAACTTTTGCATAATCATAATTTTTACATACCGGAATTAGCTCGGGTTTGCAATCCTCATTTTATAAGAAATGATTGGGAAGACTTAATTAATACCCCTTCACTCGAAAACTTTAATGGTGCTCATGTTGTAGGCATGATGAATCTGTACAAATGGGGTTTCGAATGGAGAAATCAATTTGCTTATGAAAATATCGAACAAATAGATGACAACGAATTCCATTTTTGGACGGGTCTTTCAAAATATCAATTTAATGTGATTTTAAACCAAACGCCTTCTCTGCGTGATAGATCAGAGCGTCCTGCCACGGTTCTTGGAATTTACCTAACTAAAATAACCAGTGAACCAGATGAGCGCTTAGCTACTAAATTCAGTATGTCGAGGAGAACATTAGAAAGGAAATTGGTGATAGCAAGAGAATGCTTAATTAATGATTTTGTGCCACAGCATTTGGGATTAAATCATATTACAAGAGAAGATGTGGTAGCCAGAAACCTTTCAATCCCAAGCCATTTTTTCGGTGGTAACCAAAATGATCCCGCAGCCATTGTCGTATGTGATGGAACATATATTTATCTGCAGAAGAGTGCGAATTTCCTTTTTCAGCGGAAAACTTACAGTCTCCATAAGTTTCGGAACTTAGTCAAACCCTTTTTATTAGTATGTACCGATGGCTACATACTAGATGCTATGGGACCATATACAGCAAATACTTCGGACGCAAGAATTATGCTCGACCTGATGCGACAAGATTCTCCGATTCATGGGTTCTTGAGAACTGATGACATTTTTATATTGGATCGTGGATTTCGAGATTCGATCAATACTATTGAAGAATGCGGATATAATCCTCACATGCCGCCAACGAGAGCAAGAGGAGAACAACTGACGACATTAGATGCTAATAAATCTAGGTTATTAACTATGATCCGTTGGGTAGTAGAAACTATTAACAGCAGATTTAAAAAAGATTTTAAAATGTTCCGCCATGTATATTTTAATGTTGCTATGAGACATATGATGGACGACTTCAGAATAACTGCGGCAATAATTAATACTACTCGAAATCCATATGAAGACCATATGTATGCGGAACAGTTCATATCCATAATAAATGAGCGGATGAATCAACGCAATGAGCTGGCAGATTATGTGATAAGGCATAATTTGAACAGGCAGAGAGTAGCGTTCGTGCGACTCGACGGAAACGATCGGGATTTTGAAGACTTTCCACGCCTTACATATGAAGAATTAATGTTATTTACGTTGGGATCGTACCACTTGAGAATCGCGAGGTCATACTGCCACGAGCACATGCGTTTGAATGGACTATACCACATCGAAATATACCGACACCAAGAAATTATCGAAAACAAGATACTAATAAGAGGCCGAATTCAGTCGCGACACGTCCGTAGTAAACAATATTACACGTATATTTTAGTAGATCCCAATAGAATTGGAAGAAATGGCATTGATCAGTATTACTGCTCGTGTATACACGGCCGCCGCACTGTTGGAAGCTGTGCGCATGTTGTAAGCCTAGTTTACTTTTTATCATGGGCCAGGCATCAAGATGTAATAGATGCACCTGCAGCCTTTTTAGATGAAATAACAATAGATTTTGATCAAGCAGAATAAAAATATTATTCAAGTAGAACTGGATTTTATTTTTACGTCCCTTAAATAGCTTTTGATAAAACTAACACATTCTACTTTCTTATTATATATCTATTCCCATGGGAAATTATCCAATGCCACTTAAGGATGACTAGCTTTCGACTGGTAAAAGTATTTTTGAAATCAGTCCAAAAGTTTTGAGTTAATTCGTTACAAAAATGCTTTAAAAATACCTTAATAATAAAAAACTAAATATTTTTTTTCTCAATTCTCCCAAGGCCTACAAGAATGCGACCCGTACCACTGGGGTGCAGATACATTTATCTAAATACCTTGCCCTATTTCGTTTGTGTACGCCGTGGGTCAAATGTCCGAACAAAATGCCCAATGACCTTTTAATTTCGTCTTTTTTTAGACCCATTTTTCACGTAGTCGGGTTATAGATTTTAAACTTTTATAAGATTTATATAAAAACTATTATTGTGTATCACGGCATTTTGAAACGTCGACTTTCCATGTCGTATCGTTCACGTATCATCAACTGTAAAAAGAATACTAAGACCAGCAGAGCGGTCTATGCATTATTTAAATTTAATTCGATGTCAAAAACCTAAAATTCGTTTTGAACTTTTTATTACTATCAAGTTTTACGTGAGTACAAGAAATATTCATAACTTAATATCTGGTGAGGCGATAAAACGATAATTTTATTTCAAGTTGGCATACAAAAGAATTAAACTTTTCGAGTTTGAACTTGAAGACACTTCAAATTTTTATCTTAAAGACTAAAATGTTTCTATACTACAGATCACATTTCAGTAGGTACTACGTTACTATGTACTTTTGTATGATCTTTTATTGCGACATACATATCTATAAGCCACTATGGGTGGATTTTCTCTCGCAAGTACAAATTTATTGCTTAGATAAGCCTTCATATGGCATAAAATTGACAGATTTTCTGTATCCACAGAAACTGGTAATACCTACCTATCTATATATAACGTTTATAATTCCGAGAGAGTGGCACATCTACAGTAATAATATAAAACTATAGTTTGTTTGTTTTTTATAATATAATAGTAGTTTAAGGATTCCAAA
Organism: Catocala nupta; assembly: GCA_963675205.1. NCBI lineage: Eukaryota > Metazoa > Arthropoda > Insecta > Lepidoptera > Erebidae > Catocala > Catocala nupta. The sequence continues at coordinate 17,056,734 of OY776104.1, forward strand.
TTATGTAATACTAGCGACTCCAGCTTTGCAAGGGTAGTACAAAATCTTAACAAATTATACACCTAAACCTTCCTCATGATTCAATCTTTCACAAGGGGGACTTTGTTTTATAACATATTTTATTTATTAATAATATGTATTGCTTAGTGTATAACAAAAAAAATAACAACGCGTTAAAATCAGTATAAAGTATTTTAATTTCAAATCTTGTATTAGATGTCCTATTTATTGAGGAATGTTATTTTATTGCATTACGCTACGTCCCACGGAGGCAAAACTGTAACCATACCTAAATACCATTTACCGATGAAACCGTGTAACAAAGCTAGTTGATTATAATTATATAATTATGTTTTAGTATTGTAATTAATATTGGCAACACTCGGACAATACAATTATACAATGGCGTACAGTATTAGCGTACACTGAATCGCTAATTAATTTACGTAATTTGATTAGTTACGACGAACATAATTCAGGAATAATAATATCGTGCGTATCAAGTGATTGTACTGATTGGAATAAGAAGGAGTCTACACGTGACTATGGCCACAGAAAAGCAACGGAAACGTCGAAGAAATTGTAAATATAAATTTTAATAGTTTAAAACATTGAATGCCATTTAGCAGACACAATAAAAAATTAGTTCGCGGTCATTTATGATCGGCATGGCGTTCAATGTGTTATTGTATAAAAGTAACGTAAACCGCTATAAAATCAGTACTAAGCAATTTGGTAATTCATTTTGATTTTTCGATTAAGAAATAAGAAAATTTAATTAACTAATAATCTACCGCCTATTAATCAAGCTAGGTATCGCAGCGTATTTACATACTAAAAAAAATAAACGGGCAAAAGGTACACCCATGCTTGATACAATAATTTGAGGATCACACAAATAAATATCACATGTGACAAAAATTTGTGTGATTGTTACCGGAACTCGGAACTCGGAACCGTTGTTCCGAGTCTGGATGTTTTTTGAGTTCGTTGTTTGAATGTTGGTAAAGTACCTCGCGCTACAGGAACTATACAAAGACCGGGCGTAGTATTAAAAAAAACGATGTATCAAATCGAATCAGTAAGCTGGCAGCAGCGAGGCGACCGCATGCCCTAAAATTATTACCACTAATACCCAAAATTACTTATGAGAACAAAATGTATATAAATCCTGACCAGAAAATATACTTTCATACTAAGTAAAAACCATACCAATCAGATCAGTGGTCTTCTAGTTATAAACGCACCAACCTTTTTATCCTAGCCAGGTGGCAAACAAGCATACGGCCTGCCTACTTACGGGAATCAAATCCACGAGTGTCTTTTTTAAATTCAGCAGCGCGTCTTTAAAGCTACCTATAGCAAATAAAGATCAATTCTATTTAGATTGTTGGTGCCATTTGGCTACAAACATAGCCTTAAAGCAACAAATCAATGGTTTCAATCAATATACAATGCGTTATGTACATAGTGGTGCCCGATGTTTTCTTACTATCATCGTGTACATTGGAGCCTGTAAGCCTCGGAAATTGAATGTCAACATCACATCCTAATAGTATTGTCCCAACTATTGCTAGTCAGATCAATATACGTAATATAGGTAGTTGTGGGGCAGACTGAAGATGTTAGATACGGGTAGTGTAGGGCTGCCTCCTGAGAGTTCACTGGCGGACACAGCAAGGACTCCGCGGTAATGTAGTGGTTTAGTTGATAGCATTGTTCCTGCACCGAGTGTTGTCGGATCGATCATGGGACAAAAATTTGTATGATTTTCAAATAGTTGTTCTGCATCTAAATGATCTTTTACTGAATCTAGGTGATCTTTTTTTGAGGCTAGGTGATCTTTGTGTCCGTTGTTTGAATGTATGTGAAGACCCCCGCGACCCAAAATTTATAATTATTGCTGGCAATACCTTTACAAAATGCACTGAGTAGCTGTTGCTACTGCGCGACGAAATAAACGACGCTTTTCGCTATAGTTTGCTTTTAAAAATCGGTTTGATATACAATCTACTGCATGTTCAGACACTTGCCTCTTAGACTAAAATATAAATAACTTAATTTTGTGGTTATAATTAGATTTGAATACGAAGTGTTTACAATCTTTGCAACTGCGCAAAACTGCTTACGATTCATACTTCGAAACGCGCGCTGTTTTTTGTACTCGTAATTTTCCTCAATATTATGCACGTATCTTAGCTCTGAATCTATTTAAATAACATCTTACACGAGCCACAAATTAGATATCAAAGATGGCCAGCTCGATTCAAGGTAGAAAATTACGCACGCCCACATTAACACCGGCGTATAGCGGTTTTTGATCGACTTCACCACTATAAGTATGTATGAGTTTCTCATAATATGCATTTGTACATATACGTATGTATGTTATGTTATGTGTTTATCCAAGGCACGATCGTTTTGTGTGCCTAGTTCATTTCAAATCCGTTCAAAGGCATACTCGTTACAAACATCCAAACGTAAAAAGTAATTTGCCTATAACTTTGTAAAGTACACTGACATTGATTTTAATATTCTAGTTGTTCGTGTTCAAAATATAACGCGATGGCAGCCCTAGGTTTACCCAGAGATTCAGATTAAGGTAAACCATTTTGATGTAAAATGGCGTACTATCGTATAAACTCAAAGGTTTTCAATTGCATACATAACTATATAAATATACACTTTGACTCACTTTTTCGTTGCGACTGACGTGGGGATTTGATGCCTGGCATGAGAAAATATTTAGGCATTTTGCTAATAAAATGTTTCAGTTAAGTTATATTACCGGTAGACAGTAAGTTTGCACTCTATTGTTCAATCAAAACATAGCAAGCGCAATCTGGGTAGAAATATATAAGTATGATATACATATATGTATATATGATATATAGTCTTCTATTGTAAATAATAATTATATTTTTTTTAAATATAATCAGAAGCTTAAAAAAAGGTAATTTCGTACCAAAGAATCTGACATAATGTATATATATTTTAGTCTATTCTACTACTACTACTACTATCACATGTACACACAACATCATATAGCCCAAACTAAGCAGAGCTTGTACTATGGGTACTAGACAATGACAAGACAATAAACAACAACTACTATTAGTTATTAACTGCCAACGATTGAAATACGGGTAACATTGTAATTGTTTTTATTGGTGTCTTGTTGTGACCTGACGTACGAGATATATATCTACTCATGGATATCCCTGAGGTGGTTGGTAGATATACAGTGTGGAAAATAGGTGAATTATAAGTTATAACCAAGAGATTCGATTACGTTCATAATTCATAATCATTCATAATTCATTCGTTATATGCTACATTGACTGCACGCGTACATACGTATTAAAATACATGCGTACATAGTCTTACGCCTACATACTTGAAGGAGTACACCCACTTTTCACCAGCTATGGTTTAAGGTTCCACATGATGGAGAGCGAGCCTATACCTGAATACTGAGGACATTTTCAGACCTAGAGCATTAAATTTCTCGATAGAAAACTCTCGAACATGAACACTCAAATCAAACCCGAAACCTTATGCACGGCAGTCGCATTCACTACTGCTACGCTTCAGAGGCACGCGTATAAAAATACAAGAAAAATATACATACATACATAAGTATGTATGTATATTTTCTTATGTTTTTATACGCGTGCCTAAATTTAACAGTGACAAAACACAAGATGTAAATCAAAACAAAATTATGACACAACCCAAATCACTCCGAACATAATTACATGCCAAAAAGAATACTTTAAAAACACTCCATAAAACTTGGGTAAAGTTAATAAGAAAATTTTCTTTTCGTACCCGATCTGGAACACTCGAATGTCTCATTAAAGTTCCCGGGAAATTATCCTGTAGCCCCTAATCCTGAGACCTCATTAAAAACTCTGACGAGAAAATTTACTTCGGATGCTTTACCTGTAAAGAAAGAAAATTGTAATTAATACTATTACTATTCCACATTGATTGAAGAAATGCAGTTCTCTGGAATTACTTGGAAGTAAAAATGCAAGAATTTTAGTCTTAAAAGAAATATTTAATTTACTTTCTAAAGGAAACAAGTTTATCTTCAATTGCAGCTATTGATTTTCTGTCATATTACGAGGCTACCCACCGAGAACTAAGTCCAGTAAGATGCCACGTTTGCTTATTTTATGAAATAAACTTACTGTATTATTAACTTATTTTATTTAATAAAGTTCTGGGTTTGTTAGGCTGAAGTAGGACTGGATCGGACACGTCTGCCGCATGCACCTAGGGTGGTGGAGAAAAATCGTAACCAATTGGGTGCGACATGACAGTCCACGGCGACGAGGTGAACCTAAACGGAGTTGTCGGGATGACCAGGACGTTTTCGAAAGGGGTGGCAGGGGATATATTCGAACAGACTGATTTGGGAGTCCAGGGGAGAATCTATGCTAACCACTATGTAATAATTCTAAGTGTATCTTCACGAATACATAGTGTATATTTTATTGGAGTAGTAGATACTATAACTCATCATCATCATTCTCCGGCCCGTATCTCAAGTTAAGAACAATCTCAGTAGTCATGTGGCATACGTTTTGTTGTTTGATTATGTCCAGTGCGGACAGTGTTATTGGGTTTTTCTTTATATTAATAACGCTTTTAGTGTCTAGTATACGTAACTCTTTTTTTCTTGTAGATAAAATACTTGTCTTAACACCTGCTTTCTCTCTATGTACTTGCGCATCTTTTCTGTCACACTTAATTGCTGTTAGTCTTTATTTCTGTCACTCTTCTTTTCTGTTAGTCTTCTTTCCTATCACTCTTCTTTTTTGTCAAATCGTGTTTATCGTATTAAATAGGAATAAAGGCCTTTGTCCGCGCCATCTTATATCCTTTAAGTGTGCACCTTTACCGTCAAATTAATCAAATCAACACACACATACAGAATTTACAACTTCGTGAAATTCAACGTCTCAAGAGTTTTCATTAAACTCAGCAAGTTATAATGTGCTGACATAAAGTACATCGCGATATTATTTGCCATTTCGTAAAACTGCTAATATAATTTCGCAAGCACTAGACAATCTCTGAGTATGCATTAGTATAATATTCGAAGCTTAGTTGAAGATGTTTCGCAATAAATGATAGAACTTCTTTCAATACAATTAAAATGTTATTTTAAACGTAAGAATTGCTATCTGAATATTGTAGGTAAATTCTTTGTGTTACCTCTCATGTTAACGGTTGCCAGAACTCCTTAACTCCTTCGTCGTTATGTCTCAATATGGTTAAGCTAACAAGTTAAGAAAGGTCTCTGCTGTCAGTGAAGGCACCTAATTTCATCTTCCATTACGCTGGAAGCGCATTAATTCCTTGTATTGCTGGGTCTCTATTACTGTTTATCCTTTTGGTGTGACAATCACTATAATATATTTTTAAGAGCACATTTAACAATTACGTAGTCATTTTTATTTATTATCAGGCATTATCAGAAGCATAAACTGAGTCTGGACTCAGTTTATGCCAGCATAAGGAATAAAATTAACATTGATACTTCATATTTTTTTAATAAGCATTTATTTCAATTAAGGTTACACAATTGTTACATTTACTATGATGGCCACACTAGGCGCAGCCTGTATCGTGGCTATCAAAGAATACGATTGACTTACGCCTGGAACTTAATTGTTATAAATAATATGAAAATACATAATAAATCACTGAATATGAGTGTGTGTTTGTGTGTATGTATGTAGGGCTCAAGTAATGGTACAGAAAACTGTAGGACACTCAAAGCGATTCATCGAGCAATAGTTTTAAGGAGTTGTTCCGTGTCATGATAATTTAAATAGAGATAATCTTTTTAACTTTAAGTGAACTTCACGAGTAGATCAGTACTTAAAATCACACTTTTCACTACTTTATTATACAAACAGGGGAACATATATTTTTAAATCTTTTGGTGAATGTAGTCTTGCATTTTGTGGTAGGGGGGAGCTTGAAGACCCTCGTATTTATGTACCATGTAAATATGAGATAATAAAAAGAAATATGCTAAACAAAAAATAATATGGTAAAACATAACATTTAAACATAATATTGTCATTTGGGGCATTCAGGACCATCTTGTGAGTGTTCATGACTGCATCATCAGTATGTACAGTTGCCGTATACCTAGTAGTCCAGCAGCTTTATGGAGTGCAACTGTTGGAAATTTAATTGGTTTTTTGGGCATAACTTTAAGTATTGATCTCTGAGCTCTCTTCAATTGTATTACATGTGATGTTGCTGCATCTCCCCAGACGCTGAGACAATGCGTTAGGATAGATCGGCAGAGTGAGATAAACACTGTTTTGAGAAGCTCGACATTAGCAACGTCACGAAGTTCTTTGAACACGTAAATAACTTTTCTGCATCTCGCTGAAAGGGCAGTTATGTGTTCGTTAAAAGTTAGCTTCTCGTCAAAGATTACTCCGAGATATTAAAGAGATTTAGTTCTTAGACCTTCACTACAGTCACAGCCGGTGTGAACAATATGTAGGCCTAAGTAACAGGAATGAATTTTAAGGATTGGACTGCATACCAAATTGATTGTGGGTAAGTATATTATTTACTTCCAGATATTTCACAAGCCGTTGATTTACTATCCTTTCTAATATCTTTGCAAATATTGGGCGCAAAGACATAGGCCGGTAATTGCTCGGCAAGTTGGTTTCGTCTCATTTGTACTATTATATATATTTATTGCAACAATGACTGCGGTCTTCCAGTCTTGTGGCACGATCACTGTTGATCCCTGCTGCTGGTCAGACTTACGAGCTTGATGTTCTATCAGTTTTGATTCCAGAGCAAGCGAGTTTCCGACCGGTGAAGTCATGTTGCAACCAGATACTGAAACTCTCGCAGCATATAGAGGACGGGTTTGAACATCGCAAAATATCTGACGCTGTTTTCGTTGATCTATTTGCGGCCTACGACACAGTGAACCTCAGGAGGCTTTTGTGGAAGGTGGAAACCATGACCGGTGCCTACAAATTTGGAGAGTTCGGGAGCCACCGACAAGGCAGCTGGCGTAACTGCTTTGTGGGCGGCAAATATATAATTCGAAAGTGTTTCCAACGAAACGCTAAGAAGAAGATCCCTATTGAAAGGCTTTGGTTTATTATTGACGTTAGGGGTTCTATTATATTATCCTTCGCCATTTTTAATAACAAGCTATTTATGCCATCTAGTCCTGTTGCGCTGTCGTGTTTAATTGTGTTCTATTTCTCTTTTATCTGTTGGCTCAAAAAAGAAGGAATTACTAGGTGACCTAGAGTTGCGTATCTAATTTGCCAACTCAAGTTGTGTTGAGCCAAGATGTTGTAAAATATTATCTGCATGTTGTTGTCCCACTGAGGCAAAAACTCGTTGCAACGGTCAACTGCAGCTTCTGGGCAAGAATTTCTGGTAATCAGCTGAGATGCTTTGGAGTTTGAGCCGTTTTTTCTGTGAGTGATATAGTTAATTGCTTGCCAAAGCTTTCGTTGATGGTTTTTATATTTTTGCAGCAAATCCGTTTCATAGGCATTCTTTATTTTGCGCAATAGACTGATATAGAAGTTTCGATATCTAGTGTAAACAATTGATTTTATATCGTTACCAGGATTCCTTCTAACCTCCGGATGAAGCTTATCTCATACCCGTGAGCACCTTAGCAGTCCCTATGTCATCCACGGTTTGATAATTGTTTTTGAATGGTTAATCAACTTAGTTTCCGAGTTAGAATCGAGTAGTTTTTTTATTATGTTTTAAAATATATCTAATTGCTCGGTCACATTTTGAATGTGATTTAGCCTTGACCAGTCTACGCTACTTAACTCTTCTGTTATAGAGTCGTAATTAAGGTGCAGCTTGTATCTTGAAAGCATAATTGGTCTAGTAAATATGTTACTTAAACCGGTGATTACAATATGATCAGTTATAGATGCAGGACAGACTATTGTTTCAACATCCACTTGGCCATTGACGAAAACATGATCAAGCACACGTTTTTTCTAGTGGAATCATTTATAGCTGGTGTTAAACCTGTTTCAGCCATGGCACAGAGATAAGCACTTGATTCTGTACTGACGGTGTTCATTATATTTATATTAATATCGCCTGTGAAAACTGTGCATGGTTTTATATTTATATATTGTATGACATCATATATTGAGTTAATAAAGCGATCTAGATTCTAAACAGAAGGCGATCTATAGACACCTAAGATAGTTATAACATTTGGGATGGTTATGGCATGGCATTCTGCATCCTCTACAGCGGTTTCGAATATCTGTGGAGACCAAATGTTCTTGCCATATGCGACTATGCCACCTGCTCTGTTTATATGTCTTGTGGTACGAAACGCAGTAAATCCATCCAAGTGATACAGTCGAGCTTTCATGTAGCGAACATTCTGTCAATATAATCACATCAAAATCAGTATTATTTCTCGAAAGGATTACAATGTGTCGTGATGTTTAGCGTTAAAATTTCATTTTATATTTATGAATAATGCTACAGCAATCCTCTGCGGCATTTATAGACTGGCATTTTATTGTGAACGCGTTATCAATACACTTAATTATATCAAGTGTGGTCATTGTGGATAATTAATAATGTTATTTTAAGCAAACTAAAAGTTACGAAAAATTACAATCTATGATATACATGTATGTAGCAGTGTAAATATGTATGTTGCATGTTTATTTGTCAAATAATGTACTACTCAAAACAAAATAAGGGCCACTAGTTTATTTACATTTAAGTGCACTTTAGTAAACTGATAAGTAGCATTATATTGATATTACGAACTCTTTGGTGTTTGATCTCTTTTATGCTGGTGTTCGTGTTCCTAATTTGAAAAGTATTGGCCATCATTTTAAGAAAAAAATAATTGGATGTTATTCTTATGTTTTTCTTCGATTGTCTTCTTAACTTGTTTCGGTTATTTTAAGAAATAGGTTTACTTTTTCAATTTTAATTGATTAATTTATCATCTCGCGTTAATCTTGCCACCAGTACGAAGGCACATGGATACAATTACAGCAACCAGATCCATAACTATGATTCAAGAAGGACGTTCTCAGCGTTACGTGGGTTTACAGTTGGGTTTTCTCAAAGAGCTGTCCAAAATGTATGGAATCCCGGACAATGCCCGTGCACACGCAGCTCGATCGACCCAAACTGTCCTAGAAGGGTCTCATGTTGAGATATTACCATGGCCAGCTAACAGTCCGTATTTAAATCCAATCGAGCAATTGTGGGACCAATTGAAACGAAGGGTTGGAGAGAATGAGCAAGGGGTCTACGACCAACAGCAGCTGATTGACGCTTTAAAACGTGCCTGGGAGGAGATTCCAGATGAAAACGTCAGGAATTTGATCCAGAGTATTCATACGAGGCTTCAGGAGTGTATTGCTAAGAGAGGAGGACATACTCGTTACTAAAAAGAAGAAACAAAAGTGACAAGAACAGTATTTTGTCTTTTCCCGGTGATTTCTTTTGTTCATGTTTTTCATTAAAAATGGCCAATTTCATTATGAACTTAAAAAAAACAATTCATGATTATTATTTTAAACAATTGTTAGCCTATATTATAACCAATAACATTATTTTGTAGTTACATAAGTTAAACAATTTAATGTCTTTATTGTTTCATGGTACAGCAAAAAATCTTAGTAGTAGTAGTAGTCGTAGTATATATACAAAATTATTGAACTTTTATATGTGTATTTAATGTTTGTATGTATGTGTATAAAGGCTAGTGTTGTAAAGGTTGTATTATATTTAATTAATGTTATTAGTGTCTGAGTAAATACAGGTTTTATCAAAATATAAAAATAATGTAGAATAATGAAGCAAGCTACCGTATGAACTATAATCAAACAATTAATAAGTATTCTTTGGGGATGTTGTTTTAGGGAGAGATGTGTACTTGTTAAGATCTTCAATTGACTGGATATGAATTGCCGCTTTTCCTTCCTCTTTTTTGGTGAATATAGAGCCATTGCGTAGCCAGCAGTAACCAAAGGATCAAAGTTGAGCTCTCGCTCTGGCCTATCGAAATAACAGCCTTTTCTCCTTTGTAATACGTTCGTTGACGTAAACTTTGGACGACGTATCATTAATAATGTTATCGGATGTTAAATTTCTCCTAGATTTTGCAGCAGTAATAAGTTCGTCTCTCTTGGATTTTCGAGTTAGCTTTACGATGATGGGCCTGTGCAGTATGACTCGAGCAAGTTCTAAGCACCAACATAACAAAAATTCAACAATTTTTGTTATGTTGGTGCTTAGAACTTGCTCGAGTAATATCACTGATGTTCGATTCATTTAGCTCAACACTCATTTTCTGAGACAAATTCAGCATGATAGTTTGTTGTCAACGCTTTAAAGTACTCTGAAAACAATTCGCCTTGTCAAAGCTCTGTTTAAAGACTTCCGGATGAACCTCAATAACTAGTCAGTGAATTACCGTTAAAAAGCAAATTTATAATTAAACAATTTAATTAATTAATTATAAAATAAAAGTTAATAATCCTTTACTTTCTTCCAAACAAAGCTCTCTTTATTATAATATTAATAAGGACCTTATTTGTAATATTAGGAACGCTATAACCTTCAGTCGTGGAACCTTGAGTCGTTATTGTATCCGACACTCCCATGGGGAGACGGATCTCATCCTGCTAGTTATTTATCGCCGTAATATGTATTCTAAGATAAATTTATATTATTATGCCTATGTGTACTTTTTGCGGCGTGACTGTACCTTTTATTGGCAGAGGAAAAACATTATAAGTAACCTACTTCCTAGGAAGAAAATGTCCAAATTTTACAGACCAAGTGATACAAAGTCACAGATGCGTCACACCCATATTTCGTTAGCTCCGCTTAGGATTAACATCAACTTAATAAAGTGCGAATATGTTGCTTTTTACTGGGCTAACCATCAGTTCGTATGCTGCAATTTACGTTTCCATAAAAAAAGATTCAAAACATATAGCTTAACCCAAAAATAAAATGCAGACACGTTTAGAATAGAATAGGCCGCTATTGACAAATAATGCAGAAATTAGAAAAATAATATTTAAGATGTATTTTTTGGTTTATCATGGTTTAACGATTGAATGAATTAAAATGAAATTTGGCAATCATATAGACCCTGTACGGTATTAACACTTATTTTTATTCCCTTTATTTATTCAGGCGGGCGAACCAGCATCCAAAATCTAGAACAAGTATACAGTGGCTAATTCTGAAATACCATATAGCAAACATTAACACAAATAATTTTTTGATGATAAATATTAAAATGAAGATAGTTTTTCTAAAACAACTACAACAAAAAAAAATTGGGTCTCAGTGGCTCTACTGTAAGGTTTTTCAGGCTTATCCATTATTTACGGGCACCCCTATAATCTATTTTGCAATCGCGCAGACAGTAATAATATATAGATTGTTTTACCCTACCCTTTTTAAAATATATCCTACTCAGATGCATTTTTTTAAATTGCAATTAATACAGCTCGACGGAGCGCACATTCAGTCTCTTGTGGTATCCAGTCAGCCTTGAAGTGGCATTCAGCAACATACATATGTATAACTAATGTGATTCATTAGCTTAATTGCTAATTAGTCTTAATGTCTTACTTCATATTAGAAACTTTGAGTTTGACCTATATTTGTTTTGAAGGCAATTTATTATGCCTTGTTATATGGTTTACAGTTAGTTATTAATTACGTGCAAGAATGTTAATTAGAGTAAAGTAGGTTTTAGTTAAATATTTTACTTAGCCTCATTTGCAGCGTAAGTTTGCGTTTAAGTTCCATCAGGATAACTACGTTTTGGTACCCGACTCAGACGAAGCGATATCGGGATTTTTTGCGGTGAAATTTTAGTAGCACATTTGATTACTGCATGTAGTTATATTGAGGTAAGCAATAAAGGTTTCGGCGGTTTATTTGGCTGCCATACTACAAACATCGCATCGCATACTGCAGTCACACCAACAAACAGAATAAATACATCATGCTTAGAAAAGACGAAAACTTACTTAATTACCATTCTTCCGTTAAGGCTTGTTTCCTAGCACAGAAATTGATATTTATAATGACTTTTTGCATAAACGCAACTACGACTCGCCATAATACTTTATCAAAGCTTGTCAAACAACGTCATAATCATCAAACAAGCACGTATCAAAATTTATGCTCGAAATATCCAGGATTTACGACCACCAAAACTCATCGGCGACACTTTGATATCGTTTAAAAAATCCCAAAAATGATGCGACTTAATCACTCAAACGACTTCCCTGTCACTTCACAGTTTGGAGTTACAAAAAAGACGGACGATTACAAAAGTTGAACGACAAACGTTAAATTTAATCTCTGTGAAACGGGAAAAAAGATTGGGTTAACAGCGCAAGTTGACGAGCCTACTAAGAGCCTACTGGAGGCAAGTTTATATTGGCCACCCTCTTTTTTCCGGACGGAAAAATAGGACAAAAGTGGATAAGTTTGAACTGAAAAGGACGGATTTTAGCATTTCATGATAACGCGAAAGTTTTAATATTTTTAGTGCTCCGGGATGAAATTGGTGAAACGGCAAACTTTATTAAGATTCGCTTTGGTATCTGTCCGTCGATTTACCGAATCGCCGATACTGTAGAACTATATAAAGTGGTATCTACATACGTTGAGGAAATTATTGATGATGAGAATTTTCAAAGTAACAGAAATCTCTTAACATAGAGAATCTTTCATTACTTTATCAAATAAGAATATTCAGCAAAAATTATATAATAATCCAATTTTAACATTTCATTGTTATGAAGCCTGCCTACATATTCTAATTAGCCGACGACTCCTGCAGTCTAAATAAGAGAAATAAAAATTATCGCAAGTTGGCCACACGCGTGGCTTATACATATTGATTTTCTACAGATCGGTGTTTTAAATATGGTCATTGTATGTAACCGTTGTTTTAAGTCCGTACTCCTCAATAACCTTTAAATAATAATTAAATCAAATCTGTCCATTGTCGATGAAAGTAACAATACAATAAAGGGCAAACATGCATATATGTTTATGTCTCAGAAATAAACGCATCTAATTTGAATATAAAATCATTAAGAAATCTAGTAGTGCAATACTTTATCACACAAAAAGCAATCTCTAAATAAAATGCCCCTAATCGCCTATAAATATAAGCTTTTTAATTTAATTAACTCATTCCCTAACCACGATTTACAACGTCACCCGGCGCCGTATGTCATTCGGCACGCTAACGTCGCTAAAAGCCCGTAGATCACGCGAGATGGCGCTGTAGTCAAAACAAACAAATCATGTTCAGTCAGACCCCGAACTCCGTCGCAAACGCACGTTATTTATGCATTTCTGTTAAATGGCGATTGACACGCAAATGTTGGCTCAACATTTTTCGGGTATATTCTGAATATTCGTTTTTGGGAAAGTGTGATGTATTTTTATAAAATTACTTTGTTTACTAATTTATAAGCAAAACTAGATTTTGCCCGCAGCTTCGCTCGCTCGGGAACAGAATTTTTTATTTGGATAGAAGTTACCTATGTATTTTCTGTACCCCTGACAACGTGTATGCGAAATTTCATGACGATCGGTCGACTAGATAAGGTGTGAAACCGTTACAAACAAACTCACTATCGCATGTATATTAGTTGGGATCGATAAAAATGCATAATCAAAGTCATTCTACCTTGCTTCCTACTTCAATATATCACTGTATTATATAGTTAATGAAAATTGCTCTTCAGTAGGATGTTACTTGTGTCTACTGTTCACTTGTTTTGTTATTTTGCAAACCGACAGATATTCAGCGTACCCCTTGCGCTTAAGCCGTTCATTATTATAAGTACTTACCTCATTCCTGACTTGCCACTAAATAGCTAATATTTCAAAGTGTTATTATTAAAATATGTATATACTCTGCATTAACCTCTTAAGCAACTGAATGGATCCGTCGAAGGCGAAACGTTCACTCCTGATTGGCACTCAATTAGAGTAATAGGATTGTCTGGAACCTACAATGTTGTTTCTATTCGAAAGATACTTGAGATTTACCAACATAAATTTATAATCTCATTCGTTGTTAAAGTGTCGTCAAGATTCATCGCGCTGAGTCAAAACACGCCTCAACGTACTCGTATATTTTGTGTTCGAAGGGGAATACTACAAGTTGGAGTACGCCCGGATACCACAACGCGACTGTCTCTAACCCGAGGAGTTCGGTATTGTCGACCTTTTTCTATTACAATAGTTAGGGTGGACGAACCGAAGGTGTGTGTCGGGTTCCCCCTACCCAATTATTTTATTATAATTAATTGCCGCCAAGTAAGGCATAATTCGATTTATTATAACATTATAAGCTTTTTCATTGCAGGTAGGCAGGTCTAGGTGTTTACCTAGAAGCGCTTTCAAAAACGTTTCTACGAGTAGTCCTACTCGTACAGACGTTATAAGTGTGATTGTATACTTTGCTTCTGCATTTTTCTAACTGCTTAACATCAGCTGGCTACTTGGCAGAAGTAAAACGTTCTACAGAGGTTCCATCTCATCATCATTACCTCTCATAAATCATGATCAAATGCGATATTAGAATGTCACGCAAAGGTCTCAAGTTTTTTAATTGTGCGTTTTAGAATTTTTTTATCACTATCTTCAAAGATAACATAAGACATTGTGAAAAGACGTACACGTCTGAAATAATATTGTCGAAAGAATAAAAATCTGCCAATCCTCTTTGGGTCAGAGTGGTTGATCATGGCCTAGGCCTTATCATATTTGGAAGTAATTCACACCCAACACAGGTACAGTTTATAAACAGCTCTGATATTATTATAATACAAACTACCATTACTTCAGCAGTATTTAACTTCCACGTAATAGAGTTGTTATGCTCATAAAAGACAAATATCTCACAAACCAGCTTTGCCACATTGCCCACAAATCTAGAGCTACTCCTTGAAAAATTTTTATGAATTGAGAACTTCTACAACCTTTTTTATGTTCAGTAAAAAGATAATGTACTTGAATCGTCTATCCAGACTGGTGGAAAGTTTTAAGTAGAATATAAAAGTAAAGTAAGTAGGACAAATTCTTAGCGATTTGTTATCGTAAAGAGAACTTGGCCTATAAACGGCGCCGAGGAGTCATTACATTATGTTTTAAGTACGGCTATGAAAACTACGATTTTTGTGTTGTTTATTTCTGCTTTTAATGAGGAATATTTAGTGCTAACCGTTAGAAACAGTCACAAAAAATTTTTAGGACCAAATTAAAATTAAATCAGAACCAAAATCTACAGATCGATTACCAAAGCCATTCTCTACCAGCTAAACTTTCGGTGACGTAGAGACAATTAGTGTTTATTTCCTTTCTGAGGTCAATAAGAAATTAATAAATTAAAGTATTCATTGAAATTAAACTAATTTATACAGATTTTATCGCGTTATTTATTTTAACACTTTATTACATATTTTGGAAACGGTTACACTACTACTACTATTAAACTTTACTAATTTTAAGCTTATTACATTATTAAAACTATTTATATTTAAGTGTACACTTTCCCCGATGTTTCGGTTGCTTTTCCTGTTTAGCTATGTTACATTGCATATATCCAAATATACGTATTCACTCAACATTGTAGGTAAACAAACCCACAACACTTAAAGCTATGACGATGGACATTGCGCCACATAAACCATATTTATTTTTATAATGCGCTTTTTCTGTGTCGCTTGTTGAACGGCCCTACACCGAGCTCACGCCCAGCTTCGACGCCTCGCTTTCAGATCTTTTATGACAAATGTATTTCGTCTCAGAATCTCGAATAAACTTGACTTCTACTAGTTTTAACAATGAGTTAGTAGCTGAGAACTACTTTATCGCTATTACAATGCAATCACAAATAATCCCCGATTCCAATAACTTATATTTAATTAAGGGTAGAAGTTATAATTAATATATTAGTTTATATGAACTAACAATGAGTATTAGAGAGAATAGAACACTAAGAATTATATTATAAGTTTGATCAAAGGCATGTTAGCTGCAATAGCGATAACTCGGCAATATGCCTTATAAAATAAATTAAACTGTACTTACGATTTTCATTACGATTTATTTTTATAAATATTCGTGTTAACATTTGTAAATTTTATATCTTCAGTGTTTCTATGTTTTCCTAAAACATAGTTGATAAAAATGTGGGGCCTATAATATCTATGCCACCTGTTCAGGGAAATACAGACATTATTTACATATAATATATAAAGTGAGTTACACCTGCACAATTGCAGATCCCTGCAATGGGACTAGCTCCACGTTTTTATGTGGGAGCATATCTATTGGCGTTTAACAAGTACATTCTCTGGTACCTGCTGCTTTTGAGAATTTCTTTAAGAAACAATAAGTCCGCCCGACTTAGTAATCTATCTCATACAGCAACCGCAGTCACAAATCACGGGACCGGCACGTGTGAGGACTTGAGAAACTCTTAAGGAAGTATGCTTTTCTTGACTTCAAACTATCTCATACATACATACTCACGCCTGCATCCCCGAAAAGACAAGCAGAGGTGTAATACACATTTATTTATCTATCTTTATTTTATACTGACGTAAAAGAAGGCCAGCTTATTGCGGTACTAAATACTAACGAAGTAACAATCACTTTAAAGTTTAAACCCAAGATTTCTAGAACTGATCAATCCATTTATCTGCGCTTAATTACAGATGGATCGCTTAGATGTTCGAACAGATCAGATTTGCATAATTAAGCATTTAGCTTCATGCAATCTCGCCTGTTAAGGAACCACCTCCTCAATTGTGCGGACGACGTCGTAAAGCCTTGAAAGATGGAATCATTAGTTTAGATTCATCTTTATGTCATCAATATTGTAATGCTGATCGTATATTGGATACTAGCACGACAGCAATGCGAAGCGTATCGGTCTAATGCAAATGAGTGTACTAATATTAACTTTGCACAGATGGTGCAGTTTCGTGGTTGCCTTGCCTTTGCTAGTGTGTCAACTGTTCTGTGTTCTATCCACATAACAGTCATTTTATATGAAGTCTGAATGAGAGCACCAGTAACTAAGTTGACTGCACGGATTAGGCGAAATAGTCGGCATTACACATACGTTTCCTACAAAAAACACAAAATAATGTGGTATACAAGTAGTGTCTGACTGTGTATATGTTTTTAATCCGTTATTGAATGTTTGTTAAGTACCTTGCAACACGGTAATCGGGCGCTAAAAGAAAATCAAGTCTTTAATTACGCAGCAAAGACTGTACCTGACAAGAAAAGCTACGATTAGATCTTATAAGAGAGGCAGGGCATAGTGTGATGCCCAAATAATCTGGATTTCACTATGGTTCGACGGCACATGGCCATGCACGGTGTTCTGGTAGTAGCGTCAAAAGTTTTAAGTAGCTACCTGGCAATTATTTTCCCCTGCAAAGTAAATGACTTTATTTTATTATAAAAATGATAGCTCTTACATAAGTTTAGATGTTACAGCCACAGATAGACCATTTCCTGAATTAACAATGACCCGTTTCCCGCACCAGGAGTAAATCCTGTGTCGCGGCAAACTTAACACACACTAAAACAACGGACACAAAGAACACCTACACTCGGTACCACCATTTGTGGATCACACAAAGTTTTGTCCCGCGTGGGATTCGAACCCACAACACTCGGCGCAGTGGCAGTGGCGAGGTGGCCACTTAAACCACTACGCCATCCGATATGCATAGAACAATTTATTTGTTAGCTTTCTCATAAATAAATAAATCGATTAATATTACCCCTTTAATACGTTCCCAGGACTCACGCAAGCAGAGCTGCGTAAGCCTAGTATAATTTAATTAAAACATATTAAATAAGAGAAAGAAATACATACGCGTATTGTAATTATACTAAAACAGAGTACAAACATTTCTAAAGGCCGACATTACATTTAAATGCAATCATACGTGCCAAATTATCGTTAAACAACATGGCGTGAGATAGCTATTCTGTTTCTTCATTATTTTCTACATAATTGAACATCAAATCGTAATGAACGTTAACAAAAATAATTCTATTACTAAGCCGCGAAGGATTAACACTGAAAAATATAAACGAAGTAACAGTAATCCAAAAAAGTTTTTAACACAAAAACAAGTAATGTATTCGGTGGCGGGCGAAACCCTCGGTGTGGCTGTACACCCATTTTAATGTACTCGTTACAACATTAAGCACCGAAAACGAGGTAACGGTTATATTGTAAGCGGACAGCATCTTATAGAGTTGACAGAATGTCTTCTGATCAGGGGCTAAATTACAAGACAGCTTTGTTAAAAATGAATATGATGGTTATTCTTCCATTAGGTATGTCATCTCTTAGTAGACATAACATGAATTATAAGAATAAATCTATTAACTATTAAGGTATCATTTATTAATTGCCGCAAAAGAGTCAAATAAACTTTCAATCTTGATATCATCCAGGATAGAAGCTTTTTCTGATATGACTTGTCATATTTTTATTTTGTTGGATTCATTTGGAGCCACCTAACACAAATAAATTGTTACTCATTGATCACTACAGTTGGGCAGCAAACGTTTTTTAATATGTTTACCGATTCATAGTCGTCTCAAGAACGCCTACTGCAGTAATAATAATTGAAAACGCATTAAGAACACGGCACATTTGATCCACTCATACCAGTTTGCAGAAGCTTGTCCATTAAAGAAATTCCATGCACAGCAATCTACACGTATAAAACCATTGGATTGGACAGCTCACCTTATGAGATAAAATACAAGTCAGGTAACGCTCGCTGTTATTGGACGGAGAATCCTAAAAGCTTTCCGTATGAATAGCCTCGACTGTCCGTGTGTGAACACTCTTGCATTGTTTGTCAATTGCACAACGATTTATATGAGCGGTTTAGAGCCGTTTTTTTTTCAAACTATTCGTTAAAACTGTTCAGTATTTATGTCACCGAAAATATTTTATCTCTGTACAGTTTTATGAAACTGAGCTTAATTAAAACGATTGTATTGTGGTGGTGTACACCAGGTATCAATTCCTGGAACACGCAATGTTATTGGATTTTTTAGTAAGGGAATGCTCGGTGGCAACATAGCATGGCTATGTTCACGGTATTCGGCTCGTCTTTTATTACATGATGCCCGAAAACAAAGCAAAAGAGTAACAAATCTCTGTTAACCTCTTTAGGGATCGACAGGCGTGACTGCTCAGTATCCTAATTCTAACTAATATTATAAATGCGAATGTGAGTTTGTTTGTTATGCTTTCAAGCCTTAAATGAGTCTTTACTTAACATAATTACTTTAGAATATAATAATATTTTTAAATGTAAGACAATTTTTTTATTCTTCAAAAGCAGTACGTAGCTTTTATAATTTAGGACCACGAGTTTCCCTGAAAGATCGATTTAAAGAAATAGGCATACTTACTGTTGCGTCGCAATATATATTTGCTAACATTATGTTTATTAAACATAATATTCACTTATATAATAAGAATAGTGATATCCATAACGTAAACACTAGAAATAAGCATAAGTTAGTAGGCCCATATCATGGTTTACATAAAGTTCACAATACATTTGCGGGACTCGGTATACGTTTTTTTAATAAACTACCTATTAATATAATATTTTTACCATTACTTAAATTTAAAAGCGCCGTTAAAATACAACTTATTCGGAAGGGTTATTATTCAGTCAAAGACTACTTAAATGACAAAAACTCATGGAACTAGTTGCTTGTTGCATACAGGATTTAAAGATCTGTATTACTTTTAAGTCAATTTAGTAATGTAGAGGTACCTCGTGATTATTTGTGATGTTAACAAGTAACTTGTTTCTTAATTTGATTATTATTGAAGAAAATAAATGCACAACCGCATTTAGTCACGGACTGCCTTTGCATTGTCACAAAGTGTAAGTGTATGCGCCATCATGCCATCTTACTGCCTATTTTAGATTTATATTAAAACATATACCTTAGCCCAAATTATTTAATCTCTATAATATTATTAAGTTATTACTGTTTTTATCTTTAGTTTTTTTTATAGTCTGTAGTATATGGCATAATGGCTGCAACACCTTGTTAATCTGAGTTGTAAAATACTGAAATTATATTTAATTGGCGATTTAAAAGAGTGGCTGTGAGTTTCTTGCAGGTTTCTTCTCATAGGCTCAACCCTTTGCCTGAACCTAGCAACTAACCTAAATGTAGCTTCAGTAACTTAGTAAACTCACTAACCCATATATTTTGACGTTCATAAGTGTTACTTTGTGACCTAAATGAATAAATGATTTTTGACTTTGACTAACTACTCGACCAATCATCAAGAAATTTCGCATACACGTTGTCAGGGTACGGAAAAGGACATAGACCACCTTTCACCCAGAAAAATGCAAAGCTATGGATATTCAGGGAATGGAGTATTTTATTCCATTCTCTGACCTGAACACGTTAAGAAAGGCTCAGCCCTGGTTTGGGGCTGAATGTGGACACACTAAAGCGCTGAAGCACAAAGCTTACCTTGCTCGGGTTAACGCTCGAAATAGTAAGGCTAAGGATTTACCAAACAAGAAAAGAGCCTGTAACAAAAGCCAAGTCATGTAAGAGAACTCTACAGAAAGCTCGATTGGCCACATACGCCGTGTTGGGAACAAACTAGCTTCCTACCCTGCGGGTAGTAAAGCATTTTGATCCCTGGCAAAGTCAGTCGAATTGAATTTCTACCGCCCCTCACTGCCACCACTGCTGAAACCTGATGGATCTCTGGCTCACACTGCTGAGGATAAGGCGAATTTATTCTGCTTTATCTTCGCAAAATCTTCGCGTCTGGAAACTGCAAGCGTGAAACCGCCGTGACTACCAGCTTGCGAGACCCTTACGTCGGATATACGCATACGTCAGACCGAAATCTGTAAACCGCTGCAAAATCTTGACGTGAACAAGGCCAGCGGTCCTGATGGTATTCCAGCCATAGTACTGAAGACTTGTGCACCTGAGTTGTCACCCGTGCTGACACGCCTGTATCGCCTTTCCCTGGCAATAGGACAAGTGCCGAACTCTTGGAATCTAGCTAATATAATATGCAGACGGTGCCAAAAAAAGGCAGTCGAGCCGACACTGCCAACTACAGGCCCATATCAGTTACCTTCATACTCTGTAGGAGTATGGAACGTATACTAAACAACCGACTCCTGACATACCTAGAATCAAATAATCTGCTCAGTGACTGGCAATACGGGTTTTGCTGAAACCGGTCCATCCGGTTCTAATGTATGCAACGCATTTATGTAGCGAGGCCATCGAGAAACACGGCGAAGCATTGGCTGTTTCTTAAAGACCTTCGACAGGCAGCAAGCTTCCGTCCTTTGGCCTACCCACTGGCCTCTGCGTTTGGATAGCAGATTTCCTAAAAAGCCGCTCGATTCGAGTAGTCTCGTCCTAACAAAATGCAATTAATGCCGAGGTTCCACAGGAATCAGTACTCTCTGCAACTCTCTTTTTGCTGCATATTAACGATCTGCTGAAACCCGTTACGTTTGGGTATGCAGATGACAGCACGCTTGTAGAGAGTTACGTCTCCAGCGCTAGGACCAGTGGAGCACAGATGCAGTTGCTCAGAGAAGCTATGATCGAACGTATTAACTTATCCTTGAAGGCAGTCTTCGATTGGGGTGATACCAACATGGTTAAGTTCAATGCCTTTAAGACCCAGGCGTGTCTGTTTTCCATTCCAACTGGCTCCAATATTTCGAGATGTGTCCGTGCCGATAACTAATCGTCTTAAGCTTCTGGGTATGTCATTGACTCCAACCCTTAACTTTGGCTCCCATATTGAGCCAAAAGCCTAACTAGCCGCCAAAAAGCTGGGCAGCTTCAGGTGAGGCAGTATTTCATGCCAGAACATTTGCTTAATTTGTACCAAGCACAGGTGCGATCCTTTATGGAATAATGTTCTCACCTCTGGGATGACTCTGCAAAATATCAGCAGGAGGCTTTGGAGTCAATTGAGTGGTAGGCCAGGAGACTTATCGGCGTTGACCAACTGGTCAACACAGGACTCTTAAAGCTTGGAGCATCGTCGTAAGGTTGCCAGTCTCTCGGTTTTCTATCGGATACATTTCGGAGAGTGTGCAGAGGAACTGCATAATTTGATTCCTCCTTCCCGATTCTACCATCGGACAACCAGACAATCAGACCAGCGACACAGGTACATGGTGGATATACCACATTTACGCACGAAGCGCTTTCCTTCCATTTTTATAATGCGTACCGCTAAGGAGTGGAATTCGCTACCTAAGTCTGTGTTACCCGATGAGTACAATCTGGGTGTCTTCAAGTCGGGAGTGAATAGGTATCTTCTAGGCAAGCGTGCTCCAGCGTCGACTGCATCTTCACTTAAGATCAGGTGAAATCGCGGAAAAACGCAAGCCTAACACTATAAAAAAAAAAATAACAAGAACTAGGTTAAAATGATTTTTAGGACTTTAAGGATTTTATTGAAACCAATTTATTGAGACGGACACTTTCTTCCAGGTATCGAAACCAGAAGACCCACCATGAAACGCAAATACCGGTGTTTCAGTATGTATGTATTTAACCTCTTGATTGTTCTAAACCCTTTAATTGAGTAATCAGAACAACGGATAAATGTCATTTTTAAACAAATAAACCCAAAAGAAACTACATAATAAATTATTTTCTTTCAGCCCGAACTTTCGGTAACACATTTTCACAGTAGACTCACACATCCTAATAATTGTACGCAAATATAAGTGCTAATTAAGTAGCTTTTTATTGTTATTAAAACGCTTATCACTTGCAGTAGGACATTATAATACAACTTATTATGAAACAATGCCCACCCCAATGCTCATTAATGAAAATACCCTTGTAGAAACGTAATATTTTATTTGGCATAAATTTTATGTTGCCAGCGAATTCAATGAACCATAAACTTTTATGTTGGTATGTCTTTTAAGTAAAAAATATACAGAATCTTCGTGTTTTGTTGTTTTAAATGTATTCTTTGTCATTATTATGCGACGATCCGAGCACTTACTACATCACCATCTAGCTCAAATTAAGCAGAGTTTGTACTAAGGGTACTAGACAATGGATAAACATACATAATAAATACTTTTTTATTGAAAATACATACTTATTATACAAAGAAACACCCAGACCAAGACAAACATCTACGTTCATGCTCACAAATGTTTGACTTGTGCGGGAATCGAACCCGCGACCTCAGGCGTAGCAGTCGGTTACACTAACACTAACCACTACGCCATCGAGGCCGTCAAAGTCAAAGTGTTAGTCAGAGGTGTATTAAAGCTATATTTCGCCATCTCAGTTTTTAGATGTCAAGCGAGCCTATTGCCTACTGCACACATATCTAGACAAAGCGGTACTACTCAGAATTTGCTATAAAAAACCCACAAATACTTAGCGAGAATGATGATATACGAAAATTACTTATACAAATCTATGTATACGTAATATAAAGAACAGCCTCGGTAACGCACCGGTAGGAAATACGACTGTGTATGCGAAGTCGGGTTTGATTTCCGAGTCGAGCAAAGAGTTATTAAGTAAGTATATCTGTCAAGAAATTTTAAGTATTGCAGCACTGATTCTGGCACTATTCTTAGAAAATGGCACATCTGACTTAAAATCATAGAAGGCGAAATTAAGGTGTAATTCACCTTTGCCTACTACATAATGCATACATAGATTCACGCCTGTTTCCCAGAGGGGTAGGCAGAGACTATGGGATGGGATGGGATTTAAATTTGCTACTATCCTGACACACTTCTCTGGCTTCATTCACGGTCATTACATTTCTCATACACGCTCGCCGGTACACACCGGTTTACTACATAATATGCGTTGCATAGACAAATGCTATACAACCATAAATGTATGCAACAATGTCAACTTATTAATATGAATATTATAATCACGTTTATGTAATCAGAATTTATTTGGAACAGATCCAATTAACTCATAGGGTTCAAATTTACTAAAATAATAATCGGATTTTGCATTTATATTATCTAAATAATACATTACAATATGCGTACCGGCTCGATGCACCCCTGGAGGCAGAGGAGTATCGATAGCCTATGCAATACTACAACAAATTCATCGGTTAGGTAACATTACACTTAGCTTGCAAGTAGTTCCATTTCATATTGCTTTGAAGGGAAACGAGGAGACTGACAAACTGGCGAAGTTAGCGATTTCAGAGGGATTAGAATTTAGGATAGCTCCATATTATTCAGAAGTATTGTCTGAAGTTAATAACTTTAAAGAATATTTTGATGAGAGGAGCCAAGAAAAAGGCATATGGTATAAGACCATCTAGTGTGAGCCTCCTCTTATTCTTTGGTTCGTCCATTTTGATATGAGTAGATCATTAGTGGTCACAGCACACAGGTTGCGTTCAGGTCACTTTCCTTCAAATAAGTTTGCATATCTCATGAAGAAAGTTGACTCACCAAACTGTAATCTTTGTGACGTGATTAATGATGTGCATCACTTATTGATGGAATGTAAAAAGATCCAAGGGAGAGTGGTTGATCCATAATTATAATGTAAACATACAAGACATTGGTAGTTTTTCTAGCATATTAACAAAGCTTGACTCGAAGTAAGCTAGATATAATATGGTGTTAGTAGCTGTTAATTTTCGTCAACTTAATGCATGCATGCTTAATGCATAACTAATTAATAAGGTGTCGTTATTGTAAATAAGGGTATGATGGGGCTGACATATCTTTTAAATGTAAAAGCCCCTAAATACCAATTAGAATAAAATAAAAATATATGCGTACCTACATTTAATTAATGTCATTTTCGTGGCGCAAGTTAGCGCTTACGTTTGTGTATGTTTTTGCAAGGATGCAGGTTCGATACCTGGATCAATATGCCCCGCTGGCAAAATAATTTTGGAGGCAGCTAGATCCCTAAACAGAGCATAGTATAGCAGGTAATATATAAGTATAGAGTTAATATAAACACTCAATACGTCTGTATTAACTGTGTATCCCTGAAAAGATAGGCAGGGATGTATTATTACATCCATATTTTGACAAATATGGTGTTTAAGTAATAAGAAGTACCTACCATTGCTGTCTTTGGGCACATTTCTAGACTTAGTGCTGCTACTAAGAATTTAATATAAACAAGACATAACTCTTTGCTCCACTCAAGTGTAGAACCTTAGACCTCACTATCACACACAAACGTAAGCATTATCTCATGCCAACAACGCATAAACAATTAAATAGAATACTGCAGAATGTACGATCCGAGTATATTTTGCAGTTTAAACATTGCACTGAATTATTACTCGCACAGAGAAAATGGTTGAGTTATAGATAAAATTAATATTATTATTTTATTATCTACCCACATTTACGTTAACGATAGAATGCGCAATGGAAACGTACTAAAATTTTACCACTTTGTTGATTAAAGTAGGAATTAATTACGTGAGGTTGTTCAATGGTATTTCGAGAACGATTAATATTCAAATGGAATATTAGAGAAATTTCTGTGTATTAATCTTAATTAAACGATGATGGGCTTGCTTCTGATAAGTTTGAGGACGCCTGAGTAACCAAATTTTGGATAAGAGTCGAGATATAGAAAGCATCTTGAGAGTTTTATGACTCAGCGATTTAAATCTTATGATTAATATTAATCAATATACATACCATAAGTATGTTTATAAACCTTTATATAATACATATTATAAAAAAGATTTTTGGGAAAATTTAAAGTACTTTGGTACATACATTTATGGTTCTTGACATTTAACCAGCAATGGGTTTAAGAACCACCTAATAAGGGGCGAGTCTATTGTCGTTTATCGTTCACAATTTCAGATTTCTAATGGAGATTTTTTTTAGCAGCAGGCTATAAAAAAATCTAGGCAAAGAAACCCAAAAACATTTTAGCCGACCCGGAAATAGAACCTGTTACCTATTACGCAATAGTCGTAAATACTACCGCTATGCCACCGAGGCAGTCAGTCACAGCAGACAAACAAACTATTCGTAAAGATTGGAATAAAGTTTACCAATATCAATCGAAAACAACGCACACTAAAAATTTGACATGAAATACGCGTAATTTCTGAAATCCTCCGACAGATAGAGTTGGCAGCGTTTCAATCACACAAAAAAGATCATAACAGTTTTAAACATAAAATTTATTCCTTTAATGATATATGGGCCGGAAAATAGACAAATGAATCCTGACTTTACAGTTTTCAAAAACTACAATACTTAGACGGTATCTGGACAATAGCGAGTCAGTGGAGCGTGGCTGACCATTAAAAATGAAGACATAAATCCGGACCTTAATGACCATTGTGTAATGGTGCGTTTGTACGCCGTCGGAGGGTTGGGTATTAAGTAATATTAGTTAAAAGCATTAATTTCTAATGGACTAGTTTGGACGTAATTGTTTCAATGCTTCAATATTATTGTACCAAGTTTTTGGCTTACTTTTCTCTTGTACAACTTTTAATGTTACGGTTTTGCGTTTGTGTCTTCTGCAGATTTTCCAATTGTTGTCTATGGAAATATGAGATTTCTAATTAGTACGAGCTGCGATTAGGACTTGTTTATGAAATTAAGGTAACCTTTCAATCATTTTTGGATTCATAATTGTGGCTTACAGACAGATAGACTAGACAGATACATATGTATTACACCTACATTGCGATAACTATGTTTTTAAACCGTTTTCTCGTCAGAGAGGGTTCCCTCTAGTTTTCTAATAGCCCAATAGACCGGCTGGACTATTGGGCTATTCCACAGTCCATGCTGTTATATTGCTGATACAAATTTAATGTTTTCCTTTCTTTCTATTATAAAAAAATACGCGAATATCCCAATAACATTGCCAGTCCTAATAATACGTCGGCAGCATAGTGGTAACGAACGCGACTGCAATACATGAGGTCCTAGATCAGGTAATGTGTAATAGGGTTTATCTGTTTACAAATTCTTGGTAGTCTGGAACTGTAACCACTGTATGAACAACAATAGGTTCGCCTCTTACTACGTAGGGCCTAAAACATAGCTGGAAGGACGTGGACGTCATACACCTCTGCCTATGTGTGATAATATGTATAAGGCCTAACGATCGCACGAACCTTTGCGGTATAGGACCAGATAGGCGATTTGTCAGTATATAATTCTGACAGAGGCGATATGTTCAGAATCAGGTTTCCACAAGCTCTATTGGAGTCAAGTAACAACAAGAGATGCCTTGTGTTTGTAACACGTGATACTGGCTTCAATATGTCGATTGGATGAAGATGTTATACGAATCATTAATAGAGATTGTTAATATGACGCTTGTTATCGGCCGAAGGCTGGGCAGAAGAACCTACATCACGGTTAGGGTAGTGCAGAATAGTTATTCGTACGCAAATAATTATACTGTTTGAGATTCGAACAACAATAACACTCACCTCGGCGGCAGCGGCGAGGCGACCTCGAGCAATCAGCAAAAAAAATAAATTACTACCAGCTCTTTGAGTTACTATTTACCATTAAACCAGTTCTTGTTAAAACAAGCATTCTTACTTATTGAGAGGGGCTTACTAACTTAGAATGCTTGTGTTAGAGGTAGGATCACGTCGGAGTTGTGATCAGTGTGATTCGAGCCCACGGCCTCTCTATCGCAATTCCAATGCCTAATCGATTATGCTAATACTCTTATTGTTTTGTACATTTACCTACTACTAAGCGTTAGTAAGAATATATGCTGATGATTATTTAATCGTCTAAAGCTGACTAGACGCAACTATAACTGGCATTCTTGCATAAGGCAAGGTAACTAATACACTTTACCTTTTAAGACGTGTGACGGTATTACAGTCGTTCCGAAATATAATAATAGTACCTGTAACAAAAATAATAAATGAAATGGCATATCCCTATATAATTTTATAAAGACCACGTAAATAAAAAGGTATCAGAGCAGTAGGCTATAGGTTTTATACGGTAATCCTGCAGACATGGAGGCGTCTTTACGATACTTTATTATCCGTAAAAGCGAACGATCCTTATGTTGACTGCTCAGCTGGCGCTGTGGTTTACGCGGTCGGCTCGCCGCTGCCATTGCGCCGGGTGGTTAAATCCTGACACGGCACAAAAATTCGTGTGATCCACAGATAGTAGTTGCGGATCTGGTTGTTCATTCTGGCCGTTGTTTGAATGTTTGTCAAATCCTCCACAGTACAGGAATTATTTCTAGTGCATTTAAAAAAGGAAAATAAGCATATAGTTTCGAAAAGTCAGAGATAAAAGTCAAGGGATCAAACTCTACGAGGCAGTTCAACTGTCTTCTCATCTATACTAATATTAGACAGTAGCAAAAGTACTCAACCGATTTTAAAATTCTTTTACTATTAAAAAGCTATATTATCACATTAATCACTGAGAAACTGGCTATATTTATTTATATATTTTAAAACAAAGTACTGTTACTACCATAACTTCACCTACTTTTACATTAGCGAAGCATCAGCCTTTAATATAACCACATTATTAAAATATGAATAAAATTAAACACACCACAATAAATACAATTATCATTAATAACTTTAAAACCAATTAAAACTTTAAGCGGCAATACATTATAACAATAAAATCGCAAAAACATGTACTTTGGCAATTTAAAACAACATTGGTCGTTATGTCACGCTCAGCGATTCAACCCGTTAACCGCTTGAGGGTAGATTAAACCGTTTGGCACGGTTACCGGGACCATTTGCGATAATATTATAGGGTTAGGATATCACTTGGTACAAGAATTTCGTGGGAACTGCGCGACTAACTTTGTAAGAATTGTCTTCAATTAAGAAGTTCTTGTCTTAGTTTCTTTCGGAAACTTTGTCTACAGCGACCGTTGAATTGTCTAGTCTGCGGTCTCACAACAGAGTAAAAGCTAAGTTTATACTATTAAATTGGCAAACAGACATAAGGCCTGCCTTGTTGCCTGTTTTTTTTCTAGCCTGTGGATGTAAGTCAATTAAAATTCAGATAATTAAGAGAATTAATAGATAAAAATATTCGGAAATGTTAGAGGTTTTCGAATGCAATGACTGTATTGATGGTCACACTCGGCGCAGAAGCAGTGGCAACTAGACCAGTTTCTTCTTGCCAATGCTACTGCGCCGGGAGCAATTGGTTACTGTAACCGATGGGCGCTTGCAAAATCATGGGACATCATCTGCACGGTGCCAACCGTTTTAATAAGCAGGCGGTGTGTGGGTAGGTAGTGGCAAGAATAATTATATTCTCCCTGCTAACAATACGTAGTCTGTTTAAGGAATCGTGCAACCCTACATACAGCAACAAAATGACACAAAGTTGTTTGGTTGCGATCCTTTGTAGGTAAGTAGTTACCCAGCAAAGCTGGAGTTGTAAAAACCAAGGTTTAGATGAAAATTCTGTTTAATTAATGGTTGTTTGGGTTTGTTTGATTTAAAAGTAAATTGCCAGCTTTTAAGGGCTATAAAAAGGTTTCAAACGCTTATACAAGCAGCCTATACTGCTCCTCTAGTGACCACAGGCCTTTCTAATTACACGTCAGTAAGCACACTTCAGGACCACTCTCATCTAGCTGTTGTCTTCTATCCTTGAGAAAATTCATCTAGTCTGAATTGTGCATCGTAATCACCACAAAAAACAGTGACTTCACTTGATGATGCAGGAGCTTGCATTATACTGTGAAGTGCAGACCAGGATGTATGTTCTGTTTTATGTTTCACACAGATGGACACACACCGTTACAAGAGCGTCCAATGCAGCGCGTTGCTGTCCATAGCAGTCAACTGTGCCCGATATCGCCCGTAAAACACGCACCATGAATTATAAGAAGGCTTTCCTTTCTTAAACTGTATTACCTAATCAATTTATATGGTGTGAATGCACTCTTACCTTTAAAATAAATCGGTAATACAAGGCCTAATCACGGTTTTAAAACGCGCCGGTCATGTATTACGAGCGCGCCTCTGATGAGCTATAAAACGGTGAAACTAAACTATTGGTGTCGATGTTTACGAGCAACGGCACATAAACCCTTGATAGTTGACACGGACGCCTTGACTTTTCTTACCTTAGAAAGTTAATAATGCTGTTAAATTCGTGAGTTTAAAGAGCTAAGATTATTTGGTGGTGTTTATGTGATAGGCAATAGTGAAGCTTTCGAGGCTGGCTGGAGGCAAACTCCAATAACAAGATTTTCTCATTAACTGAATGGCAAAATCTATCTTTTCTGTGTCGCGAGGGACTTTACAAAAATTCAAACAACGGACAAAAAGTCCTAGACTCAAAACAACTATTTGTGGATTACACAACATTTTGTCCCGTGTCGATCGGACTCACAACACTCGGTGCAGCGGCAGTAGCGAGGCAACCACTACAACATCCGTTCAAACAAATTACAATTTAAAGGAAATTTATTTATTTCTTTAGTTTAATTTAAAGGTAGCCATAACATGTATGATCAAATCTTTGAAAACATAAAAATTCAACAAATTATATGCAGAAAAATTATACCGTTGTCTTTTACAACGGTATAATAATCACACACACAGAAAACAATACACGCTGTATGCGTTTGTTATTGCAACATCCGACAGTCACTCACGAGGAACAAATTCTAGTAAAGTAGAATGATATACCTAAGCACTAATTTTCTCTCACCACTTCGGGGACACTCAGACGTGAGTAAGTATATGGACATACAAATGTCACGTCACGTGAGTTATCTTTATACGTTATAAAGATAATTATCAAGAAGTGGTGCACTCAAGCTTGTCTGTATATTTAACAAATCCCCATCATACAAATAAAGACATGAATTAAAATTCGAATACAAAACCTGCACTATTAAACAACCGCGAACATATTCCCACAGACACAATCGTGGATATGATCAGCACACATATATAACTCGAATAAAAAACACATTAACGCGAACGTATCGGGTGTAATCGATTACGAAAGCTCGCGTCATCGGGACGACTTATCGGTGTGTTTCGCCCCAGGTCGTAAACTTGATACACTTGCGGCCACGATGTTGTATAAACATCACCAAAAAGTTTGAACGTAAGCTCGGAGTTTGGACACGGCGTTCCGTGTATGTAAGTCGTGCGCTTGAGGAATCTTTTGCAAAGTAGCTATCAATTTTGGAGTTTATGTAGCAAAAGTACTTGCTGCAGGAGTGAGATTTAAGTAAACAAGACGAAGATAACTAACGGGTTTTACAATAACAAAGACTGATATAAATGCAAAGGTAAACTGACTCTTTGTTCGTCATCTTTTCAAGACCTGAACACGAAATCAACCTTTGCGGAGAGTTGCTTTGGGAAATGGAAACAGAGTTGGGAAAATGTGCCACAATGCCTAGGACACGTCACACATGCTTTTCTAAAGACTGCATTAAATCAACTTTATGTCGGGTGCCCGTGGCGATAAGGGTTCCTCAAGTGCACTCAGCAAGCTGTCAGCACAGTGGCTCTTTTGGTAGGTTGGCAAGTGTAGTAACTAATAACCCCTGATATTCCCTGATATTGCAGCCACCAGTGAACTACGGTAGCTTATATATAGATCGCTTCACAAAATAGACACAAATATATTTATGAATTTAAGACAAAGGGTGAATAATTCTGTCCTCAAATGCAGAGCGCAGTTATAAAATATTCAGAGCTACGATGCTGGCATACGTTTTCACGTGGCAATTGAGTCTTTACGTCCCGGGAACGAAGCAAGCAAGCCATTTAAACGGGCTTTCGTTGCCAACTCACGCACTTAAATATGACGGCTCTAGTTTAATATGTCTCGAATTATTGTGCGCGTAAGTATGTGTTAGGTGATTTTAAGTTCTATTTATTGAGTATTGTGGTTTGGATTTGGTTGTAATAGATACATTGAATTAGGCCTACATATCCTTGAAGTGGTAGGAAGGTGTGTAGAACACCAACATTTCTTCAGCCTTGTCTAGGTCCCACGGAATACAGCGAGCTAACTACTGTCTACCCGGCAGATCTCCAGACTTTCTAGAGACACGAAATCCATATCGAATCCGAAAGCTAATTCTCGTAAGCGTAAGAGCAAACTTATGTCACAGGAACAACAAGCAACTAAACATGTATCTAAACAAAACGCCCAAAACTTAGTATCCAAACTCTAGTTATTAAGCCCCAAGTCCGGCGCTAGCAAAATGGCCGAGTAAGTCAACCTTGCTACGCCTTTTGTGTTTGACGTTAGAAAATGAATAACAGTATCAAAAAGAGAGGACTTGGTAATTATACCACCCTTGTGAAATTTACACACTGCCGGGCACTTAAGCAAGCTTGTGAAGTGAATGATAAATGGATGTGACAGAATACTGAATACCAATGTTAAATAAACTTTAAAACTAAACCTCGTCTTAACTTAGGATTTCGTTGCACTGTAGTTCAATTTTGCTAAAATAACTCATCTCGAACTTAAACCAACTGCTATTGCTATGGTTACTATAGAATATTTCAGATTATAACAGCCGACTCACAGGTGAGTTTGGTAGTGAGATTCAACCGAAAGCGATTGGTTAACTGGAAAAGTATTTCCATCCTACAAAAAATGTTAATTAATCGGTTTTTATTTTGGCTCTGCAGTGAGTACGGTAAACAAGCTCTTTAAGAAGACGCTGTTCATTAAAGGGAAATCAGTAATCTCTGTATATTTAAAACCTTAATCTTTGTCTAAAGCCGTGACTTCATAATCGGGTTTCAACTGGACGTTAATGCATGGATGTTAATAGTATTGACAAATAATCCAATATGTAGCCCATACAAAATACTAAATATAATATGATAATTACATGTACATTCGAATACCTATAACAATAACTAAGATGACTTAAAATTACAATTCATAGTTGCAGAACTTTCTCCTTAATTTTCTATTTAATTCTTGTAGGTCGTATTTCTTTTGTATTTGCATTAAAAACGATAGCTGAAATCCTTATGGAAGATTTATTAATATTTTTCTAAGGTGATTGATTAGACTCCTATACTATGCTACTTATGCTTTATAATGAAACCTTGTTAAGTTTACCGAACTAGATGACAGTGTGTGTTAAAAGCGACATTATGAACACAAAGTGCGCAACTGAATTATGTATTAAAAGCTATCGAAACAGCTTTTATTTGCGCTAAAGGGCAAATTGTAACCCTTGCCTAAGCTCGATGTTAATTATCAACCAAGGACATGTAGAAATATACACTTACCCAATTTAATTTCAAGAGAACTTACACAGATAAGATACAGAGATATGATTGTCTAGAAAATTGAAATTAAACTACTTTATACGGCTTTCATCGCAATTCATTTTAAAGCGCTACTTTATTTTAAATTGTTTAAATTGACCGTTTTGGTTGTTTTTCAGCAGCCATGGTCTTAGGACTCATTTAAAATAATCCACGACAAGATCCATTTTAAATTGTTTAAATTAAATATTATACATTCGCGTAAACGTAATGCAATATTATGTTTAGAAAACCTTTTATGTTACTTTTATGAGTCGATTAGACAAACATGAGTAATTCAGGTTTGCCGGGCCTGTTTCGACCCCAATCGAGGTTCTTAATCAGGATGTAGTGCGATGGAGTCAGGAACCGTGCTGCGATTGGCTTCGAAACCATTCAGGCAAAACCAAACACATGTGAGTCTTACAGTACTCTGTTCGCTGTAGGGGTAAACACCTTTAATCTTTAACTTATTTCCTGTTCCTTTGCGCGCTCAAGGGTCTAGGTAATTAAATAGACCCTTTATTTACCCCCATTTAATGTTCAAGCATACACAAGACTCATTACATATACATTTACAAAATACATAGAAAATTGGCATAAATCTGTAATGTAGGGTATTCTTAAGTAGTGTCATGTACTGTTGAACGAACTACGTGTTTTACTACAAAATCAAGGAATATTTGCCCTTTCGCGTACAACGACTTAGGATCAAAGCATCAGTGTGTAGGCATTGCCATGTAGCTGGTCTGTTAATAATATGCCCCCTTGCTGGGCACGGGCCTCTACTCAACATGAGAAGGGTAAGGCCATAATCTACTACGCTGACTATGTGCGGGTTGGGAGACTTCACACATCCTCAAGAGATCAGGAAACACTCAGACATGCAAGTTTTCCCACGATGCTTTCCCGTTATAATTAGCGATAAATAACTCTTCAATACGCACATAACTTTGTTAACACATAACTTCGGTTTATGCCTTGGAATCGAATTCAAGTCCTCTGTATAGCAGTCTTATGGTATCTCAACTAGGCAATCTATTATAAAAAAACTTGCAATACTATGTTTATGCAAGCGCATTAGAAATGCATAATCTACCTCCAGGCTAGATTAATTATAAAATAGCAGTTGCTACATTTCAATTTACTAAAAATAACAATAATTAATTTCGCTACTGGGGGTGAAATTTTACTTACAAACTATAAGAAAGGGGTCGCTTTTCGCTGCCCCTATCCGCACAGTCATCTTGTTTCTGATCCCCACAAACTGATATCATGTTATTTCTATTAATGACTTATTTCCCTTGTTCAGTTCACCCCTCCTTTTATCCGTTATCGCATCGCTGCGATCGCATTTGATCCTTTGTGAAATTATTTGAGGTATTTTTTATTGTTGATCGCGCGATAAGACACGGCCGAAAGATTGACAGTTTGTTGTATTAGCGACGATTGTCAGTAACGTTATCGGTATAATGATTGTTTTATTCAATTCGGAGGGTACTACGATTTATGATGCGAGGGTATATTATTTCCTGTACGCTTTGAAAATGTTTGGTTTTGAATTTTTACTTATGTATCTTTACATGAATAATGGAAAATGGTAGATATGTACTTCTTATTTTTATGTCTTTAATGTTACAAAGGTAACTTTTAGATACCATTCTCTCTTAGATAGATAAACGTTACTGCCCGCGGATTAGCTACTTATCTCATCCATTGCACTACCGATGTAAAGACACTTCTAATATAAGCTTTCTCGCTTAGGTAGGTTTAACTATAACACTATTAATATGTAACCCAAATAGACAGAGACCTTTTAATAAAATATATATAACAAATTATATGGTGACGTAGAACATATTATACACAATAACTTATAAATACCAACGCCTACAAAATACGGCAGCAACAGTTCCCGCTTTATTTTTTAAACGTTGTATCGCACGGGACTTATTAAACACCAAATTAACAGACACGAATACCTCAGCTCCGAACAACAATTTATGAATCACCCATATATTTTGATTCGAACTCAAACACTCTGTGCAGCGGCAGCACCTGACAGCTATTTATCTGTTTACATGTTAAATGACACCTGTTTCCCGTGGTCATACAGTTATAACTATGACTAAAAATAATAATAACACAGGGTAATAATAATAATAATAACCGCAGGGCAGCTTGTGGCGAGCTGAATGTGAGTGGCGACACTGCGGTCCTGAATGCTTCATAGAGTTGGTTAGGGCCTCGTCCCCGGTTTGCCGTTACTGGTTGGCTGGGGTGGAACTTCAAGAGCGCCCGTAGGACTCTCAACTGTGGCTTGCCTTGGTCGGCCGGTCAGAGGGTGGCCGCTAGAGCTATATGCTTAGGGGTGGAAGTGTCATTTTCAAGGGCATAACTACGGGGAAACCCGCTCCGGGTCACCGTTGTCACGAGACCTGTGATGGTGAAACCGGCGCCGTACCTCTCGACACCCCTAGCCACTC
Source organism: Catocala nupta (assembly GCA_963675205.1). Taxonomy (NCBI): domain Eukaryota; kingdom Metazoa; phylum Arthropoda; class Insecta; order Lepidoptera; family Erebidae; genus Catocala; species Catocala nupta. The sequence continues at coordinate 17,092,656 of OY776104.1, forward strand.
GCACCGGTGTTGCCCTCTGCTGCTGGCTTGTATGCCTATAGTGGCTTATCAGGGGGCCCATCTAGTGAGTTGGCAAGTCACCGTCTGCCCATTGCATTGATGCTATTAGAGTATTCAGGGCAGACGCCGTTTTCCATCCATAGTTAGCAATATACCGGTCCACCAAACACCCATGCCTATAGCCCATATATTAGAATCCATACGTAGCAATGGTCCTATGCCCGCTGCGGCAAGTGCCGCTATAGGTGTTCCATCCCACCTTTGATTAAAATTCTCGAAGGGCCTCTTCACGTTGGACCCATGTCTCCGTGTAAGCCTCCCAAAGAGCCAGGTATTTTCTAATATAATATGTTAGAAAGTACCTGTGATAAGAGAAAAATAATAATAATATTCTACCACATACACACAACACTATCTAGCCCAAACTAAGCAGAGCTTGTATTATGGGTACTAGACAATGGATAAACATACATATATACTTTTTTTTTTGTAAATATATACATATTATACATAGAAATATTAGCTAGGTAGCTGAAATACCAGGTTTAGATCCTCATTTGAACCTGGTATTTTAGTCTAACTGGACTTATCTGGCTGGGAAAGTTTCTTACAAACAAGTATTCTAGTTTGTCAACTTAGATGTATAAAACATGTTTCCAATTAATTACAAACGTCACCACTACTCCGTCGCATTTACTAAGAAAGTTATCTTATCTTATAAAGTAGATTTCCGGTTTCTTAAACCTCAGTAGAATATATTTAGTAAGTACATCCTAGTCCATTATAATCCAATACGCTTAATAGCCCAATTTCATTAATAGCCTTACACGATCACTGAGCTATAGCCACTCATTATACTATAAAATTAATATATCACTGTACTTTCATTTTAAATTACATACGACCACAAATTTTATTGAATTCATTTGTCATTCGTATTTATCCAATTAAATGTAAAAGCTCGTCCCACCCACAAGAAATCGGTAAAAATAATTCAATTTAAACTTATTACATTAATCTCCTCCTACGTTTAAAAAGGCCAATCAAATTAACATAGGTGTGAATGCGTTTACAGTGATGGGAGTGCTATCGTTTCGTGACTAACTGCTTTCTGATTGGTTGGAATTGTTTTTTGATGTTGCCGCCATTTGAAAGGGAATAGTGTCTCAGTGTTCATAACGGAAGTCTTTAAGTGTTTTTTTCAGTCGACGGAAGTTCCTGTAAAGTGTCCGGAACGATGTTTTAGCGTGAATGAGTTTTGTTTCCTGTCGATTACTGTACAAGGAGTTAATGGTAAATGTAAATATTTGTGAGATTGTTGTGAGTGGTATTTTGACTTTTAGGTTAATGTTATAATTAGAATTAACATCAACATATAACTTCTTAAATATTTGATGGAAATTGTATGTACATATGTCAGTGATGGGAATGTTGGCAGACGTTTAAAAAACGAAGTGACTCCCTAATATATGAATGGTTTGTGTATGATACTAGCACAGGAGTGATAATTCTTTATTCTACGACGCACGACGGACGCAAAGAACTTGACACAAACACTTTATATATTTGTAAATTGCGAAACATAGAAGTCATACATAGAATAAGAATTGTATTAATAAAATAAGAATAAGTTAAATTTTCTTAAATCCTAACAATACTATAAATGTAAAATATTTAAAAGATGTATGTTACTCAATCACGGTAGAACGGATTTGGATGAAACTTGGCAAACATATAGGGCGTGCCCTGGATTCAAAGTCAAAATTCATTTATTAGTTTAGGTCACAAAGTACCACTTATGAACGTCAAACTATAATTTAATGAGTTTATTAAGTTACTGAAGCTACATTTAGGTTAGTTGTTAGGTTCAGGCAAACACATAGGATACTTTTATGCCGGTGTCTCGTAAGATTCACGCGAACGAAGCCGTGGACAGAAACTAGTATAAAATCACCTGATTCGATACTTCTAATATTGATTGTTCAACGTTTCCAAAGGCCTGCCTACCCTAAAAGAGATCCTTCACAAACATTACCGATGGCTTACACGCTTATCATGGTAAACAGGGATGGATTTCAATATGCAAACAGCTGCCGTCCGACCAGAAGATCAAGCCTGGCAACTTTGTAGAGCCGTGTGGATCAACCAATGTTTGGAGCCAGTAAGTTAGGAAGTTTTCATGAAAATGTGTTTTAATAATTTATGCGTAGCCAAAACCTGTCGTTTTTGTTCGAGTGACTTGAGTTTAAGCATATTTATTTGTTAACATAACATTATTTAGTTTTAACTGTAAGATAATTTTCAAAGGCAGCACGTGCTTTGGAAAAGTTCTTAACAATTTAGTTCAGTCATTGAATAGTGGCAGAAACAGTGAATTGCATAAAAAAATATTTATTATCAAGTGTGAACTGGCAATATGTCTTACATACTCATACATCTTTAGAGGTTTTAGTTTTAAATCTATTTTATACTGAAAGTCCTAACAAGAAATCAGTGCCCAAATATATTATATACTAGCTTTTGAACGCGGTTTTGCTCGCGTAAAAGTAGGTTAATTTAGGTTATGTTACAGTACTTTTTAAAAATAAAATATAGCCTATGTTACTCGGCGATAATATAACTTTCCAAGGATGAAAGAATTTTTTAATTCAGTTTTTTTGTTTATGAGTTTTAACTCATTACTGGCAAACAAACACAATCAAATATTTCCTCTTTTTAGATAGGATTTAAGCCATTTGGACGAAAAACGAAGGTAATCTCTTATCTCTGTATATAAAATAAATTACGTTACTAAATCTCAGAATTATTCTGGGAATCAAATAATTTCACCACCTGGGTTATGAAATCACCCTCAACGTCACAAACAGATACCATCACCGCAATGACACGACAATAATAAGTTTTTAATTAAGCAAGGCGTTGATCTAATTGTTGATCGTTATCTATTTTAATAGTTATTAGTATAATTAAATTCAGTATTAATTTAGGGGGTTATAATGCTTCATCATGGGTTGATATTACATTCTCCATAGTAGTAATACAACGTTCATTAGACGAGGGGACTGATTATCACTTAAAGGAAGAAGAGATTAAGAAATACATATAGTCACGGAAAAAGGAGTGAGGAAACTTGGAAACAGAATTTACGACGATGAAAATGTATGAAGTGTACCGATTTTCTTTTTTGTAGAGTTTATTTTCCACTAGATTTTGCATGCGACTTCACTAGCGTTAGTATTTTTCTCGTAACAGTACCTACCCTATATCCTTTTTGTATGCGAATTTAAAGATGATAGGTCGAGTAATTAAGGCGTGAAAGCGTAATAAACGAACTGACAATCGCATTCATAATAATAGTCAAGATTCACAACCTTTTAGCATTGTCGACCAAGGCCTGGTCCATCTCACAATGAAGTCAGGCGTCCAGCAATAGGACAGCTTATAACACCGTTTGATATTATAGGCAGTTGATCGAAACTTAGCTAGCTTTTATCTCAGCTTATCTAGCTTAACTGCCACAAGAATATTAGTAATTTGTAAACCAAATTGCTAGTAATCGTCAAAAAAGGAGACGCTGTCCAGACGACCGATATTATCACTAAGCAAATGGGTCAGACAGTCAACCGACAAAATAGAACGGGCATATAAGCAGTCTTATTTAAATTCAATCTATTCAGTTAAAATTGTAGCTAGATTGGCTATACCATAGGGATGGTGGGCGGCGAAAATGGCGGCCTCATAGCCTTGTAATCAGGTGCAAACATTTCAGTCTTGTATATAAATGCCCCATTGCTGGACACGGGTGTCTTTTTTGTATGAAAAGGGTTAGGCCATAGTCCACGCTGGCCTACTGTGGGTTGGCAGTCTTCACATATGTTCGAGAACAATATAGAGAACTCTCAGACATGCAGGTTCTCCACGATGTTTTACTTAGTTGCCTCACGTTCTTGTTTCATCTTATTACTCAAAGATGAACAGTTATGAAGTCTAGTTAGGTACCTGTCACATAGAATTAAACTAATATAGAAATCAGTGACAATTAATTCTAATAGTTTTATTAACAGGCGCTCGCAACCTCGCCTCGTATAGTATTCAACTCTCGTTGTTTCAAATCTGAAACGCTTACAAAAGTTAGCACTACGTTTCACGAGCGTTACAATAAACTAATTATATAATTGTAATTAAAATCTGCATAGAATAACTATGATAAACCTGTTAATGTTTGAAATATAATTAGGGACTTTTCAATGCGTGTAGGCAAAATTATGCGCGTTCATAACAATGTTATCTGTTGATAAAAGTTTTATAAAATTAGGCTTTAGTTGTGAGTTGAAATGACATTTGGTGTTTAATAGAATTTTAGAAGTTCTATTATTGTAATTTATGTATAAATGTCTGACGACACAAATGGCGTAGTTTAAAAGGTGACCTTGCCACTGCGTCGAGTGTCGTGCGTTCGATTTACGTACAGGATAAAAATCTATAGATCCATAAATTGTTGCACCGTGGGGATCGTTGAGGCCGTGGTATCAATGTGCGTAAAATTCCCCGCGACACAAAATCTATATACCGACTAGTGGGCATATGTTTGTGTTACATTTTCATGGCTAAGCCACTGAATCTCTAACCCTATAAATGTTGGTAATAAGATAGTATGAAGCGTATAAATGACTATTATGTACGCAGAGTTAAATCAAACCCACATTTCGACCATAATATTGAAAATGCCACATAATAATAAAGTAATGAGTATATAGCCGTCTACCGAGCACATTACAAAACTCCATGCGTTAACTGAGAATTTCATAACAAAAGAACTTTACAACAAATAATAATTGCAAGTGCCGTAGGCGACTTTAAAAGATGCTAGTAAAGTTGCAGGATACAACTAAGTATATATAAATATAAGCAACATATAAGGAGATTTATTTCGACTAGTTATTCGAGTAACTTTGAAAAGTCCGTTATCTAAACACTTCGTACTAATTTTTACCTTATATTAACGTGTAAACAATTTCGCATTCGTCTATATTACGCAAAACTCAATCATATAAACGTTTAATCATCTCTAGCGTGATCGGTCTATTATATCCTCAAAAACATATGAATACATTGGTGCACTGGCAACCGGGCAATCAGACAGAATTTACAAACATAGCATGAAAGTTTACTGCTCGGACCAATCTAACCCTAAGGTTAAAAAGTAAAATAATAACGGTACTAATAAACATATTCATACAAAGCCACACCTTAGACGCAGAAACACAACAATTTAACCCTCACGTTGTCACACGTGACAATTTGCGACAAATTACCTTCATTTCAAATATTAATCAAATCTATTAACGCAGCCATTTTATCGTGACACCCGCCCCTCGCGAACGTACGTGTATTTTAATCAGTTTTGAGGATCTAATTATATTGGTAACATAAATCAATCGATCAATGCCCGTGTCGACGGATTCGGGTGTAATTGGCCCAACGAGATCGGAATTTGATTTAGATTTGATTTGTTCATCAATTACGGAGGCACTACGATGTACTTTTATGAAATCACAAGACGAAAATTAGTTATTAACTTGTACGGGCTTACGATGTCGTTTAATTAGTATGTGTTAACTTGTTTCTATACGGCTCCATCCGCGTGATCTTATCAGCACGCATTTTCGGGGTAAAATATATCCGATATCTCACTTTGGTTGGCATTGTTATAATTATAAGGTTGTAATATCCCATTATTAAATCTAGCCATTTTTATCAGCGTGGTGTTAAAATATAATTAATTAATTTTACGTAAACAACTCACGAACTAACGAAGCAGTACAACTGGCAGTACTGCAAGGCCGGCGAAATATGGTTGTCACCGCATTCTCGCAAAAAAAATGGTTTATTTCTTACACATTGCTTACGTAATGCGTTGTCCTCCCGCTCTATGATCTCAGCCCTACGATGATTAGTCTAGCATAGTGGAGGGTAATGAAATCAGTTCACTTGTATGAAGTCTGGAGTATGCTAGTATCTTACCCATTCTGAATACTGATCAAGTTCGTAAAAAAGATACTTGTTACTTCTTTAGGGTTTACCTAAAAATAGCATACAGAGCAAATACTACTCTTCTATAATTAATGTTCTGTGAAGTAGTCCATGTCCTTCCTCAGCTATCAAACTACGTATATCAATATTAATTCCATATTTTTTTTATTATATGATATATAATTATTAATATTATACGATGAAATTAAACTACTATATACGGATTTTATCGCGTTGTTTATTTATCACTGTATTACAAAATGAATTAACAACGCGATAAAATCCGTATATAGTAGTTTAATTTTAATGAATAACATTCGCGTAAACAGAAGACAATATTATGTAATATTATACGATTTTTTTATGTATTATTTCATATAATATTTTTCCTGCATTAGCCAGTCCATACTGGGCGCCTGGTACCTGAACTAGGTTTCCCTAATATTGTCTTAGCGAATGTTATACATTGAAATTAATCTACTTTATACGGAATTTTACGCGGTTTATTTGAAAACAATATGTTTAGATACTTAAGAAAACTATTAATTATTAAAATTTAAACATACCTCGAAGTTAAGGCTGGTTTTAGCAACCAACGTCATGAGAAAGTGTAAATTTAAATAGTTTAATAACTTGAATAGTTTAGTGAGTTTTTCTGCAACACAAATTTGCAGAGCTTTAGGTAAGAACATGTAACAGAATATATAATATTATTTTAAATTTATAATATTACTATGAATTAGTGCTGATTTTATTCAAGCAACTAAAACACTTACATTATAATACACGACGTCTACACTAATCCAGTCAATAAACGATTCAGGAACACAAATCAAAAAGCGATTGTCTTACAATTAAAATCTTATTTTCGAGTTCCCATCGGCGTCTTTTGAAAACGAATTTCTGTGGGACAACCTCTAATTTCGTATGCATCACAGCGTTAGACGTTCAGAGGATAGGCGAAATTTTTAGGGTCCAGTAAAAGGATAAAACGGGGGCGTGACAATTTATATGTAAAATATTAATGTCATTTTCTGTTAGAAAATTATATGTAGCAGCTCTGCCCGGTAGATGGGTATGAGCTCCGCTGTATTTATCTTATTACATGAATTTGATGAAAATTGGTGTCGATATGTAAATGTCTCTGTCCTGTCTGTGGTCTCTGGGCTACCTTTTTGGAGTTTATAGACACAAGTATCTATTTGTGTGTAATACATCTCTGCCAATTCTTTTGGGGCTAGATTACGTAGACGATATGAAAAAGTAGCTAAAAGACAAATATTTTATTAAGATGCTGAGTAGTTGCCATATTTATGATAAAACTGGATTCAAATATAATCTATGATAAATAATATTGCAGCAACATTGTTTGCTTTAAGCAAGTTGGTTTCTTTTGATCACGGCATACCCGTCGTCAAATTAAATACTATTTAAAGTCAACTGCGCTTTATATAAATAATATCTTTTAATGTAGCTTAAAGATAGTATAAATTTACCAATGTGCCTGTGGCCTATGTAGGAACACTGTAAAGAACATTCAAGTCAACACATTTCAAAACACTCCAATTCTGTCTGAAACTGTTCACCGTTATTGATGACAATCAATCCAAGATCAAAGGTTTAGGTTTAAATGTTTCACTGGAAGTCAAATAAAGTTTTATCTACGGGTCCTTAGGACAGCTCCCAATTCACTTTTTTCTTTTGAAGTCGAACTCAACCCTCCATCGCCGCGGCGCCGTGTAGGGTGACAACTTTAATTTAAACTTCCCGGGTCGGATAGGCCCGCGGTCGAGTTCGAACGATTATAACTTTGAAGTGTTATTTTTAATGAGTTTTTGTGGATTTTCATGTTATTATTGCATTGGATTTCAAAGTACTAAGTTATATAATTCAGTGACTTAAAATCTTAAGTAAACAAAAGTCATTCTAAAATGTAAGTGGTCACCTGAGAATTGTATTAGACAGCAGTCTTATTTCATAAGAATAACAAATAAGAGACTGAATGTTTTATTCCGAAGAATTTTCGAGACAAAATTATTATTCTCAAAGCGAAAAGATCAGAATAGAAATTCTGAATTTATATGCACCGCACACCAGTTATGTGTATCAGTTAAGTATTCGATACAGGTTTTATACGAATAAATCGATATAACATAAAATTGTACGTGTTTTATAGAATATAATTGATTTTAACAATAGTAGTTGTGTTTAAATACCCTTATGAAAAGATGGCGGTGATTGTAGCTTATTACATGTTAAATCATTTGTATAATCCTAACTTAATATTAGGTATACTATAAACGCAAATGTGAGTTTGTTTATTTGCGATTTCACGCCTTAATTACTTGACCCATAATCATAAAATTTCGCATACTAGTTGTCATAGTTACAGAAAAGGACGTACGGCGACTTTCAACCAGAGAAAAGTAATAATAATAGTAATAAGTTTATTGACAAAAATAGAGTACAATGTACAGCCAGCTCATGCTCAGCCAAAACAAAGCAACAATAGACACTACAGTTAATCAACAATTTTTCATTATGAAGTTAGGTTAATTACAAATACATGTTTATCTATGTGTTAATTATATGATTTTAATAATAAAAAAGTAATTTAAATATTTATTATTGAAATATGTTAGATGTGTAAGTGAGTGTGTTGTGTGTGTGTGGATGTGTAAGGATGTGGATGAGTATGTGGATGGATAAGAATGTGCAAATTTATAATAAACTAGGGTAGGTAGTTAACTATATTTTATTCTAAAAATTTAAGTAATGCTTCGGTGCTATCGTAATGTAGATAAAGTAACCAAGTAGTAGCCCTATTTTTGATTTCAAAGTTGTTTAGACTTACGATGTTTTGTTTTTTATTTAAGATGTTATAAAGTGTGCAGCCAAGACTTCTGTACTGCTGTCTATCGGCGGAAGTTTTACAACGAACCCTGGGAATAATTAAATGAGTGCTACTTTTATTTGGATCTGGCGGGGGTACACTTTGGTGTATTCTTAATATCGTCCTCAAAACGAAGAGCTGTCTCACTGTCAGAACTTTACTATCTGTATAAAGTTGTGCAGTAGGATATCTTATAGGTCTATGATACATTAATTTGAAAACAGCTCTTTGTGCTCTCTCTAATTCCAAAAAAATAGTTTTTGCCGATCCCGTCCAAACCGGAATACAATATTGTATAATTGATTGACAGAGAGCAAGATACACAGTTCTAGTAAATACTTCACATCTACAAATAATGTATTTAAAGCTAAACCAGGTACCAGTACAGTTTACCTGGTTTAGCTTTAAAAAAAGTGAGTTAGCTTACTGAATTGATACCTAAATATTGACCTGGGTCCTACTTTAAGTATTTCAAGTTTCTAAGTCTTTAAGAACCTCTTGTCCAAAATATCATTTTTAATTCGTTTGAGAGCCGATTTTTCAATCGTCAGATAACTTTTATCTGGGGAATATGTTTGACGTTTTGACAGCTTTTGTATAGAAAATATGTCATACCGCCATATTTACTCTTCAGATAAAAGTTATCTGACGATTGAAAAACCGGCCCTAAGTAATAAGTGATAATTATAAGCTTTATATTTATAGATTCTAAAGTTAAATTGTAAACTTACATTAAATTTATAAGTAGAGCCTAAAAACTGGTAAGTAAATCAAAATCGCAACTTCTGAGAGACCATAAATGTAATGGAATTGAAGGATTCAATGAGATAAAGGATTCTTCTCAAAGACTTCTTGAAGAAGAAGAATCCTTTATCTCATTGAATTGAACGCTAGATGTTTGTAAGCGTTAATTTCTGAATAAATTATAACTGAATTGATTTGACCCATCAAGTGAGATTCAAATGAACTCTCCATTATCACTGTTCTCTAATTCATTTTCATAAAATGAGTTTTATTTCAATCATCAAATTAACACTTTCAGCTGTTAATAATAACACACATTCCTCATAGGCCAGATGTGTGATAGCCCTCATATCAACGAATTACCGCTTCTACCCTCTTAGCATTAAAGCAGATTTTTCTTTACCATCTGATAATCTGTCTGATAAATAAAATCGTGTTGAGGGTCAATAGTACCATAGAGAAGTAGTGATAGGGTTAATGTGATGCATATAAAAATAAAATCACGGTTGTATGGTAAATGTTTCTGTAGTAACAGATGCATGTGTTTAATAGTAACATCTGTCTTGTTGGCATAAAAAAATGTTCAAGGACACACAACGGTATCGGTAAAATGTTAACTTTGTTTATACTAGTCTATACCAATATTATAACGAGGAAAGATTTGATATTTTGTTTATTTGTTTGTAAGCCTTTCATTCTTAAACTAATTACCCGATTTAAAAAATTCTTATACCATTAGAAAGCTATATTATCACATAGTAACATAGGCTATCTTTAAATAAAATATTTTAAGAAAAGTACTGTTATTAACATAACCTAACCTACTTATACGCGAGCGAGGTCACGGGCAAAAGCTAGTATACAATCAATAATACACATTCAAGTGATATTCGAATACATTAAACACTAAGCGATAACTACTTAGCTTAATGTTAACGCTACTAAAAATCTCTACCTGGTAAAGGCACTCTTTTATAAATATTCTTATAACACAATACTTACCAGCAAATTTTCACTATACGTGTAAATCCCATAACCACATACTTAGCACTAGACTTTTATTAGCAATCTTCTGTTATGACTACAGAGATGAGAAGCAGGTAGCTAAAGAGATTTTATCACATAACGACATCGCACGATAGTTATCGCGAATGATAATACTAGAAGAGGCCTTTTTAAAGAAAACCGGTGTTAGAGACGGTTTTCTGTGTTCCGTTGCCTGTGAAAGCCTACAGGTATTATACCTGTTCTGTACTAAGTGTTATACCTGTGCCGCGGCAATTATATTGATTTTATTTTTGAAATAAAATATAAAGTAATATCTCTAAGTTAAAATGAGAGCAGGTTTCCACGTCTTCAGATCACTGTGTCAACTGTCACAGCAAGTCGAGAGTATGATCCCAAGCGACGCCTCGTACATTTGAAAATAATAAATACGATAACAGGACCAACCCGTATTATGCTGAACTTAATATTTGTTTGGTGTCATACAGGGATGAGGTCTGTGTATGCAGGTATGTACGTATTTATAAATACCGGTCGTAATAAAACGGCATAACAGATAGATTTTCATGTCAGCTATGCCGCAGATGCTCAGCGTGGTGGACTGGCATAACGCTTTTCAAACCGACTGGAGATGCGGTGATATAATATTCTATTTTTTTACATGGGGGCATGCGTTGACGCATACCTCTCCGTGGGGCGACGGAGAGGTTATGTCGGGCTCACCGGGAAAAAGGTACCCCGGTAATACCGACTAAACCTACCACGGTGTTCCTCGGCATAACCATAGACGGCGAGGCTGCGCGAATCGCTTTCACATGCAATCGCGACCCAGCCTTGGTTTCGGCCCGCCGTGTGAAACGGCAAGCCACTGCACAAAAATACTTCCTCCACCGTCCACCTGGAGGGGACAAAAACGGCAGAGGCGCACGTGGGATGGGTGCTGATCGGGTTGCGAGCAGGCCCACGCAGCCCACCACCCCCAGGTCAAGCCTCAGGGTGGCTGGAGGTCATCTCGCGCCCTCCTGCGCCCGGTTCTGCGGTTGGGGAGAGGGTTTAAGCGCTCCCTCTCCCACTCCGCCACCTCTTTGATGGAAATTACTTTCTCACAAAAGAAAGCAACGGCGTTCCATGATCTCTCTCTCCGGACCATAGACTGGACCACGGCCGGGAGTGAGAGAGCAGCCAGTCCGACTGCCGCGATCAACTCACGGCGCTGCAATGCCCAGGCGGGATAATATAGATACTATGGGTACTAGAATAGATAAACATACAAAATACGTTTTTTTTTTGTAAGTACCTATGTTTTAAACATAGAAACACCCAGATCAAGATAAACATCCGTGTTCATGCACACAAATGTTAGACTTGTGCGGGAATCGAAACCGCGACCTTAGGCGTGGCAGTCGGTTACACTAACCACTACGCCATCGAGGCCGCCTATGTTAGCAGCAGGTATACAAAACAAGGATATTTGGCTACAACATATCGTGATTGTGCCAATTTTCTCAGAAGTGCTGCTTCAAGTTTGAGCACACCTGGCTGCACATTGCATCTCACATAATGTTCTACGTGTTCTTTGTAACAAAAGGAAGTGTGATACTTTGTAAATAGTGACAGATCTATGAGCATAATAGTTATGATGTTGGTTAACCTCGCCCATCGTTTGACATGCGCGAACGCAGCTAAGTCACAGCCTCACAGGATTACTAGTTATCTTCTTCTCACCTTAACTGTCCTATTGTTGTTCTCCTTACGGATCTCTCTCCCCAGTTTTAGACATAACCGAATACGTTATTTGTAGGTACATATATATTATTATAAACTAAAACATGATTGGTTATTTGATGTTAACTCAACATCGTGCATGCCCTCTATAGCCATTAACCATGTTTTAACAAATTATCTTGAATAAAGCTTAATATCTTCTCCCTAGTCTTTATTATTCCCAAGTCACTTGGCGTCGGCTTTTCTGGTCTAACCGGATCCGACTGGATATCAGTTTTTACACGGAGCGGCTGCCACCTGACCTCCGCAACCCGAAGGGTAACGATACCCTAAGGCTAGACCAGTGTCAGGGTATTATAGGGCACTGACTTCCCAATAACGACTGCCATAGATGTTCATGGCAGCCGGGACCGACGGCTTAACGTGCTCTTCGAGGCACGGAGCAGGCGATAATTGTCAATCAATACGCACATAATTTCGGAAAGTCATATAACTTCCGAAAGTCAGAGGTGCGCGACGTGGGTTTGAACCCGAAACCCTCTGCATTGCAGTCTGTTGGTCTCCCCACTGAGCTATCGCTGTTACGATTTGAATGCAGCTCAATATGATAATTTAAAACATTCAACTAACTTAAGTATTCCTGTACAAAATCCCAGGGTACTCAGTTGGCAGGTATAAAAAAGCAGGCAGTATCTTGTTGGAAGTTCGAGCGGAAGTTTTATCTGCATGCGCGGAGTTAACACGTCACATCCTAGTACTCGTTACGTGTAAGTTGAGAGTTTAGTGTTTTACTTCAACACTGAACAAGATATGTGGCAAGTTTTCAAGTGAACGTGAGTATTATATACTGCTTTCATATAAATTTAATTTGCGCAGTTTTGTGCTATTTCTGGTACAGAACAATTTTAAAAAGGTATTTCGTTTTAATTGGAGCATCCCGACTGGAGTGCTTCAGCTAACAAAATCATAAATAAGAATCTATAATACATTTATTATATAGTTCACAAAATAAGACTTCTTAATATGAAGTAGAACCTATGAGAACAAGCAAGAGAGCCGCAGCGAGCTTAAACCAGAACTTCTCAGTCGTAAGGAAGCAGTAAGGTAATCGTAGCTACTGTCTGTTTATAAAAATTATAAACTATATTTGTGTTATAGAAACACATGGCTACTCTTTTTAACGCCAAGTTTACAGAAGATTGCAGCCAACCAATTTTGGTGTTGCGATCCATGAGCAACATAATCCTGAAGGAATACAACTGACTCTAGGCTCATTAAAGAGACGATGTAAGGTCACCATGTGATCCCAGGTGCTGGCAGTATTCCGACTTCTTATCCGATGAACACATGGCTGATGTACCTGGGTCTACAAGTGTCAATGCTATTTAGACATTTAACGGTTACTACTGTTCACCTTTCGGCAGTCCGCTCACATGTACCATCGCAACAAGAAAAATAAACTTAAAAATTATAACAAAGATTAAAACTTAAAGAAGTAGGTAGTAATTTTAAAGTAGTTCGTATAACATAAGACTGGAGAAAATGTATTAAAAGTCAGAAAGTGTTGCCGAAACTGTACAAGATGTGGACCAAATGAGATAAAAATGTGTGTTATACTGACAGTTTGATATCAGTCCAGAACTTACGAATGACACTTTGATTGAATTCAGGAACACTCGTGACACATCGACGAAACAGGCGCTTTTGAAGAACTGGGACAAAACAGTGGTTAGGTGGAATGTTAAAAATGTTGAAATATTTTATTTTATCCGATAATATACTTTCTTATGAGGGAACAGAGGATATATTTTTCAATTCTGTATTAGACTGTCTACTGTGGGTAATATCTCTGTCTCAACAAGGTAAGTAATTGGTCCTGCCTACATGCGTCACCTACTCGCGGACTAAAAATCTCATTATTGGATTACGAGAAAATGTTATAAGACTTTTGATAGTCGATTTGATATTACGGTTAAATTAATCTGGATATAACGTAATCAAAGCATATACAGGGTTATTTGAAAATATTTATACCTTACTTAACAACTTTTGTCCCATAACTTTTTATATCAGTATGTGATATTTTTATACAAAAATACTATCATTGGAATTGATTGCGGTAATCGCTCGACTACAACTTAACACTACACGCATTCGCAAAAGAAAGTAGCGATGTAGCGAAACTGCCACCACGGGGGAGGAGGCGTTGTGCAGTTTTGTTGGTAATTATCGACTTTGTAAAAAGCGTTACAACAACATGTGTGTTAAGTATAATCTATAAACAGGTTACTAATATTTTTAATTTAACACAGTATACAACTACTTGCAGTGAAGCTCCTAAGGTAAAAACTGATAAAACCAGAAAACACCAAAGATCCGCTGAAAAAGTTTTGTACAACAAGTTAAATAAAAGTGATAATCGTATCGAGAAGCGAAGATGAAACCGGTGCATAGAAGTTCGGAATTGGTGCAATTGCTTTACCCAGAGAAACGCTTTTAAAAGAGAAAAGAAGAAATTATCTTGTACATAATTTATGTAACGTTTAACTTTTATAATCTATTTAAAAGTTGTTATTTATCTAAACTTTTACTGATACGGAACACATTATTGTTTTATTTTCTATAGGTAGAATGCATACGTTCCTTCTGATAGTCAGCGGTTACAGTAGCCCTTAATCAAGTTGCTCAGTCTAGGGACAAGAAATTAAAAATGGAAGAAATGTAAAGAATTCGACGCGACTGCATTGTCGAGTCAGCTATCAAATCTTTCGGCGTGTAGGTATTGGTACATGCAGGACACGATGGCGGTACATCTCTTGGCTAACACCATACACTAAACTGAACTAACTGTTAGCTACTTACCTATGCGGGTCGGCTTATTCGTACTGTCACTAAATAAATAACAATGGCGGCTTCTTATACACAACAGAAAATGCACGCAATTGATACAATTATTTCATAAACAGTGTATTTTTAAGAAATAATATAAGTGGCATGCTAATAGTCATTCATTCCGATTTTCACCTTTTAAACTACCTACTAACTGCCTACCCCTCTGGGAAACAGGCGTGAATTTATGTATGTATGTATGTTTAAACTAATAACGAATATTGGGCAGCGGGCACCGTTTCTTAAAGTTACTTTTCGATAATATTGTCTTCTGTTTACGCGAATGTTATTCATTGAAATTAAACTACTATATACGAATGCAGTTTCATTTCAGCAGCCATGGTCACGGGTCATGGTCTCGCTGTGACCATGGCTGCTGAAAAGCAACCGAAACGTCGGGGAAAGTGTAAAATTAAATCAAAACAGATATAATAGTTTTAATAATTTAATTAGCTTCAAAATTAGTAAAGTTTAATAGTAGTAGTATGTAGTGTAACAGTTTTTTCATTTTGTAAAAGGGTGTCAAATAAACAACGCGATAAAATCCGTATATAGTAGTGTAATTTCAATGTTACTTTTCGACATACGGGTAGTCCCGCATCTACTTTGAAGATTACTAGATACCGATTACCAGATAATCATCTCACTTGCAACTGGTGAAGGCATAAAAAAGCTAATCCGTTTCCTCTATAAAGGGAAGCGACGTACCCACAAACTATTAACGTGATGATAACTGAGTTACCGTGACTTTGGCGACCCTAACCAAGTTACAGTTGATCAATGGAATGCGATTATAGGTAGATATCAGAATAGGCGAACGAAACGATACTGTAGGGAAGAATTCTTGGTGAAGTAATAAAGTGCCTCAGGGTTTTACTGATTATAAGTGTGGCTGACGGGCGGGATATCATACTCAGTAAGTAAAATATATGCAAATAATATGGTCGCTTTGGTGATCTTGAAAGACTGGTCAAATATTGTGTGGTCCGACGAATCAAACTTTGAGGTAAGTTAGATAATATGAATATCCAAATGGATAAATAAGTATTGTTTAAATTTAAAAAGCTATTCTGTTGCCTTTTCATGATTAGTTAATCTCTATTTATTTTGTTTTTGTTTGGTCTTTGGAACCCCTGGTGCTACCTTCGTGCGTCACCGTGGGGGAGAAGAATTTATGCCAGAGTATGTGGTCCCGACTGTAGAACACGGCGCAGGTACCGGGATGACCTGGGTCTGCATGTCTGATAGAGGAGTCAGCGAAATGTTTGTGTATGAGGGCCGAAGGGACTCTACAAAATACATGAATGTGTTTGGAATCAGCTTTATTGCCTTCGTTTTTACACTTTTTGGTGACATTTATATGGATAGAGTTAAATTCCAGAAGATAACGCACCATGCTATATATCAGCCCGCACAATGTCATAGTTTCGTGAAAATTCCATTGAGCTCCTGGAATGGCCTGCACAGTACCGGACCTTAATCCTATAGAATATTTATGGAGAATCCTAAAGCGTAAGGTCCGGCGCCTCACAATAACAATAAAAGAAGAACTAAAAATACGCCTCCGCCAAGAATGGAATACCATAACTGAAGAACAATGTAAAAATCTTGTAGGCTCTATGCCAAGATGAATAGCTACTGTGTTAGCGGCTAAGGGTGGCCGACAAAATATTGATTTTATATCAAAGTAAAGATCATTTAAAATGTACACAAGTTGTTTCATTTCATTCTATACTAAACTTTTTACAAAATGCAGTTTTTATAGGGGTGCTCAATACTTTTGACCAAGACTGTAGATTCGATTATTATAACGTAAGATCTGAACATGAAAGCTGGCATTGGTGAAATAAGAACGTGTAATATGTATGCAAGAGATCTCGATATCGAGTCCAGGGTCGAATAAAATGTAATTAGCTTTTCTTGCCAAGACATTGTCAGCGGCAGCACGATGTCTGGCAGATTTCCCGATTAACAGAAGCCTCGCCCCCTGTTATGTGGGTTCTTATATTTATACACATCTACTTAATTACCTATCTTCAGGACCCGAGTAGATAGGGTTTCGGGGGGAGAACTACGGGTCTCCCCCTTTGGACCAGTGTACTGCGGGGTCAGGAAGCCCAGCGCGAAGCGCCTCGAAAGGCGTGTTCTATCGACCGCTGACTAGAGTGCGCGGTGCCTGACATTGGTGTTGGACTCGCAGGGGTATGTGGTTGGCCGCTGAGGACGACATGTTCGTTTGCTCGGCAAGCACGTTGCGTTCGAGCGTCGGACTCAGACGCGGCCAGTGCGAACCAGTCGGTCGCATGAGGCACGGAGTTGCCTTTAGCGAAGTGGCAGTGTGGTTTCACTGCCGCAACGCATCTCGGGAGCTTGCCTGCTCAGCAAGTAGGAGTCATAGCTGGAGTGACTCGGGCCACACCCGGCTTGTAGGCCTATTTGGGTAGGCATACGGATGTATGTCGGGAAATGAGCGTGCCTTACACAGCTCCGGTACCATACTGGAGATATGGGAGGCGGCTTCTCCGTCGGCTTCAGCGAGGTTATCGTTAGCAACTCCTTGAGTTGCGAGTAGTTAGCGGCTTTATTGCTCCGGTACCTATCTGGAGAATAGGTAGTGTCACTTGGGCACGAGGTAGCTCGCTTACGAGAACCGGATCTCTGAGGTTAGGGTGGAGAGTCGCGATTTGGGGACAAGACCTGTCTATAACTGGTCCCGGAAGGTGCTCTTGGGCACTGGAAGGTACAGCGGCTCCTCTATTATAACCTAACGGTTGGTGTAGGGGAACGCTATAACATAAACTGGGATAGTCGTAGAGGAAGGGGATAACCCATTGGAATATAGGCGTAAGACATACATACAGTATGTAACATATTCTGCATGCCTATACTGTGAACCGAAATCCGTACACCGCCTTCAAAACCAACTCTATCAAAAATCCTCCACCTTCTTTTCCAAGGGGAACTTTTCCAAGGGTAAACTTTTACCACAAACCCAAATCCCCAGTTTTCCAGTTTCAAAACTTATCTATTCATTTTTCACTTGAGTGTAATGGTAAACTAGTTAGGCCTTTACCGTACCAAGTTAGCGGAGTCTTTGTAACATCTATCTGAATCGAATTATACGGTCGCCGGCCTTACCTCCGGCCGGGTGCTCTGTCGGCTCACGACACAGGAAACTAGCGGTTGGCAAGATTGCTATAACAATTAAATAAACGGTCGAGATATTATTTATACTGCTTTGTTGGTCTTGTATTAGTTTGCTTTTACGTTAACTGACAATCGTGAGGTGACGAATACAATTTAATTCATTTCTCGGCGTACGGATGCTAGCGTCACGACACGATGCTATTATCATTCTGTTTCTATATGGTTAAGCTGACACGTTGATTGCAGGCGTAGTGGATTAAGTGGCCGCCTCGCTACTGCCGCGTATAGTGTTGTGAGTTCGATCTTCACACGAGACAAGCAATTGTGTGATTCACAAACACTTGTTTCGCGTCTGGGTGTCCTGTAGGATTAAAATTTTAAAGCTCTTTAAAAAAACCTCACCTGAACATTCGGACAATGTGCCCAGTAGACGATACCAGGCTTATTATAGGACCTAAATAAATATTGACGAAACTTAATAGTTTAACGTTGTTATACGAAAGCTTCTATCAACTCCTTGGAGAGAGCCAGATATACAGGTGTGTGTTTAAAAAATCAATGCCTCATTTCTTGTAATATATAACAATAATAGGAAAATGTGACTGAATGACATATTAACGCTCAGCTCAAACTGCAGAGTATGAAATCTTTGCATCTAGTTTGCTTGTAGAACGTAAGAATCCTTAAGGTTGAGTTGTAGGTAAATTGAGCCTTCAAAGGCTGTATGAAGAAATATGTTGAATGGTCCTTTTTATAAATACAAAAATATAACAAGATAACGAACTATACTACCTCTTCTGTTGTGAAAAAGGCGTCCACAGTATACAATGTTGAAAATTATTAACTTTAAAACAACGTCAAAGTCATTAATATTATTCAAAAATTCAAAATCATTAATATTAGTATTGAACAGGTGTTTCATTGTCTAATATAGCACATAGATTGCTTTCATCCTGAACAAGATACAATAGAACTTATAACCTGCAACTAATAAAACCTGAAATAATCGTCGTCAAAAATCACTTATTCATTTGGTTCACAAAGTAACACTTATGAACTTCAAAGATTATCGGTTAGTTGCTAGCTTCAGGCAAAAGGCCTGTGAGAAGATACCTGCCAGAAACTCACGACCAAGCTTTTAAATCGCTTTTAAAACACAATTGTTAAATTACAGGTTATTTCTAATCATATGTATTATTAAGCTAACTGTAATATAAGTTACTGTGACTATTATTTCATGTGTTATTAATATGTATCTTAGATAAACGAATTTCTACTTTTAAATCTTATTGAAATAAATAACTAATAACTACACACAGCAGCTCATATAAGAAAAATAATATTGAATTGTATTGATATCTAAACATTTGGCGATTGAAAAGAGTGGCCATGAGTTTCTTGCCTGCTTCTTCTCATGAAAGCTCTACTCCTCGAACAGGATCAAAATTTAGCATTGAAAAAATCAATGCTAAATTTTTATTACCTTCTATTTATTTTTATTATAATTTTTATTAATATAATAGTGAATTGACGTGTCCAAGAATTGCTTGCACATTTTTATGGAAATAAAGATTTTTTACTTTTGACTTTGACAACTCATTTATGTACGCCAGCATGTGCCATAGTACAAAATCCAGTACCGTTATATCATTTCAGAACGAAGCACACTAAAATTGCGCTGTTATACTTTTCGCCGTGGCATCCGAGATCCACCCGGGCCGGGTCGAAAGCCAGTATAAATTAAACCCTCACATGTTAGTATTAAATCTACAGTGTAAGTAGCAACAGTTAAACTAGAAATCCTCAAGTGACCTAATTGCTGCAATGAGTTCGTTGTCTCACGCTTTTATTATCCATCCGTTACATTGTCGTGATAGATTTAATCTCGGTAAAAGATATATGGAGTGAAAATTAAAGAAGTATAAAAATACTTAGAAGATTTTTTTAGTCGTGCCCGGCAGTATAAATTGCTTTAAATATAGGTAACTTTATTTTGCCCGTGGCTTCGCTCGTATTAATTTGTCAATAAAAAGCAATCCCTCGAACACTACTTCCTGGATGAAAGGTGTGACAACGTGAATGCGAAATTTCATGATGATCGATCAAGTAGTTAAGGCGCGAATGCGTAACAAACTAACACACTAACATTTCGCATTTATAATATTAGTTGGGATACATTCTGGAAAAGGAATAGCGGATGCCTACGTCATAGTATTTAAAGAACCTGGATGCAATATATTAAGTCACGGTAGAAAAGAGATACTGACTGTTTCGAACTATATGCTTTATAGATATGAAAAACCGTTCTGAATAAACGCGTTATATAAAGCAAAATATTTTAAAATTATTTTCATATTGAATAGTAGTAGTTTAGAGATTACCGCGTTGAAATTTAATAAAATCTGTGTCAACTGTATCGTCGTGTACGCGGCTACGGATGTTACAGTCACGAACATTTTAGCTTTGTACAGTGTGATAAACTGATAATAACTAATTCTTATTTATTGCCAGATTTCATGTTGCTACAGAAAATTGTTTAACGACAATATCCAATAACACTTTATCCAATCCAACAACCTTCACAATCAACTACTAACATTGTTTTATAAAGTCATCTCATGCACTAGTATTCAATCCTCTGTCGTGAGGCACTTTAAAAACATTGATATCCATGGAACACGCATGGGACTCAGCATGGCTTTATTTAAACAAACAATAGACAACCTACGCATACCTCCTGTATCGCGGGGGACTCTACAATCATTCAAACAATGAACACAAAGAACATTCAGGCTTAGAACAACTATTTTTGGGTACACCATTTTTTATCCCATGTGTGGGTCAAACCACTGCAACGGCAGTAGCGAGGCGACCAGTGAAATCACTACGGCATCCGTGCAGTCATAATCACAACTTTATACCACGACTATAAAAAATAATACCCCCTCACTTAGACCACACCTCATCAATGTTTGTAGCAACACTTGTAAAGCTATTTTCATTATATCTTCGACTAGTGGCAACATTTCCACATGTTCAGCCGCCGACTCCCCTTGTAGCCAGCGAGGCGAGTTTAGTTAACTAACTAATTTTAATTAACCGTGGACCGCAGGTAGCTGCCTGAATTTTGTTCTCTCTGAAGTACTTTTACAAAGGAATATACGCCATTTGTGTAGTTAACCTGATAGATATAGCATTTTATGAATACTTTGTAAATTGTTTCGTGCTTAACCGAACCTCTCGAAATGTGGAGTGAGGTAATTTTGTACAAGAATGTTTTACCATAATAGTTGGAGATTTAAACTAGCAGTATTAATACTAGAGGTATAAAACATTAGAGAAGGGGTTAAAGGGCATTGACATGAATGAGTAGCACAAATGCTCAGCTTCAAGGTTAAAATAATTGAAAATTGTGGTTTAATTTTTAATTTATAATATTCGCGTAAACGTAAGACAATATTAGGTTAAAACTAATTTATTTACTTAGGTCACAAAGAAACTTACGGACATCCAGGTTTTGTGGTTATTGAGTTAACTGAAAATACTCTATCTGTTGAACTTCATTTGTACTATATGATTATTGACTGTCGAGAATAATATTATCCTATAAACCATTCAATAAAATATATAGAAACGGGAGCATATTTTTAAGTAGTCATGAACCATGACTACTTAAATACATCTCCCGTTTCTATATTCTTGAAAGGCTAAGCTGAGATGTCATGTGATGTGTGCATACATACTTTTATTTAGCCAACTTTGATTTAGGGTTCACGTAAAAAAGAGGGCCTATACGAAGCGAATTTTCAGATACAGACTTAAAATTTCTTAACAAAACTGCCAATTAAGAAAGTAAAGCAAAGCTTTACTTTTTTAATTGGCCGGGAGACCAGGGAGCTCATACTCCGACGGAAATTTAGTTAAAGCGTCACCAAGATAAACTAGTCTAATAGAAACACGTAAATTATTTCTAACAACTTTATAATATACATAACGCTTTTACCCTTTTGCATAAATGTAAGTGGACGCGCCCATTATACCAAACCATAAAAGGTTTAACTCCTTTAACTAACGTGTTTAAGGTCAATTGCGAGGTATAGTGTTTGTTTCTCGAGCGAAGTGGTATTGAGTTTTCTATTAGAACAGTCATACAAGATGACAATTGTGACGGAAAACGCAAGAGACAAAAATAACGAAAGATTAAAACCATTCAGCGACAATATTAGTGTAAAGCACCTCAGATAGCTTTATGTCTGTTTAAATGTATAGCAACTTAACGTGTAAAGTTCACAGCGCCTTACTCAATGACATGATTTTTAAAATACCTCCGAACACACCGACGCTATTGACCAAAGTGATGACAATTTTGACTTACAAAACCTCTTATATCTAAACTATAAACGGTTACTATTTACTATTTGGTGGGCGAGTCTACCACCACGAGCTAGAAAAAATATACTATTTTAAACAAAAATGTTTTTCATGTAGGTCACAAAGAAACACTTATGTTACTGAGAGTTACACTTATGAATGTGAATAACATTTACCTTCTCATTTACTTCTTTGGAATCTCATTTGCTTTTGTTTATGTAAATAATGAATAATATTATAGAGACATAATCAATGTACTTTCTTTTGACAAATAGAGTATAATAAATTAAAAAAATATATATTGCTTGCTCATCCCTAAACAAAAACCCTTATTCCCAAAACTACCAAGCAATATTCGTCGCATTTTCTTAGCTTAACTTTAATATATGCATCTAGAGCAACATTGTTTTAGCAGCTGAATTTTTCCAAATATCCGTCTACCCACATATCGTGAGATCTCGACACCGTCGTGAACCTAAAACGGTCCGTATCTGTGATCACCTGAGCGTGGGTGTACGCTTTCTGAATTAGAATTAGACTTGACAGTTTAAAAAAACGTCCGATCTTAGATTGTGGTAAAGGAGGTGTAAGAAAATGCACAGAGTATGAAAGTTGTCTTTAACGAAATCTTTTGAAAGAATTAACGCATATGGTTGAGAATTTTTAAAGGATGTTTTTGGTATCTACATTTGAAGCATTGTTAGCCTAGTTGCGTTTTTAGTTCCGTGGCTTCAGTTTGTGCGATCGTAAGATCCCAGATTTGATTCCCGAGTCAGACATTATTATTGAGTCTTCTATTAGAAAAAAAAAACCTTACGGGAAATGTGTTGGTAGACGACATAGGCTATAACGTGGATCCTTAATAAAAATAAATAGTCAATGAAATCTGTACGTTATACACCTCTTCGAATCTGTTATAAGCTTACAAGTATGACGCTTTGAATCCATTGGTAAAAGTATTATTAGTGAGAATTCCATAGATAATATTGGTGTGCCCGGTGGACGCTACCTATTAAGTGGGACTTTAATATTCAGATGTGGGTGTAATAATTCTCTGTCTAAACTTTCTGGGACATCCAACTGTATTTATACATATGTATGTTAGTATCATATGTTTTAACAATGGTTTTAATTATGTTAGGTAAAGCATTTTAGGAAGTTGCCTTATCACTTAGTACTTATAAATTACGTCAAAAATGTTGGCATACCTACTTATTTAGCAAAAACACACGCTGTACTCAAATTTTATAAAAACGTACATAAATACGAATTTTATCATCAGTTTAATTTAACAATAATTTAGTTCTTGTATCTGAAATCTTATTTTACTTTATCCATTAAAATTTTATCTTAAAGCTCGTAGGAGTTGTACACACAGCGACACATCAACCTAGACTGTTTGGAGTTTCTATTAGAATTTGAACGCTGCGAATCGTGCGAGAGAGTGCTTTATATTTTTGTTACGCTCTATCCTTTACCATTACATCGACACCACTATGCACTGTCCCTTACCGACAATTCTCTATTTTGCATGTAGCGTAGTTATGCGTATATAGAGTGTCTAACTTGATGTGTAGCCGTGTCTACCTAAAATTAAGCTTCCATCTTGAAGCTCATAGAACGCTTATTAATTACAGTATTTAAGATTTTATGGATAATAAAAATATAATTAGAATTTAATACGAAAGCTAAAATTGCTTAATAACTAATTCAAATCTATTTTTGAAAGCATTCGGTATGCTATTTATACTAAGATTTGACGACAGTCACACTCATTCCTAACGTATTTTTTACATCTCGTATTTACCAGAAAAATAAAACAAGCCAAAATAAATCCGTACACCTAAATGCAGTAAAATTTTTAGAGCCGGGTTTCTCATTTGCTGAGAAGATAAAGATTCTATATGGTTGTTTTCCTTGCCAAGAAACGAGACAAGAAATAAATCAATGAATTTTCGAAACAAATCACGTTTATTGGTGCTGTGGAGGCTGTATTTCTAGTTGTGTTTAGAGACATGGAAGTGCAATTGAGATCCTCACTGTTTGGCTTATTTACACTCCGGATGGCCGTTGTTCAAGCTCCGGTTTTTCCTCTATAAACATTGACCGGGACTTTGTGTAGTACGGCACAAGTTACAAGAGTACCATGGCGTTAAAAACTTTTATGTGAAACTTTGAAGTGGTTTTCATTTATTGAAGCTGTTATTAATAGCTCTCCGAGCCTTTTTATCGTGCAGATGTATAGCACTTTAAACACATAGCTAATTTGTTGATTTTAATTTAGCTAACGGACTAACAAGTATTTTCTATTCAGACGAACTTCATAATTAAATGAGATTGTATCGAGTTGTAATTGATTTAACTAAAATAATATTTAACATTTTGACACACATTTCGGATAGTTTACAATTAGAAACGTTAAAAAAAACATTGTTTAAAATATACCTTAATGCTTATGCTGTGGAAATTATCACGAATAACGTTAAAATTATTTTCTTATCATAATAAGTTATTAATTTTACATTTTGCGTAATATACACTTCTCATCAGAAAAATCGAAACACTTCCGTTTTTATGGTTTCTGACCTAATTTAACACAAAAGAGTTTATAAGTAATTATAAGTCTTTTCTCATATTGAAAGGAGTTGGGTCAAAATTTCGACCACAGCACCTCATTGCTAGTTGGCAAATTCACACATCACCAAGGTGAAAGATAACCATCATACATACAAATGTCCTTAAGATGTTATCGTAACCTCTTAAAGCAACCCATAATAAAATATTTAAAACGCGCGTCTTAGAAAATCAGATATACATATTATTATGGACAGTGAGCTGCAAAAATGCATACTCATTTCAAAACTAAAATGGTGTACGCCGGTAATTGACGCCATCTAACGGAAATCGATACAAGAACTATTAAGTAGTTTATTTATATCCTAGTAGATGGCGGTGCATTACTATAAAATTAAAATAAGTAGATTTCTTAATAACACAATTTTGATAAATTTACTTTAAGCAATCATTAACCTCTATATAGTTTATTTAAAAATAGAACACATTTCAGGGTAAAACAAGAAGCAAAGAATTACAAGAGAATTTATAAATTTATTCTGGGTAGTTTGTTTTATAAATAGATACTATCGATGATTCGCTATTCTGTTCGTACGCAAACATTATTGTCTGTGTTCGACTGTCTTTTCGGTTGAGATTATAATTTCTTATAAATTTCACGTATTTCTAAAATGAGTACGTGTTGCAATATTTATAAAACAACGTTATCTAGTTCATTCATATTCATTCTAATTTGAGTGTGTACACGATTATGGACCTTCTGGTATCCATGCACTATTACAGGTGACTGTACATGCCGAGAGATCAAACACGAGATCTCGACATAGCATTCCAACAGTGTTTTAGCAGGCTATCACATCCATTCATTGTACCTCATCTATCATACAATAAAAGTACCGATAACACAGTTACAATAACAAAGAGAGGGGATGCTTTGACCGTGGGCTCGACGCGGCCTGACGAACGATTGATGTCATGAAATTGTATATAGGCAGAATAAATCGCTGTGTTCGCCAGCGTGCTGCGCCATTCAGGATCCGTCATGGCGTCATCCTAGTTACTACAATTGCGGAGGAAATAGGGATAATCCTAGTGACCTACTAACAAACATTGAAGTTACACTAACATAGTATTAAGGTGTATTTACTAACATCAAATCGGCCTCGATGGCGTAGTGGTTAATGTAACCGACTGCCACGCCTGAGGTCGCGGGTTCGATTCCCGCACAAGTCAAACATTTGTGTGCATGAACATGAATGTTTGTCTTGGTCTGGGTATTTCTATGTATATAATATGTATCTATTGATAAAAAAAAGAAAATAAGTATCTATGTATGTTTATCCATTGTCTAGTACCCATAATACAAGCTCTGCTTAGTTTGGGCTAGATGGTGTTGTGTGTATGTATTATAAAATTTTATAATATGTAAATCTAGGTTCTATGGGCCTATGCAGCCCGAAATAAATGATTTGATTTGAAATGATTTGAAACAAAGAACACGAAGATTCCGTCCCAGATTTCGACACATTACGTCGTATACCGAAAGCTTAGTGAAATAGGATCTCCAGTCTTTTGGCTAAACCATCAGGTTTAATTATATGCCACCAATCTCAGTCCATCCGCAACAATAAAATTGTGAATCAATGCTTCTTGAGTTTTATCAATACCGGTACAACAGTTTATGTCTCTTTACAAGAGTAAACACTTAGCATGCTGTTTGCCTGTGACGGGTAGTGCAGTATTACTAAGCATATTTATTAAACACCATTGTAGTAACTGTTGGCAGATCTAAATAAGTAAATAAATAAATATGTGAAATAACGTGTGAGAATTATTCACTTCTACTTATATCCTCAGACTCTCAGAGACATACAGTCGAGATGTTATGTTTACGAATGAACCCCTAACTCCTAAATAAGACACTGGGATGAATTATGTTCACATAAGAACCTTTAATATATCTCCAAGTATATTTTGACAAGGAAATGCTTTATTCCACTTACGCTCATCATTTTCAAACTCTTCCGCGAGCGTAGGTATCCCGAAAACATACGAATTTAGCCGAACTCACACGATCTTGACACGAACGCGCCGTGTCATCACGAGAACTCGCTGTCTGTTTATTTACAAGACACGGGAAGCAAAATGGATTTAGAATTGTAGACGGTGCTCGCCGGTTTGTTCCTTTTAACACCTTTTATTTACTTTTAATTCTATAATTTGTTTGTTTTTCTAATCTTCATACATATTGCTGTATAATCTTTATAGGGGTGAATATTCCCAGCCAACTGTATCTCACCAGCTGCTTAAGCTGGGTTAAGATCTCAAGTGTTAAAGAGCAAGGCTTTTGTCGTCCACCGTCTACAGAAAGAAACCCGTAGCTCCGTACATCAATACAACAATTATCACCTGGCTTGGCTTACAAAATTGAGACCACGGTCGTAACTACAATTAGCGCACAAGCTTTTGTAATGAAAAATCAAGACAGTCTCCTTTTATTTCATCTGTTATATGTTTTATATTATTTTATTTTTTATGCGTGTGACCGGAAATATTTAAACATACCTAAGAAGCTTAAAAAAGAAGTAACTCAAAAGCTACGAACTATAATATTATATTCCTGACACACAAAATTTTCGTTATACCTAATACTGAAATTTTACTTTTCAGATTAGTCGTTGGATAATCCCGTGTAAGGTCTTGTAGGAACACAACAGAGTCAATGCAGGGTACACATATTCTGTTGACTCGCACCTAATCTCGGACTATAAGTGGCTATGTTGGGTGTAACTACACGACTTCACCGAAGCTAATTTCTGTGACGGAATCACTTGGATTAATGAGTTTGTTCTGCGGTCGGTCTATAATGGATGTTTGCAGTAAAACTTAAGAATATTATTATTTACTTTTCAAATGTGTATATAGACTCACTGTGCACTCGCCTATAGGACATAGCAGAAAAGTATTACACCTAGATTTAGCTAGCTATTTTTTAAGTTCCACGTAATAGTGGGCGAGTCTATTATCGATTACTAAATCTCCAGACGTGCTCCTACTGAGAATTCTACTAATAAACGGGAAGTATATACAAGTTATTCGAGTGTGATTAAGTAAGTATCCAAACATCCCCCTCTCCCCCCTTACTGCTTCCGTGATGCAGCGGTAGTGAATGGGCTGCTGTGCATGAGGTCTTCATGAGGGTTCGAATCCCAGGTCGGGCCAACAAAAAGTTAGCAGTAGCAAACCGGAGTTAGGAAGTTGGCGGTGTAAGACACCTCCGTGCCTCGTAAAGCACGTAAAGCCGTTGGTCCTGTGCCTGATCTCTCACCGGTCGTGTCGGATTACCGTCCCATCGGATCATGGGAGTTAGGGAACAGAGAGTGCACTTTTGTTTGCGCACACACTTGTGCACTATAATATCTCCTGCGTAGTTGGCCAGTCTCCGTTAAGACTGGCCACCGTGGCCGAAATTCGGTCTGGAGGATATTATTATTATTCAAACATTGAAATTTTTCTTTATTTATATTGAGATACCCGCACTATATATTATTTCTGTGACGCAAGGGACTTTACAAACATTTATATATATCTCTCGTCTCAAGTGCTATATCTCTGCCTACTTTATCGGTATACGTATGTTGATGTTTAGATGTACTTGATGATTTTTTAGAACTGTTGTAGAATGACCCGCCTTTGTGACGACCCGTCTAATGGTTAGCGGTTACCGTAACCTATGAACACTTGCATTACTAGGGGACCGAGAAGATACTGTGTTATCAGCGACAAGGCTAAGTTTACTGGTTACCTGACATTAAAATACCTCTTTAACAAAACTCAACCGCAGAAATAACAATTATAGTACGACTTTCTATAGGGTGAAGGTCTACAGCCAGACGCCTACAGTTTGTGCGAAATCTTAGCAAGAAAGTAAAGTAAAAGAGAGATTAAAAGTACGAATCGTCAGCACGAAGCGGAACGCACCTCCGTACTTGTGCAACACTCGCCGTCTCAATGACACGATTGTTTTGCTCTTAGCTCTGAAACGTTATTTACGTGAACATACGTAAAATTTCCAACCACGTGAAACGTTTACTATGTCACGAATTTGTATGCGCCGGAGATTTCCTTGAGATACATGTCATTAAAGGAAATGTGAGTACATATTCGTGTGTCGCAATATTTTGTTGAAATTAAAAGCGAAGCGTCACAAAATGTGTTTTAATTAAATAAACAAAAATCTCTAGAGTATAATTTCTAAGATAGTATCAATGAAAATTCGAGGTATTTTTTATATAAAAAACGTGGTTAACAACCATACAACCTGCCTGGTGAAAACGGTTTATTGTAGCCTATGTTCGCTTACAATTCCAGGGGTAACATATTAAAGCTAGTATAATAAAAAAGAAATAGCAGACGAAAGTGTAAACCTTTGGAACTGTTATTTACTGGCCAAAAGACATTTACACCATTACTACTTTTACACCGGTTTCCAGTAGGAGCGTTATCAGCTCCCAGACTTTTGCCGATTCTGTCCTTCGACTCGTATAACTCTTATATCTTATAATTAAAGTGTATAAATCCGAAATTCGCTATGTTGTGTTTTTATCGTGTATCTGATTCGACTCTAAATGTTTCTTTTTTATGAATAGATACAATTCCTCGCTAAACAAATCAATGGAAGAATTGCATTTGGTATTTACGTAAAAAATATATTACGTAGAGATGAATATACTATTCTGTCATGAAAGTACCGGGAAAAGATGAATAATACACAAAATGTTAGTTATTCATCCAAATTTTTCTAATCGCCTTCAAAGTATGCTCCTTCAAAAACGATACTTACGCCAACGAATATTCCAATCATCGAAACATTTTTAAACGCTTTTTCGGAATGGAGTTCAGTCTCGCCGCGAATTCTCCTTTATGTCTTCTACCGAATGAAAAAGGGTGCCACGAAGTGGTAATTTGAGTTTAGAAAAAATAAATCGGCTGGACCCATATCTGGTCAAAAATTATTTCACAATTATGGTCTTGTGCGAAAGCGCATTATTGTGATGCAAAATCCAACAATTTTCTTTCTACAAATCTGGCCTTTTTCGTCGAATTTGCTATCTTAAATGCCACATAACGCACAAATAATATTCTTTATTTACTGTTTGACCTTCCGGCAAGAATTCCGAGTGTACAACACCACGATAGTAAAAAAAAACCAGTCAACCTGACTTTGACTTTGGCGTGGTTTTTCCGTTTCGGTTCAGTTGGAAGGCGCCACTCTGAAGTTTGTTGACTAGTTTACATGTCAAACTCTCACGTCTCGTCACCAGTAACAATGCGTTTCATGAATGTAGAGTCGGAATTAACTGGTTCTAGTCTGTCCTCGGCGACTCTTATGCGATTGAGTTTTCGGAGAAAATTCTGGTCTTTTGGGACTAGCCGAGCGGCAACATGTTTCATACCCAAGTGATTATTTTAAATGATACGGATTGACTCGTGAGACACAGAAAGTTCAGCGCCTATCTCTCTAAAACTTTAATGAGAATTTTCAGTCACTATTTCCTTCACTTTTGCAATGTTAACTTCAGTTGAAGACTTTGATGGCCTACCAGACCGAGGCAAATCTTCCATCACATCTTGACCGGTTTTGAACGCGTTGTACCACTCATAAGCACATGTTTTTGATAAAGTCGATTCACCGTAAGCCTTCTGTAACATTTTTAGTGACTCCGAACACGAAATTTCATTGGCGATCCAAAATTTAAGACAATCTCTTAGTTCGATATTTTTGTCCATTATGAAATTCGCAATACACACTAGATATGATCTAATTAATCTATTTAATCTAACTAACAGACGCAACTCAAACTCCGCACCAAAATGAAAAACAGTTGTGCGTGCCAATTTAACAACAACAACAAAATCAAAAAAATTAATTTGGTACCATAAACAAATCATCCATTCCCGATACTTTTTTGACAGAATGTAATCAGTATTTTCGATAGAAAATAGAACTTTTCTATTTATATGGCATTAAAGATTCAATAATAGTTATAGAATTGCGAGAAATGTCTTGACATTCTCTGACAGAAACATAAATATATTTCTTGGAACGTTGTACTTCCAGATGGAAATGTTTTTCTTTTATAGATTGGAAGAAACTAGAGAAAATACAAATGTACTGGGTGTAAAATGAATCTTATAACTTACTATTAAACAATTCGAAACGAATTAGAAATCCTCCAAAACACAGTACAATAAAATATAAACATGCAGAACAGTCGATTAATGGAGACCAAATTAAGTAACTGCGTCAGCTGAAATTGCAAAGCTGGTATTCTCACAGGACCCATACTATAATTACACCTAACTACAATTAGTATATCGAAGATACTTGGTCATACAACTATGTACGAAAAATGAAGGTCTACAAATCTAATTACACCACTAATAAGTGCCAGATGGCGTAGTGGTTAAAGTGTTTGCCTCGCCACTGCTGCTGCGCTAAGTATTTTAGCTTCGATCCCCACACGGATAAAAATTTATGTAATCCACAAATACTTATCTCAAGTCTAGATGCTCTTTGTGTCCCTAGTTTAAATGTTTTTAAAGTCCCCCGTGACACATGAATCATACCAAGAGCAGAAGAAGTCGACAAAAAGAGTCGACAATCGAGTGAAGAAAAAATGTGCTCTTTTAAAGAAGAAATTAAAACCATGTTGGATGAATGGAAGGAAACTCAAAATGAGGCTTTAACAAGCAAAGGTCGTCGTTTATTCTTCCTTGCAAGAGACGTGGCGAAGACTAAGGATTATAAATTTTGCTGGTCGAGTTATGGCAAGATATACCTGCGCAAAGATATTGAAGCATCTCGTATTGAGATAAAGGATGAAGCACAACTAGCCACTCTTCGTAGCCTATGACTAGGGTTAGTTTATTGTTTTCTTTTTTGCTCACTTTTTAGTTTATTATATTTTTTACTTTTTTGCTTAATTCATTATAATATAGCTATTGGTACATACAATTTAAATTCTTACCTATTGTACTGTTTTAGTATTTTTTCTTATATTGCTCGTAAAAATTTGCAACAAAAAAAGTACTGTACTGTCGTATCCAAAGTTAATTTGACATATATAATATGGTCTCATATGCCATTCAGAAAATATTTTCCAAGGAAAATGTTTAACAAATTAATAAATCTCAGGATCAGATCACTTGCCGCTTTAAAACAAAATTCGATTCCATAAATGTTAATAATCTAATAAACAACATAGATGATATTGCTCCAGGACCTTCGTTTTTGTGTAGTCCTGAATCATGCTCTTCCTTATTGTCAGCTTACCTAACAAATAACGATAATTTAAAAATTATAACTCAAAATATAAGAAGTATCTCAAAAAATTTTGCCCAGTTTGAAGTATTTCTTTCTAGGCTACAAATAAGCTGTGATATATTAATTCTGACAGAATCATGGAATTCTAAGGCCACGTACTTGCCTTTATTAAAACACTATGAGACTCATTATACAAAAAATAATAGAAATCAAAATGATGGTATAGTAGCATACACTAGAGTTGACCTAAACTGTTCGGTAACAGAACTAACATTAATTGATGCTACATGTCTAGTCATTGATACAAAATCCGATATTGTCATTATTGGTGTATACAGATCACCATCATTTTCAAACATTACCAACTTTTTGTGTTCCTTGGATCATCTTCTAACTACTTACAAAGATCGTACTAATGTAATAATTATGGGTGACATAAATATAGACGTGAAACTTAATAATGATGATTATAATTCCACAGATTACTTAAATTTATTAGCTAGTCATGGTTTTCTGCCAAGCCATCTATATCCGACAAGAGATAATAATTGTATCGATCACGCTATGGTCAAAACTAAATTCTTAACGACTACACTCGTTTTCCAATCCCTGATAACTGACCACTCTCCAGTCCTGTCATGTGTAACTTTAGGACAGACAAATAAACCCTTGAAACAAACGACTATCAGCAGATTAAACTACGAAGCCATCCTTACCGAGCTAAATTCATACAATTTTGACCATATTATGAAATCAGTAGATGCAAATTGGTCAGCTGAACAGTTACTTAACATTCTCCTAGAATCTGTTAGAAAAAATACCCTTAAATTAATAATACCTAGAAGATTACACTGTATTAAGCCATGGATAACACCTGGACTGATTCGTTGTATGAAAAATCGTGATCGTATGCACAGAAAAACTAAAAATCAACCAAATAACTATATCCTTGCTTTGACATACAAAAGATACAAGAACTACTGCAACGACTTATTAAAACGTCTAAAACGGAACTACTATACAAACGAACTGAATAAAAATGCCAATAACCCAAAAACTAAATGGAAAATAATTAATAACGTCATTAACAAAGATACCAAAAAATCACCCCCACTAGATCTCCTTAATATAAAAAATTCGCAAAAACTATCACTAGAGGAAATTAATTTTTATTTTACTAATATAGCAAATGACTTAGCAAACAATGTCATTCCGTGTACTAACATAATAGATGACTCGTCCATTCCACCAGTAAATTCTATGTGTTTGTTAGAAACAACTGAACAAGAAGTGGAAACTGTCATCGCAAACTTGAAATCTGCTTCAGCAGTTGGTTGGGATGGTATTTCAACACAGTTAATAAAAATGTTAAAACATATTATCGTTCCCGTATTGACTCGTATTGTAAACCTCTCTATACAAACAGGTGTGTTTCCAAATGTCTTTAAGACATCCGTCGTGCATCCCATCCACAAGGCGGGGACCAGAGACTGTGTCAACAATTACCGACCTATATCAGTACTGCCTGCGCTGTCTAAAATTTTAGAAAAAATTTTGAATAAACGATTACTCTCGTACTTGGAAAACAATAAACTATTATCGCAAAATCAATTTGGATTCAGAGTAGGTAGATCGACGGAACAGGCAGTTACTGAACTTACTAACTTAGTAGCTACTCATATCGATAGAAAAAGTAAATGCATTGGAGTATTCCTAGATTTGGCTAAGGCATTTGACACGGTCTCTGTCCCTATCCTAATTAATAAAATGAATAAAATAGGTATAAGGGGATTAGCACTGAATATATTTAAAGACTACCTAGAAAACCGAAAACAGTGGGTAACAATAGATGGTCTTTTCAGTTCTGATGCTTTATTAACAATTGGTTTACCGCAAGGGAGTGTTCTAGGCCCAACTCTTTTTCTCATTTATATAAACAGCCTATGTACACTCAAGATACAAAACTGTCAAATATTCACGTTTGCTGATGATACGGCACTAATTTTCAACGGGTCTACATGGGATGAAGTAAAACAATACACTGAATTAGGTCTTAAAACTATAGCAAACTGGCTCAGTCAAAATTTACTTACACTTAATATTTCTAAAACAAAATTTATCACTTTTGGTAACACAAAAAATTCACTTAAGACAGCACAAAACATAAAATTACAAATTCATTATTGTCAAAACATAAACTCTCATCACATCTGCGATTGCAATTATCTAGAGCAAGTAAAAAGTATAAAATATCTTGGTATAATCCTTGATGAAAAGCTAACATGGTGTCCATATATTACTTTATTAGCTGGAAGAACAAGAAAATTGATTTATGTTTTTAAAAACCTAAGGCACGTAGTCGATAATACTCTCCTTAAAACTGTATACTTTGCACTAGCTGAATCCATTCTAACCTACTGTATTACCGCATGGGGCGGTGCCCGGAAATCTCACCTCATAAATTTGGAGCGTGCACAACGAGCTTTACTGAAGGTTATGCAATTTAAACACTTTCGGCATCCTACTTTTGAACTGTACTCACAATATGACGTCCTAACGGTTAGGCAGCTATTTATCAGGAACACCATTATGTCACAACATCGAAAAGTTAAATTCGTTAATAGTATGCCCTCTAGACGTATAGACAGGGTATGTCCTACTGTCGCATACAAAACAGCATTTATTGAGAAATTTCAGTGTTACCTTGGACCAATGCTTTATAATAAAATAAATAAAATCTTAAAAATCTATCCATTAAATCAACACATGTGTAAGAAAGTTTTAATAACCTGGCTAAAATCAAAAACCTATGAGGAAGTTGAAAATTTATTTAAAATTGTCAAATAAATAATTAAAACTCACTCACTCATTACTCATTAGTTAATTTAATATTCAAATACAAAAATAAAATTATATTTTTAAATCACATATTTGCCGTGGTTCACATACACAGTAATTGTATTACATCAATGTTGTTGTAGGTACGAAACACTTCTTTCTTCTAGTATATGAGTTACTTAGAAGTATATGAGTTACCTACCCACTTTATATTATATAGTTTACCCTCATTTTTATTCTGTACCTTGTAAATTTTAATATTAATAGTACACAGTCATGTATGTTAAATGTATAACTTAACGGAACGAAACTAACGTCTAAGACACAGGCTCGGCCTAGTTTAGACGTTAGGGTTCATAGAATATTGTAAACATCCAGATATTGTATTATAGGTTAAGAAATTGTATGTATTGTCAACTGTTTGGAATCAATAAAGATTATTATTATTATTATTAAGAGTTCTAGCTAATACTTATCCTTACAGTCAGAACTTTGAGAAACAGAAACTTGAGAGGTGATAGAAAGTACACACGGCTACACATCAAGTTAGACACCCTATATAGTCATAACTACACTACATACAAAATAGAGAATTGTCGGAAAGGGACAGTGCATAGTGGTGTTGATGTAATGGTAAGGATAGAGCGTCGCGTCCCGTTCAGCGTGAATGAGACAAAATAACAAAAATATAACGCACTCTGTCGCACGATTCGCAGCGTTCAAGTTCTAATAGTTCAAAGTCCAAACAGTCTAGGTTGATGTGTCGCTGTGTGTACCGATTAATCAAGCAGCTAGCCTATACTTTTCTCACCATTAATGCCACAAACACGGATTGTTTTAATAGCAGTTTACCCTAACTTTCTGCAGTAGGTACATGAGGTAATTGATTATTGGTTCAAGCTAAGTGTACATGTGTGTATATCTCACGGGGCTTGAAACTGTGAGTGTTGTTGTTTATGCACACAAATCAACACGCTGTTAATAGCTTCGCACCTCGTATTACAGTCTGTATTTACACTCTAGTGCTTCGAGCGAAGTGTAAACTGAAACCCCGTCGCGGGTAGAAGTAGCACTGATTAGGTGTTCATGGATCCACTAATTACGGCGGTGTGCGTGCCCATGTATTCAAGGTTTGATCTAGTTCGTCTTCACTATACAGTATACGTGTCATAATCATTTCTGAGAGACTACTAAACCGAATTAGCTGACATTCTTCGTTACTAATGGTAAATTAAAATGCTACTAGTGACCAAATGATGGTGAGTAATATGTTTGGATTGGCCTTAAATTGCTTCTCTGGCGCAGAAGTTGTGAATGCGACTGCTATGCATGAGTTCTCAGGTTTGAATCCCGGGTCGAGGCTACAAAAAGTTATTGGGTTTTCTGTTAAGAAATCTTAACAGCAGCTCGTTGGTCCTGCGCATATTCTCTCTGCGGTCGTGTCGAATTGCCGTCCCATCGGATTATGAGAGTTAGGGAATAGGGAGTATACATGTGTTTGCGCACACACTTGTGATTGGCCGCCGTGACTGAAACTCGGTCTGGAGGACATTATTATGTTCGAAATGAAAATTGAGTACCTATCCTAATTTATTTTAATACTAAATTTTGTCCGCAGTATGTACACTGATTTTTGGATGAATAGCACTCTATGTGCTTTTCTGAACTCCTGACAACGTGTATGCGAAATTCCATGATGATCGGTCGAGTAGTTAAGACGTGAAAGCGTAACAAACAAACAAAACACATTTTTAATATCAGTTAGGATAACTAAGGTGGCAAATAAGATTGTGGATTACCCGGTGGTAAGCGGTTACTACGTTGTTGATAATTGATCAAACATGGTGACTATTTTTAATAATATTAAAGAACCTCGAACAATATCAGACACAATGAAGAAAAATTCAATTTTCTCCCACTAAACCTAATCATGTCAAACTTCAATTACTTTAACGAAGTGCTTAACCTTTAAATTCGTTTAAGTACTAAATTCAATTTAAGTACGAAACTAAATTATATTTTCTCGGTTTCTCTCCTAGATCGGATTATTTATGAAAATAGTTTTAGGTGTCTGTTACTAATTTGCATAATCTTCTTGTTTCTGATATAGCATGATCGTCCTGCTAAACGGGGTTCCTTTTATATCATACAAGTAGTCAAATTTGTTTACTCGTAGACTGTGGGGATTTTTAATGTCACCGCGAGCTACCAAAATCTTATTAGTATAAAGACATTTTAGATTAATTTCATATTTCGTAGCTTGATGCATGGTTCAATAAGTTGGATATCATATATGCTTGTGTGTTAGACAATTTAAAATAAATACAAGTCACTCAACAAACCTAGCTTTCAACTCAAACTGTGGATTACTGCACTTTTGAGTTTTAAAGTGGGAACGTATGCTTGTACATATACAGGGTGATTTTGAAATCGTGTAATTCCTTTTAACCACGCATTCTACTGGTGATATAGAATAACCCTGACCATATTTTTATTTAATTAGAGTTATTTTTTTTGAAAAATTATTATTCCGTTTTTTTCGTGAAATGTTAGAGATAGTCATATGTTAACCAACCGAGGCAATTTTAATTTTTTACTAATTAAAATAAAAAAACATTAATAATTAATGTCGTAAATAATAACGGGCGGTCCTTTTTATTGCTCCTTATTATTTACGACATCAGTTATTGTTATGTTATTATTTTTAAATTAGTAAAATATTAAGATTGTGTCAGGTGGTTAAAATATGACTATTTGAAATCATTTCATGAAAAAAATCTGTACTCTAATTTTGCCGAAACCATTATTCTAATTAAGAAAAAATATGGTCAGGGTTATTCTATATCACCAGTAGAATGCGTGGTTAAAAGGAATTACACGATTTCAAAATCACCCTGTATGATAGGTAAAAAGCAATCATCAAGAAAGTAAAAGTAGATGCAGGCGTGAATGTTGGGTGCCAGACTATACCTCAAGATCTTCTGAATAACAACAGATGAAAGAAAACACAACAGGGAACTGATAAAAGGCTGTACGTATAAAGCCGCTCAAAAAATAATGGAAAGGTATATTTTATTTAAAGTGGCAGCATTTTTATATTTCTATATAACCGAGCTCTAATTCTACAATATTTTAGCCTTAGCAACAACTGAGCTATATGTAGATTAAGAATTAATTTATCAAAAGCGAAATTGCTAGAAAGATCTAAGAATAGATGAGAGAGGACATTACGGTTTGTAAAAATGGTGCCCAACTTGCATTAAATGGCGGGGGCACCTTAACAAAATTAATAATGTAAAACTAGAAAGGGGCATGTCGAATTCAAAGACGGCTAGCATAATTACTATCTGGTGGACCACTAGTTCATCTGCTATAGTGTTCTAAAAATTACTGTAACTATTTGTATTGGAACAATAAAGCATTATTATTATTATTATTAAAAAGAGGCAATAAAAACGTATTAAATATAAGTATAGTATATTAGTGTGCGAATATTATTTAATAAGATTTTTATGGCTTAGAATAATTATATTTTAATTTTTATATATAGCAGTGATAGCCTTGTGGGAGACCGTTGGACTGCCACGCAGAGGTCTGGAGTTCGATCCCAAGGCGCGTATCTCTGACTTTTAGAACTTATGTGCGTATTAAATAGTGAATTATCGCTCGCTTCATCAGTAAAGTGAGTGAAAATGAGGAAACCTGCAAGTCTGAGAATTCTTCACAATATTCTCGAAGATATATGAAGTCTGCCAACCCGCATCAGGGTGGTGGACTATGACCTAATCCTTCTCAGACTGAGAAGAGGCCCGTGCCCAGCAGTTGAACAGTTTATTACAGTGCTGATATTATTATATTAGTATACGTAAATGATCAAATTTTGCAATCGTTTAAATAAGCGGTTTTTATGAAAATCTGCACAAATATTTCACACCAAAATTTTAAAATGTATGCCTTTATTTAATCTATTTCTCAAATTCTCATATCAACTATATTACGATAACTTATAAAAAGGTTTTAATCGGACAGCAAAATTTTCCGGCACCGGTCATGGCTATCATGAAGCTTAACTTGTAACCACACCGTGTGATTCAAAAACCGTGTGGCACAAAAATCTCTGCAGCGTATTATTCCGAAGCTCTCTGCAGAGGCACTATAATCTTCTGTACGAAACAAAGGTGGTTTGGTCGCTTTATTTAACCAAAATGCTACAAAGCTACGGTCGTTGGATTTCGCAAACCCATCCACTGTGTATAATTCAAGCCTTTAATGCGCCTGTTTACTACATCGCCGATAATATTATCTCATCTGTAACGTCTGTCGATATTATGTTAGCCTAAAGACATGGTAAGCCTTATGGCTTACACTGTCCGAACCGTCCTAATTATTATTGAAGGCCGATAAACATATGCCCCAACAAATATAAAGTTGTGTGCGTTAGGGTTGCAAACAAAAAATACCAATACGAAAATCATTATTGGTATGGTATTTTTTATATATACTATGACACTATGACATGTATTGAAAAATAAAAACAAAGCCCGCAATAGGCATAACATCTGGATCACGGTAACCCTGGTGACTTTATACATACTAGCGGTCGCCAAGCAGTCGAAATTCGACCATAATTGATTTAAATTTTATGTTTTATCGTTATTAAGGTTTTATTACATTGCATTTAGTTACCTACTCCACATACATACGTAACCATAGTTACGAAGAATTTTATGACATCAGCCGAACAATTTGTAGCAGACGGTCAGACAAATATATGTCCACTTTGGAAATCAAACCTATAACCCTGCGCGGAAACGTTATGGTTTAGCGACCACTTAAACCATTGCGCCATTCATGCAACAGTGGCATAAATGCTGTTGCGTTTGTTCTTTAAAAAAACACCAGTATTTGGTTTATACTACACTATATTCGAAACCACTTCAACTAAGCCGATTGCTTTGGTTAGAAGTGGGTTCAATCAATTTAGTAAAAACGTGGTGTTCAAATTCATTGCACTATGCCACTCGATCACAAAAAATTAAAGCCTTTGGTCTATATCAACGATCTATTATCTTTATTACGGTTACATCTAATAATTTTCTAGAAAAGTTCCTTCATTAATCCGCCATAATCACGCTAACTTCAATGCAGATAGACCAGCTATACTATGCAATTCTAAATTAGTGTCTTACACACAATTTAAACAAAATGCCAAGAAACATAGAAAATCTGTTTCTAGAACATTCAGTCGAACCACAGCCTGTAAATGTAGCAGGCAGCAGCATAAAAATACTTATCATCTCTGGATAGAAAGAAAGTTTCTAGAAAAGCAACTAATATAGAGCAACACAGCCACTTCTTAGTAATCAATCAATATAAATATAGAAATATTACTAAGAATACTTTATATTATGCTTGTTGCAAAGGTTTCCAGCAGCATCTGCCAGGAATATGAAAATCTTATGACGAAAGCTTTGTATTGTCATCATTGACAATTCCCGTTTAATATAATCACTGCATACTTACAATACTTTCTTAATTTCTTCTATAGAAGTAGCTGATGTGTAGATTGTAAGCATCAATATTGATTCCTAAGTCGAGCAGTTACTGTTACTAGGCTGTAACGGTACAAAAAAAATTGTTGCACTAAATTTCGGCTTTGTTTATCATTACCGTCATATCGTAGATGTTAGAAAGAAAACTGTCAAAATTTAATTATGATACATACTGAGGTCTTATAGGTTATAAACAAGCGCAACATAATTTTCTATGGATATTACATACAGGATAGATGTATAACTATGTAACTAGCTATGTTTTAGATCACTCCTAATAGTGGGCGTTCCAATTGCCGTTGCTCATTTCTGTGAACTAAGAACTTTCTAACAGATAAACCTTATAATGTTTCTATCGACACGAAAATCCAACCCAGAATCTTACGACGCACAAAAACAAAAGCGCAAGCTTATGCCACGAGACCAACTTGGCAGTTGTTATTTTTTCGTAGAAATAAAATTCGTAGACATCTGCAACACTGGCGAGTAAGACACCACGAACACTGAACATCAAAATGCGTTTATAATAATACATTTATTTTCAATAAAACGGATTCTACGTGACCCCATTACATTCCAATATCACGAGTATTCAATTGACCTCTTAAAATCCTTGTCAAAAATATTTTCAGCGGCTATTCTCTTAGTATTCGGGTCACGGTATAAAACGTTTTATTGCTCAAGGTAAACTTGTCTTCAATAAATATGGAAGTTTAATAATATTTACGTGAAAAGCGCCGATAGCCTAGTGAGAAAGCTCTTTGAGTGCCAAGCCACAGTTTGAAAACACGGCATGCACTTACGAAGAATAC
This sequence comes from Catocala nupta, assembly GCA_963675205.1. Lineage (NCBI taxonomy): Eukaryota > Metazoa > Arthropoda > Insecta > Lepidoptera > Erebidae > Catocala > Catocala nupta. The sequence goes on from OY776104.1 coordinate 17,134,566, forward strand.
GAGAATGGAGAAAACAGTTAATCGGTTGAACGATTAAGAAAACATAGTGCGCCTTCAATGTGCTATCTTGGTAGGTGGTATTACCTCTTTTGCATATAAGCAGTATAATGATGTTCTCATTCTACTCATCTGATGAAAAGATAAACGGATAGTTCATAAACAAGCTCGATATTATATGACTGTCTCGGTGGCGCAGCAGTAGCGAATGCGACTGTTGTGCATGCCGTTTCGGATTCGTTTTCCGGGTTGCGCAAAATATAATTGAGTTCTTTTAAGGAATTCTCGATAGCAACACGGGGTCTGGAACTGTGCTCAGTAGATAGCAATAGACTCGTACCCAATAACGTAAGGCGTAGAAGGAAAGCTGGAAAATGTGGATGTAATAAAACCTATCTTCGACAATACAGGCGTGAGATATATTTACATATTCATTGATCTTATATATAAATAAATCATTTCAACTACACAAACATTATTAACTCAACCAACCCAAACTAATACAGTATACCAAATTCAACAAACACAGTCCATATTAAATATAATTTCACGAAATTTTGAACCATTTCAAAGTTTAGAGGCTAACCGCAACGGCCAAGTACGGGTGCACTACTCAACAGGTCTGACAGACCGATAGGATAAATTCTGTTAATACCGTTTGTACGGATTGTACCCTACAAGCCAATAAAGTGACCCGTGGACCACAACCACGCCCACGCTATTGAGAAAAGGGTGTCATTTTGTCGTAAACGGTAGGCGATAGCGTTGAAGTACTTTGTATTAGTAATATTAGACTGACACGCGTGAGCGGCAATAGGGTAGTTGCCTATTTGATTTTGTACCTACGTTATTTCAAAAGACACCTTTTGTAAAAATAGTTGCTAAATGAAGGACTGAAGGAAGAGATATTATTTAAAAAGTGAGGACGTATCGCTATTAACAGCATTGAATAACATAGTATACTCCCTTATACCAGATTTCTTAGTCAGATTCTGCCTCCTCCTTCTAGCAAATTATTTAATTTTGAATGGAGATATTTATTTGTTTTGTAGATTTCTTCTTGTTCTTCTTAGAGTTTCGGTGGCAATCATTGCTTAAGTAATATTATATAGTTTAGGCCCAGAACGTAGCCACCTTGATTGCATTGTCTGAGGCAATCATCAAGTGCTCATGCGTGCAATTGTAAGGACGCTCAGGGCACAATATAAGGTGCGATATTGTTACAGTTGCACCGCACAAACAGCCCAGATTGGAATCGTCTATGAATCCCCACCTGAACATATGTATTCTCTTTACACCGGCCGACCTGAGTTCGAAGCCTGTTTAATGATTTGCAGACCGGCCATGATAATTTGTGCCCAGGTAGAAGATTCTCACCCGGTGGTACGAATGGATCTGGCAGGAATACTTCTTCCCTCCACAGATTTATAGGGATAATTCTTCCTCGCGGCTGATGGTTCCAATGTCAAGGGTTACTATTAAAATTAAAAATATGAGTCGAATACCCTATTACATTAGTATTGACAATACCTACTATACATAAGTGTCCTTGACCATGTATTAGGTATCGCGTTGTACACAAAAAGTTGTGTGCTGTTTTTTACTTTTTGTGCACAAAAAGTGACGCGCTTGATTGCATTCGAATGGTATTCGAATCTTCATTCGAATACCATTTGCAATCAAGCGCGTCACTAGCACGGATTATCTAAAGAGACTGTAGTCTGCCATACAAACATGTATTTGCATATTAAATAGTAAATAACTAAATAATCGATGAAGAAAGCATCGTGAAGGCACCTGCATGTCTGAGAGATTTGCATAATGATTAATGGATGTTCTCGCAGGTGTGTACCTAACCCACCTGCACTAGGATACCGTGGTAGACTATGACGTCATTCTGATACTGTCTCTTGCTTTTGTAGCACAGTTATTTGTAGTTCAATGCATCTAGCTAAACGGCTGATCGACGCCTCACGGGAGAATGGTAGTTTCTTTGCGCAAGCAAAAAGCATTTCTATCTACAGTAGCAATACCAGTCTTCTGGGCAAGTTAGCACTTGCCAATTGGAAAGAAGGAATATTATGACGCTTTAAAATGTTGTAGATTTATTCTCTTTCGGTTAATTTTTTTTAATATGTTTATTGATATAATTATGTAATTAATTGGAAATAAAAATATTGTCTATTGGTGTAAATGTCTACACGATTAGATAGTCATATCGGTAATCGAATATCATTACTTTTGCCAGCTATCTTTGCAGTACAAAGATATAGCAAACTGCTTGATGACCTGTTGCTTGGGACATATAACTAATTAGTGAACTGTTACCTGCCTGACTGCTGCTTTGTCCAAATAGGGAGGTAGTGTCCATCGAAATGTGGCGTCAATACTCTAATAGTTTACAACTTGAACCATTGTCGCCAAAAGCTAAACTTTTTTCATAATACGAAGAACATTTCGAAGCAATCAAAGTGTGGTCCAAAAGGATTTGTCGTAAGGACCCTTATTAACTTTATGCCTCCCTTTAGTACTCATATCCCTGACCTTGAAATATATGTTCAGAAAAGGTTATCGTAATACAAGTATTTTCTACTGTAAACCCTCCGCCGAGAGTAGGATGTCTGCCAAATCTTTTCTATGCTGGAGTGTACGTACCTGAAAATAAAACGAAATTGGTTAATTAAATATTGAAGTAGATGTAATGAGAGATCTTTATAAGTCGGTTAGTAGCTAATTTACTGTCAAGTTTTTTGATGCAATCCGCAAGCAATGTCGGAAGTAGTCCGCAACCAAGTAAGTGCCAAAACTCATATTTTATTTATTAATTTAGACTAAGTACAAAGTGCTTTACTGGTGCCATGGTATATGTTTGCGTTTGTTTCCGTGCGGTCGTGAAGGCTTGGGTTCAATTCCTTGGTTAAGCAAAATGTTGTTAAGTTGTTTGTTCATATTTTATTATTAGGAACACATACTCTAGTATAAGGCAAAATATAGAGAAAAGAAAATGCGATCGCTTTGTTAAAAAATAATTGCATATAGTTTGCTACTAACTTATTTTGTGAACATATAACACATTTTTAAGACAGGTAACACGGTATTAGAATGACCTATAATTATAGATTATATGTATGATATAAAAATGAATCTAAGCGAATAAAAAGCGCGTTTGTTAAACAAAAAAGGGATTTAATACCGAAAACACAATTTAAAGAAACTAATTTGTAGAAATCTAATCAAAAACGGGCATTTCGGCACGCCCCTTAACAGCATAGAAGGAAGATGGCCCACGATTGACAAGCCATAAGAGATAGCGATTAAAAAAAAACATGTTTATTTTTCAAGCAGGCATCTAAATCTTTGATAAATAAATGGGACCACATGGGAAGCACCAGCTTTCAAATAAAAGAAGAATCATCAAAAGCGATTCACCCAAAAAAGGTTCTGGGGACAGATAAAAAAAAAAAGTCAAATTGAAGAAGTCAGGTGTTAAAAATTGCGTCTTTAAATGGCTAAGTTTAAGAAGTGGTTGAGCAAAAGGAATCACAAGAATTATATGATGGAAGATACAATAATTGCCACGTATTGTTATAGGAATAATGTAGATATGAGAGCGCAACGTTTCTGTCTAAGTCGACCCGTGCGGGGGGTATAATATAATCCAACCGCATAGTAGCGGATAAGTATTTTTTAAAGTTTCATAATGTTATTGAGAATTAGGATTACGTGGTCAATAATAATCTAATCTATTCATAACTCCCAAAAGGTTTACTCTGCCCATGTCTTCAGAAACACTTACCACTGGTTACTGAATTGAGATTAACATGTTGTTTTTGTTTCTTTATCACGTTTCTTTAAACTGTTTACAATTTGAGTAGGTATTTCAACATTATATACTTAAGTAAATTTTCAGTTGATAGTGATTTGATGAAATTCAAATCTGTAAAAAATATTTGGCAAGATTTAGTTGAACATTGCAACTTTTTCAATTCAGAAACCTCAGGCTTTCTTTTTGTTATGCTCACCATATTATTACAATGACTTTAACAGTCTTTATTCAAATTTTAATGATGAACAACGCCATTACTTGTGTTTTATACCACTTACAATTCACTGTACCATAAAATATGAACGAAAAGCTCTACCCCGTAGCAATTACAAGCAAGACATGTGAACTCATTATATATAGATTAAGGCACCCATTACTTATTAAAAAAGATTATTTTGTTAGATAAAACATAGCATGGCGTGATGGCGTACGGAATACACTGAAGTTAGCACTTTATTACGAAGAGTAACAACAAGATCGCGTAGTGAAACGCCCATTTAATATAATGTACAGATTAGAAATTAAGATGTCTGCCTGTATCTAGGAAACAAGATATCATAATTGTATTTTATAGGTATAACAAACTATAAATTAAGATTGTAACATACATTTAAGGACGATGATTGCCTCAGTTGGTTTCCTAGTATAAGTTTTTGTAATTGCGACCTATCGTGAGATTCCAGGTTCAATTCTCAGGCTGGACATGGCACCAAGATTTTTTATTAGGAAATATTAACAACATAGAGTCGTTATAGAATTCTGGCAACAAAACACGACGGGGATTCGAAGTAACAAACAAATCATAAATATATATAGATGCGACCTTAGGAAAAAGTTACTGTCCCATTTGCGGTGTGTCTGTTCTAAATCAAAGTCAAAATAATAAAGTCTCAAATTGACAATGCTCCTGAGCTTTATGAGCTTTTATGATTGAGCTTTTATGAGTAGCAACTAAGTGTATCAACGGCAGCCGATAGGACGCCTTACCTTTTAAGTGGAAACTTAACTGTAGCTGCCAGAGTATTACAGCAACTACATATATTTTAAGTTCCATTTTCTTTTGCATTTGACTACACAAAGGCGTAAAGCAAAGATAAATACACACCTCTATAAATCATTTCGGGAATATATGGCATAAGGGTAAGAAGTAGTATGTATGTATGTAGAAATAAAAAGCTCGGAGTGAAATACACTAAAGATAGATATTCTGCAATTATTAATTATCTTATATATTCAAATTTCTCTTGCTCCGAGTAATCAAGGACTAACTAACCTCAATACAACCTAAAAAGTAGCCGGAATAGGACATCAAAGAACCCACCGCCACTAGCGCCGACTCTATAGGACCTGGGGATGCTCGAGATGCGCTACTGATAATGCCTTCCGATAGGAAGGTATTATCAGTAGCGCAGAGCCACCTCAAAATTAATTCGTGCCCCTGGCTAATTGTCAATAAATCTATGAACATTGGCGAAGGGAAATAATAGGCAATTTTCATTTACTATTTCATACAAAATGATGGTTACCTAACGTATATTTAATATTAAAGGCTTCCGAATATTTTCATAAACTCAACGCCACTGACTGTTTGCAATAATTTGGTAACGATACGAATGAAAGTAAGAGTTCTAGAAACTCACTCTCACTCAATCACATATCCATTTCACTCACTCATTTGCTTTTATCGCAACTTTAATACATTTTCCTTGGCATAAGCGGTGTAAATGTAACCCTGGTTTTGCAAGCGAACATAAATAACCTAAGATAGCCGCTTATCACGTAGTAGGTACCCTTTGCCTGAACCTAGCAACTAGTCTAAATGTAACCTCAGTAACTTAGTAAACTCACTAATCTATATAATTATATTAAATGAATTAATAAAAAAGATTTTGTCACTGACCATTATTAAGTGAGCGTATGCTATTAGGCATATAAAAACGTACTTATTTTTGTAACAACACTGTACCTTATCAATACAAATTATTAAATATTTTCTATGGACATATTAAAAAATCACACGGCAACAGCCAAGTCATAACAGCCAATTTTCCTCCTATATTCAAATTTTGCATTACGACCTCATTAAAAGTTAATAAACACATAATTACTTTTTTTTAAACGGCCGTGTCCAACATCTTTATTTAGAACACCTAATTGAAGTACAAAAAAAAGTAATTGAATATAATCTTTCATGCTTGATCATCGTAGGTATACCTTTAGATTACTTCCGTTAAGCCGAATGGTTGAATAAACAAAAACTTTATTTAAAAAACTAGCAGCTCCTGCACTAATGGCATCATCAGACATTGAATTAGTCTCGGCGTTGGGTACGGAGTTATTAGCGTCATACTCGCTAGATTCGAATACATTATGATGGATGGTTCATGTATTATGTAACCAGGCATATTTATATTTTTTATTACTGTCTCTCTCGTACAAGCTTTCTCTTTGTTTCTGTGCAATAAAAATAAAGCATAAACTGTTTCGAAGAATATCAACAAGCATCAATTGGAATTTGGAGCCCAAGTATTTTGAGGTTTACTTTGTCTTCTTAAGTACACATTTTAAAGTTACGTGCTTCTAAAATAGTTAAGAATTGCTGGCTTTAAGGGTATAGGAAAACATCGTAAGGATACCTGCATGATTGAAAGGCCTACATTATCTCTTGAAGATATGTGAAGTTTGAAAACCGCTTTGGGCCAGCCTGGTGGACTATGGCTTAACGCTTCTCACTTTAAGTAGAGGCTGATATCGTTACATATTATAAAAAGTAGAATGCTTTCCAATGCATATTATATTCAATAGAAAAGTTCTGCAGAAATAAACACTAAGAAATAGATATCCAATTATTCCGGCCCTCGTTTGAGTATCTAATAGTACAGGTAATTAAATAACAACATATACGTTTCCAACTTAAATATACTCAAACAAATTTTTAGTACATCATGAAAAACAGAAAAGAACAAATAGAATATTCTATATTTCTCTTCATTCAAATGGCACATTTCGCATAATATTTTTTCTACCCACCCAGAAGCATGCAAATCACTGGATCATTATGCATAACGCGGTCCAAAACATAGTTATGCATTTTTCACGGTTCTTGTCAGAAGGAATGAGTAATTTGTACACTGGCGAGTTATTATTCGGACACCTTGCTGAGTTTTCCCACAATTTGCTCCCTGTTTGTGTAATAGACGTAAAAACTACTTACGTCTTTAAATAACTTCATAACTCTTATGTCGAAGAAATAATGACTATTTTTAAATAGTCTGGTAGCAAAAACATTGGTTGCGGTTATGATTGACATTGATAGATATGCTTAAATCCAAGTTTTATGTACTTTTGGGGTACCGCTGATGGTAATTCAATGGTTCAATTATTAAATCTATAGAAAGACTAACGGCAATTCTTTGAGAATTCTCGACTGTCTAATTAAAACCGCTGCCCCTGATTTACAAGCATCTATAGGCAATCGATAACCATATACCATCCAGCAGACCGTATGGCCACTAAAGGCGGAATAATGTTACTGGATGGGTAAGCAAAATAACACTTCAGAAATAACTTACAAATATACATGATCCACGCCTATACATCAGCAAAAAGACAGGCAACAGCGTATTTTGTCCACATTTCGTCTGTTTTATTACAGATCCTACTAAATAAATCATAACACGCCTGTATTCTCCGAAAGAGTAGACAGAGGCGTAATAATAACACTACCCACGCTAGGAACCGAACGCGAAACCTCACGTACCTATATTAATGTCAATCCAAAATTAATAATCACCTTTGCAATGCTGACCTATTTAATTATAATTCCCATCAATGAAGAAAAGCCTATGGGACTACAGTATGATGACATGTATGGAATAATTTACACTCGATCCCTAAATCTAATTATGCAGTCAACACGGGAGCTTTCTATGTCGTCACACATATACATTTATTGATAGGTTCACGCCTGTATATCTCTCGACGTAGGCAGAGATATGTAACATCTATATTTTGCCAAATGTTTTGAGGTTCCACGTCATAGCGTCGAAATTTTTCCACTAGGAAGTACTCAGAAGCAGCACTAAGTTTAAAATGTGTCCGGTAGCTGACGACATGATGTATATTATACCGCTGTCTCTCTCCTCGGTATACACAGGCGTGAATGTAGATTCACGACATATTCATTCATACGTGTACCAACTACGCATGTATGTATAGGTATACTAAAACGATCATAAATGTCTGCCTAATGACCGCTACCGTCGTGTCGTCGAGATCATTCCGATCTACGTCCTATATAACGGTTATTTTTAAATGAACATCCCAAACAGGTGTTCAATTCACCCTCCTAACAAATTCCTTCTAATACGTATCTTTTGATTGCTAAGACGCCCACAGGAAGTTAGTGGGCGCTACCAAACTCCCACATCTTAGAGCATACGAAGAATTAAAACTACCCACGATTTATAAAAATTTTAATTCCATTAATTAGCGTTACAATTAATATTAATACGGAACTATAAATCTAAATATAAATAACAGCATATAATTTATTAGTTTTTGTTGGATGAGTAACCAAAGGCTAATGAGCATTAGTTATAATATTGTTATTCTTGAGTTGTTTTTATAAAGCATACCTAATTGATATTGATGAGAAATGCTATTAATTTTTTGCTTGAAAATTAGCAATTCTCAGAATAATTTAACGAATATTTTATACATTTATTACGTGTGAATTGTTGTGGCTATATATTATACTAGTTGTTGCATGTGGCTTCGTTCACATTATTAAGTAGCCAATATCTCTTTACTATCTCTCTGTCGTTTCAGTCTTCTTGTTGCTAAAATATAACAGACAGGGATACTCTGTAACTAAAGTATAACAATACTTAATATTGTCTTCTGTTTACGCGAATGTTATTCATTGAAATTAAAGTACTATATACGGATTTTATCGCGTTGTTTATTTATCAATGTATTACAAAATTTTGAAAATATTACACTACTACTACTACTGATTTTATTTTACTAATTTATAAGCTAATGAAATTATTTAAACTATTAAATCTATTTATTTTTGGTTTACACTTTACCCGAACGTTTCGGTTGCTTTTCAGCAGCCATGGTCACGGGGAGACTAAGATGGTAGTTGTCTCAATGTTCCAGTGACATTTTTACATTTATAAAATCCGTATATAGTAGTTTAATTTCAATGTATAACAATACTTTTACAAATCAGATAGTACTAGCTGTTACCACGGTTTCGATCGCATTTTAGTAACATTTTATTGCTATTTTTCAATAGATGAAGGTTCTTTTACACATAAATTTGAAAATATTTGCTTTTATCATACAATGGAAAATAGAAGTTGGTCCTTTCGGTTTTACTCCTATTCGTATGATTGTATAGACTACTATAGTATGAAATTAAACACAGAATATTTTCGTTTTTTGTTTGTCTATTTGACAACAACTCACGGTTACTATTTTTATTATTATGAATCTCTAGATAAAGATGGGAAAAGTACGTAGGCACAATAATATGGTAGATTCAAAATTCTACCCACCGGTCAATAGAATATTACAAAACGTTGATCATCGACAGAACTAAATTTAAACCGGCGCTTACCCTAGTTTATCTCTGGACTGCGTCGCAAATGCTCTATTCTGCATTTTGAGTTTATCCATACTAGTATTATATTCGAAACTATCTCTGTTAGTTACGTTTCGAGGCTAAACTGCTAAACGGCTTCACACGTCCATTGTTATGTGAATAGCTTGAAATCTATAAAATAAGTCTAATGGTATAATTAAATGTTAGTATTGATATTTCGCTTGATTGTGGAACAAATCCAGGTGCATTACTATCAGTGATTTATAATCCCATTGTAAGATAGTTTGGACATGTAGGCAGAAAGTACGAGTGGAGAGTAACCATGCAAGTGCATGAAGCACAAAAAACGTTTGTCTATATCTTCACCTAGACAAATTTTATTTAAAAAGAAGTACCTACTGTTACTAACATAACCTTACCTAACCTACATTTACGCGAGCGAAGTCGCGGGCAAAAGCTAATAATAAACAAAGCGAGAGATATGGCAGGATCGTGACAAGTGGAGATCCGTAATATCTGCATATCCCTCCGGGAACACCACCTCTGTTGCAAGACGTAACACTCAAGAGCCTGTAAGTACGTATATACATATGTTTGTGTTTCCTTGTGACTTTTGTAACACTCATTTATGGAATCGATTAAGCAAAGGCTTATAGTGGGTGGTCTGGTCTGATAAACCTTATATCTTGTTATATTTCTATTATAGCGAATTCCATTTTTAAAAAGGATAATTAATCCTTGCTTTGAAGATTCTAATTCCGTTTCGACGCGGAGATAAATATTTAATTTAGTCAGCTTCGAAACGGTCATAAGTTTGAACGTTATTGATTTGTTAAATATAGCTTAAAAATTCATCGAATCCGAGAGCGGTATAGCGTGTAACACAATACTGCAATCATATTTAAAGATTGTTTATTGGATCCATAAATATAGTAGATTTCAATTTTGAACAGTAGGGCGTAGTGGAATCTCTACTTAAACCTAAAATTTAACTTAAAATATGATAGCCATATTAGGAACGCAGTTCTGCTTTTGTTAGTGCGACAGCTGTGTTGTTAGTGCGACGAGTAGGATCCCTTACGAAATCGGTGTGCTGTTAGCAGAGGTCCAGAGCAATTTTTAATCCTAACTCTAGCAACATACGGAGTCGTCTTTGATGATAGGCAAAACGCCTTTGGGACATCTATTCCTCACATCTCTCATAGGTTACAGTTACCACTTATAAACAGGCGAGTCGAAGGCATAGCTGCCACTTTGTAGGTACAAAGTATGAAAAATGGTCTACTATTGCAGACATTGTTACACTGTCTGTGATCTATGGTTTTTGGTATTAGGGATTGAAATTTGATTAAATACCGTACAAATTATATAAAATTCCTAAGCTGATAAAAAAAGACACATTAGTTACAGTAGTAAAACATCTTATTTGTTTCGACTATTGCAGTGAAATACTAATGAAAAAGATGAAATTGATATAAGTAATTTTTCAATTAAGTAATTGAGTCTATTTAGTAATGAGGTACCTCGTGAATAATTGTGATGTTAACGAGTATCTTGATTCTTAATTTGATTATTATTTAAAAATATAAATCCATAACCGCATTTAGTCACGGACTGCCTTTGCATTGTCACAAAGTATAAGTGTATGCGCCATCATGCCATCCTAATGTTTATTTTATTAAGTTATTATTATAACGGCTGCAACACCTTGTTGATATGACTTGTAAAATACTGAAATTATATTTAATTGGCGATTTAAAAGAGTGGCCGTGTGTTTCTTTTCTTAAAGGTTTCTTGTCATATGCTCAACCCTCAAGCCTGAACCTAGCAACTAACCTAAATGTAGCATTAGTAACTTAGTAAACTCACTAACATATATATTTCGACGTTAATAAGTATTACTTTGTGACCTAAATGAATAAATGATTTTTGACTTTGAGTATACACCACCAAGTTGGCATACGTTCTTACCTACCACCTGATTGCAAGCGAGTCATTCGCACTGTCACCTAATAATGTATAACCGCAAGCTCTGTCACTTGAACACATTAAAACTAAGAATGGTATTAACATGTGATACTCATCATCTAACATAGTATCCAGTAGCATCTTGCTTGCTTTGTGCAAGTATCGTTTAACTTGCACAAACTTGACCATGAACACTACAAAGCGTAAACCTCTGAACAGCAAGCATGTTGTTATCCGCTGTAGCGTAATTGTAAAAGGGTATAAAACAACTTCAAAAGGTAACTGTTATGCTATAAGCATTCAGTCAGCATTTATAACAGATTATAAGCATCTAAACTAGAATATTTTTTATTATTATCTCATATCAAAGGCGTCAGCAAATACCACCGTAAAATATTAAAAGATGTTTTCATATCTACGAATGATTCACGTACTGTATAATTTTACGATCCCGGATAGAGTTCGGAACGGTCATAGTTTTGTAGATAACACTGTTTTTATTACTTTTGCACATATGGTAATGCTTTTTGAAAGTTTTATCGTGCCCAGTTTACGACAGGGTCATAGGAACACTCTTTTATAAGTTAGTTTTAAGTTGAGCGCCGTTGTGATTTTTAAAGTTTGTGGAAGATGACTTTGGTCACACATACATACGGTCGGTTAGTTACCCAAAGTGCGGCAAGGTCGAACGTGAAATACAAATGTATCTCAAACTCAACGCGTTGAGCGTATTTTGTGGTCCTAGGGGTGCCTAGGTTTTTACAGGTATTATAAAAGTTTAAGTGGTCGCTTTGCTACTATTAATTTTCCATTATTAAGTTAAACTTTTTTAATACTTGTGATGATCTCTGTGGCCGTTGAAATGTTTGTTAAGGCAATTAAGATACAGTGATGATTGATATTATATAGCTTTTTTGACCAAAAAGTGCACGCAATGCACGTATCTAGATAGACCCGGTACTTATTTGCCAATCGTATACATTGCATTTTTCAACTACCATTGACTAATGAATCCTTATATTAGATATTGGTGCCAATTCTGTTGTCACAAAATTCTCTAATCTTAGCTAAAAATCTCTAAAATTTATTTTAGTCCTATCACGTTTAGCGATTTCAGAATACGAAATGTCGTTTGACAGGACTAAACTAAATTTTAGAGATTTTTAGCTAAGATTAGAGAATTTGTGACAACAGAATTGGCACCATTATCAAACATGTGTGTTTAACCATTCATATTCACAAATAAACACGACTATCAATTAACCAGTCGATAAACGCAACCACAAATAGCCGCGTTGAGCTGGCGATGCCCGCAATTGGTAGCCACTCTAAAATTAATCTTACGGTAATAGACGAAGACTGTATCGTTTTTTAATAAGGCTTGTGACATGGTGGGTACTTTTTCCGAGTTAAACGTTTCCAGTATAAGAAAAATATCAAAATATAAGCACGGGATACAAAACTGTGTCAATTAGGCTTCAATACGATAGCTGCCTACTCCAGGTTTTAAAGTACCACGTAATAGGTTATGTAGTAATTAAATGCAAAATTAATCTGGGTGTGATACCCTGCCTAACCCTTCGGGGATATACAACTAGATGCTATCTATGTAAATTCTACAGAATTATAGACAAAAACCTTTTACTATAAACCTTTATTTATTGAGTAAAAATTATAGCTTCACCTGGTACGTGCGGTCTACCCACATTTGTGTGACATTTACGCGCCAACAATACAGCCCCAGTGCGGCCATAAACACGAAACTGTTCGAAAACGCGAGAAATGTAAAAAAGTAAAATAAGCCACGATAAAATCCGCTCTGATTTTTGCGAAAAGTATTTCAGTACTATACTACAGCTTATTGCGACAAAATACTCAAGTTTACAGATTCGTGACTTAATGAATGTCATTTTTAATTTAGTTCATTTTTGGAGTTTGACTGCAGCAGCGATAGCCTAGTGGGAAACCGTTGGACTGCCACGCAGAGGTCTCGAGTTCAATCCTGAGGCGCGCATTTCTGACTTTTCGAAGTTATGTGCGTATTAAATAGTTCATTATCGCTTGCTGTAACGGTGAAGGACATCATCATCATCAAGAACATCGTGAGGAAACCTACATGTCTAAGAGTTCCCAATAATGTTCTCGAAGATATGTGAAGCCTGTCAACCCGCACTGGGCCAGCGTGGTGGACTATGGCCTAACCCTTCCCATATTGAGAAGAGGCCCATGCCTAGCAGTGGGACAGTTTAATACAGGGCTGATATTATTATATTTGAGTTATTTAAAGCGCGTTATAAGCAGCTAGATAACAGATTACAGCTTTTATAGTTTCTGAATATAACATCGGCGCGTCAGTGAGCCACAGTGTTTGTCGTAAGCTGATACATAGAAAGGATTTTATTTACACTAATAAAATGGGGAAAAAGCTTATGGCTCACTTGATGATAAACACCTACCTTAGACTATCGTCTCTTGCAATATCAGATGTAAAACTCGTCCATTGCCGTCTAACGAGAGAATACAGTTCTCCACTTATCCTTCTATACCTTTTCTTTTTTTATTCACTCTTATCACATTCTTCAAGCACACATGTCAGTTCAGGGTACTTTTAACCTTACCTTCACTAAACAAAAATATAAAATGTCAAATCAGTAAACATGGACTAAGATTACACTTAGATAACTACAAACAGATCAGCACTATTAAGCCAAAAGATGGCCATTACCAACCGATATTATATTAACGTTAAAACTTGTATACGATCTTTAACATCCACAGCTAAAATGGCTCGTAAATTCTCCAGCTTGGCTGTCTGTATTCTAGACACAAAACGTTTGCTGAATCAACGATACGAAGCCATTCTTATTATCTGAAATGAAGATCATATGCCATGGAATTGGCTATCAAAGATTTTATGTTCGTTCAACGTACCTTGATTGCAATTTAGGTTAGAATTTCTGCAATAAAATGGATAAACATATCGATAAACGGTAGTTTTAATTGCAATATAAAGGTCAGCCTGCAAGTTTGGTTATGAAGAGATGCGTAAAAAGGACGCAGACAGGCAGACAGCGATCAATGAAAGGTCATATGAAGCTTTTGCAACAAAAGGAAATAATACCAAACATTGAAGTTTTGCTAATATTGTTTTATTTAATGTCATATATATTGCGTGACTATACCAACTAAGGATATAATAACAAGGTTATAAATTTTTAACCTTAAAAATTCATTATATAATCCATTAGAAGTAAAGTAAATTAAGTCTAGTGTATTATAATAGTACTATTTCTATTGAAATAAATACGAGTATTTAAGATAGTATCTAATGTATAAGACTAATGTGAACTTATTCCTTTTTATATTTACATTGTTTTTTTAAGACAATTAACCTACCTAGTTATTTGTCACTTATAATGCGGGAGATTTTATAAGCATTAACAGCTAGCTAAAATCTCAACAACTATTTGCAGATAACAGTTTTTCTCGTTCGAATATTTTACTGGCCATATTCAGCTTATATGGCCGCTAGTTGATCGCTTAGATCATAACGTCATCCAGGCAAACATAATATTCCTATATTTTATTAAGTAAAACGGTTCCAAATGGTTAAATGTATAATCCATCCGGTTCCTATATAATCCACCATGTTTAACCACAAGATGAGATGGGGACTGGGCGGATTGCATCTCGTATCCAACAGAAACCACAAGGCCATCCCAAACTATCCTATCTTTAGCAAAGTATATACCACACTAAACATATCATTCACAGTATTCATTTCCTCGTGGTACCATAAGAAATAAGTTTCGTTTTACATTTATTTACAATTAAGTTTTCAACAAAGTATGTCTCTTGTGCCGTCAAATTAACATGCGAAGATTTCGACAGCGGTTCCTAATTTTGCTTACTGCGACTATTGCAATTTTCTTAGTAGTTCAATCATTGCAATGGGTAATAATGGCAATACTGATCTATTCTTAAGCGATGAATCGGTACTGACAAGTCATTTGTTGCCGAACTGTCATGAAACCCGATTGCTAGTGTAGAGGCTGCCAAACACGTGTCGAAGTATATTTTGCATTCGAAGCAGTATGCCTGCTAGTTGAAGTAGGCCCAAATCCAATAAGGTCCTATAGCTTCTAAGGTCCTATATCTTAAGCACACCCTCTGTAGCTATGGTAACCTTTTTCCATTGCGATAGATAAGGTTGACAATTATACTAGAGTGCGTTGTGGGTAGTCTTTTTTCCAATAATCCTTACTCCTAACTAATTTATATAAATGCGTATTTGAGTTTATTTGTTACGCTTTCACGCCTTATAACTACTCGACCGATCATCATGAAGTTTCGCATACACATTGTCAGGTCAACAGAAAAGGGCATAGGGTACTTTGATCCAGAAAAAACTAATGTTACTACCATGACCTAACGCACAATTACGCGAGCGAAGCCGCGGGCAAAATCTACTATAAAATATAATGTCTATATGGAGCAGTTGCAAATAAGGCGCTAAACGATTCTATATTTAAGGAGAGTTTATTATTTAGACTCTTAATGCTTTTTATTTTGCTTAGCATACACAAATGATTTTAGATGTCGATCCATTATCTTTAAGCAGCTCTGCAAAACCCTTATTGTACATACAGACGTGATGCCGGATTATGGAGTAAATATAGGACTAATCTAGATATTATTTATAAACGTTTGAAAGCCCGGTGGACTTCAATGACTTTTCCAAACACGAACAAACTTTCGCCAGAATGTCTCTGGAAATCAGACCCACTTTCAGTCACAAGTTTTTTTACTCGTCGTATAAATACCTCACAATTTTTTACGACGGTCTTGTGACACGTGCGGGACGTGTTTAAGCGGCACGCATCACTGTGAGCGTTTTAGGGTTGAACACTTTCTTGAAGTACATCCTGATGGGAGAGAGCCTTGTCTGCTAAATTGACACTAAAGTTGCCACAGCGGCTTATTGATTTTGATTAAGGACGTGGAGAATGTTTTTAGGGTTAGAGTTAGTTTATTCTTTTCATGTTTAGTAATAAGGCTTCTTGAGTAAGTCAAATAGAGATTAGTGAATTAGTTTGGGCTGTAGTTTACTTAGTCGTGTATGGGAAACGGAGTCTGTCAACGCACTGGTACTGGGCAAGTGATCACTTCAATTACTACGCTATCTGCTAATCTACTTTCCAGACCTATCGGATATATTACTTAGATATATCCGACCTAAAAGAAGAATCGTTTTACCAATTTCAATATTTTTGCATGTTCAAATGACACTCTTACTAAAAAAATATAAGGTGATGAACATACCCAAAAATTTGTCTCAATGGGACTACTAAGCTTAATTAAAAACCGTATCATCTTAATAGCGATTGTAATAAAGCATTGTGTGTGCATAGTAGCCGACAACTTATCTAAAAACAAACTGACTTAAACTGTAGATCTGTTGACAAAAAAAAAAGAAAATATAGCTTTGAAAACCAGTTTTACAATCTACCCGTTTTCAACAAAAGTTATCAGACTAAAGTCAGTCATTGGATCTATTCAGATATTTGTAAAGTCCACATTGGTGGAAAACACCTAACATTCGTAAGCTTTCACGATATTCTCAAAAGGCTTACCTGAATACATTACTTAGGGCACCCTTTCAGGTTCAGAATTCATTAGTTGACACAGACACACTGTTATTATCTACCTATTGAATAATGTTGGGAATATTGACTTGAGTGCTATATAAAAAGTAATATTATATTAGCTGCAAAACTTGCAATTTTTTTAAATAAAATATGCTATAATTAACGGCAAGGTGTGATCATAATATGTAAGAGTCGTTATGATTTGCTTGATAATCACTGGCGCCGGTCTAAATAGTACCTACATGATAATTTAGATATTTTATTACTGTTATTAAAGAAAATAGTCTGCAGCTACTTAAAGGGAATACAGAATCATGCGTGTACTTTGATGGCATAAAAACAAATAGCCTGTTTGATGGTAAGCTTTTGGACTTTTGCGATAGCGTGGTTAGAAATCCCGCGTTCTGTTTATGGAGAAACGTGGTGTGATTCCAACACTAAGGTAAGATCCTCCATTCATGCTGGGTGATCCTGGCGGGTCCCAATGGTTAATGTTGGGAATTTGAATATAGTAATTCACTATGTAAATTTTGCTAGTGTTATTCACGAATGTATTGTGAAGCGTGTCTACAGGCACAATACCAAACTCCGTGCTGCTACTTTGAATTTCTTCGCAAAACCCGATAATACATTGCACGGCCTGGGAAATGATTTCGACACCCCATGCATAGCAGTTACACACACTACCGCTGTGCAACCGGGACAGTGACTTGCTACCACTCTAGTCCGCTACAGCACGTATTATTAGGAACAGTTTACCTAGCGTCTGATTTTAGTTACCTACGTGAACCACTATGGATTGTAAAATATTTGTAAATATTTTTTTTTGTATATTTAGACTTCTGCACCCTTTCTCAATATTTCCTTTAACTTTGCCTACGCTTAACTCCTCTGTGCGTGCAATAGGCTTAAAAATGGTTCTAGGTTTGCCCGTCGCGTATTAATATCTAGTATATAAAAACAAATGGTGTAACTAAATACAAACAAACGGTCACCCATTCATAAACTGAGTTCGATAATTTGACCTCGCTAAGATTGCTTGCCTTCTCATAAGCGTCGATAAGCGCCTCTTATATGATTTCTACAACCTCAAAACCCCATTATGCTTTAAAGTATAAAGTTTGTTTAAAAAGCCACAGTTCCCAACAAAAGCTAAGGAAATTACGTAATTATGATTCCTATCTCTAGCATGCATCTGAACGCTTTGTTCGGGGCATCCGACCGTGGTGTATCGTGAGTATATTATACAACTGGACGGAACAACGGTTGTTTAATGATTGCTTCTCCATCGCTGTCTTTACACGGAGTTGGAATTTGAACGGAGTTTAATACGAGACCGTAATTGCTATACGCTTTAATGTCATTTTTGATGATATAAAGGAAATTATCGTCTCTATTATTCGATGTTGTTGACATACAAACCGTACAAAAGACTTACGCTTCTTTAGCAAATAGGTAGGCAGAGGTATTCAACGTTCTAAGTTTTTGAATAGAAGTCGAAACAGTGATCTTTTCAGTCACAATTGATTATTGTTACAATCTAAGAAACGCAACACTAAGATGATTTGCACAAAATTGTTTGTTAAAACAAACATGTAGTCTCTGCTGCTTTTTTTGAGCAAAAATATATACTAAAGTCGTCTTTATTTTATACCTATGAAACATTTATGATATTCAAGTGTGACGTACATATACATATATGTCACAAAGTATGTTCGTTTCATTTTTTTAAAGGCTCTGCGGAAGTCTGTTTTCATAATAGGAATAATTCCTATATAGCCGGGAACTTTACAAACAACAGACACAAAGAACACCCAGACTCGAAACATCTATTTGAAGATCACACAAATTTATGTTCTGTGTGGGATTTGAACACGGCTCAGCGGCAGTGGCGAGGCGGCCACTTAAAACAACTACGCTAACCATGGAGTCATAAAGTTAGGTCATAAAGTAAAAGTTGTGAATATGAAGTTCATTGTTACAAGCTGTCTACCCCACTGATAGTTAGCGATTACCATAGCCTATGTTTGCATGCAATATTAGGGAGCCTTGTCGAACTCTAGGGAAAGGAATTAAATATGGGATGAAAGGAAAGGAATGGGATAGGTAGGAATGTGAGCTTACTTCACTCTTACTCACCAGACGGCAAACAGGAACTATGTAAGATAGTATTATGTATATGCGGATCTCACATACACATTCATATATCTTTATATCTCGAAGGAGCAGCTAGAAGAAACTACGGATTTCCATTTGCTATGATCCTGGCATATCTCTCTTACTTGTATATTCTCGGAAATAAACTATTTTGTTAATTAAATATACCTTAATAGGATCAAATTTATTTAAGTTATTAGAAATTACCATTCATGACTGAAAGAGTTCAGAGTATATTGCTGACGTTTCGAAACATCAGCTTGATTTAGGATTATACATAAGAACTAGAGGAATCTTATCTACAAAAATAACAGTTTATTAAAATTCAATTGCATTGCGAGCTTTCACTGAGAAATTCGTACTATGCAGTGAAAAGTTTAAATTATGTATGACAATACAATCTTAAAAACGTATATTTATTTAAATATTGCGTTTTATGTGCTGCGACTATCATTCACAAACCAAATATATCGATATTTCAGCATACAATATTTTTCCCAAGATAACTTCAATTATAAAATATAGTAATTAAACAAAAGCTGGTTCGTTACACAACTGAGACTGCTACCGATTGCTAATTGCTACGTTACGATATAAAAGCATTGTTTAATTTACAACTCCATATTATGCATTTTTGATGGACTATCCGGACGAGGATAAAATTTATTATTTATTGCAGCCTTTTGAGATCACATACCAACCTTTTTTGATAACACAAACCAAGAGCTTACTTCCTCATCACTTTCAAGTGTGTTTTGGAATTTTAAATTAGTATACGTACACGGTTTTACATTTCCAGATTAAATTCGCCGAGGAAAAATAAGGTCGGCGGTGGATTAGATGAATGTGATATTACAAAAAAGGAATTTAGTATACTTAACCTTTTGTACACCTACATTTTGTTTTGCTTTGATCTTGTAAATATATTTGTATTATTTAGAGTAGGCATCTTTAGCTAATGTTGGTTGGCTTCACGCCTAAACCATTTGAAATATATTCAATCTAGCAGTGGATTAATTAATTAGGTAACCTGAAATCTCTTCACGCCTCTACGTCAAGAGTTAAGCAAGTAGGTATTACATTGCATCGTTTATATATCGCTGGAGTGGTAATGTGAAAGTGCATATGGACTGGCGGGAAACGATCAAGACCGATTAAAGTAGCGTTCTCGCGTATCGGCGGCCAAGACACACTGGGTTTCTGAGCCAACAGATTAAGTAAATATTTATATTTAGATAATAGGTTCTAGAAGTGAGCAAAATTCATACTATCTGTTAAAGTCTTAAACTCTAATTTGGGTCGTGAGATTCCCGACAAAAATCTTGCTTACTTTCACACACTAATTCCTTTAACATATTGAGTCGCAGCGGGACACCGGTGGCTGGACACATTAGATTAAAAATCAACGTTTAGTCCACAATTTTTTTCCTTTTTATTTTCATCCAATCCCATCACAGCTGTTTCATCGATTATTAGTGAAACAAGGAAGCATTACTTTCACATTAATAATATCAGTATTGACACATTATCCTACAATGACATGGTACCGAGAACAACCCCAATATTACGAGTAAGTCGATCCTAATTGGCCGCGTCATTTACACTACGCCGGCCATGACAGGCACACGTCACATGCCCACAGGTGCATGTATATGAATCTATTTGGACGCACAAATAAGCAATATCCGTTACACGAGTGAAATATACATTGTAGGGTTAATATAATGGCGGTGGCAGACTTGAGTCACAAAATGAGCATATTGATTGCATACTAGATTTTGCACGCGGCTTTTTTCATTTGGAAACAATAGTATGCGAAATTTTATCATGATCTATCGAGTAGTTAGGCGTGAAAGTTTAACAAACGAACTCACCATTCGCATTTATAATATTACTAGATATTGCCCGCGGCTTCGCTCCTGTTAATCTAGATTTTATAAATAAATTGTTTTCCTTTGAGAACAGTTATTTTTCCTGAATGAAAAGTCCTTGTGAGGGTACAGAAAAGGACATAAGCAATGATAGATCGAGTAGTTAAGGCGTGAATGACTAACAAACAAACATAGATTCACATGTACAATATTACTTGTGATTCATGTTTTTACGCGCAACGTACAACGCACGCGCCTTTTTCTATAGCTGTGGCCTGTGCCGAGGAAGACCTTACAGACATTTAATCTACGAGCACAAAGTGCGCTACCATATTTTTCATATTTTTCTCAGGCGAGAAAACAATATTGATTTTAAAATATGTTACTACATCATACATTTAGCATACTAAACATAAATGCAATTGCTAAGTAGGTACAAGTTAAAGGTAAACTCGACACGAATTAATAATTGCACGTAATACGTCTGGTAGCGGCCTTATTGTTATTTAAGTAAGTAGTTACGTTGTTTATAAGAAAAAGTGGCTTTCATTAGTGCTGAGCCTAGGCTTAAGTGCAATTGAGGACCTAATTGGAACGGCAGTTGTTCCATATGTACTAATAAGTCACTGTGAGAATGAGTGAAAGCAATTATAAGATGGCACATGATCTTAGCGTATAATGCTTATAGTTAATGGGACACATTTTAAGTGCTGGGTAGCTCTATATAAATGAATTGATATGTGTATACACGCGAGTGTAAAGCAATTTCGGATTATTTCATATTTTGTTTTGTTTTCTTTTTTATATCTATTGTTATGAATTTATATAATATTATCTTCTGTTTACGCGAATGTTTTTTTTTTTTTGCTGTTTCCAGTCCGTACTGATTTACATAATATTGTCTTCTGTTTACGCGAACTCCCCGTGACCATGGCTGCTGACAAGCAACCGAAACGTCGGGGAAAGTGTAAACCTAAATACAAATAGTTTAAATAGATTTAATAATTTCATTAGCTTATAAATTAGTAAAATTCAATAGTAGTAGTAGTAGCGTAACAGTTTTCAAAATTATGTAATTGGTACAGTGTTAAATAAACAACGCGATAAAATCCGTATATACTCGTAGTAGTTATGAATTTATGTTAAATATAATTAATTAAGCAGTGTCATGTCATATCAGTATGTTTAAGTGCCGGTCAGCCTATAATTGGTCAATGTATCAGAAACTAACGTGTCATGTATACTCCAGTGTATTATAAATATTTTTGGCAAACGAAAAAAACTGTCGAGTTATTTACTAGCATTCGGTAGGCTTCACGAAATATTTGTATTATCAATCAATAATAATAATTAATTCATGCAGGCACGCATTACGAGGAGTTTTTTGTCTCTGGAATGCAATCTACTGGCAGCTTAGACCCTGCCTGATGCTAGTAGGTCTCTATAATTATCATACCTTATAAACATGTTTTTATATGACAATGGAAATATATATTAAAAAGAATAGAAAACTTAGATTTACTTAGACATTTTAGATTAAGGATTAGTAATAATATAGTAAATTAATTTTAATAAATTAACACAGTTCTTAAATTTAGGTAAGTAATTTATATAGGTTAGGTTCAACCAGCGAGGGACTTCACCACTGATTTATAGGCAATCACCGTGGCGTATTTCATCACGAGACACAGCCCTCTCCCAATTACTACGCTTATTTGTGACAAAATTGTACCTATAAAAACCGAGAGGGGGAGCCAGGAATTCATAGCACAGGGTATCCTAGTTTGAGTTCCTGTCTCCCACAAATAGAAGACAACTAATTTGTAATAACTTTTAAATGTATCTTTTTGTGGGAGAGAAATAAAACATTATTATTATTATTATTTAAAACATACTTTCTTACCCAGAAACCTAAGTAACGTGATTAAAAAACGAAAACATCTACATTAAAGCTGGCAACATATTTCAAAGCGATTTCCACTAAACATACAATGCAAAGTACAGCTAGGGCTGCCAATCATAAAATGGAAATACAATATTATTTTTATTGTAATTAATTTTTAGAAAGTTTAGCATTTTAATGACTTGAGTTTATACTATTTAATATTTTACAAGTTTGAACTTAAATATCATGACCAATTGCAAGTTCTAAAATGTATACGTGCTTAATTTGATGCTATTGTTTTGTTAGCATGACATCTCGTCTATCCTAGAATTTTCTAGTAAATGTTAATGGAATTACATTACATAAACGTTTTACTAACTATTAAAACGTTTTTATACACATACACATTTAATTGGCGATCATAAATAATTATATCCAAAGCTACAGTAGTTTGCCTGACAGTAAAATATAATACCATATCTGACTAGTACACGTCCACGGACGACTAAATAACTAACGACTATTTTCTTTTCTCGGACCGACAACAGTTCTTCAATTAAGACATGCATATAATAAGTACTTTATTTACTTACTGCTATTTTTACTTACGACGACCGAAGTAAGCAGAACTAATAATTCACACAGTCCCACGTAATCATGCCAAGACATATTATAGTGAAAGGCAATGTACAAAGCTCTTTTTGTAAAATAGGGTAGGTAGTTGAATCACATTTTTATAATTATTATTTATTATTATTAGTATAAATATTTAAATTATATAAATAGTTACATTAGCCACACATTAAAACACAAATATTTTATGAAATCTACTCTAAAAGAATTTCGTTTGAATGCTATTTGCTCTTGTATGTAAAATAATGTACAAAATCAAATATATGCAACTACCCTACAGCTATACAAAAGTCCCGTTGCTTGCCACGCTTTGCTTACCTATTAAGATGCAACTATTTACCGGAATTATGTTGTTTCAACTCTTCTTCGCATTAAAATAGTTGGGTCTGTGTAAAGCTTGACCGTGATGACCCTAATCGTAAGCATTCGCACGCGATCGCGCGTGACCGCCTCTGGGCGCGTTACACGCCATGCCTGCCGGCTCCAGAGACTTGTCAATGTGGATAGACGACACACGGATTGCTTAATTAGTCGCACTTTGCCACCAAAAGTTTGTTTAAGTTATGTATTACAAAGCGCTTGACAGTTTAGTAAACTTAATGTCATAAACTGTCAAGTGCTTTGTAATACGTAAACTGCTGTGGTGTAGGGATAATACAAAAATTTACGCGATGGCGTAACATAGCGTATAAGTAGAGCTAATATATAAAATAATATTTATCCTTAATTGACATGTTAAAGTGTACGTTGTCACGGATTACATCACATTGTTTCTTAATTACTATAACGGTCCATGCAGAATAACTACAGATTATTTTTAAAACTTTGTTGTTTCATTTTTAATATTTAGTTTAAGTATCAACTAGAATTAATAACTAAAATTATTTTAAATTATTTCATTTCATCATGATGATTATTGTTAAAACACCAATAACACAACTCCCAACTTAATTCTGATGCATTAAATTGACGACGATACATCCTTGAAAGTAAATTGCACCATATACGATACCTGGCTTTACTAAAATCTTAAGTAGCAAGACTTTTAAAGTACACTTGTATCAGTATCGTTAACTTTTGTTCCTTACAGTAGCTGTAACCCATCAGTCCGTCATCTGCACGTTCATTCCACCTCGCATTCAGCCATATGCCTTCCAAAATCAAAGTCTAGGCGCAGAAATACATGTACCTTCGTCTAACGTAACACGTTTGACGTTATCACGCGTCTAACAACTTGACGTCTACGTTTAGAATTGTTATTTAATGTTATTTTGTGTGATAGGCAAAGACGTACAAATTTAGTATATAACTAAATTACACATCTTAATATGATTGGAAGGGTTGCGATTTTGATGCACGTTCGAATGAGCCCGTGCTTTCTGCGAACTACTATTTTCTTACGGGTAAATCACCGTAAAAGTACCGTGTCATAGTAATCCATTTTTAATTACCTAGTCTTAACTACATGAATAGCGATAGATTAATAGATAGCGAGCATTAATTGTGATTTATATAGTCGTGTCAGCGCTGCCACTGCGCCGAGTGTTGTGGGTTCGATCTCCATACGGGACAAATATTTTGTGATCACCAAAAAGTTGTTTCAAGTCTGGATGTTCCTTGTGTCAGATGTTTGAATGTTTGTAAATTCGCTCGCGACACAACAATTATTCCTAATGTATGTTGCCTTATAAACAAAATAAAACCAAATAGCTTGGACTGGCGTTTCTGATGCTCGAGTGACAGAGATCATAAGCTACGGTAGCTGCTTACCATCAGACAGGCCATATGCTTATTTACCACCATAACAGTATAAAATGAAAATAAGTAGCTATCCTTAAAACTCCAACATAAACAAAACTAGTAGGACGGAAAGTAAGTCATAAATAACTCACATTGGCGTGTGTGCGTGCGAGCCGGTACACATGCTTCGCGCCGATTAAGTGTTGCCGGTAAAATATGTTTCGTAGTCTTAATCTTAAAATTATATTTATGGAAAACTCTCATTCCTATGCAATACTAAATTATGCTCGCGGCTTTGCTCGCGTAAAAGGTTAGGTTAGGTGCAGTTCCTTTTTCTGGATGAAATCGCCGATGTCTTTTTCTGTAACCCTGAAAAACGTATGCGAAATTTCATAATCTTTGGTCGAGTAGTAAAGGCGTGAAAGCGTAATTATCAAGCAAATAAATAAGCAAATAAACTCAAATTTGCATTTATAATATTGGTTAGGATTATTGTAAGCATTTCCCTCATTTTTGCGTTGATATTATCTAGGACTAACTAGAGAGGCAGGTGTTAAGATTTTGCAGTCGAAAACCCAGGATTTAGTTCTAGTTTAATTTGGCTTAGGTAAGAAATACCTACCCGAATTTCGCAATACCACAACACAAGTAGCAAGAAAGTACTTATAAGACGCTGGTATGCTTTAGGTTTGGGCGAGACACCCGATGTGCGTCAACCCCTTAATTAAAGCGCTTGACAAACTGTCGTCGCTATGTCTTCTCTTTTGTATTTATAGCAAGAACCAAACAAAATAAATAATTTAACAAGATAAACGAAAATCATTCACCCGGATTCAAATTCCAAGCGCTGAAAACTCGAACCATAATTATACCAATGTATTTACAAGTACACGCGTATTTTGAATTTCAACTGAATAATTTGATGATCCTAATAATCGCATAACACTTAGCGTATGTATACGCAAAGCGAATCGTGATACGAATGCTAAATTGTGAAAATTAATTCACTTCGGAGAGTGAATCGTGAAATTAGCCGAGGGTACCGGCAACAGGAAACACGTATACAAGGTGAAAATGAAAATATTCTATATTTACAGAAGAAGCGAGTTTAAATTGTGTTCAGTGAGGGTGAATAAAGATTGCATAAACAGTACTGGGGATTAATATCGTACTGCAGTAGGATTTACTTGCAGCATCTTGTAATACTGTATACTAGTAGGTATGTACATACCTACTAACGATAATTCTCAGAACAGATTACACTCACAACAGTCTTATCTGTTTGAAGAAGTAAGGCAGTTCTCTTGGATGCACACTAAATCATACAAATGCCCCAGTTAACATTATATAGAACTCGTTTGTTATTGATCAGTTAGTCAGCATTATCCATCAAAAGAATAGAGCGCAAAAAGAAGCTATATATATTATTTTGCGCTCTAGGTAAACTGTCTAGTCAACAAACCTATTGTAACATTGAAATTAAACTACTATATACGGATTTTATCGCGTTGTTTATTTATCACTGTATTACAAAATTTTGAAAATATTACTCTACTACTACTATTGATTTTATTTGACTAATTTATAAGCTAATAAAATTATTTAAACTATTAAATCTATTTATTTTTGGTTTACACTTTCCCCGACGTTTCGGGTGCTTTTCAGCAGCCATGGTCACGGGGAGACTAAGATGGTAGTTGTCTCAATGTTCCAGTGTAGTTTTTTCAAAGAACCCGAACATAATTTAATCATTGGCAGACACGCAGAATGAGCTCAAAGTATCATGAGGTCTAGCTGTGGTTTACTTCTTCTTGGGTTTGACTATTTGAATTACTGGAACCCAAGCTGGTGGTACATTTCAACTATCTTTTCTAATGAAATTAGGATGTTTTTTGATTTCAATAGTCTAGCGAAGCATCCTTGGTAGGAATCGGTGTTCTTTAGCGAGAATCTGTGGTTTGTCAAATACTACAACTTCACCTCACTACTAGGGAGTACCGCAAAACCTCTTGACCCCAACAGTTCTTGAGGCCTTACAGAAAGTAAGTGCCTTAAATTTAGAGAATCCTTAGTTGCTCTTGAACAAGAACTCGTTACTAATCCGAGTCTCCGGTCCTGACTGGGGTCATTTGGTTGAGCCCTTTGTTGCCTCTTGTGCCGGGGGTTATTACTCCCTAAAATCCTGTATATGCGGGATGATTCATGTATTACAATTACAGAACGCTAAAATCGCATAGAGCTGCACCAAGGAATTAGGACTACTGGTCGATCAGTTCAAAGTAAGGGGAGGTCGTGCAAAAAAAAAATTGGTAAAATAAAGAATGAACTCCGGTCGTAGGTCTAGTTTGGTTTTACAATAGTTAGGTAATACGCTGCTACGACTCTTCTGTATGGCTCCAAGTACGTCTCCAGCGGAGCCCAGTTGCAGTGTAGTAGGTAGAAGGTAGCAGACAAGAAGACAGCACGAAGAAAAGGTAGTTGCAGTTCCGCCCAAGGCGGTAAAAGAGTAGTCGTCAAGGAATAGTTCTATCCCGAACGTAGCTCCTGAGTGTCGAAAGTATGCGTGAGCGGCAATGTAGGTAAGCTTAGGATGTGCTGCTGTCACAAGGTGTTGATTGAAGCGCGGATGAAGGAAATGATGCAAAAGGAAGCTTTAGGCATTCCAAAGTTTACTGAGATGTAGTGGCAGTCAGCTAACAAAAACACTTAAGCTTACATTAGAATTTGAGACTTATGTACAACTTCACAAGTTAACAATATGTACATAAAAAATAGGTATTAATATTAACACAGAATAACAGTAATTAATTATAAAATAACACATTAAAATCACAAATTCATCGAGCAACTTTAGCAAAAGAAAGAATAATGTACACATCTTATCGGGAAGTCGCTAGTTTTTTGATGTCACTGCTTCGTAACAGAATTTAAAAATCTTCAGTTAGATATCTAAACTTATAAATATGCAATACGGGATCGTTTTAGAGAGAAATAAATTAATAGTTTAACAAAACTCCATTATACAGCAACTCGAGCTCTGCTGCCATGACAAGAACAGAAAAAACTCATCACGTAGGTCATGAATCCGAATTCAAATTCAATTAGTTGTGGATGGTGGACAGCCTTTAAAGAGGTTTTATTTTCTGCAAAGTATTAACAGAATATAATTTGGACAAAAAAATATTTGTAGCAGACTTTATGCTACTGGATATTTCCCGATATGTAAATGCAAAAATTGTTGATTTTGGTAATAGTGAACCAATTCGGTCACTTTCGGTTGTCGTACATATACCATTAAACCCGGAAAACCGCTTTAAGTTACTAAGCTGCAAGCTGCGGTTTGCGGTTTGGTTAATTACAATCACAAATTTCACTAGATTGATCTTGTAAAAAATGACGTATATAATAATTCTATAATATCTATCGACGATTTTTTATGCTGGAAAAGTTGCAAACAAGCTTTTTTAAGAAATAAATAAATGTTATGCACTAGGAATTGACCCTCTACAATATAACACACGCTTATATAAATAGAGAGTTAATGTTCAGCGAATTCAGCACCAAACTAATCTAGAGATCAAAACAGAAATCGCAAACTTTCACACAAACAGAGGCAACTTCACACGCCATCTTGACCTCAAACCCGGCTCAAATTGCTCCCAAAGCTAACTAAATCATACGTGCGATGTTCCAGTAAACCCTCCAGCACTGTGGACATGACTAGTTCACATAATTGGAGCACGACGGAGTCACTTATGCCGTGACAAGTTGACAGTACGTGCCCAGCTTGTGCTACTACAATTTACCTAGTTTGCTTAAGGAAATTTGTGAGTGCTGCCTTCTGTTCCTCTAGAAAATAATGTCATGGAATAAAAAAAGATTCTCAGTTCAGCGGGTAGGTATGAAAAATGTACGGTACGTTGATTGCTACGAAAAATTGTTAAGGCGCTTTAGCTGCGTCAGTTCAATTAAAAGACTAGAATCTGCTCCTTCATATGTTTTTTTAGTAAAAATCGAATAATAATGTTACAATGGATTAAGAATATAAGTAGATTATCTTTAACACCAGATTTTTACATTGTTTAGCGGGTTCAGTTTTATCGAACATTGTAAAATATAAGACTACCCTTACATTTTACAATGTTCGATAAAACTGAATCATCGCAATCCAATTAAAAGATGAATAATATTTCTCTGAATTTCCTATTCTATCAACAAACAAATTAATAACCAGATTTCTACAAATGCAATCAAAAACACAAAGCCATACAAACAAAAAGTATTCACCGAAACACAATGAAAGCCAATCGAAATTGTAACTCAAACAGTTGTACCAACATGTTTGTTTTTGAAGTGCCATTCGACGAACGTTTAGGCAGGTTTAGGCGGTTAAATTTATTCCATCGGTGATTAACTGTGGTGTAAACAAAAGAAGCGGTGACAACATGATCTTAGGGTAAGCACAGACTTGTTAGTTGCTATTTAATTAGTCTGGAAATGGTTATTGTCATTCCTCGTAGTTTTACACGCCAAAGGCGAATCAATACTATGACCTTGTTCGCCTAGCATTAGAATTATAAAGAGAACACGAGGAATAAACAAAATTTAAATCGATTGTATACTCCCAAATAATCCATCTATTAATGATTGTGAGTTTGTAATATTAAGTAAAAAAATTAGTTACGTTTTATTAACACAATTTACGTGTTTATTTGGCCAGATAAAAATATTTACTATGTATATTTCCTGTTATATATGTATACGAAAATCGTAGCATACTTCAGTGGCACCGAAATTTACTAGTGCCTGAAATAAGGCAACAATTGACATAATAAACGAAAAATGCTCGTCGCTAAAAATATATTTACGTAAGTCAGGCCAGACCCTTTTGTAGGACAGCAACCGCCGTCTGGATTATTTCCGGCATCCGAACTTATGATCCGCAGACAAATGACTACCCTTTCTGCTGAAGGTTCTCCTCTACAAATATATACAAAGCAAACTAAATAGTAAGGAGTAAACGAAGGTTTTTCGACTAAGATAAACAGTTTCGAATGTTGTTTTCTGCATACTACTAGTCCTGAAAAACATAGAAGCATGCCTATTTAACAATACAATACCTATGGCTATAACGAATTCTGTATTTTACAGTAGTATCCTCGCTCTGCTTCGCTCGAATAGCATGTAATTAAATCAAGACATATGTTACGTAAATAACGTAAGTTCTTATAAGTAAAATCGTTTTTGCCTACCCTTACATGCAAACAAACACTTTGACCTCTTTATAACATTAATCAATTAGTAGACAACATTCAACTACCACATCACTATAGAGAATTATTTTCGGCAATTAATCTAAAATAATTGCAACCATTTATGAATTATCAAACAGCACTCGAGTTCCTACCCTAACTTTTAATCCATACACGACGAACGGAATGGGAGCACGCGCAATTCACAATTAGAAATTAAACATTGAGTTGAATTAGCCGAGTTGTGTCATCGACGTCTAGTATACGTCCCTGACATGTCGAAGGTGATAACCAGAAGAACCAGTTTATTATATATATATAAATATATAAAAAAATATATACACAGAGGTCTGTGTAAATAAAAATAAAATACAACTCCCACAGTAAACGCTCCGGTCTTTACAAACGTACAATAAACGGATACAGTAGGATTTGAGCAGGGAACACTCTATGACGCTGTAGCGGCGAGGTGAGCGCTTGCCCGATACGCCATCCGCCAGTCAGAAAGGTATAATTTTATGTTCGAGTTTTGCATCACTGTTTCACCCACGTTTAATCAGTTCATATCCAGCTTCTTTGGGTCGTACCGTGATGTTATCATAACATATATTCTATAACCTCAATAAACGAGCAAAAGAAACGCAAAAAGATTTCCAGATAGTCGAGTAGTTTTTCTAGCTATTAGCATTATTATGTACTCCATTATTGTCGGAGAGTAGATCTTGACTTGTTTGCATCAAGCATTGCTTATGTAAAAAAATCCATTAGCAATAATTTTTTTGATACCTAGTTTTAGATTTTCTTTTATGTATAATAATCTTTGTATGAAAACATCGTTGTCTACGTTAAAATAAAAAAATATATATTAGACTATTCATAAGTGAAAACTTGTAATTGGCCTTTTGCTTATATGTTTTCACTTATAAGAATTATTAGCTATATGTTTTCCTAAAATAATAAAATCAAATAAAAATTATAACAATATTCAATATGCTTACCTACAAATTGGAAATGTTTGGTACGAATGACGTTTTTGAATAACATATTCGCACTATGTATAATTTCTGTGTAGACCATAATATTATTTTAGACTACATTCATCTATCTGATCACCGTTTTATTTAAAATCTTCGCCCGCACTATATTTTGTATATCAAGACACACGCTAGACAAAGGACACAAGGCACGCACAGATTTGAAACAACTATTTGCATATCATACAATATTATTTATTAATAATATTATTTGTTTAGACCTACCGATCTAAACAAACAAAAAGAAGAACAAGCAGAAAAATTGTGTATATCATAACACTCGCGGCACTGGCAGCGGATAGGCTACCCCTTAAACCGATCGAACTCGATCTGCGCAATCACATGAGATTTAACCAATTTCATCAGATTACATAAACTAGTAAGTGCAATGAGGACCAGAGAGATATGCTGCACCGGTAGGCAGTGGAAATCCATAACATCAGCTTATACTTAGTGACAATTTTAAAGTCATGCTTATCCAATTGAGTTCATGCTGCCTTACGTAAATAACAAAATAAAAATAATCAATAATAAGGCTCTATATAAAACACAAGAGATATAAATTCTATTGGAACTAATTGCTGTACTCGGAACGTTACATAATACTTTCTATATCATAAAATACTACCAACACTAATAAACAAAACATAGTCATACACAAAACCTTTGAAATCCCCTTTCATCTAAAATTTCAGTAACATCTCCGCGGAACGCATATTTTGTGATTATGCAAAACAGTCTTAATTGCGTTAAGAGACGCCGCGCGGCCATTACCCGCTCAAAATGTGTTTGACGTGTAATTAAATAATTTTATTGCGCTACAATTCAATTACTTTATGGCACACGACACGTTATAAATTCGGTTATGTTTAAAACTCACGCAAAACGGCTGCGGTACGCCCAAATTGATTAGTTCAGGAATACTTGCCTCTAGCTATTTGGAACATTAACCCATAGTTATTTATTCCCTTGTGAGCGGAAAAAACTGTAGCTTTTTTTTACAAGGGAGGTGTAAGGTCGCAAATGAACGCTAAGAACTTAAGCAGTAATGAGCCCAAACTGCTAAAGCGGACGTGCTATGAATTAGTTTTAGTTAAACATTCTCCAGGGATACATCGAAAAGTTTTCCTTGTTGGACCGAGAAAGATGACCTAAATTTGTTATAGGTAAGATAAAAGATCGAAATTATGAATATTAGTTGCTGTATGGCTAAAGGGATATTAATGCTGGAGTGGTCCTCAAACGATATGTAGGACAGCCAGAATTACCATAATAGCTTCGAAAAAGTACGCTCAGCAAAATTATATTTCCCTGATGTTAGCTGGAATATGGCTTTGTTGGCGGTTTACTTCAATAGTTATATACGCTCGCTAGCTACCACCTGTGGCTTTACTCGCGTTTGTATGTATAAAAAACGTCATTTTGAAAATACATTTTGATTTGAAGATCAGTGGTAGTTAAGTATTTTAATAAAAGCAAAGATTATTATAGACATCTGATCAAAACTAAAATTTCACATTAGTTAAAACTTACTTTGAAAAAACATTACAAATATATTTTACTTCTTATTTTCCTCTATTAAACACATGTTATGTATTTTTACCCAACTGCGTCAGAAGTCAGTAATGTTTTTCGAGCGTATGTATGTATGTGTGTATGTAATTCCATTTCTTTGGCACGCCCTACAGCCCAAACGGCTGGACGGTTTTTGACATATGAGGTATCGTTGAATTCGTCAGAATTGTGGTAGTGACATAGGCTATATAAATTTTCAATATGGCGCCTGCAAATGACAAAAAAGAGGGGAGTTTATTTTAATTTTCTTATCTTAACAATATGGGTATCAAATGAAAGATCGTGAAAAGACCATTTCAAAAATATATGTATCATATCACGTTTATATTACTTACTGTTTTAACACAAACTGGCTAATGCATTGTTTTGTAAGTGTTGTCACCGCATGCGGCACCATTAAGTATTTACTTTAACTAATTTGAATATACATAATTATGTAGTTATTTCATTATTTGATAAAGTAAGCTTACAAAACAATGCATTAGCCACTCGAATTTTATATAGATATTGTGGTACTTGTTTTTTTCTTTTCAGTTCATTTCTTTTAAGCAGTCGGGTTTTTGTTTTTATAATAATAATTTTATTATAGTATCACATTCGTTGTTCCTGATGGACTTGCGATCGAGAGGTCGCAGGTGCGCATCCCACCTATTGCACTACCGACGTGAACCCACTCCTAACACAATAATTCTAGCTCAGCTGGAAGGATTAACAAGAAAAATAGTCATTTGTAATACAGATAAATAGTGACCTACTTAAAAAATAAATGTATTGGGTCCCGCGTGACAGCGGGCTTATTGCCGTCCTCTGACATAATAATTCCTTGTTACTACGGTGAATTTCCAAACAGAATCCCGATAACACTGTTCTACCTACAAATCGAACACAATTGGAATATACGAAACTTGAAAGCGTGTTTGATTTGAAGTACTAAACATAATACCCAATACACAAATACAGAGAAATTCATACATAAACGTTTAAAGACACACGCCTACATGACAGTCAAACAGAGGTGGGATAAAACACTGTTCCAAGACAATGATTCTGGGATCTATCTATGTTCAAAGAAATTGCGTCGTCGAGAATTTAGATATTCCTATTGTGAAGACAGTATTAACGTTTAATGTAGAACTAGATACACTAGGATTTAGGGTGACTGGAATACACAATTCAACATCACCGCCCACAATGTAGATCGTTCTAGCATATTGTTTACGATTTAAAATTTACAAAGCAAATTGGAGCCATGGTTATATGTAGCTTTACAAGAAACGTATGACTTGGTACTCGATACACATAATGGATAGTTTAAGTTGACTATAAGATATTATACAGTGCCTGAATTACACACATACACAGTCTCACGCCTATATAGGCGCATTTGTTGGTATCCCCAAAGGGGTAGACACTAGCCTGAGGTATAATACACACCCACATGTTGTCAGGGATGGTATTGGCGTTTATCGGACACAATGCCAGACACCCCGCTGCTACTGAAAATTTCCTTTTAGAAAAATCCAATAACATTGCCGATCTGGGAATCAAACCAGAGACCTCACTATCGCTGCGCTACCAAGACGGTCTGAAATCTTCCTTAATAATAGTATTATAATTATTATGTACCTATATTATGTGCCTCTTTTTTGCATCGTCATGTAATTCGAACGTACGCTCTTGACTCCATCAAAGGTTGCAAATAAAATATGACTACAGTCGGCCATAAGACAGAACAATAGCGTTTTTATTAATTTGGCCTGAATGGATGGCTTAACGATTTAAGTAGACACATACACCGCCAGTGTGATGGGGTTCACCACAAGTAGTTGTCCCAAGTTAAAGCATCATTTCCTTTCTCTGTTGCAATGTCCCAGCATATGAGGCCCGGTGGCGGTATTGTCTTTTCAAAATATAAATAGAAAAACAGACAAAGAAGCAGCTTGTATATATAAGCATATCTAATAATACTAGTAATAAAAAATATAAATATTAAAAGAAACCCTAAAATTTTGTGAAGACATGCAATTACATATTGCGTTTAATAAAATCTTACTTAGCATTCAGAATAAATATAAGTACAAATATTCAATGCAAAGCAAAGTACGTGAAATATCCTGACAAACTTAAAATACTCTGTAATAAACACTGACAGAAAATTAAACTATCTAATTAGTATATATATATATATATAAGACAGCACTTGAGCCGAAAGCGCAATTAAGAATGTAGTAGGTACTCGTTATTTCAATACTCCCTGTGGACTCACCACTGAGGAGACGAAATTCCTCAAAAGAAAGCACAAGAACACGTTAAGTAGTAGGTACTTACTCAATGGAAATCTTACGCTTTTTCATAAAACATCTTTAAGTACCATTATAAGCGAAAAACGTTACTTTTATTTAGCTGAGTCAGCAATGGATGTCGATATTTCGAGTATTCGATGGGCGGGCTCTTCAAGCCTCTTGAAGGTTTTTGTGATTCTTTAATAAACTATTGTACAAATCTCTCGGTCTCGCTTAAATATGTTTTTTATAGATTGATAAATAATTAAATAAAATATTTCTGGTCTCGGCGACAAAAACTTATTAAAAAGAGCCGCACTTTTTTTAATAAGTTTTTGTTAATACTTTCGTCATTGTATCTATAAAAGATTAAATCTGGCAAAACATAAACTAGATTAATTTTAATTCGACAATCAACTATACAGGTTACGCTATGTCCAATACTTATCCGAATATTCAGAAATGTCATACACGCTAACAAATATTTTTATACATACAACCTCAATAAAATAATAGGTACATACATAATATCGAGTCTTAGTTACAATGATTGGCATTTTATGCGATAGCTTGTATCAATTTGATTTGAACAAAAATGAGCTTAATTGCCTACTACATTCGGTATACTTTTACATGTGACAATATAATAGTTTAATGGATTTATTAAAAAAATTGCACAGACTACCCGTGACTTTGAGTGAGCAGTTCATTAAAATGTATGTGGTTTAAAAAACACAATAGCTTCGAATTCTATTACGTATTATGACGTAATTTTGATGTTAATGATTAGCTGCACGGATGGCATCTCACCACTGCCACTGCGGGGATTGTATTCAATCCCCAAACGGGGTAAAAATGTGTGTCCTCCACAAATGGTTGCTCCGTGTCTAGGTGAACTTTGTGTCTGTTGTCTGAATGTTTGTAAAGTCCTCCGCGACACAGGGATTATTACTAGTGCTGATATTGTCTTTGCAAAAATTGTATTATTACTCTTACATTGATTTATTAACGATTTAAAAATAGTAGTAAGCTCGGTTTTATTTGAGCTTTCTCCGTGAAAAAGTAAATCTATTTGTCGCCGTTTTCATGACATAAAATATGACTAAAGTTAATCGACGACAAGTTGGAAAATCTAATATAAGGTAGTATTTAAAAAGTTCTTAGAATATTGATAAAAGTTTGTATTAAAATCGCGGGACTATAGTAACATTAGAGCGACCGACATTAATGCAATTATACTATTTAAAATTATCAAGTTATTGCAATCGTGCATAATCAGGTGCATAAACACACACACAGTTTCATAACTCTTGGCCGCAGCTGAGCATGGCTCTTCTTAACAAAGAAAGTCTAGCCAATAATACAACTTTTGTGTATCTTTCAGACAGGCAGGTTTCCACATGACGTTTGCCGTCGTCATTAAAGCGTGTGATATTTAACTATATCATTAGCACATTATTATAAGAAGTCAGAGAATTGTGCCGTCGATCTCGAGCATCTGCGTGACTGTACACAATCTTCTCACTGGTCTATCACTACATTTAATAGCATAGCATTTTAAAATAACTTGTTCCGTAAACGCTGTACTATTTTTTAAGCATACCCTCACCAAATAAACTTGACATGTAGATCGTAAAATAACTAAATACAACACACGTTACAACATGGTGGTCCGAGAGGCGAAGTATATTTACGTTAAAATAGTTTTATTTTTTTATCTGCCACCTAAACGCTCTGTTAAGGAAGTGGTTACTTTTTATTGAGTAGTAAAACTAAGTTGCTGTCGATAAAACTGCGGACTTTGTAGTTCGAATTCAGTTAAGTTATTGTCAATCCATCCACTTTCGTAAGTGATTAAAATAAAATGTAGCGTGATAGCGGTCTAAAAATTTGCATTTAATCTACACTTGCTTGAGTTATAACTTGTCAAATTGAAGAGTTGGTCTGGTTATTCCTGAATTTCTCTAGGTTAAGGTCATATAGAGTTCACGAGACTTTACTTCTCACTCTTAGGTCGTTTTTATGCGGTGATTTTTTCATCATCAAACGAAATATCGTTCCAAGTGTACCTATGTACTTAGTACCCGTTCCGAAAACTGAACTATGAGTATTGTGGCTATGATGCCAACCAAGACTCCTGCTTGTTGCTCTAAAAAGCCGGTGTCGTTTGAAAATGTATAAATTACTAGTTTATGCCCGCGGCTTTGCTCGCGTAAACATTTACGTAGGTTAGGTTAGTAAGAGTATTTTTTTCTCGATGATAGGTACCCTATATTCTTTTCTGTTTCCCTGACAACGTGTATGCAAAATTGTATGATGATTGGTCAAGAGTTTAAGGCGTGAAAGCGTAAATACAAACTTACATTCGCAATTTACTTAATTAATTCAGTTAGGATTAACTAATTTACAAATTGTGATAGATTCCTAATGGCGACTTATGAAAAGATGTAGACACTAAGCAAATATTTAGAAAAGGTTGGAGGCATTTTCATTTCCTTGTTGGGTGCGGAATTCAGAATTAGTAGGTACATGCGCCGCATATACCCATACCAACATATGTACATTGAACCCCGTTTACAGAGGACTATGCAGGAACTACGGATTTCCACTTGCTACTATACTACCAATAACCGTAGTAAATCCGGATTCCGAAATACAGTCAATTTGGTAGTGAATTACTACTTATACCTACTATTGCACCTAAAGTTCAATCGAGTAAGGTTTTGAGCCTACCTACATACAACCGTTAACGTAACGTTACGTTAACTGTTGCACTCAGATATATCTGAGCATTGCTTATACACTAATCTCAAATGTTTATCAGTTAGTTAAGTATTAACTAGAGACTAATCAGAAAATATAAATAAATAAACATTGGTTAAATAATAGTTAAATAACAACTGTGGTGCCTTTGACGAAAGGTTAATAATTGATCAAAGACTAAAAAGCTAGTTGATAGCTAATTATTGTTAACAATATTTTTATAAGTAACTAAAGATGTTAAACATTATGTACACTAAAGTTATTACTCCGAAATCGCTCGAGTAATAATGAAATATGTTTGAGTGCCGTACATACGTGGGACACTCAGAAAATATTGCGAAAAAATTATGTCTGAGAGACTGACCAGTTATAATCTATTTTGAAAATATGACTTTAAATAAGTAAAAATAGATGCGTCCCAATTTCAAAATTACCCTCCACATTTTTTGCGAGCTAATTTAAATTATCGTGTCTATAAAGTCCTTTATCTTCGCGTAGGTACCACATTGCAAAGGTTCATGAACTCTGTCACAGACAAAAAACAAACATATTTTTGCAACTGTAGCCTTCAAACTTGTCTAAAGATAGGTCTGAAGATATGAGCGTAAGTCGTCAGCACATTTCTTAAGACGATACGGTCAAAAGTCATAACTGTATGTTTAACATAATGTACCTTTGTATTACAGTCATGTAACTTTTTATTGTGATAGTGGGACGATAAACGACTGATAAGAATCAGTATGGCGTATATTTTTTTTGTTTATATCTGTTAAAATGACGCAGCCATGAAGTTATGTGTGTTTGATCCTAACTGTGATACTGCAGTGTAGTCTGCAGAATATGTTGATGTTCCACGTTGGAGTTATAATGCGTTTATAGCTATAAAACACAATAAAGAATAACGTTTAAAAAGTGAAGATCTTACCGATCATTTTCCTACCAAATCAGGAATTATTTCAAGAAAGGCTAAGTATATTCTTAAACGATGGGCATCACATGAATATGATAAGAGTAAATATAACATTATAAATAAAAGCTTAAATCGGGTGTTTCAGGATCATGGAAATTGGGATTACACCAATTTTACATCGGATAAATGCGAGAGAATCTATTAGGCGTTATAATTGGCCCCATACCGAACGTAATAAACGTGTAACAAAATGTTGTAGTATATGAACATAATTCACACATACATACCTTCGCGCCTATATCTTCGAAAGGATAGGCAGAATTGGATAAAAAGGATAAAAAGGAGGAGGAAAAGGAAGGAGGAGTAGCGTATTGCACCCACGTTTTGCTATGATTTTATTTAGATATAATTATAGATCCTACAGAGGTAATAACAAGAGAGTCTATTGCTATCTATCGAAGTTGCAGACTTCGCGCTAATGCTAACAATTGCTTACCAAAAAAATCCAAAAGCCCGTTACCGGATCCGGGTATCGATATCGAACCCTAAACCGCCAGCAATCGCATTTACTATCGCTGCAGCACCAAGGCATTAACAATACAACATTTTATTTTTAATTAATTTTAATTAGTTTGAATCTTATTGTCGGCTTGAAGTACATTTAGAAGATTCATTGCAAGAAGAATTACTCATCTGAGATAACTGAGAACTAATACAAACATTTTATGACTTTCGTGATATCCTGCTATCAAAGAATATATAACAAATGTTGTATTCTATTTTATACCTTCAATGTAGGAGCACCAAAAGCAAAAATATATATTATTTTATTTGCGAAAACATTGTAGCGTTTCAGTTTATATTTCTTCTTTAACTTTGTATACATACTAGCTTTAAATTTTGACACTAAAACGACCAATAACAGAAGCAAATATGTATAAATAGCGATCTATTTGTTCTACGTAATAATTGAGTTCAAAAGGTTTCGATCCCATTATTCGATCAAAATAGACTCAGCATATAAAAGCTAAAAGAACTATATTCTAAATGCAGAATAAATATAATACAGAATTTACATTACTTTTTCGGTCAAGTTCAAACTAAAGACAAAAAGTTACGAACAAGATTCCATAAAATTATTCAAAATATTTTGTGTTTGGCTTCTTTGTGTATCGAATTTTGCGACCTATAATATGCTTAAAATATCATATACACATATAAGCGGTAAAAGGATTGTCTGTGCATTGAGTATGTGTTATAGTTGTCTGGGGATTGGTACTGAGGCAGTAATAATAATGTATAGATAAAATAAATATTGTGGAGAAAGGGGTTTATTTTTTGAAAGATCTAGTGATCTTTAAAATAAGAAATATTTTAATAAATTGCAAGGGCCGTCTAGGTGGGTACCATCACAGTGCCACATACCTATTCTACCGTCAAACACTATTACGTTTCGGGTTGAAGCCTACTGTAGCTAGTGATATTTCTGTGCATATGAAACTAAAGAACAAATGTTTCGGGATCGGCAACGCGTGAGTGATGCCTCTGGTGTAGCAAACGTTCATAGGCTGCGGTAGCCGCGTACCATCAGGCGGGCCGTAAGCTTGTTCGCCAATTGCATAGGAATAAAAATAAATTACAT
The DNA here is from genome assembly GCA_963675205.1 of Catocala nupta. Lineage (NCBI taxonomy): Eukaryota > Metazoa > Arthropoda > Insecta > Lepidoptera > Erebidae > Catocala > Catocala nupta. Next base: position 17,175,363 of record OY776104.1, read on the forward strand.
ACATACATTAACGTGTTTCTAGGGGAGATAGGCCTATATATATTATATAGGTACGGATAAACTAAGCAGAGTTGAATTACATCCATATTTCACAGAATATGCTTTTAGATCCCAAGTAAGACACGAGCCTATTGCCGCTCACTGAAGAGTTCCAGATACCGCGTTGGTACTGAGAATTTTTTGACAGAAAAACCAATATCACTGCCCAATCCAGGAATTTAACCCGACATGCACAGCAGTAATATAGTCATATTCACTACAGCTGTGGCACCGAAGTTAGCAGGCATATACCACTATTTCCATTGACAACACCGGTTACTACGTCCAACAGTTTCTTATTTCATGCCAGGTCGAGCATTGATATTAGTTTTATGACGTTGTATTCTCAACAATAACATAAAGTAAATAATTATGCCTGAAAGTGTACCAGGCTCCATTATTGACTCCATGCTAAAGAGTCTAATAATCCTTTGCCTAATCTACTAACCAAACAATCAGTCATAGACATAGCCCATAGCAGTCCCTTTTTACTTGTCTTATAACAAATCTGGCAATACATATAGAGATGGGTTTATAACGAATGCATGACTGAACGCGATGAACTGCCAGTGCACCAACAAAGCAGCCCATATAATAGCAATAATACCACTCGTTATATTTTGACTATAATCTAGTATATAACCGGTTGACCACACTCACCTGTTCTCTTTGCGTGGTCTGATAAGCAAGTAAATAAACAAGTACATTTTTCTATTACGTGCTTCAAATAAATTACGACTGAACGTAACATTTCATTTAGAACCGACGAACAAAAGATCGCGTGTTGCCACTCGGATTATATATTTAAGGGTCATACGTACAAGCAAATTGTTAGCGGTTACTGCTTCTTTATTGTAGAATATCTAAGGCGTGCGTCAGATTATTTTAAACGACCTAATGAATTCTGACCTGACGACTGTTGTCTTTAAACACCATAACAGCAACGGACATAAAGTAAGTTACCCAAATACAGAAAAACTATTTGTAAACCTCATACAATTGTGTGCTCTGTTGGGATCGAACCTACACAACAATTGGCGCACCGGCAGTGGCGAGGCGATCACTTCATCTACTGCGCTATCTCCGCTGCCTTTTAAAGTAATAAATAAAGATGTATCAGATCTATTTATAGACTACATTTCTAGGATGAGGCACGGACTCTATTTTACGGCTACAGTTCGATGCCAGACAAATAAATAAATAATTAATCATGTACAGCCAACATTGTATATAGCAGTACATTGTAAACTAACTTGTGAGAGACTGGTGCCTGAAGTATATATAAAAACAACTGTGTTACAGGTCACCAGGCGCAGTATGTTCCTTATTACACACTAAATTAATTATATATTCATTGGAACCAAGCAGTTACGATGTTATCTAAAGAATTTATATTAAGTATGACACATAACTAGTAATCCTTGAAATGTATTCAGTTAATTATGTTATACAAAGCAGTTTCTGATATCTGGTTAATTATGTTACAAATTGTATGAAGCTGCGTCCACACCTGTAACAATATAACGAACTGAGATATAATACAGAGTCAAATATATGTATAGCGCATTGGTGTATTTATGGCTATTTACCAATAATTCCTAAATACAACGATGACCTACATATAACTCTAGAATATTAAATTGAAACTTAGCATCGTGGTGTGGGCACCAGACAATTCCTGGATGGATACGGCCCACCTGGCCTGTCGCTTATATACATACGCTATTGAGATAGCTGCGCATATGACTTGTTTCAAGCATCCGTTACACAAGTGTTGATGCTTGATTTATACTGTGACAAACCGGTGGCAGATTTCGATAGTTAGAGATTGGCCGATAATAAATGTAGCACGTAGGTAGGTACTGTTAAACAAATAACAAATTATTAAAACAATTTAGACTTAAGTTTACATTTAAAAAATGTAGTTTAATTACAATGTAAGTCGCGTAGACGTAAGGACAGTCTTAATATTATAAATGCGAATATGAGTTTTATTTGTTTGTTACGCTTTCACGCTTTAACTACTTGATATTTCGCATACACGTTGTCAGGGGTACAGAAAAAGACATACCTTTTAGTCCCAAAAAGTACCGTTATAAGCTAACCTAACTTACATTTACGAGAGCGAAGCTACGGCCAAATCTGGTATCTATATATATTTATTCACATTTATATATGTAACACGTGTAAAATACCCCATATAAATTTCCTACAGTTATTAACCTCTGAGTATTCTTCGAATAGGTTAATGAAAACACTATGTGGGTCTGTGTGACTGTCTGTTAGTGACAGTTTGTTAGTGACAGGCATAGCTCCGGAACCACTGGACCGATTGACTTGTAACTTGGTGTATAGACACTTGGGGTCATCCCTCGGTCGAGTTTGATGGTATGGGCCCTGTGGGTCAAAAGACCCCCGAGATATAGGAGTCATAAGGTCATAAGGTCAGGGGATTTCCACCAACAGAGTGATTTGAAAGTCTAAGGGAGAGGCTTTTGCCCAGAACAGTAGGATATTAATAAAATGACGAAAAAGAAAACTTATAAAGACGAAGAGGTTGAATCCTGGGTTTTACACCCATCTCGTTTTCTATCATCTTAATGGTGCTTGTATACGACGCAAGTAGCTGGCGCAAGCTACTTGTCTAAATTAATCGCGCGAGTTATACGCGCGGGATAATCACTACTTGTATTATCGCTGTGAATCTCTTCGCGCGTCCGTCGTTTACGCAGCACATAGAACCCGTGCGACAACTTGGCGCTAACGCTGTTAGGCCACATCGTGTATATGAGCCGCAAGGCACTACTAAGCTAAGTAATATAAGCAAGAGAAGAAGAGGCAGACCTAGAAGAGCATTCACTGATCACATAAAGAAAAAGGCGAAGGTCATGATGATAAGTAGATCAAAGGTCTTGGCTGAAAATCGAGAAAGATGACGCATACGACAGAAAAAAAGAAAAGGTTTTCGCTACAAAAGCGAACTTATTTATTTCTTTAATATAAAAACGAAGCAATATTGTGGTAAAAATACATTAAATAATTAGCAACAAATCTGAACAAGTTAGTACGTGCCCTTATCTGCTCAGCATTACACTTCAATAATTACGAATACTAATGAGGAGGAATGTCAAACGCACCATTAATTACTGCTTTAGTTTGAACATAATTACATTATCAGATCTAAGAAACGAGCAATCAGTACATAAACGGTACATAAGTACCTACGCTTAAGATAATATAATTTGTCCATAATTATGAAATCAAGGACCTATTGGAGACAGATTAATTAAAATTGAATTGTCCAATGATGCAAACGTTTAAATGGTTTCACTTTATTATATTGTCTTAATTATCTTCATACTAATTAAAAAATAATTTAATTATTGCGTGGTTAGCAGCTATCATAATGTTAGAGAATTTAAAGACACCTGCTAGTTGGCGACGTGGATAAATTTCGATTTGTAACGTCATAATAGTAATTAAACTAGCCCTGTATTAAACTGTCTCAGTACTGGGCACGGGCCTCTTCTCTCTTCTTCTCTTCCCATTGAGAATAGGGTTAGGCAATGGTCCATTACGCTGGCCCAGTGTGTGTTGGCATAATAAGATAGTAAAAGTAAGTCTCCCCGTGACCATGGCTGCTGAAAAGCAACCGAAACGTCGGGGAAAGTGTAAACCTAAATATAAATAGATTTAATAGTTTAAATAATTTTATTAGCTTACAAATTAGTAAAATTCAATAGTAGTAGTGAAACTAAAATTAAAATATTGGTGTCTTCAGTTCTACGAAATGACAAAATTGTGTAACATTAAGTTTGTAAATAAATTACGATACGGTACATAAAAGATGAGATGAAAATGCTATATACGCGTATACAATACATAAACACTTTTATTATAATGCGCACCAAATACACATACGCAAAAATCAACCCATCTTCCTACCAAAATCCAGTTGTCAGGAGACCTGCATAACCTCACAAATAAAGTTAAAAGTACCCACAAATTCTGAAACCAAAAGGTAACAGGCAAAAATATTCATATCGCACCGCTTTGACATGCAAATTTCTTCAAACATTAAAAATACATCATATTATGTGGCTTTGCTGTCTACGGTGTTATTTTTCTATGTGAATATACACGTGTTGGGAAATCCGTATTCCCGTTTACAATATTAAACGGGTAATGAATACGTTATCGAGTAATTACAGGGGTTTAAACGTTTAAAGAGACGGTTTACAGCTTTACCTACAAGCGTCGTGTCGTGTTTTGAAAGAAAACAAAGGTAATACACCCCAATTTATTTACTTAAAGAATCAGAATCATAAAATATTGTAATTGCTGATACATGTGTATTTATGTACATTAAAATATTAAATAAGACATTTTAGAAGCATATTGGATAAACGTTCTAATGGGATCGGACTATAGCCTTATTAAACACGATAGAAAATACAAAGTTTCTTCTTTTAAACCACTATTGCACTAGAAATAATTACACAAAATATATCTTGAAACGAAAAAATTTTTTGAGATCACACAAATGTTTGGCTCGTTTGGGTATAGCAATCTCAATAATCTCAATGTCTTACTGTCAATGATGAGGTGATGATCACACTTAATGTCTTATCCATTAAGTCAATTTAGGCTTGCTATTGAGCTCGCCATCTTATCACTGCTATTTAAAGAAATAACTAGACTTATCAGCATACATGACAGTGCTAAATAATATCCAGTATTAGCAGAGCTACTGCTTATGGCTGGTAGGACTTGACGTAACCTCAACTAACATTTGTGGATAAGACGTTACGACCACGTAAAATATAAAGTACTTTTATCACGCTTATAGTTGTCACCTGTTTACTGCAGATGACAGCATCGCATATCGTTTGAAGTTTACGTTTCATTAACTTTACATTTCGTAAATAAACCTGATGCTCTATCGTCATCGCACTCCTGACTAATCCAGCAAAACGATCCAAACAGTAAAGTACAGTTATTCGATATCGCTATCAAGATTTATCGACCGTACCTTGTAGAATCTGGATACTTTATCCTAAAAATCCATCATAACAACAGCTCTCATTAAACTTCCAACTTTCTCGTCCGATAATTTTACCAAACCTAAAAAAAATACAACATCGCGTCTCGATAACGTCCATCCTTCAAGAAAAAAGATCGATAAGCGATTCACGGTATAAAAAAGGAGCAGCTTTACCTGTCGAGAGGGCCCTCACCTTCCTACCCACCTCTCTATTATAAGGAAACATGTGTTTCACGAGCCTTGTAATTTTCTGCCCGATACTCTTCATTATTCGGTTCATTTTACGCCTTTGTACACGGCGTGTATTGATACCGTCTTTCTTGCTTGTAAGAATTTCACGTTCCCACAGAAGAATTTTATGATTAACTATTTGTCGTTGGTTTTAGTTTTACTGTAGTTTTTTTTTTGGAGACTGATAATAATATTTGATGACCGATTGGTAAAATAAATGTTAGCTTTTGTCGTAACAAATCTTTTGATAATACAAGCGTATGAGGCACGATACATTTTGTATAGGATCTATGATTCAATTAGATTATAGACTATATCAACATTTTTAGACCCTTAGGACTTACGTCGATAAAGTGTTTTTTTTCCATAGTGTTTAGATAAGGTTATATTGACTCATTATAAGTGGAAAGTGTTTCTACAATAGCAATTAATAATCAAGAAAATTACTTCAGAAAAAATGTGTTCATAATTTAAAACAAATCACAACTTTGTAAAAACTCCTTTAGCAAAATGCTAAGTCTTAATAAGAACAAATAAAAAATCGATAAAATTATCTTCCTGGCAACATTTCCCTGCCGCTAAGTAGACTTAAACGCCCATTCAAAAGGAAACCATAACTCTCTTGACAAAAGTTTAGAAAAATAAACGGGTACTTGGAGAATAAAATGATAAAGCAAGGTATAAAAGGCGCTGAAGTTGCCATGAATAATAAGTGTTGCACAATAATAAATCTTCAAGCGACGACCGTGCATGAAGAATGTGATGAGTTTGAAAGACGCAAAAGGACATGTGAAGATTGTAGCAAGGCTCTGCTCCGCCGTAAAATAGGTGTTTGCATATGTGTACAGAAATATAAAATATTTGACCAGATTTTACACACATACATAGACCTACAACCTATGTAGGTATATGTAAATGTACACACACATTTCGTCAGCTATGTTTTAGGTTCAAACAGTATCAAACTCCGTGCTACTGTTATAAATTACTTAACATAAACATCCAATACCACTTTGCTCGCCCTGGAAATCGAACCCGATGCCCCATGCACACCAGTCGTATTCACTATCGCTTCGCCAACGATGTAGTTATTATGAGTTTTCTTCTAAATATTTTATATGTCTGTACCTTAAAAACACAGATATTTATATAATATTGTGTCATGTACATGACATAATATTAAATATAATTAGAAAAACATACTTTCCGGGACTTTTTATTCTAATTAACGATTTGATAACCCAGTTTATATACCGCCTTTTATTGATAATTAACCGTTTTATTGCTAAAATGGCGTCAATATATATATTTAAAACCTTATCTTGTAATTTGTCTACACTATGCAACATACTGTGTTTGGCTCATAAACGCATTACAACACTGAGCTACATGCGGTTGTTTAAGCACCTTTAAATTTCTTCATTTCACGTCGTTACAAACCTCATTTTAACACGTTTTTATTAGTTTCACTTGTAAGTTTTATTTAACTCACGAACTATGTAAACAAATCTTGGTAGTCGATGTTACCATATTTCTCATTTATGATATCAAACTTGCCAAGCATATGTACCGTACCCTTATGACCTACAGTAATTTTGTCTTTGTATCATCGAACAATTTGATGATGAAGCCAGAACGCGGATAGTACCATTCTTTAATTACTCCTAGTAAGTTCTTCGAGTTGGACTTATTACACTATTAGGTGGCGAGAATCTGACGATGGACCCCGAGGTTAGTGCCCACTAGTAAGCTACTCGAGATTGGGTTCATTTTATTAGTTTTAAAGTCCCATACTGTGAAATTGGTGACAAGAGTCAAAAGAGTATTTTTTCAACTTATTCACTTAACCATAACCAGAGATAATGATAAAAATATTGTGTCTGGAAGCCGGCGTCCGTACGCCATTGGACAAATCAAACTATAATATTATTTATTTCAAAAACACATAAAACTACATTACATTGGATACCATATAACCTCCTATCAGTATAGACGAAGAAAGCTGATTTAGAAATATTTAAAACTTTTACAGGGCGTAACGGCATAAATGTTCATATAACAACCGGAATTGAAGGCTCGACGCGCTCCCCTACGCGCGTAAGGATGCCTATATGGGGTGTTTAACCTTTTATATCATTCATTCTGCGTAAAAACAATCTAGCAAAGAGCTTTTCAATATTGTAACTGATACACCTATACTTCAGGAAAGTATACATATTTCTGTAAAATCTAAAATATGCAAATATGCAATCGATCGTCTGGTATTGATGAACTTTAATATATTCGAATTTTAAATACAGTTAATTAGACAGCACAAATTGTGGAAAGATGTGGTCATCTTATGGTAGCCTTCCAAACCACAAGTTGTAGCCACACCCGGTGTTGTAGTCGGTTGCCATAGTGGGCCGCTCGATTGGTTGCCAACTTAATGGTATAAAATATATTTAATATAAACTGGATAATATCATTTATGAAAATAAAAGACAGCGCTAATAATATGTAACTGTAATTGTCTTAATTATTTATTAAATATATAACTATAAATTAAGATAAAGTTATAGAAATAATTATTCGATTCGGGATACACACCGAATCAGTGAATACAAAAATCCATTTTAATATATTGTGAAAGCAGCTGCTCTTCTGAAACGTATAAAATTTTAATAAAACAATAAACATAATACAGTGGTTTTATCAAGCAATGTTAAAACATCTATTGGCCGCTTATATAGATGTAAAACACAACCAAGTTATAAAAATAACCGGCTAAATATAAACATCATAGACATAAAAAGTAGTTACATTTACAATGTGTAACATTCATGTAAACATTGAAAGTATCTACTGGTATATCAGTAACAAAATCCGTACTGCCTTTTTCCGTAAGACTTACAAGACAATAATCATAAAAGGGTTCGTCATGAGGATAAGCAGTAACCTCCTGGGCTGTTTCAATTGCGGGATTACTGTTCTGTCTTTGTTATAGTGATCCATATGTACTATTAGGTAAGACTTTCATGTGGTACGCTGCATATAACGTAGATTCACGCTTGGTTTCTAGCAAGTTAGGCAAAGATTTGCCACTTGCTATTATCATAATATATCTTTTGCTTTATTCACTCTCGTCACATTCTTTACGCACTCTCCTCCGTAGAGATAGGTTAACCTGTCTGTTTACCAGAATATCTCCTATTTGTCCAAAAGACATAGGTATGCCTACGTTAGCCATCTCAGTTGCCCCGTTCACATTTGTCGTCTATATTCTCTTGGTCAATCTGTTCTTGTGCCTACTTGCCGCTTAACATGCGTTTTTATGATAAAGCTAATGAGGGTAGTTACACATTTTTATCAATATTGTCTAATTTCCCAATAAGGGTTTTGGTGCCTATTGTAGTTAGAACATTTAGAGCTGAAAATGTCAAAATGCGTTACGTAGCATTTGATATTATCCCTGGAAGCTTAGCTTCTGTCTGAATGAATATTAAGAGAGCTCAGACGTATTTAACTAGTAATAAATTAGTTTAGTAATGCCTATTTTCGTAATCAAATTGAATTTTAAGTTTATATATACTATACGAGTGTGTTTTTAGGTCACAAATTACGTCTGTTGACTGTTGAACACAGTTGTTTGACTTTAAGTTCAATGTTTATAATTAAATTACCTTCATTCCATAGCCTCTACTTTGCAACATAAGTACAAGTCATAGTTAAAAAATATAGTATTTATAATTATACTACCTCTTTGATACGTAGCATATATGCTATGCTTATGTTTATGACTGAGAGTGAGTTCTCGAGTTCGATTCAATGTCTACGGAAATATTCTCGGTAGTGACTCAAAATCTGGCAATGTCCGGCAATAAGCTGTCTATTAAGTGGGACTTTGAACATAGCTAGCGAAATAACTCTGTATACAAGCGTCTTATTAGTACATATACATACATATAAAGTATATGTACTAATAATAAGAAACAAAAAAATCCTTTTTAGTCTTTTACACATCCCTTACTGCATGAACGTAACCTTACTTGCATTTGACTGTAATCTGGCGATAACAACTGAAACAACATTTTACGAGATCTCGGCTTGAAGAACGGTCACACACATTTTATACACCACGTTTATATCCCCACAGACTGCATGCACCAACGATGTTTTACTAGCCAGTAAATTTGCAAGGAAATTTTATAGCATTTAGCAATACACGGCACCATTAAACGGGGCTTCTAGTGTAAAGGGCAGTAGAGAATAGCACATATCATAAAGTGAGAATGCAATGTTACCAAGATCGCAGGTTTACTACGCTAGACCGTATTCCAACAGATGCCATATTGACTTGTCTAAATAATAGCATTAAATGCGTTCCTTGAATGTTGCCTTCGTTGCCAGAAGTGTACCCATTACACACACATTTCACCTGGTTTCGGTTACTACATAATAGAGAGCGAGCATATTGCTGTCCACGGTGCAGACATTACATCAACATTGCACTTGTTTTTGGACACCAAAGTTCCGAGTGCTGCTAGAATACCTTACCCGTAAATATGCATCCCTGCACAGCAGCCGCATTCACTACACACACCAGGCTATCGAGGCAGTCAACATAAAAAATAAATAGACCTGTAAGTCTCAATAGCAAGAAATATTGGTGTACTACAACAACTTTTCACCAGCAATGTTATAAGTCCAACGTAAGATAAAGCGATACTATTGCGTGGCATCGCACGTACTTCTAGACTCCGTTTAATTTCTGAGAATTTCCATGCAGAAGATCTTAATGACAACCGGGACTTCGACAATCCGCCTAAAGCAAAAGCACTAACTTGTGTCACGGCATCTACGATTTGAGATTCGCCTCCTTATGAATACATACAAATTTATGAATACGTTTATAATACTTTGCTTTGCGCAACGATAGTACACGCGACAGCTGTGGTTTCGGGTTTGATCCTTGGTCCGGCTTAGTGTTATTGGTTATTTCAATATTTTTTGTGAAAAATTTATTTTTAGCAGCATGAATTCTAGGAGTTCGTTAGATCGCAAAAGGTTCGTCCGCTATTACATGGATCTTAAAATTATAGTCGAAATGGAAGAGAATCACTATACTATTCCCTATCTACCGCTTCGGGAATAGAGGCGAGAGACTTTGTGTGTACCTACATATGTACATATATGATACGAACGGTTCATTTCCAGAATAGCATCGGATTAGCCAAATAATTTTAGCTTAATAACTAGCAACCCAATTTACTGAAATGCTTTCAGCTGTACATTGAAATTTGACATTTTGAGAATAACTAACGTATTTCAAACATAGCTGTATACGAAATACCAGTCTGAAACAGACATATCCAAAAGTATCTTCGCTTTGTGTTTGGTTAGCAAATAACGCGGGCACCGCCCGATTGCAGACCTCGGCTATACCGAGCTTTGATTCAGAATTTGTGTTAGTCTTGTAATAAATGGAGGAAACACTATCTGTTCAAACTTTAGTTGTAAAGTGAAAAGACGCTTACGTCTTCTATAGTATCTAGAATCTGACTGGCTTTTAGATCCTTAATTATCCTTAATAATCGTTTTCGTCGAAAACTAAAACAATTAAGATGCAACGTTGACAATCAGTTATTACATTTCATTTATCTGCATATAAAAGCTTCGCGACTAATCTGTATACATTGATATGCAAAGCAATCAGTTGCTTATGGAGCGCCTGAGGGTGCAGTTTTAACAGAAAGGGATGTGTATACGATACCATCCAATGAAATCGTTTAATTTTTATAGCTTAGCTGAAGTGATGTTTTTAATATCGACGCTGATGCGAGCTACGGATGCTAACAATGATTAGACCGCTTTGCTAGGTATAGATTGACTAATCTGATGGCATAGTGGTTACTGCTAGCTGACTATGGACAACGACTAAGTCACTTTAAGTTGGTATCTTTAGAACGACGCAGAACACTTATTGATCTGTTTACCTTATATAAAATTGCCAATGGATTGATATCTACATCCGATTAAACAAATTAAATTTAGAGGTACCTCGCCAATGGCATGTTAGGTCCAAAAAAGAAATAATAATAATAATAATATTCTATCACATACACACAACACCATCTAGCCCAAACTAAGCAGAGTTTGTACTATGGGTACTAGACAATGGATAAACATACATATATACTTTTTTTTTGTAAATACATACATACATATTATACATAGAAACACCCAGACCAAGACAAACATCCATGTTCATGCACACAAATATTGTCTTGTGCGGGAATCGAACCCGCGACCTCAGGCGTGGCAGTCGGTTACACTAACCACTACGCCATCGAGGCCGACAAATAGAACATTTGCTGCTAGATCGTGTCGCACAAATCTAGGCCAACATGCTCCTGTCAACAGAATGATGTCCACTTACAATAGAGTCATTTCTCGTAACAGTGAAATTGATATATTATATATTTTGATAGTCTGACTATTTTTAAAGCTAAAGTGATTAGTATTGATGACCTATAATTATCTATATTATTATTTTAATTTTAATCAATGTCCATTACAATGTCCTATACAATTTACAAACATAATATCATATGCAATTATTTGTACTATTTGAATATTTCAGAATACCATATATTTAAATTTTTTATTTGACATATAAATATTTAATTTTCATTTATGTAAATTAATGAGAATATTGTATTTATTTTTAAGTCATTTCTTTATTTTAATGTAACTGCATTTTAATTTTTGCGTTAGAAATAATGTAATGAAAACTGTGAATAAACACTATAAGTGATGTTTTTACTCTGCATTCTAGTTAATGAATGTCTAATATTAATTGTTTTGTAAAATTTCGTTGGTGTACTTTGTATAAATAAATAAATACTGGTTTAAAGGCGACCACGCCTTGCCACTGCCACCGCACCGAGTGTTGTGGGTTCGATCTATATCTACACGGGACAAAAAATTGTGTGATCCACAAATGGTTGTACCGAGTCTGGGTGTTCTTTGTGTCCATTGTTTGAATGTTTGTAAAGTCCCCGCGACACAGGAAGTATTTCTACGAGAGTTGTCTTTTTAAAAGAAAAAGGAAAGGATATCACATACTTTTGATAATAACATCTTATAGTTCAGCCTTGTCATCGCTTACCACCACGCTTTAATAAGTAAGGCAAATTAGTAGATAGGACAAATAGGAATTTGTATTTAACTGAAACAAGCATAAATGCGTTATATAAAGGTATCCACACAAACAACCTCGTATTGTGCTCAGAGGCCCAAGTCTGCTATTACAATAGTGTCAGAATTGTCTATCATTGATTTCATAATTGTTCATTTTGACAAGTTTGGTAATCTACTAATATTATGGCGTCATTATGACGTTCCGATGGTCAACCACTGACACTCACATTGGAAAAGGCAAAGAATGGTAATCTCGTGCATAATGACAAATAAATAACTGACGTATGTGGTAATCTGCTAAAATTTTGACAGTTCCTTAGATAAAATTTCTTTTAACACGAATAAATAATATGTAAAAATATATATAAACGAAATCTGGCATGAATAAATGTTCAAATTTAGAAGCAGTTTTCAAAAATCACTTTTTTTTTTAGGTTTTATATTAATGGTAATACAACATGTCATTCTACCACAATGCTATTACGAGACCATTGACCGACCATTATGAATTTAGCAGATTACGAACTTTTAGCAAAATGACAATGGAATTGCAGTTACGTTGTGTCGTAATTACGAATTTATAAAAATAGCAGACTTGGGCCCCAGTTTAGTATGGTTACCGGGAACAAAACCAGTTTTCTCCCAGCAGAGCGAACATGAGATTTTTCAATATTGTGCTGGAATTACAATGTCTCCCTTTTAAAAGAATTGAAAACGAGTGAGTGGTCCTCCTCGTGTTAAAAGTCCCTATGTTACAAAAACAGTTTCTCTCAAGTGAGTTGAATGCTTGTTTGATGACTTAATAATATAAAAATCCGCTTAGCTACCTGGCTCGTTGTAGTGGAAACGCAGGCTAATAATATAATTTTCTTTATCCATAATTGACACTAATTTGATAATTCATATTTTATGAAACAGACCGATAAAGAAAGAGTTAAAGTCAATAAATTAATATAACAATAATTTCTCCTAGTAAAATACAGGAAGAAAGTTATTACACCAGTAGAGAGTTATATAAAAAGATAACTCGCCCGATTAAAATGGTTTGACTGAGCTGTAACTAAAAGTATTTAAGCTAAACACCGGCTTAACAACTGTGTAAAATTATCTGTCTCTGTTAAATCAGCTTTTGCCACCGTTTTGTAGTAACAAAGCACGTCTTTTGTAAGAACCAAACGAATTGAATGACAAACAACATCTTTGTCAATATATTTATATTAAGGTGTTTATTATCGAAGCATTAACAAACCATTGTATCTATTGCATTGTATATCACTTCTACAAATGAGTCAGACATTCCACTCACGAAATTCTACTATCAACATTAACCCATCGAAACTCCAACACTCCGATAAGCAAAACCAGTAAAAAGCATAAAGGCTAAACGTAGAATCAAAATAATGTTTGGGTTTGACATTCTTTGACAGCTGTCAAACAAGTTAGCCAACAAATCCATTAAACAACGTTGAGCCCCGAAACCGACGACGGACTATAAATCGTCGATAATGTAACGAGTGAGTTCCGATAAAAAATTGATACTGTAACGGTAAGACAATATTCGTTTCTTCGACTTCAGATAGGCGGCGTCGCTGTTGATACGCTGTAGTTTGTCGGACATTAGTGATAGATACTTCTAGAATTCGATAAGAAATCGATACGGCAATGTATCTCTGATTTCGACAAACTAACGATAATTCACACTGTGATACTGATACAGGAACGCCACTAATGTAATCAAGAGCTTTCAAACAAGTCCGAAGACAAATCTTTTAGAGATACACGGACTTCTAACACTGAGTGTGAGAACCGTAAGATATTCATGAGATAATATAACGATGTAACCTTCTAGTGGGATAAGGGAACGATAATACGCTTTGATATGTAATGGAGGGTTTTTAATATGATTGTCAGTAGCAATCGTTATTGAAAATTCGTGTAGGATTGATAGACCGGGTCCCAAATATCGAAATCCTAAAACGCACAAAGCTCTTCGATGTAAGAAAGTGTATAATGGAACTCTAATGGAGTTAGCGAGTACCTACGAGCTCAATTCTTTACTCGTGGACTTGACGAGACATGGTGATAACGTGAAGCAAGGTTATGACCCAATGATGCCCAAGGACAAGAAGATGGTGTCGGTCACCAGGCAGCAAGATGAGCGACGACACTGTTGTGATTTGGGCCAAACATAGATGATATTGGCGCCGGATCGTAGTCGGTAGCATAAATAAAGAGAGGCCTCTATCCAGCAGTGGGTAACGTCAAATTGTCGATGATGATGAGCAATTGTTTTTGAGCATGACATTATTTTCAGTACAGTTCACACTTTAAAAGAAGGAAGGCACGAGTAGTGGACCGGTCTCGTAGGTGGTCTCTAAACGTAGCGCGTCATGTGACAATATTTAACTTGACCATTCTGTAATATATAGGTATGATAAATGCTGTACTAACATTTGCACCATATTTCTAATTGAATCGTTGTACTTAAGGCCCCAACACGACCCTTATCTCCCTAATATCAATATCAGTCAACTTCTCGGGTGTAAGTATAGATCTGTGTCAAAGTGTAGTATACAAGTTAGTAGCCAAGGAACTTAGTATTACATAATAAAAACTTAAAATTTATATAATGTATTACTAAGTAGGTAACTACAAAGAAATTAAACAGTCAATTTTTCTTTTACTCTCCAATGTTTTGTATAAGTACCAAGTTTTATAAATTTGTAACAACTATGTTTGCACACTGAAGATAATAAGATCGATTTATAAGAATGACCTTATACTTATTAAAATAATCGCATTTACAATTTTTGTATATAATATGGAACTACAAACACACCGCTACTCTCTTTAAATCGCTATTCAATATGTTTCAAAACCATCAATCATGAATCCATACTACCTAGGAATTAAAAAATTATTGAGTTATTAGGATAATCCCTGTTGCATGGGATGCTTTACAAACGTAAAACCAGACACCAACCATCTGTGGAGCACTCATTTTTTATGCAATATCCCAACGCCATGCTACCGTGCCATGTACCATGTCATTGAGAATTTTTTGACAGAAAAATCCATGATCTTTTTATTGCTTCAAACCCGATACATCATGCACAGAAGTCGCATTCAATATTGCTGCACAACTAGGTAACTTAACCAATAATGTCTCGCTAGCTAAAAAGTTTAATGATCGAAGCAAACATGCAACATAGCACTTTATACACCGAACTAAGCCAAACCTAAACTACAGATTAATTTAGCGATTGCAGACCGCTGCACTAAACGGATCACTTGGTAAGCTAGGATAGATTTACTTTATATTAGTATGGAGTTCCATGAAATAGATACATACCCGTATTCTGTTCGTGAGTTCGTTGTACTCGCATATTCCTCTTAATTCCACCTACGTGTTCTCTGTTACCTAGGCATGGTGTATTTGTCTACGTTTTTTGAAATGTCGTTTATGTCGTTTGAATCGCTTTCGTAATTCTACCTATATTACTCTGTACGTATAAACAAATAAATCTTTTTAATAGTAATATGGCAAATATATTGTCATATACAAGGCATATTTGCAGCCTGCAAGAGCTTACTGAGCATTGCTTAGTCATTGTCATTTGTCATTGACCAGGAAATCGCAAGGGACTGGGGTTCAATTTCGTATGTATGCAAACACAACCACACTACACCATGGAACCAACGAAACAGTCGGTTCAAAGCCTCCAGGAAATCATAAGTCAACCAATAAATATTAACACAAGCAAACAGACGAACCACACACTACAGAAAGTTAGAATTCTTTGAGTAAATAACCGATAATGTCTCCTAAAGATAAAAATATCGCGTCAGGAATTTCAAATATCAATAAAACTTATGACTAATACCCTCAAGTATCGGTTCTGGGAACTCTTTGTTTTACTGGCATACGAATTGTGGGCCGTTTTAAATAGATGGTTGTAATAAAATATTCACATATTGATGTGCGATGTACGAAACGTCGGAGGAGCTTAAGAACAAAGGGTACTTTAGCATAATTCTGTAGCAGAAACTGCTAGACATTAATTTTGCGAGCGGCTTTAAAGTCAGTTGTCTGGCGTACATAATCTAATGAGTGAATGAAAGAATACTTTTAATAATAAGCGACCAATGCCATATTGCATAACTATATTTTATGAATACTCATCTAATTTATCTAATAACACGGAGAAAAATGATCCAAATTTACATAATAGCGACTATTTTGTAAACGGGAGTCAAGGGTGTAAGCTAAAAACCAGGGCACGGCAACCTTCTCGAGCACATAACTAATGGTTGAACCTTTTGCTTTCGGTATCATAGTAATTTTGTATAGGTAAGTCTGGTAGGTACTTAACTGCTCTTTTACTAAAAACAATTAATTTCTTTTTTATTCATACTTTGTTTAACTACATATTACGTATATAAATACAATAAAAAAATCAGCTCTGTTCAAAAGTCGGTGGCTCTGGGAGATCTTACACTTACTTTTTATATTTTAAGCTTTAACAAAAGTGCCACATTAATATACCGCGCAGCTGTGAGTATTTATTCGAACTGGACGTTTCACAAACGATAATGATAATTTGAACTAATTCACACAGAAGACGCTTGATTATTAATTGGTAGGCTTCCTCGGTCCAATAGTCGCTGTTGATCGTAAGGCTTTAGTACAAAGGCGAATTGTTATTAGAAATTCTCTGTAGCACTCCAGAGTTTGGAATTGTGCCCGGTAGATGAAATAAGCTAGCTTCCAATCACATAAGACATACGAGAACAGCGAGCAAAATATGGATGTAATTCTGCCTAGATCTTCAGTACAATAGAGGCATGACGTTGTATATGTTATAATTCATGGCTTTATAGCACATACCAGCTTCAACGTTAGATTGAACAACATATTATTTGTATCAAAGAATATTAGATTACTACACGAGAATAGATTAATTATCCATGCTTGAGGATAAACACACATCGCATGCATAAATTATATATAGTTCCCCCATAAGAGCCAAAGGAAAAAATTTCCAACTTAAAAGAAAAGTAATAAACAATAATTACATTGGGTGTCATATATTGGTTCTCATATTATTTTACTTTGCTCTTTAAAAGAGCGAATGCAAAAGTAAAATAAACAACTAAGAGGTTCTTACAAAGATACATAAATTTAAGAAAATGAGAGGTGTTGGCGAAAATTAAAATTTTTGTTCTTTTCATCTTTCCAATATTTGCCCCAAGAGAAATTATAAAATAAAAATATACTTAAAGAAACAAAACTATATTTATGTTTAGCTAACAAAGAAGAATGTCATATGTGAGACCACGAAACCTTCGTGAGGCCCTGTTCAAACCTTTGAACTAGGCTTGTGTATTCAAGGTATTGGAATAGTTTCCGCTCGTCCGCTAAATAACCCGATCTCACTATTTCGTGATGCTCGTCATTCACTGGATAGTATCTTCTATAGAAGCCAGAGCAAAATTGTTGATGAATCAATAACGCTTATAGCGAGAGAGATATACGAGCAAGGATTTTCTAGTAGGTATAGTCCAGTACTAGCTACTCTATAATAAACTCAAAATGGTTGCGGCAACTTTGGATCAGTGATGTTCTAAGTTTCGATGTTTCAACGCCTTAACTTAACTCATAAGAGTACAGTTTACTCAAAATATGCTTGATACAGTAAGTTTTAAACGATTAAAAGAGTGGAATGCAGTAGTATTTATTTGTAATACTTCCTTTTACTTAAACCAAAGCCAGTAAATAAGTTTAACGTGAGTTAAAGCTTAAAATATTACTTTCTAAGTAAACATATAAACTCCTTGAAGTACATTTAATATCGTACTAAGTCCTTAATGTCTACTCAACGTCTAAAATACAGTAACACGATGTAAAAACTAAGAAAATAAACCTATTACGAGAGCTCACAACTCGACTCAAGTCAAACATGTAAAACCCCGCATCATAACGCTTTACACACAAAAAATGTCATTCCACGACAAAAAATTCCCACAAATAAACATTTAGCTGTCAAGGGACACAGTTATGTTAGATATATTTAGAAGCTTAGGGGCGTCCAAAGTAGATATTTTAATGGACCAGAGCCATTATTCAACGATGCAAGACGGATGTGTCAAACGGTAAGCTTAAAAAACCAAAAACATACTTGTATCATGAAGATTAACTCCTCGTCGTAGCTGACTGAAAATGGACTTAATGGTTCGTATAATGAACAGCCGGGTTACAAAGTTTCCTCCTTTTATCTCTGTCCATTGTGCTTTTAGACGAGTTTCAGAGTAAATTCATTTTTAATTTCCACAGTCTAAGAAGCATTTTTAACTCGGTAAAGTGTTCCAGTTTCGCGTTCAGATTTTAGAGCAACAAAAGAGGCGCGCTTTTAATTTCTTGCAGAAGAGAAAAAGCAATATTTGTCCTTAAAGAAATTAAGTCGTGTTCTTGTGGATATTATGCAAAGAAGGTACAAAGGCCGGGCAAGGGAACAAGCTAATTGTCCGGAGGCACGGATGTGACAGCCGGAAAAAAAAGGTTAGGAAACACTAGACGCCACGCCAGAAGCTATAGTAATGCTTTTACGAGTATCGTTTTGTCATTATTATGGTTTAACTTTAATAAAACAAGCAAAAAGTCGTGCTCTAAGCATATTTGCCGCTAAACAAACGCTGTGTGAATAACGGTAATGTATTCCTAGTATTAAAAAGTATAAGCATAATAGTTTAAGATGCAGATAAGAAGTGCTCGGAAACATACCTACTTGACTTGCTATTCAGGCCAAGAACTCCACGTTTTAGAGGCAAACTCCAGCAATTGAGCTAACTAGGTCACAATTTACTTATCTCTTGAGGATACTCTAGTTCTTGTCTTAATATGCAATGCTACATTTAATTTCCATCCCAAAACATCGCACCACGAATTCCGCAGCTGTAACGTTTCATAAACCGCAAAATTTAATAACTAGAATAAACTTCATAATATTCTGAACTGTATTCAATACATCATAAGATTCAAAGTAATCGCGCTATCCCGATAAATTGAGGGGTTGGTATCATCAATCACATTCGGAAATAGGTCGAACTCGCATAGAGAGTTCTTTAAAATGTACTCCTCGACGAAATGCGGTTCGTTACAACTCTGAAGTGGTTTGCCATCCGCGTCATTGGAAAATTAACCTTAGTTTTATAGGTGTACGTGCCACAATTGGCGGAAGGCTTCCGACGTACAGCTTACGGTATCTGCTGGCCTATGACCCGAGATAGCAGCCGTACAGATTAGGTAAGTACTCAGAACGGCACTCAGTACATCCGATGGCTTAGATAAAGGGCTCCGTGTTCTAATAACTTTATGGATAACATCGGTATTTCAGTTCGAAAATGTTGTTGAAGTTTGTAGAACTAAACTACAAACCAACACACCGGGCTTCTGATTGAAAATTTACATATGACTAATGCGACATTTATGGCTGCAGACGTATGGTCTTTAATAACGTAGACAGTGTTGACATGGTTTTTTACGATTCGTTGAATAAAAAGCAATTTATCGGCGAATGTGAGCCTAAATAGATAATTTACGGCCTCAACGACAAAAGGGTTCGACAGGGCTCTAACAAAGGGCCTCTATTCATTTCAAGTCTCCTCGCAAATAGTTCCTGTGTCGACAAAAATAAAGTCGCAATTTGCATTTTTCATTTGATACGTGTTCATTTCACGCGTGTAAAATGTAATAAGCAACATAAATCTAGGACGGTGAAACTTAAGAAATTGCGAGCACGAATAGCTGCCCAAAGAGTAGCGCACTAAAGTTTGTTTTAGTATGAATGATTTGTTAGCAATTTCTGGCCATATTATGAATAGAAACAACCCCTGCACAGTAGCAGGGGATTGTGAGTTAGCAAATAACATGTTGTAGCCCCATTGCATACAATATTTATTGCACACTTACACCGAACATTGGGGATAGAAGATTATGAAAATTTTAGATATATGGATACAGAATTTGTTGCGTTAAATTATTCAGTATTTACAACTCAGCGTCTGACTTTGAAGATTTTAATATATTCCCTCGAGAAAGCATGAGTAATTAAGTAACTTGGTAAAAACATCATGAATAATGCTCAATTAAAAGTTAAGAATGCTTGTTCACTTGATAAACTTAATGATATAATTCTGTAAGATAAGAAGGATATAGTTAATATAGATAGAACTTACACGTACATTTGCTAAAATCAAGGATACGTAAGAAAATACTATAAACTACTACAATTTATTAATTTCTATGCGTAGCAGAATTCTGACCATGTTATAGATGAAACTTTTTAATACGTCTCAGTATTCTCTCATCTAGCAATGGAAAAATATAACAGCTACTAAGTACTCTGCCTGGCAACAACAAAGCGAGAGCTCCATAACTTTCTTCTACTAGTAAAATCTTTTAAGTATTCTTGTTTACATTAAGACGCGATATTCAATAACTAAAGTATGTATTGCGGGGTTCTTAAACACGTTTTCGGGCGCATGTCGGGATATAAAGTTTCAAATCGATTACCATAATAAGTAGTGTATTGACACTGCTTTTAATATCACTAAGATATGCGCATGTTTAAGACTTTGAACTCCTGTTTAAGTTGGTGTAACTTTCATATAATCATGCTGCATGGCTTATTTTGGATGTATTGACTGTTTTAGGAATATTAATATGGAGATTCACGCTCATTTCTTAGTATGCCCATCGGAATAATTTGGATCAGCTTCAACTTCGTTTGCAGCTGCAATCGTGAAAATAGACACAATATCAGAAAGTATTTATTTAGTATTTTCGTTTAATATTATCCGCGATTTTAAAAGTGTCATATGATTATAGATTAGCCAATTGCAGCTTATTTTCCACCAGTTGTCAGTACAGCCTAGCCTAGCTCATAAGTATTTTTTCGTTAACACTAATATTCTTAACAAACTTACTTGAGCGTAAACTTGAACTTGTTATTATTTTATTTCGTTTGTACTTGTCAACTTACTTAATAAAATACTAAAAATGTTAACGGTTTGATCATTGATCTCTATCGGCAGGTGGGCGATTGAGACGTGGAGCTAACAGTACTAAAGTGTTTATTATTTTATAACAGAGCGCTACGTATAACAACAACATTGCATGAGGCAACGGCAACAACTATAACTAAACCCATAACTTTGGACTACATAGATGGCGTAGGGGTTTAAGTGGTCGCCTCGCCGCTGCCACTGCGCCGAATGTTGAGGGTTCGAATCCCACACGGAATAAAACTTTGTGTGATCCACAAATAGTTGTTCCGAGTCTGGGTGTTCTTTGTGTCCGTTGTTTGAATTTTTGTAAAGTCCCTCGCGACACAGGAATTATTCCTAGTGAGGGAATTGACTTTATAAAATAAATAAATAAATTATCTATTGTTAGATTTTACAATTTTCTATCCCGTGCAGAAATGAAATGTAAGGAAACACTAGCACACCAGCAGCATCAGCAGCACTTGTAGTATTGACCTACCCGCTTAAAGCATTGCGCCATCTGTACCGTCAATGCATTACTGTATTAGGGTAAATGTCTCACTCGAAACGACAATCTCTAGAACAAATAAAAGCTAATATCATGATTTATTTCAAACATACAAGGATGACTTAGTTTCTTTCCTCCATAGCAAACTCACTTAATTTCTTGCTCGTCAATTTTTCTCGGTCACATCGTTTGAGCCAAAGCTCCAGGGCGTCGGAAGAATAACTTTTAGTTATTCTGGACGATTACACTGTCCGGTCACGATTCACCACTGTATTGGATTTTTCATGATGTGGCTACGTTCAGACAGACGTTAGATTATAATGTCGTTTATTTTTTACAATGTGGCAAAACATTTTTAGCTACTTGTTTGCTTCATGTGAGTGTAGCAAAAAATACTATGGATTTAAAAGGTGACCGTAATATGTCTGCATTTGGTGCTAATGTCAATCGGATTGCACGGATGGCCCAGTGTTTTAATAGATTGCATCGCCTCTGCCTTTGCTCAAAGTGTTATAGGTACCATCACCACACAAAACAAAGGTGTGTGTACGACATAGAGATTAGGAAAAAATGGAAGCGATCATTTCAGAAAATATCCGTAGTTATATTTATCCAGCGACGACGGTTATAAGTTGATACTGGGCACATGCATTTAAAATATTACCTACTTACCTTGAGTGTCATAAGAGAATACAAAAAGTGTACACAAATCCCAGTACACTATCCAAAAAAGAAAATAATATATGCCTTACAGAATAAACAAAATTGTAAAAACTAAAATACAAGATTCGTTCACTTAAACTGAATCATTGATATTTTTGCCTAAATATATGCCCAAAATATTTACAAGCCGTATACAACTCTCCACATGTAATAAAACATTCGTTATTCGGCACAATTACAATATCATTTGCGATGACAATCCCACCGATTACGAGCGTCATCAATGTTGTCGCTTCCTGATACTCTGTAATACAAACCGTCATTATATTTTCACGCATGATTACGCAACTTGCTTTATTACCTTTATGGACTTTCTACCACTTAATGTAGCCAGACACAAAGATCTTTGTCTAGTTTGTTAGTTTTTATTATCTAAAGATAGTTTTATTTGTTAATCTACGAGCATTTAACTTATTAAGCGGCAGCGGCCCGTCGGTGGTTTAGACCACAGACAGAAACTTATTGTGCTATCACAATAAGTTTTCAATTTTGTCTATTGCTTCTCTCATATGAATAGCAGTGACCTATTCTGATTCTCAAGAAAAGTAGCCTACAGTGGGTTGCCAAATTTATTAGGGACAGTTACAAAATAATGAATTTGTGAACTATTAGTCTTAAATTAACTAGAAAATATAGATCTTTTTGAAAATAATGTTTGTATAATATAAATAGAATACAATAACATTTTAAATAAATAAGCGTGAAGAAATATCTCTTAGTACATACTGATCAGTACTTAGTGACATTTCATTTCACCTCAATGGAGGCTTTTATACGTTTGAGCGTCCTTTCTATGGACTATTTGGCACTTTCTTTAATTTTAGAGTTGTGATGCCAAACATTTATTAACTTTTCTATCAGTTCCGCCTTGGTTATCTGCCATAGATTTTCAATTGGGTTCATATCAGATGAATTGCCAGGCCAAGGTAAAACTGGAATGTAATGGTCTGCCAAGAACTTGGTAAAGCTTTAAGCTTTAGGGCATGGCGCTGAATCATGCATGAACATGAATTCTTCACCATCTGGGAACCGTTCCTGAAGTGTCGGTAACAGACGAGTTTGTAAAACTTGTCTGTACTGGTCTTGTTTCATGGTTCCCTGAACAATGTAGAGGCGCCCAACCCCCTTAGCGCTTATAACAGACCACACCATTATCTTAACGGGATGTTTAACTCTCTCCACGAGACAGTCGGGGTTGTACTTTTCATCTGGGCGTCGATTTTTAGCTGCTCTTATCGACTAGAATTTCAAATGTTGACTCATCAGAGAAACAAACCTGAAAAAGAAGAAAGATTTTTAAAATTCTGGAAAATAATATTAAAATTGGTGTGACACACCAGTAATAATGCAAACTGAACTTATTCCAGTCCGCAACAGTCTTCTGGTGGTGTTCACGTGCCCAGGCAAGCCGTTTCTTTTTCATTGCAACAGTCAACCGTGGTTTTTCACAGGACGATAACCTGTCAAGCCTCCCTCTGCCAATCTCCGTTGCACAGGTCTCTTCTGGTATACCGGACTCTTGGACTAACTGAGTTAACAGACCCAACACATTTTTTCGATTCTGGACGCAAATATCTCGAATTTTCCTGTCCGAACGCGGTGTTGTTATGCGGGTGCACCGGCACGTCGGCGGTTGACACTGCGGCGGGTTTACTCAGCGGGCGGCCGTATGGCGGCGTGGCGCTGCTGTGGCGTGAGAGTGCGTTTGAGTCTGTGTCCGTGATAGAATGTAATAACGTGCGGGTCTGTGCGATAAAGGTAACTGTGTGTGATAGGTCAGCAGTATTCTTTAGTGTATATATGCCTACAAACTCGTATGACAACCTACCTGAGTTTGCCGCGTGTTTTGGTGTGATTCGTTCGGTAATTGAAGTGGAGGAGAACAATGGAGTTGAGGCCTTTTATATACTGGGTGACTTTAATGCCCACCCGACTGAATTGTTTTATAATGAAATGTTAGACTTTTGTATGGATCTTGATTGGCTTTGCATAGATATAAAAATGTGTCCTAAAACTACCTATGCATTTTATAGTGATGCTCACGGCTGTACCAGATGGTTGGACCACTGCATAGTCACAGAGTCAGCTCGGGATTCAGTCGTTGGTGTGACTGTGAGCTACGACGTGTATTGGTCGGACCATTATCCACTGGTAGTGGAATGTAATCTTAATAAGCTTAAACCTAAAGTTAATGATTTTGCAGCGGTAAAACCTATGAACCGTGTCGTGTGGGGTGATAGACAGGTGCAGCAAGTTAGTGAATACCATGACATTTGTCATTCTAAGCTACGGTTGATAGATTTTCCGCAGGAGTTGAGTAAATGTTGTGATGGTTTCTGTGATAACGAGGAACATCACTCAGCTCTTGATAAATTATATGTGCAAATTACTGATACGTTGTCACGGGCAGCCATTCAAACATATAGGAAAAGGTGTCGCAGGAAGGGAGGTTATGTCATTGGGTGGAATAAGCACGTAGCGAGCTTTCATCGGGAGGCACGGCTTAGGTTTCAATTGTGGGACTTAGCTGAGCGACCAGTTAATGGTCGAATCTTTGATGAGATGTCGGAGGCGAGGAGACATTTTAAGGCGAAACTGAAATGGTGTCAGAATAATCAAGAACAATTTAAAATGGACATCCTTGCATCCGACCACTCCTCTAAGGATTTTAAAAGTTTTTGGAAGCATACAAATAAAATGAACGTTAGGCCTAGCTTCCCGTCGAGTGTTGGTGGCTCTGCTGACCACAGTGACATTGCCGCGGCGTTTAGAGAGCATTTTACTGTGAGGTCGCCCTTGGGTCCCTCGTCCGGTGCGGTGAGCGGTGGTGAGCCCATTGTGACGGGACGGAATGTAAAGATACCTGCGAAGAGTGTGGCTAACATTATTAGAAAAATGCAACGTGGAAAATCGCCTGGTCACGATGGGCTCAGTATCGAGCATTTTAAATTTGCGGGGGTTCACTTGCCACGAGTACTGTCTATGTTTTTCAGTCTGTGCATAGGTCACTCGTATCTGCCAGAGTCGCTAATGCGAACTATAGTCGTTCCAATACTTAAAAATAAGACGGGTGATACGTCTGACATTGGTAACTACCGACCCATCTCACTCGCTACCACAACAGCCAAGGTACTTGACAGTCTGCTGAATAGTCGCCTCACAGCACAGGTTAAGTTGCACGATGCCCAGTTCGGGTTCAAAGCAGGGTTATCAACAGAGAGCGCTATTCTGTGTTTGAAGCGAACTGTCATGTACTACACAGCGAGGAGGACGCCGATACTTGCGTGTTTCCTCGACTTGTCAAAAGCATTTGATCTGGTCGCATATGACGTACTGTGGGACAAGTTGAGGGACGTGGGTGTGTCGGCGGAGTACACCTCCCTTCTAAAATATTGGTACTCTAACCAAAAGAACCGGGTGAGGTGGGTGGGTACACTGTCTGGCGAGTACAGGCTGGAATGCGGAGTCAGGCAGGGGGGTTTGAGCTCCCCTTTATTATTTAACCTGTATATCAACCGGCTCATCGAGCGGCTGAGCGGTGCACATGTCGGCTGCCATATTGACGGAACGAGTGTCAACAATATAAGCTATGCAGACGATATGGTGCTTCTCAGTCCCTCGATGGGTGGCTTGAAGAAGTTGTTATTGACCTGCGAGGCCTATGCGGAGGAGCACGGCCTAATATACAACTCGAAAAAGAGTGAAATTCTTGTATTTAAAGCACCTAAGCAGCAACCGCGCAGTGTTCCTCCCATAAGTCTCAATGGCGTTGCTTTGAAAGTTGTGGATAGTTTTAGGTACCTGGGCCACATTGTCACGAGCGACCTAAGAGACGACGCAGATATAGAGAGGGAGCGCAGGGCGTTGTCTGTGAGGAGCAATATGCTTGCCCGCAGGTTCGCTCGTTGTACTACAGACGTCAAAGTAACCCTTTTTAAGGCCTTCTGTCAATCCTTTTATACGAGTGGCCTGTGGGTATGATACACGCGCCGAGCCTACAGCGTCCTGCGTGTTCAATTTAATAATGCTTTTAGGATGCTGTTGGGCCTGCCATGGCGTTGTAGCGCTTCAGGCATGTTCGCGGAGGCTCGCACTGATGGTTTCCATGCCATCATGCGAAAGAAAGCGGCCTCCTTACTGCAGCGCTTGCATGGTAGTGGCAACAGCATCCTGAAAATGATAGCTGCCAGACCGGACTGTCCCTTTCAGAAACACTGGGTGGGGACAGTCATAGGTCAAATTAAATAAATATATTATATATTATGGAAACTAACAATACTAACCTAATAATTTAAGCATCATTGTTACTAACATTAAATTACTAACAAAATTATGGACAAAAGTCTGAAATAAAGTTTTATTTAATTTAATTTAATTTATGCGTTTTCTGCCACTGTTACCTTTTCTCTTAGGCGAAAAGGGTTTTTATCTACAGTTATTTTAATTTTATTAACAGCTGACTTCGAAACACTAGCAATATCTGCTATCGTCCTTTCCGAATGACTTGTGTGATGGAGAAGGGATTTAGTCTTTTTTTTAAATTCTGGTAGACAAATCGCAGCCTCTACCCATGCTGGAAGACAGAAATATTAAAATATTTTTTATTATTACAAAAATACAGTAAATTAATACGTTTTAATAAAAGAATAATAATACTTACATTTCAACTGTATTTTATCACAAAAATATAAAAACAACTTTATTTTAAATATTCCGAATCGTCGTTTACGCGTTTTCGCTTCGCAAAAATACTGCATCTCCCACATTACTTAAAATTTATAGAATACAAATATACCCTTTAACCCTTTTCAAGTGCACTTGAAATCTGAGTTATAGAGACAGGGCGAACGTAAATAATAAATTCCAGTAACACTTAACACTTAAAATGGCAGTCAAGTGCGCCCGAAGTAAGAAAATAATACAAAATCCGACTGTCCCTAATAATTTGGCAACCCACTGTATGTTATTTTCCTGCTTATAAACTATCTCTATGCAAAACATCATGTTCTATCCGATGCTCGGTTAATGCGTCCAAGAAGGACATAGCAACGAACACACTTATTATATTATAGTAAGAATGAATATACAGTATCATGTGATGCAAGAATTTGGACGCTCTAAGCTCTAATAAAAAATACGGCTTAATTATCTTAGCACCCACATGACGGGCCGAGCGTTTTATTTCTCACATGGCGTAAAGCTAAGCAAGCTCATAACTTCTTTTATATACCTACATTCCAGACAAGGTGAAACGAGCTTTAAAGGAATGTAAATAAGTAAGTAGATTCATAGTCTAATACATTATAATAAGTTTAGGTGAATGTCATAGATTAGAATTAAAATTGACAAATTTGCCGACGTTTCGGTTGCTTTTCAGCAGCCATAGTCTTCAAATAAACCAAATGATGATCAAATCAAATAAAATATATATTAAGTGGTTTAATTTCAACACTGACATTAACCAATCGAGTGGCACCGGTACACCGGCGGCCGGACCGAATAGGTTTTCAATTATGTCTAGCGTTCCAACAATTGACAGGTTAAAGCAATCAAACATGCAAAAAATAATACTAGCATCTTTGGCATTACAGTTAAAGTCTGATAACTTTCGTCATGATAATCGCCACTACAAATTCGACAATATTGCAAGTCAATTCACCAACCCGATAAACCAAACTGCCGATACCGGCAAAATTAATGCAACTAGTACGAAGTTCAACAAATACAAATCCAACTGAGCAGCACTTTAAACACAGCAAACAAAACCTCATAGTTTACCAAATCAGTGTCCAAATAAGCATTCAAACACGGGGAAGACATAAAGAGTGTTTCTAATGACACAGCCGATGCAAACAGTACTAAATGGCCGGCCAAGCAAATGTTGACATGACGCGCAAACACGCCCTGAATGCACTACAGAATGTCTTTACACTGTTTTATTTAGACTCGGTGCTTGAAGGTACTTTGTAACTGCAAATATGAGTTTGATATGTTTGGTTGACGGTAGTCTTTTTGCATACTTGGTGTTCATATTTCTTGTGGAGCACGCTGTGATACCGTTTATGAAACGTTCTTTCAGTTTCATTATTGTGTGCATGATGTGAGAAAGTTTTCTGTCGTCTGTTATGGATTCTTTTTTAGTTTAAATATTAGAGTGCTCCGTATTAATATCACGATAAATAAATGAATTTTACAAATAAACAAAACCCGGATTTGTTTTCATTAAGGTAGTTCGTTATTATTCCTATCAGATGTATGAAATAAAGAAAATCTAAATATCACAAGATAACGGTCCCTTGTTTCCAAAAAGTCAAACTGATGTTTTATTATGTATAAGCATATTTTGTAGGCTATATATGTATTTATAATAACAATAAGAGCCCTGTTCAAAACTTTTCCACTGCTGGGTAAGAACTTATTCTCAGTGTTTGGCAGTGCGGATTGGCAGACTTCACACAACTTCCAGAACATTATAGAAAACTCTCAGCTCTCCTATCATTCTACAAATATGCATCATACATACAAATAGGTAGAACTGGTGTCTTTATTTAAGTTTTTATGACAGCAATCTCAATAGGTACTGACTTGCGATCAGCAGATGCACATGTGTTCACACTTAGCGACTAGGTCAACAAGACTGATTCTATAAAACATATGACTTAATTTACTCTTTAAATGAAGATACTGTATAAGCCTCACGCCAAGCATATCAATAGGATGCTTGTCCCCAATGAACGAACTAGTTTCCTTCATCAAGCAACAAGGGATAACATTACTCTTCCGAACAAATTATGACCCTGAACTCATTGCATGCTATGGAAATAATCTCTCCGCTCGTATTACATTTGTAACATAAGAACCGACATCTGGCAAGCCTCAACTGATCGATCCCGAGTCGTTACTATTAGGAAGCCGAAACGACTTACTTACTTATAGCTGTATAAATGGTTTACTTAATTTGAAACTAGTGCTCCGAAACAACAAATATTTCGAGGTAAGCTGAGATTTAAGGTGGTGGGTGAACATTCTTGAAGGTATGTGAACTCGCATTGGACCAACATGGTGGACTTAGCCTAAACCTTTTCACACTAAGATGAAGCCCGAACCCAGCAGAGAGACGGTTTGTGTACAGAGCTGATATTATATTTTTTTATAACCAATATTTAACTAAAGTGTATTGTCATCTCTGAAATAGGCGCAAACTAATACAAAAGCGTTGCATCGCATACGGAGCGCGCACCCGGATAAGGCGTTCGCGCGATTACCAGGCGTGCCCCGTCTGAACCTCACCTTATGATGTTTCTGTGTACCCTACTCCTTAAGACTTCACTGCAAGAAAGTCGCAGGAAGTTAAATGCTCACTTCACGTCAAGTGTGGTGGGATGGCAGTAAATGACAAAAAATGATAATCCACAGATAGATAAGCCGACTACGAGTGTTTTTCGTAACAGGCATAAAGTTTAAATATTTATAAAGCGGCAATAATGTACACATGAAGTTACTGAATATCAACAAGCTTTTTAAATTCAGAAGAAACAGTCACTAAGATATACAAATGCGCAAAACTGCACGGTTGGCGTAGTGGTTTAGACGCCCGCATCGCCGCTTGACACTGCGCCGAGTGTTGTGGGTTCGATCCCCACACGAGACAACACTTTGTGTGATTCATAAATTGTTGTTTCGAGTCTGGGTGTTCATTGTGTCCGTTAGTTGTATGTTTGTAAAGTCCCCCGCGACACAGGATTTAGTCCTAACGCGGGAGTTGTCTTTTTAAAAAAAGAAAAGAAAAAGAATATCCTGGACAAGATAATTTCCTGCGCCATTAAACGAGTACCTACATCGGATAGATAGGTATACATAAGTAACATGATCTTTGATTACGTTTGCCCTTTCGCAACAGAACATTATCATTCCGATCATATTCCAATATCTTCAGATAACATAGAATTAGTTTTTCGAGGCCAACCTTGAAGTGATCTAAGAGCAAAACTCAGCATTTTCCGGATAGAAATAGAAGCGGGATATACATATGATGTTTGTCGAATATATATATTGAACATCCCGTCTCGAGTAGTTTTACTTAATCTCTTGTACGTTAAACGTTTAAGAAATGATAATGTTTTATATGAAATGGAAATTATTATAATCATGCATTTATTTATGATTGCGTATAATTTAAAAATTGAGCTTTAATATAATATTCGTGTTGCATATTATCGGAATAATTTATTCATATAAAAATAATGTAAAATAAATGTACATATAAATTATAGCCACTAATATATATGTATTTTACCGTAAGCATTGTATACGATCCGAATCTACTGGTACTATAAAATAGTAGGTACTAGAAATATAAGAATGTATACACTACGTATATTTAAAATTAAAATACACTCGACACAAAATAAACCACGAAACGTAGTAAAAATATAAATTCGTAATTCTCTAGTAATCCTGCTCTTAAAAGTGGCCTGCGATCGAGAGGCTGTGAATTATCCCAGCCATCACACTACTAACAGTATCGACATGATTTTGGATTCACGTAGGTGTAGGCTCAAACATCTATTTAGATTAGCTAAAAGAACGAAAAACGATACAATGCATTCGAATAATTTCCGAATAGAGTTGTACACAACAATAATTACAATGCATTGTTGAAGACACAGCCTATATACTTATGTGAAGTGTTATATACATGTATATAATTTGAACGTAGGCACATCGCTAGTCTACGAAATCAGAATCAGAAATTTTATTTGCTAACATATTGATGGTGAAATGGGTATTACATAGAAGCCGTACTGGCTTCTATGTAATACCAATTGGCATAAATCTATACAATGTTATTCTTTAATGATATATAAGTCAATAATGTGATACATTTAAATAGGCATATTAATAATTCACAATAAAAATAAATAGCACAAAAAAAAAGATACAATAATAATAAGTCAATATAAAAAACAAAATTAGAATGTCCGAAGGTCGGACGTCACTAAAGCACTTCTTACACTTAACACGTAACAGCACATAGCTATATACATATATAATTACTTTAACTAGCGGTCGCCTAGTGGTCAAAATTCGACCAAAATTCCTAAACTTCCTACTTTGTTTTAAATAAGGTATAGGTAACCATAGTTACAAATAATTGTACGACGTCAGACGAATAATATCGAAATACTACGAACGCGATTCGACTGCGTGTGTCAAATGTATGGTTGTGTGCGTCTAGTGTTTTTCCATTAATTTAATGTATTTCTAATGCATTTTTTATAAAAATATCAGTATTCGCCTCTCTTTCTCCATATAAACTTTAACTATGCCAAATTTCATACTCCTCCGTCCGCGCAATTTTCGTAAAAAGGGGTACAAAGTTTTTGCTTCACGTATTAATATATAGATAATTAAGAGGAAACACAAGGGCCGTTTTCCCATACAAAAGTAGTCCCCTGTTTCCTCCCTGGATAATGCCAGTAGAGCAATAATATTGTTTCACAAAATGTTTAGCCTCTATTGGCATGTCCCTATGTTTTCCTTTTTTTCATTAATTAATTATTAACAGAGATATGAGCCTTCAAAAACCTCTAAAATTGGTCAGATTTTCTGCTGTATTCAAACATCCAGAAAACAAATTTGAGTAGATTATATAAAAAAGAAAAACATAGAAACACGGCCAAAGCCTTTCTTCAATTTTTAATGAAATAAGTAGTTAAATCGGTCAAGTGTTGGAGAAGGAATCAGGGGACTACGAAACGTTGATTTTGTGTACTTTTATAGGTATTTTCGGTCCAAGCTGCAGTTGTCTCTATCACGCTCTGCGGGCACTACGCGACAGCAATAGATTTTACAAATACCTATTTTTCAATTCTCTCACCCGTGGTGTTTCCTCTTAATATACAAGTTCCAAGAACTAAACCTAATGTGGACCAAATTGACGTTTGATATCTATAAAATGAAATATCTGTTGCATAAATTATTAACGAATTCATCTCATCAACATAGTAGTCAGTTTTAATACATATTAAAGCCGACTATTATAAGTATAAATAGATATATATACCTAACCTATTTAGGATTCAAATAGGATTTGTCGACTGTGATACGGAGGAATTCTATGACGCGGCATTAGGGTTTCAGTTTTAGGTTTTCTTTTATTTCGGTTATATAAAATTTTAGGTGTAAATTACTTCTAAAGAATTGTTCAAATTGATATTATTCATACATAATAAACTTATTTAAATATACTAACGAGAGTTTGAAGTTATCTATAAGTACTTATATTATAAAGAGTGGTTGTGATTGTGTATGTGGAGAGTAATTTCTGGAATTATAATATTTCCTATTTCAAAGGAATTAATTATTAATTTCCTATTCCAGGTGGACATAGACTACATATTACGTTTAACCAGAGCGAAAACCGCGCTAGTTACTAATAAATGTACCGGCTGTGCTTAAAATAAAGTATTACAATAAAATCCGGCTTTACACACAAGAAAATAACAAAATCCAGCAGCCACATAAGTCATAACCACATAATACATTCCAAGTTAAAGGGACACACTCCGAAACATATTTGCATAGCCGAAGTCCCTTAGCTAAACCAAACACGACAAACTTTACCGCCGATTTATGGAAAATATTGTAAACAATGTAAACATATTCAAATAGCACTCAGAATGGGTAAACAACGCATACAAATAATAAAAAAACAGGTATCGTCGAACAACATTTGAGGAAGAAAACACTTGTGACACTTGAATGCTTTTAAAATTTATTACGCTAATAATTGAGGGTATTTTTGTTTTATTTGTGAAACGCCGCGAAATAAGAGCGCAATCAAGTGGGCAATAAAGCCATGAACGATGGGAATAAATGTTTCTGCTTGTCATTATTACCGTTTTCGACACGTTTTTATACTGAATTTCCGGCATAATGTGCTGAGATGGAAACGAATGAAATTTTATTCTAAAGACATGATGTATATTTTTCCTGCCAATATAATCATCCATTGGCGTTACTTTTATAATTAGATGTAAATTTTTGATAAAATACATACATAGTCTCATGCTTATATCCCTGAAGGGGTAAACAGAGGTGTATTACACCCACATTTAGGCAATTATAATTTTAGGTTCCACGGAATAGGAAGCGAGCCTATTGCCAGCGTTCCGGGCACAGTTCCAGACTCCATTGTCATAAAACCCAATAACACTTTACTCGATCCAGGAATCGGATCCAAAACCTCATACATAGCAGTAGTATTCACTTCTGCTTCTGTTTAGCCTACTGCAGCGCCACCGTGGCAGTCCACTATACCAATCAACGTTAAGAACTGCCTATGTTACTATTAGGAGAATATACAAAAGAAGCATCTACTCATCTACTGACAGGCTATTGGTAGACCACAAATTGTATTCTGGCCTAATACCTTCAACCGACACAAATATAACTTGTCAACGGCCCTTTCCTTTTGACGAATATAATAAAGCCGAGCGTGACCTTTGGTATGAAAAGAAGGTCAAATCAAACAAAGATCAAGGATACGGGTATGGAAATGTTTTTATCAACTCTATGGAGCTACGACAGTATAAGTTACAAGCATAAAAAGATTTTTGAATGTGATAGATTATATCTACAGGTATTTATAAGCAGTTATTTTTTATAATACGGATGGCGAATTAGTTTTATGTCTCAGCGTTATCACTAGATCATTGCATGAAGGATACTGCTTGCAGCTATTAATGATTATTTAATCATTAAAACACCTTTGCGTGGCTGGAGGGCTTTGCCAACTAGCCGTGTTTACAAAACCCGCTGTATATTTTACTATTATTGATTAATAAAATATTATTAAATTAAATTCAATAATAGTAAAATTTTGAGCTGATGGTGTAGCCTTAGAATACAGAACTGCCGTCATAAGGAAAAAGTACGTACATGCAAAAATCATTTTTTTCATCACTGTCAGGTGCGTCTTTTTTACTGATATCAATTATATAAAATAATTATTTCGAAAAAATATTTTATATATGTATTTTATTCTTATGACGACAAAGATTCAAGAATACGATACTAAAATATAGCTTAGTAGTATAAGTATTCTTAAATAAAGTAAACCTTTATAAAGAAATTAAAAGTGATTCTTGGGGCGCACAGGGAGATACAAGACACGATAGATAAACAATTGTCAATCGTCGCCCCTACACGGTCGACAGACGGCGCCTCAGGGAATGCGCTTTTAGCAAGAGAGAACATAATATATCGTTCGATTCTTCAACACGTAACATTGTAACACCCTGGCTTGATGCAGTTTCGTACTTAAACTTAGCCATAAATAAAGAACACTGTCTTGAGACTTATTAAAGAAATTATAGGACAGAAACGACCGCTTAAACTCAACCTATTAATACATATTCTGCCAAACCGTGTTATCGTGGAGCGGAAAGAACAGCCTAATATTAACAATCTAGCCACATTGGATAGTTTCCAAAACAGACTAGACTATCTTCAAATCACTAGCTTAAAAAGCTGCTAGTGTATTTCTTACATAATAATAATAAAATATATGATATAATTATTATATTATATTTATGTTATCCCATTAAGACGATTAATAAAATTTCTAACATTTTTATCAGATCTGTGCACAAAATCATCTTATTATTTAAAGTTATGGTTTACACAGCTGCAAGAATAAAAGGCGACCAAACAAAAGATAAAAGGATTGTGTGGTAAAATGATTTGAAAAGAAGTCCTGCAATGGCGACCAAGACACAAATAGCAGAAAGATACATATTACTTAGGATAAAGGTGGACGGTATGATAATAATCTGCAGAAACATATTTATCAAGCACATCAAAAACATGATAGGTATGTATCCTTTATTAACAAGCATTTTTTTTGTATCCATCGCATTGTGCGTTTGGACCACGCCTCAAGTGTTACATCCAATACTCACCACCGACGTTCTGACATTGTTGCCAAATTCATATTCACTGCGCGCTCTATAGAATTACAATGCAGAAGCACTTAATAATATAGCGAAATGAATGTAAAACTAATCAATAACTCCTAAATTCGTTTACGGCTGATATGCGGGCACTGTTCACGACACTATTATTGAATAAGATAAAACAGCATAGACTCATACCAGTGTATATCCCTTAAGAGATACGCACACATTTTGCGAGATATGCATAGGACCCACATAGGTAATACAACGAACCTATTAAGATCTACCGGACATATCATGCTACTACTGAGAATTTTTAACAGAAAGATACTCGACTTAACTCAAACAGGAAATCGGACCAGGGACCACACAGTCAAACGAGACTATGAGCGCAAACTAATGCCACACAAGCAATAAGGCATCTACAAAACCTATTAGGTACATGTTAAGTATATGCATAAAGTAGGAATTCTAGGCATACACTGAATATTCTGTCTATATCACATTCCGAGTCGTATCTCAAACACCAACTCAAAGTAATAAGTATATTTGCAGTCGCGAAACAACTCAATTCGAATCAAAACTCGCGAATATTACTACGTAATGGCCTTGCCAATATCAGCATAGTAATCACTTCCTTCAATTTGCTCTTACAACTCCAGCGCCCCGGCGACGCATAGATGATTACAGTTTAGCATTGAAAGGCTATCTTGTTCATTAAATAAAGGCACACGTCCAACGAGACCATATAAAAACATCATCAGAATGTTCGCTCAAGCACTATAGTTGCATTTCAATCAACATTCACCGTACGTTTCATAATAATTCACCATGCATGCATGCATCTATTGATTGGTTAATTTTTATGCGAAACCGCACCATGACAATTGTCTTTGTTGTGTAAAAACGGTCGTCGAACAACGATGGAATATTAATTCGCACTTTTATTCAATTTGAAATGATTAATGGTGGCAATATTTTTATGTCTGTTACATAGTTTCTTGAAAGCGTGTTTATAATGACTTCCGATTACGGCTACTTAATATTTAAATGCGATACTGAATACAGGCACAATGTAACGACTTTGTGTCATTATATATTTCTCATTAGAGGAACCTTCCGTGCCTAGCAATCTGTTCACATATCACATTTAATTAGGCTTGCCATAAATACGTATATGTACATAATATTTAGTCATCATAACTAGATTAAAATTAACTTTCGTATTCTTACCAAAAATAAGCGATAACGATTATCAATTCATAGTATTTAATGTCTTACTGTTTCTACATCGACTGTTCATCTACTTACTTGATATATTTAAAGATATTGCTATGTTATAAAAACATACATATATGTACATATATATACACACACACTGGTTTTCGGAGGGCTGTAGGGGCCACGAATCTCTACGTGTTACTATTCTGGCAGATTATCACATTCGCTGAATTCAATCTGATAGCATCTTCATGCACATCTGTCGGTTTAGAATACTGTGCAACAGACCTTTCTCCAATAGTATCTCAGAAACAAAAATAAATCCTAAGATAATTGAATACCCCATGCGATCGCCGCATCCGCTCAAAAGACTAATAAATACAGATTATGATTTTTACCAAATTCATTTACAGCAGTTTTTTATGATTAACAAAACGATTAGACGGACGATTAAACTAATTGCTTAATATCTCAATAATGCGAAAAAACACGACATCTTGGCGCTAGTCAATAGAATTATTGCACCGTTTTTGTACTATAAAATTGTAGCTCCACCATTTTACCGGGCTGCTTGTTTTATCCATTTACTTTAATTTAAAATGTCTTACTATGGTTATTGCACCTTCAAGCTTCGTAATGATAAAGGACTGTACAGATAAGATGAAACCGGCTACAAGAACAAATATTTGGTAAGTCGTAAGGGCCATTAAACACGGTTATACAGAGCATGTTTCTTAACGCTTCTCCGCCCGTTTTTTGTGAACAAAGCTATCACGGTCCGTGTTACTAATCGTGATTAGGCGCCAATTAAACAATTAGTTAACTGTAATGAATGAGTCTAAGCCGCTTAGAACGCTCTTGTTCTCACGCATAAGTCGTGATTAAATTGTGAACTGCTTTGTGTGTTTGCCGTTTGGGGTTCAAAAATGTGTGGCTAACTTACCTAAAAGCTTGTATGACAAGATAGAAAGTAAGCGTAAGCGGTTCTTGTATAAGAAATGTAACTTAAGTCTTAACTTATCAGACTATATCTTATATTATAATACCTTACTGGGACTAGTCGATCGATTGTGCTCAAAATGGTTTAATTGTTTAACTTAAAATTAAATAAAACGATGCTCATTACTAATTCATAAATTATTTTGTTGTCGATCTTAAGGTTCCATGTTTGATTGCTAATTCGGCCATGATCGGGTTTTCTTTTAGACTAAATCTAAAATATAATATAGCAAAATGTGGTTGTATGTATGCCTACACTGACTCTGCCTATATAATGAATTGACTTTTAAATATAGATGGCTTATAGAATGAAGTAACATAAAATTACTATTCTTAGTAATAAATTAACATAGTAGGTACAAGTTCTTAATACATTTAACTAGAACTATGTTATTATTAACATATATAAATTATATGTTAATAATAACTTAGTTCCAGTCTTATACTTCGAATCTGTTCTATTTAAACTTAATAACAAAAGCTTGTAACATGGTAATATAATTTTAGTTTCGTCGAGCTTACATATTAAGACGATCCTTATTAGAATTAAGTGCCTAAAGTTACCTTACTAGATGTAGTTTAAAGTTATTTGGTTTTAAAATGAAACTTGTATATGAGTCATGCCTTTAGAATGTTAATTTTTATTTCTTTATACTTTGAAAGCCAGGTCTTGGGCTTGCTTCTATTGGTCTTTACAAACATTTTGATGTCAGGCTAGATGACGCAGAGATTCAAGTGTTCACCATGTCTCTCGGTCTGATGATTAGGATGATAATCATGCATATGTATGGGTATGAGTTGTATGTAGAGTATGTATGAGTTGATTGATAGAACACAAAAGTTAGTAACACAAATCTGTATTAAATCTCGACTTTTCAGATATTGAATTCGGGAATCAAAATTTATGATTTAGGTATGCATAGAGTATTTTGTGTTTTTAGGCACGCAATATATTTTTGTGCAGTTTATTAGCTACGTGTACAGTTTATCAAGAGATTTATTACAAACAACTCTACCTATCACCTCTCTAAGTACCTATTAAAACCTACCACCTCTTTAGTAGGCACTTCACTTAATTACTCTCCAATCGTAGTCATGACAAACCGATTATCGGATAATCAGTGTTTACCTAGGTCTAGTAGAGGATTACTGAGCTTATATAGGTTACGCCGGGAGTGGGGTGGGATACATCGCGTTGAAATCTAACCCACTGAAATCACCTATTTACCAGCCAATAGTGGATAATATATAATGGGCAACATTCCACGATAATATTGCCAACATTTTACACTCAACAATGCTATTATTAACGAGCACATACGGGGATATCAATTATTAACGAATTTCATCGGTATCGATATTTTCACCGACTACCCTCGGTCTTTACGAATAAAATTATATAAATGAAGATTTGTCCAACCGTAAACTGTGTAATGAACGGGAGTGGTTCGTTTAAACAAAACTGAAGTTAAAATCCAACATTGGCCGAACAACGTCCATTTTAAATGAGATTGTTGTTGCAAACATTGACTAATTAAGCGTTACTCTTGTGTATTATTCACTAATTGGTTATGCTTAAATGTATGAATTGATTTTGTGGTATGCGAGTGGATAATAGTAGTAACTATACGCTTATATCAATGTAAATACACGATTTAAAAGTTGTTTTAAACAATAATTACCAGTAGTAATTTGTAATGGAAGACTCCGCTATTGCCATTTAGGTATTTAATCCTTGTAATTTTGAGTTAGCTCGTCCAAGGATGCCTCTAAGAAGAAACCGAGATGTACTACTATTAACCGGGTTTCACCTGGTAGATAATAGTTCCGGGCGTTTAGATTCTTTCCTTTCATCAAAGTCAAAGTCAAAATCCTGTATGCCCATAAAAAAGTGTAAACACTTCTTGGACACATCAATTAACTGATATATTAATAAAAATAAATAAAAAAATTGTGTCCGAGAAGTAGAGCTTTCATAAGAATAAGCAAGCAAGAAATTTATGGTCACTCTTTTCAATCGCCAAATGTTTATTGTTTGGCGATTCCGACCTTCAATTCCTTACCTCTAGCGTAAACAACGCGTGTGTGGTATTGCACGACAATAGGCCACACATAGATCGTAAGCTTATTTGTCGCAATTAGTTCATAATTTACATAATATTGTCTTCTGTTTACGCGAATACCCCGTGACCATGGCTGCTGAAAAGCAACCGAAACGTCGGGGAAAGTGTAAACTTAAAAACAAATAGAATTGATAGTTTTAATAATTTAGTTAGCTTAAAATTAGTAAAGTTTAATAGTATAGTATAGTAGTGTAACAGTTTCTAAATTATGTAATAGAGTGTTAAATAAACAACGCGATAAAATCCGTATATAGTAGTTTAATTTCAATAGTTCATAATTTATAAATTTAAAAATAAAATTATCGATACTTCCGAGTCGTGCGATATTCATTCATTCAGTTTATCGGTAGTGACTGATCGATCACTCGAATCGTGATTAATATATTAAATCGTTAATCTACTCTAAATACCCACCTACAGAAATAGGAAAACAGTGACGTTTAAACTATTTGTCACATCCAATAGTTAATTAGAGCAACTAAAGTGATTCTAAATAGCAGGAAGCTGCGATATGCTAGGCAAAGGGGATGGCGGTAATAGCTGGTAGCGCATTGAAAGATCTCAGATTGCTTTTGGTAGACAAAAGATAAACGATAAAGTTTAGTACTAAGGTATAGGACTTGCGATCGAGAGGTCTTGTATTCGATTCCCATCAGTCATACTACTGATAGGGCCGTGAGCCCAATGCTGACACAAGCATTTTGTAATCTGTAAGTACTAAGTAGTAATCTATTCACAACAGAAAACAGTTCTTATAGGGGTAAACATATCTATTCATAACAATACATGTACCTATAATATCAAACAATAATCGTTATCTTACTGTGGCCAGTTCGTGTCTGATTTTCGTTAGTGCAATTACCTAGGAGTCAGGAGTACTTTGTTTCCCTTTCATTCACTCTTTAAGGATTTCTGTAAGCTATTCCTTAGCCTACATAAAACTACTAGAGGGCCGCATTCCCCTATGAAAGAGTTGACAAAATAGGCGGGCAAAAGAAATAATGGTATTAATTTAGAAACACCTAATTAATATATCTTTCTACTCTTAGCAGAACCTATCTACCTGCCTACTACGGTCCGCATCTAAAATGACGATATGATATCTCTGATATAATAGGCGGAAATTTATCATTCCGAGATAGTATTACGACATCGACGGGAAGATTAAAGAATTCTTTACCACCAGATTCATTTGATTACATATGTATGTATGTATATATAATGTATCAAAATGTAGGTAGGTACCTACCCAATGTCAATGAACACTAGCTAATTACCAATAGCTACTATTATATAATATTTGAAGCCATAATAGAAATTTTGTAGCTTACACTCTTACCATAAAGGCTTTAGTTTTAAGTCACTTAATTTTTATTAAGTGTCCACACGTGGTTATTTAAGCTCTTTAGTTCTGTCAAGATGGACGATCAACAACGTTCTGATATTATTCTATTTGTACTCGAGGAGATTCTAGATGAAGTTAAAGACGAAATAATGAGAGAAATGTCGATACCTAAGACTGTAGGTGAGAAATTGGATAAGATACAGATAAACACATAATAAAAAAACTGAACTAGATCGCGCCGCCAAATTGTTCGTTTAACTAAATTTTAACTAAATCATACCTATCCAAACGTGTTAAATTTTCGGTTACCAACTTAACCGAAAATTTAGAAACATTTCTTATCTGCCTGTTTAGTTGCACGCTAAATTTTAACTTGCTACTTATTACTAAATTCATTGTTTACATGCATTATGTGAATTAAAATTTAGTTAACTACTTGACAACTTAATACGTGTAAATCGGGCTTTATAGTGTAAGCTACAAAAATTATCATCGGAATGTTACGATGACTTCCAATTGAGATCTTATAAGACCCCATAAAGATGATTTGTTTTTAATTTAACTTTAAACATAAACACAACGTAATTACGTTTAAACGATAACGTAGAAATATAACGTATAACTTAATACGTCTTGAATATCATAGGTTACTAGTTCAGCATTTCATATAAAAGTTTTAAACCAATTACATCTCGCGGAGGCTTTTATAAGTCGGCATCACGAACCTCAGTTCAATGACCAGAGAAAAAAACAAAGTTATGTATGAAGGCTGTATAGGAAGTAGATAAGCAAGCACGTATAGCTAGCTATTTATTCTTAATTTATTCGACAGCCTAATTAACCCTAAACTTTGAAATTTTTAAACGTATAGAATATTAAAATAATATTGACGGTTTTATACATAGATATCGTAAGAAAATATCACTAAGTTTTGCATTTAAATAATAATTTCAAATGCTTCATGCAACGAAAACTTGTAAATAACTTTAGAGCTCGTTAAACAACTAAACAAAAAGTTTCTGTTGGAATTTGAGTAACACTATTCCGAAGAAACTTTACTATGAAGTGATCATGCGCGGTAGCGCTTTCCGATGTAAACAAACCTAAACTTTCTAAAAGTTTTCAAAGTAAACAATACCCACCTTGAGGGCTAAATGCGACTGTAGCATGTCCAAACTCCAATAATAGAGACACAATTCACTTGGATTCACAACATTCCTAAAAACACAGCCTCAAAACTAGTTGCTTCACTCACACTATTGGTGCCGCACTTTTTGACAGAAATTTATTTCATAACACCATGAAGACACGAAAACTAACACTTTTATAGTTAACTGTATAACTTTTTCACTTATTCTAAAGTCTATTGTACCGATTTATAACATAAAAACTTAAAAAATCGTCGTAAACATTCGGAGCAACACTCGGCACGCGACGGCCATCTTCCGCCAACGCAAAGTTTGAGGTTAATTCCACTAGAGGGAGCTACGAACAAATACAGAAAGTTCATAATGTAACAATAATAAACTCTAACGACATTTATTCACAGCCATCAGTTAAGATGAAAATATATACCTAGTTCCCTTTTTATCGTTACGCTTCCTTGTGCTGCAAAGAAACTTTGTTCATAGAATATCGCCAATATTTTTCAAGGTAGCAATATAAAATAGAAAACTTGCCATATGCGACCGCGATTTAGTAGAAAATTTCAAAATGTTTTGAAAACGGACCGTCTGAAGGACGAGAATAGTATATTTTTTTGTCGAAAAAGTAAATGTTATAATTTTCTAAATGCGTGAATCTGTGGTTTCTATACTTTGACCAGTTTCATAAGAATATATTATTATGATTCGTCACGTTGTCTTAAGAACTAGCATCTTTAAAATTAAATTACCTTATATAATTGAGATAATAAATTATAATGTTCTACATACTAGAGGATTCAACTCAATTAGGTTGTATATAAAACGAGTCAGAGTTTAAATTATACCCTTACAGCAATTACGTTTATGTGCTGAATTAATCAGTACCGTTATACACATGAAGGTAGGTATATTATTTTCAAAATCAAGCATGCAGTGTAATTGCATTAAACACATAAGGCAAAAATGTTATTAACGTTGTGTTAATAGGCTAAGTTAATTAAGCGAGAGATTAGAATTAAATAACAGAGAGAGACGAACGTAAATATGAGGCTAGAAAGGGGTAACTTCCATATTCTAAGTACAATTTTCAGAATACTGTCTGAATTTTAGTAAGTTAGTTAAAGCATTTTGCTCGTTATTTAGTACAACAGTTCGCTAAATATCTATTAGGTCACCATGCAATCTAATGTTATAGAAATCGCATCGCTTATGAAGTTCTTATTCAATTGCAATTACTATTTAAGTTACTACTAATTAATTTATAATTAATACAATATGTTTTTATACTGAGTTAAGTTTTTTAATAATAAACACTATATGCTTTACAAGGGCTAACATTTTTTGCATAATAGCCAATAAATTTACGAATATATTATACAGTAATACATTACTTGCATAACTGTGCGTCGGGTCGTTTCCTGATACAGATATTTGATTATTCCTGATATGAAATTCATTAATAAATGCGATAATTTATACCAGGGTATTTTTAATGAATTACTATAATTTTCAGGGCATTCACATATTTACCATTCAAAGACGCAAAACACCTACATAAGTAGCCCACCGACAAAATGTATTTACCTAACTTGACCATATGCGCGGTGGAAATATTTGTAGACGTATTTTCATTGTTATTTTAGAGCTAGCATAATTTTCCATTAATATCCAATAAAAATCACAAAATCTTATAATAATAATAAGCCAAAGTTCGCGCTTTCAAAAAATTTCTACGATATTAGTAGAATTTATAATATACACTGGTAACACTTTCATTTTGTCACTTCGTGATCAACTTGTTGCATTGTTATTGTTAGATGCCGGTAAAAATAAACAAAATATTGTTTTGATAGAATCATGGTATGTATTAGTGATTGAACCTACTCTTTGGCCTTTGATATTATAAAACAATAGGTATTTACAGTATTATAGGTATACAATACGAGTAACAATTTAATTGCTTATACAATAATAAATTACTTGTAGTTTGTATTTCGATATTTATTTATAGAACCAACAAACACACACGTGTAGTTTATAGTGCTTACGACTTACGTGTAAGTAGAATATAAGTCTAACTAAAATATTATCCTCAGCTATGGTTATGATATTTAATGTGTAAATATATTT
Organism: Catocala nupta; assembly: GCA_963675205.1. Taxonomy (NCBI): domain Eukaryota; kingdom Metazoa; phylum Arthropoda; class Insecta; order Lepidoptera; family Erebidae; genus Catocala; species Catocala nupta. Next base: position 17,220,057 of record OY776104.1, read on the forward strand.
TGATATATGATTATTCAGTATTTGATAGATTTATATCACAAAGTGATACCTTCCTAGTTATAGAAACATTGACATTATTCGTATTATGTATATATGTAGAGTAAGAATAATTTCAACATTTTTAAGAATATAAAATTAATTGGCTTTGACAAAACCATAAAAATAAAAGCTTCACTTTTAAGCCTATCTTGATTTATTTATACTTACATAATTATAAATCATGCAGTCATATTTAGAATGCCACTGTTCCCTGGAGGTGTAAGCAGAGCTTTGTTTTTTGACTTGCTATGATCATGGCATATGTATTTTGGTTTATGCATTAACATAATATTCATCATGCATACTTAGTCTAGGGTGTATAATATGTGTGTAACATAATTGATCGTTAAGTCTTGGATATGATGGAATGGCCCAAGCATTATTTGGGTTAGTAAAGAAACTTTAAGGAAATTATTATTAGCATTAACAATTTATGTTTATTTTTATACAAGTCTAATAGAATACACATGATATATTTTAATCACTTATGCTAATGAATGAGAATGTTGTTATTTATTAAACTATGATCTTATTTAATATTCCAGCTGTATGTTGCCTAAGTAGGTACTGTGTTCAATTACATGTATTATTTATATGATAGTATAATATTTATAATAACCACTCTACTTTTTTATTATTTAATAGTCATTGAACATCTGTGTATCTAGACTTGAGTTTGGTCCCAATGTTGGGAAAAATACTAGTATAGGTTTATCTGTACAGATATTCTCATTAGCAGCCCTGCGTCTGTAAATGTGGTCTGTACCGTGCCATGGGCTTGCTTGCTATTATTTATTTTTATTTATTTATTCCTTGATATATGGAGATCTAAAAACTTATTCATAACATAAGACTAATTAGAGGTTGTTTAGCAATAAATAAATTTGTTACATTCAATAAGAGTTTTGCAATAGAAACAAACACCAAATTAGAAATACAATACTCCTACAGCATAGCCAGTAAAATAACATTTTTAGATAGAAATCTGTTAACTCTTTCTCCATCTCCACACACTAGTGTAAAATAAGTCTAGGTCAAGATCGCTATTAAATACATTCAAGCTGTTGCTCACACAGTGAGAAAGAAGTTTCAGTTATATTTAGAAGAGGATTATACATTACGTGGAACGTAACATATAACACGACACATCTGATTATCTTATTATGGATCGGGGTTAGACTATGTATGTTTGTAAAATATTACATGTTTTATGTAATTAAACAAACTGAATAGATATATAAGTACATGTCTATTTAGATAGTTTAGAAGATGCCCACCAATCAACATCCCTTTTGGCATAGATTGAGATCTAAATCGAGATAGATGGCGTCATAATGCTTTACACCTCCTCCAATCAGTGGCAGATCTAAAGCATTATGACTGTCTCTAACAGAATCTGAAATAAATTCTGTCTTGTATCTTAATCATTATTTCATTGTGAGTGCTGGCTAAACTTATCAAATCACACTAAAGGCATGCAGGCTAGATTACATATAATTATATATAATATATTCTCAATCAGCATTTTAGTAAGGTCAGGCTTTTAGGCATCTATGAATGTTGTAATGTTAGGCAAACTAACATATGGATAACATTGTGAGTAACATACAATTTTACCACAATCTTTTCATACATTATAAACAGATGTTTGTTTTCCCACAATATATAAATAAAATAAATAATCTTTGTTGGAGGCTGCCCTTCTTTGTCTCTGTAGTGTGTGACACGCCTGCCATACTAAATATTACAAGAACTCTTTGTAAATTTATGCATTGTATGCCAAAGCAACATCTTTGATTTCGCCTCCTAACCCCCAACATTGCAGCTTCAAGGTTAGGAGGAACGGTACCTATTTACTAATAATTTCATGAATTGGATGAATATTAATCTAAGAGTGAGTAGATAAAACTTAATTAAATTTGGAATTTTGATTTGATTATAAATAAATACAACATGGTAAATAGATTTTTTATATAATTTGATAATGGGACTAATACGGATTAGTACCATATGGATAACATTGTGAGTAACATACAAGTTTACCACAATCTTTTCATACATTATAAACAGATGTTTGTTTTCCCACAATATATAAATAAAATAAATAATCTTTGTTGGAGGCTGCCCTTCTTTGTCTCTGTAGTGTGTGACACGCCTGCCATACTATATATTACAAGAACTCTTTGTAAATTTATGCATTGTATGCCAAAGCAACATCTTTGATTTCGCCTCCTAACCCCCAACATTGCAGCTTCAAGGTTAGGAGGAACGGTACCTATTTACTAATAATTTCATTAATTGGATGAATATTAGTCTAAGAGTGAGTAGATAAAACTTAATTAAATTTGGCATTTTGATTTGATTATAAATAAATAAATACAACATGTTAAATAGATTTTTTATATAATTTGATAATGGGACTAATACGGATTAGTACCTATACAGTGGTAGCACTACTGGTTTTAAAAATATTTAAACTAGGATCACACAGACCCCAAGCAACTAAGTACCTATTTGTGAAACACTTTTTATGTTAGAGTTGCGACCCACACAGGGATGAATGACCAATTTGGGAAACCTCATGGCAGATAGAAAATGTCACGTTAGGTAAAAAAAATCCATTAACATCACTTTTTGGCGAAGCACAAGAGGTAAGCCAGTATGGTTCATAAACTGCCCCACTGCCGATTTTCTTACAATGTATTACCTTAGGATCGAACTTATACTCCTATATATCTATATAAGTAACTCCTATATAAGTAAGATACTTCAGCGTAGCAGTCCAACGATTTCCAACTAGGCTATAGCGGCTCGCTGCCAGTTTCATAACAAGTGGTAATCTGTCGCCTTCGTAGAGATAATCTTAAGGCAATGCCCTTATATTTTATTATTTTATTATATATTTTATTAGTAAAAAACCAACCTAGAGGTGAGAAAGTGTCCTCGTGCTTGATATTGTTATTCCTTTCTAAATGCACATTATTATTATTGCATTAGAAATAACTAAATAAATGGTAAATGGACGGCTCGGATGGGGTAGCGAGTGCTGTGGGTCGATGCCCACTCGGGACAATTAATTGTGACTAAAGATATTTAGGTAATTTAATTTAAAATACAAGTCAATATTTCCACGCATTTCCAGCAATTTCAGCAAAAAAAAAACAAAGAACATAACTATTTGTGGATCATACAAGTTATTGTCATCAAACCCACAACACTTGGCGCAGTGGCAGTAGCAAGGCGACCACTATACCATTACGGGATCCGTGCAGTCTATTATATACTTCCTACATAGATCTAATGCGCTTCCAGTAGAAATAGCCAGAAAGTCTGTCAGAAATATCAACAGAAGCCTACTCCAGGACTTAATTACTGGGAGTAGTTACCTGAATTTATTATTCAGAGATTTTTCGGACAGTTTAAATAAGCAAGTGACATCGTTGGTTGTGAATTCGTGTGACTTTATTATTACCGCATTTAATACCGGTAATTTATGCATTGCAGCGGTAGTGAATGGGACTGCTGTGTTTATGAGCCAGGCCATCTCAGCAGCCCGAAATTAAAAAGTTGGCATGTTTCACACTCTCATGCACTAGATGACACGTGGACGGCAATAAGTTCACACAATATGACGTGGAGCCTAATATCATACATTGTGAAATGGGGATGAAATACATATTTTCTTACTGCGCACAAAAGTATTTCTGTACATACGGCGTATGTCGTCAGCAGGCGGACAACGGATCTTCATCCATTCAATTGCAGTAGAAAGTGAAGCTGACTGTATTTCTACTTGGCAACGTGGGTCGGAGCGCTTATAAACCTTAAAAACTATACATACTTCTTTGTTAATTATGCTCCATAAAACACCATCATCGAAAACTAATTTAAAACATTCACAAAATATTGTTTAGAAATAAGAAAATCATTCTCCAAACTGCTGAGAGTAGAAGCAAAAAAAGAATCACCAACTAGACAAACTTCTAAAAAGCAATATCTGAAGTTATGCCTCACTAGTATTGCAATTGGAAAATAGCATTAAAACTGAAATGGACTTTGAAACCAGTTCCGAAGTGTTAAACTCAGGGGAACGGTGTGTTATTTGGAACGCCAACTGAAATTGTGTAGGGCTATTGTGCGAGGACAGCGAGGATCCAAGGTTTCATAGCGGCCATTTTTTGGGAGTCGTGTTTCGTAAGGCGCATTTTCGCAAAGCAGCAGATGTATCATAATAGTTTTCTTTAAAAAAACGTCTAGAATTAATCACCGGGAGAGGAGACATTATAAGCTTTGTTTCTATGTGATGCACGTCTCAGTCTTAAAACAATGCCCGCCGATGGCAACTATTTGTTGTACGTGTATATCATAAAAAAGAAAAGACTATTTCATGAAGCAGGATATAAACCTGCGACCTCTACAAACTTGTAATAAAACTATTCATGGTCCTACGTCAATTTTTGCATCTTTTAATCGCCATCGATAGGTATGTTAGATTGGTGGTGATTGTTAAATAATTTTTCCAGAACTGTCTACTAGATTTTGTTTAATTTGTGGGATGTAATTGTATGTAATGTTTAATGTAATCTGTAGTGATTTCTTGAAAATTCGTAATCGCTGGTGAGAATATATCGTTCAAGATTTCTGAAATAAATCACTTAAGCTACGGACAGGCCTACAAATCTCCGAACTTGCGTACCTTAAGTCATACACATAATAATATGCAGATGAGGCGGAGGTTATTGGATTGCCGCCATGCCTTGGTTCATTGGTCAATCATCATTTGCATTAACAGTGAAGGAATACATCGTCACATTAGTGGCCTATCTGCTTGTTGGTTGATCCTTATGTTATCGAGTGGAAGAACCCATAGTCAGTGAAGGTACGAATGAGTAGTTTCGCCCGGAGATCTATAACCCTAATACTACCTGTATTAGGGTGGTAGTCAGATCCTATATAAAAGTAGTATACCTAAGTTTGCCTGCGTTTCGTACGGTTATAAAATAAGACTTCCAGCGGTCTGCAGACTTACCTTGTATTAACGTTTACTAGATTATGTCACAAAACATTATTTATTTGCAGTCTTAATTCCTTTTCCTTAAGGTCATTAACGCGCGTGTGATACTTAGATAGGCCCAGTAAGCTATCATACACCATTGTAACCACTTACTACCTTTTGGACCGTATGCATGTTTGCCTCCTTTGTAGTATTAAATAAAGCTATGTGCAGTATATGGACCAAAACATTCTCCCTGTTAGTAATGCCACATTCGTCATTAAGGTTTTGATACAAATCATTAAGGTTTATGAGTTTGCACTTTTAGTTTTCGAATAAAAGCGATTGTCGAAACTTTTGGCTGCTGGCGCAAACTAATGATATAAAGTTTATCCTAAATAATATTATAAGTGCGAATGTGTTTTTTTACCTACCATCATGAAATTTCGCGTATACGTTGTCAGGAGTCTGTACCTACTCCACAAAAAAGGATATACCTAGGTATCTATCATTCTTGACATAAGTACTGTACTCGAGAGAAGCCGCGGGTAATAGCTAGTCTTTTATGTAAAAAACCGGGGTTATGGCTTGCATCATATTTGAAATATCCTGTTTTCTGCTGGTTATGAAGTTGAGATATTTTCCTATTCAATTAAAGCAAGCCAATATAATTTTTTTTAAACTACATAGCTTTCGAGATGTCAATGGTGTATATCATGACATTGAACCGAACCCTCTGCGTGGTGATTAAACGATCTTCCTATCGGGCTATAGCATATTATAATCGCTTAGGCTAAAAACTATCATACCACACAAGCAAAAGTAAAGGTTAATAATTACTATCTCAGCAAAGGCTTAAATGTCAGACTCCCTGGTATTAATATTCTTATTTCAGTAGCAGCTTTAATATTATGTAACAACTACAATCAAACAAAATGCTTCCGAGATAGCAACCATTCAATCGCTAGTCGTCTAGAATTGTTTATCTTGGTACTATTTATTTTCTTTTACCAATAGCTTTGAGGTCATTTTGTATCGTCATGAATTTGAATACATATACACGGGGTCCTTATAAAGTCTCATCTCGCTCAAACCATTAGGTAGATACAGCTCATACTCAGTAAGATATTCCATCAACATCGCGAAATTGAGACACGTGAATCACTTAAATAATGTAAGATCTATTTACATTCCGAAGCGTGCTTCGAAAGTGATGTCGCGTTCAGAATATTACATGGTTTCCAATAAACCGAATACTGTATCTGAAATAACCCAACTAACCAAAAACGTCTCCAGCAAGTTGTTATAACCCGTCCTGGAAGTTATTCGTCGGTTAATTTGAAGTTAGTTGTACATTTGTTGACGAATACTTTGCTAAGTCGCTTTTGTTGAGCATTTGTCTATTATTTTTGTAGATCTTTGTCAAATGAAATAATGTAAAATTGTTTGCCTAAAGAATTATGTGCCGTTATAATTTGTATGATAGAATAACGAATAGTGTTGTTTACGACAAAATGTCGTGATTTCGTGACGTTAATTCATCTTTATTTTTCACGGGTTTCCGAACGCACCAGTAACTGCCAAAAGTTTTGTAGTTTTAATAAACTTAATAAGAGAGAACCTACTTAATCTAATCGATAAAGATTTTGTTACAGAATTGATCTGGATACCTAGCCATAAAGGTATTCCCGGAAACGAAAAGGTAGATATAGAAGCTAAGGAAGCCATAAAGTATGATCATTGCAATAACATTAGTTCTAATATCCGAGATTTAAAAAAGTACCTTAAACTGAAAGTAAAAATGCTGTGGAATAGCTATTAGGAAAAAAATAACAATAGTGCTTTGTATGAGATAAGAAAATCAGTTTTTGATCAACGCAATTTGCTGATAAACGACAGAAAAGATCAAGTAGTTTTAAATAGACTAAGAATAGGACATTGTAATGTAACTCATATACATCTTATTACTAAGGAAGCTAAAAATAAATGTTCAAGATGTGATAGTGACTTATCTTATCTTATGTGTGGGGGCCAGTCAGTACAGACCGGCAACACTTCGACCCATTGGGATCTTATGTGTCGGCCCCAAGATTTATCCCTTAGCTATCTCCCTATGAATGTACTGCATCAGCCATAGCGTACACTTCAGAGGGAGAAGCCTAAAGTCCTCAGGGTTTGGATATGCCAATCCCATCAGACCCATCCTCAATCCAGCCAACGCGTCACATTCACATAGTAGGTGCGATGTGGACTCGTCCTGTTCACCACAGGCTCTGCAGATCGAATTGTGTGCCAATCTCAATCTGCACAGGAAGTCGTTGGTGCCAAAATGGCCAGTGAACGCTCCTGTGAGCAGGCGTATTTGGCTCTTGTTATACCCGCAGAACTTCCGGGTGAAGCCTGTGGCTCTGTTTGCAATGAATTTCTTGAAGTGTTCCAGACCCCTAAGGGCCATCCACTCTAGCCTTTGTTTATCATTGCCATATGCATTCAAAGCTGCCTTGACGGTGCTCTCAGAGAGTCCCACGAATGGCTCGGGGCCCACAAACAGTTGCTCCGAGCCCTTTCTGGCTAATTCATCAGCCTCCTCATTGCCCTGCACCCCCGCATGCCCCGGAACCCACACCAGTCTGCCTGTGTTCTTTCTGCCATGTTTGTTTAGGGCCTTAACACAGTTCAGAACCAGTCTGGAGTCTACCCTACACGAGTCCAGAGCCTTGAGAGCAGCTTGACTGTCATTGAGAATATACACAGTCCTGTCAGTGACATTACTGTTCATATTCTCCTGAGCACAGGCAGTTATAGCATAGGTTTTCGCTTGGAAGACCGTTACATATTTGCCCATGCTTTGGCTCACCTTGCAGTCGTTGGTATAGATACCAGCGCCCGATCCTGTTTCCACTTTGGAACCATCAGTGTACCAGATGAGACAGCCCTTATCAGAGGATTGTAGACCTTGTCTCCATTCGCCCCTCGTGGGGACCTTTATTTTAAAATTATTTTTGAATATGTGCAATGGTTGCATTTTGTCGCATCCCATGCTCATAATTCTTTTGAGATTCTTTGAAATCTCCAATTTTGTGTGTCGAGTTACCGGCATGTTGACGCTCCACAGCCCATGCACAGATAGTCTCTGTAGCGCCTTTATCGCCTCTGACTCCACAACAATGTGTAGCGGCGTTAGATCCAGCAGGACCTCTAACGCTGCCGTTGGCGTAGTCGGGAACGCCCCTGTAATAGCCATGCAGGCCAATCGCTGCACCTTCGACAGCGCGGTCCTGCATGTAGCTAGTTTAGTTCTTGGCCACCAGACAATGCTTCCATACGTGAGTATGAGTCTTATCATCATCGTGTATAGCCACTTGATGACCTTGAGCTTTAGACCCCAGGTCTTCCCATAAGTAGAAAGAATCATGCCGAAGACCCGCTGGGCCTTCTCTATGACGTTGTCTACATGAGGTTTCCACGTTAGTTTGCTATCTAAGGTCATGCTTAGATACTTCACCTCCATGGACCATTGTAACTGCGTACTATACATGGAGAGAGTTTCCAACTCTGTCAGACCCCTTATCCTAGTAAACGGCACGACAGTAGTTATCCCTGGGTTGATCGATAAATGATTGCTACTGCACCATTTTTCCACCATAATCAGGGCCTTCTGCATGAGACTAGATACCATACTCGGGAACTTTCCATTGACGAGTATCACCAAGTCATCCGCATATCCGACCGTTAAGTACGGACCTTTGTTGAGTTGTTCTAGGAGTGAATTGACTACCAAGCACCATAAGAGTAGTGAGAGTACTCCACCCTGAGGGCAGCCCTTGGTTGTCGTTGCATACATTTCATCTCCTAACAACTCAGACCTAATTATTCTACCCCTGAGCATACAATCGATCCACTTGCAAATGGTTGGCTCTATGCCGTGATTTGCCGATGCCACACTGATGGCATCAAAGGTGGTCCGATCGAAAGCTCCCTCAATATCCAGGAAAGCAGCAATGCAAACTTCCCGGTTCTCTAATGCATGTTCTGCCTTATTTACCACAAATAGTGACTTAAATATCAAGCACTTACTAATTGATTGTCACATGTTTATTACAGAAAGATTAGAAGTTAAGCTACCTAATAATTTACAAGATTGTTTGAACAATGTAGAATAGACTGTAAAATTCCTAAAACTAATTAATTACTATAATTTAATCTAATATTGTAAACCTACAGAGGTCGCTAATGACCTAAGATGTTTGAGCCACCTAAAATAAAGAAATTAAAAAAAAAACTATTTATTTAAACCAGTGGTATCACATTAAATTTAGAATATCTACATTTGACAGGCGATTGCAGCGCAAAAGCGGACAGATTAAGGACTATTCCTAGAGGGTTCTTTAGTATTATGCAATTTAACACGATAGATGTCACTGGTCAAACATGGATTGTAGAATATTTTTGGTTAATTAATAAAAATGTCAGCTATATTACTATTGTTTCATAATAATACTTCTTGATTTATTAGTACCATGTATCTTCGATTTATTAATTTAAAATTTCAAACTAAGAGTTGGATGTTTGCCATCTACTTATTTTCCTTGTGTCCAAAACGGATTTTGACATTTCTGATATATCTTAACAATTTATTATTATCCTTTAATAGAAATAAAAGAAACTATAACAACATACTGAATGTCATGCACTATCAAAGCAGTTCAGCAGACAATGGTGAGTATATAGTAAATTTGTTTGCTTCTTATTATATTTATTCTTATTATATTAAATATGTGGAAGTCGGCCTATATTTCGCCAATCTTTAAAAAGGGACATAAAGCGGACGTTGAGAACTACCGCCCTATATCTAAGTTGTGTCTGTTCTCCAAAGTTCTGGAGCGAGTAGTCTTTGCAGAAGTTTACCCAGCACTAAACCGATCATTCGGTAATGAGCAGCACGGCTTTATTAAGCAACGGACCACTTCTTCTAACCTGCTTATATGTAATGCCATCATATCAGATGGTATGGAAAGACAATATCAGGTTGAAGTAATTTATACCGACTATAGCAAATGCTTCGACCGTATAGATCATAATATACTTTAAGAGAAACTACTAACTGCAGGAATACACGGTGACTTATTTTCAGGTGGTTCTCCTCCTATATAAGCAATCGAGCACAAGCTATTGTAACTACTTAATGGTTTTATCTCTAAATGGATTCAGGTCCCATCAGGACTACCGCAAGGTTAAATTATAGCTCCTTTTTTATTTAACTTATTTATTTCTGATGTAAGGAACTGTTCCCATAATTCAAATATATTATTATACTCGGATGATATAAAGATCATCATAATTATCAATACCCCTTTAGACTTAGAAAACCTACAAGCGGACTTGGATAGATTATCCACGTATTGTGGAAACAATAAGCTCAAATTGAATGTCTCAAAATGCTACCACGTAACCTATAGTAGTCAAAAATCATTAATTACATCTAGGCTTAAGTTAAATAATCAATTTATAAGTAAAGTCAATACCATAAGAGACCTCGGCGTTATACACGATTCAAAGCTTTTATACGACAAACACATCGATACTATAGTAAATAAAGCATCGAAGACTATCTAGGGTTCATAATTAGAAACAGTTCCTGTTTCTGTACACTAAAACCTATTAAGGTACTATATTGTTCTCTAGTGCGAAGTCAACTTGAGTACGCATACCAAGTGTGAAATCCTCAATACGAGATCTATAAATCTCGTATTGAATCTATACAGAGGAAGTTTCTTCGATACGAAAGTCTACTTTCGAGCGCAGCAATTCTCAGTTTACTACGAACATCGCTGTAAGAGATTCCATTTCTTGCCACTGGAAATAATAATATAATAATAATATTCTATCACATACACACAACACTATCTAGCCCAACCTAAGCAGAGCTTGTACTATGGGTACTAGACGATGGATAAACATACATATATACTTTTTTTTTGTAAATGCATACATATTGTACATAGAAACACCCAGACCAAGACAAACATTCATGTTCATGTACACAAATATTTGTCTTGTGCGGGAATCGAACCCGCGACCTCAGGCGTGGCAGTCGGCTAATATTGCAAACAATTCCATTGCTTGCCCAGATCTACTAAGCAAATATCTTTACGTACACGGGTTAAAAAACGACCCTTATTAGACACATCCCATGTTTATACAAACTACAGGAAAAACTCTTTCTGTTTAAGGAGCGCCAAAGCATTTAACGATCTGCCGGCGCACATGGACATGGATCTGTTTTGTACCAATGCACGCACAGTAAAGAGACTATTTAATAATATTTTTTATAATAGTGACCCTGAATTTCTGACACAATTTTTTCTGAAATATGCTTTTGTTTTGTTTTTCTTTCATAAATGTTTATTTCTTTTTTAATGCTTGTATTCCAACTAACTATCTTATGTTCATAACTCAGTAACTACGTATTATAATATCACCTTAGTTGCAAGTTGTTACGGCTAGTGCCATCTGTCGGCGCTGTGGGGAAAGCTCGGCAGTCCCTTCTAATAATTTATTACAGCACCATCTATTGACATCTTACGGAACTACGTAGTTGTCGGTACGAGTAGAGTAGAGAGAATGCTGGCACATACTCGAATCCTCGTACTGTTACGTACCGTGTATGACGTTGCTAGAAAACTCCGGTAACGCTTTAATCGCGTATAAAAGGGGAAGGCAGTTTACAATCGTAAGCGGGCAAGTGTTCATCGAAGCGAACGGAAGCGAAAATATTACGGAGTTTGAAGCAGTTACAGTGGAAAAGTGTAGTATAGTGTTTGTTGTGTTTTAAAGTTAATTGTGTGCTGAATATAACGTGTTTTAGTCGGTAATATTGTTTCACATTCTTATCCCTCGAACCCAGCACATAACAGTATTTATATATAAGAATATTAGTCTGAAAGCTTTTTGTAAAATAAAAAAACAAAATAAATAAATATCACAATTTAAAAATTTCACAAAGCGGCGTACGCGCCTGTGTTTTGGTGGAATTTTGTGATCTTAGTGCCTTTCACTGTTATTAATCTGATGATTTCAAAATAATACAATACCAACAAGAAATGGCTGTGCTACCCATCTAAAGAAAGTTTAAGTACCTTCAAATATATACAAAATGCTACCTGTGCGTTTTTAAAGAGAGACGTGCCAAAATACAACATAAGATCAAAAATAAAGTTATTATGCGATACAATGATAACATATTATGAATTTACATGCCAACGACATAATATAAAAGATTATTTTGTGAACGTCTCAATAAATTTATTAATTTGTAGCTAGTGTCGCTCAATAAACAGAATTTTGTCTGGAAAAATTACCTATGATGGTGAGGATGAAATAAAAAGTGAAGTTAATTTTAAATAACGTCTTACTCCAATTTACTTTATATTTAATTATGATATGAATAACAGCTGTTTTTTTTACCCTAAATTAAACACAATTTGTGCATACCTATACAGGATGTCCGGTAATTAATGGATAACCTGGAAATGTCTTATAGTGGAAATGATGGCCGTTCAGAAAAAAATATGAATAAAAATCTATCCTAACTACCTGAGATATGTATTTTTTTTAAATTACCGTGTGTAACTTTCTTGTATACTACGACCATTAATGAATTAAATCCATCTGTTTTTTGTTATTTTATTATTAAACACAAATTATGCTAATAGATTGACCGGCAAAAGTAGGCTATGCTATATGGCTTGCACTTTTTAATATATTTTTTTTATATTAATTTTTTAATTATTATATTTTGTCATTTTTCTGAACGGCCTGCAGTTCTACTATAAGACATTTCAAGGTTATCCATTAATTACTGGACACCCTGTTTATGTATGTATGTATATACATATATATATATATATACTTATACTACTCTATGATGTAAACTGCGCGCCGTTCCCTTCCATGTACTCAAATCAAACGCAAAATATACAATTTTGCATATCTCGTAAAAATAAAGGTGAACATCTCGTACGGCTGTAGGTACACAGAATAATAATAATTCTAGTATGATAACTCAGCTTGAGACTCGGTCCTGGAAGAACAAGCCTCAATTTATTTTGTAGTCTTGTGCAGCATCACGGATACGTAAGTACCTACACTCTTTATCCCATCTGCACCTATATTTCTTTTCTCGTCGTTGGTCAGGTCTTTGACCCAAGTGTGGTAAGAAAAGTCTGTGAAATGAGAGATGTAGTCATTACTACATCTAGTATAGTCTTATCTAGTCATATTCATTAGACTCTTGATTGGGCAATCATCATTGCTATGATGATGACATGAGAGGGCCTTGCCCACCGCAAAAATATCTGATGAAACGTAACACTTTGGGATAGACGCAAGGTGTAAAATTTCAACAAGGGTCTCTGGGGCTGTATGTAAGCTGTCACGGTTTATAGGCCAGACCTTCCCTAGAAAATAATATATACGCCGGGAAGGCTCTTCTGCTCACAAAACGCCTAATGGTAAGCAGTTAGTGAAGTCCAATAGTAAAGGCCATCTCACTGAGTAATCGCTGAATTGCGAAAGTAGCTTTGTAATAATAGGTTGGCAAATCGAGACAGTCTACGAAGTTATGAGAAGTCTAGTTATAATTCGTATAATTTTTCTCTGAGTATGACTAAATCTCGCATTTTATAAAATATGGTCCTTATTACTTTTGTTCCTAAATGACTTTCCCTTTTAACTTTGTGATTGATATTCTTTACGTAAAAATCTTGATTATTTATCACGTTTTCGTCTAATTTTTCGCTTGGAATGGTGAAATGATGAATTTTTCGGAAGGGTCGCTGGATAAAACAAGAGATTACTTTCAGTACGGCCATTAGGTGACTCGACGGTATTTTTAAAACATTTATTCAAGAGTAATGTATTACTTTAGCAGGTAATTTAGGTGGGCTTGTTTCTGGATAAGTATCAAAAAGTTTATAGGTACTTAGTTATATTATTTTTACGACCACAGAGACGCCATTTGCCCAATTTCTTCTTCTTTTCTTGAGAATTAGTTAATTAGACTTCAAACAATCCAATTATAAAAGGAATGGTTTCCTATGTCGAATATCAATTGATCCTCCGGGCAATGTTCGGACTCCGGGCTCCAGACACAACGCTTTTTTATTATATCTTGATGCTGGCTATTGATTCATTAACATATTACCAACACATCGAACACGCAGCAAAAAAAACCACTACGCCATACATATAGTCAATACGTATGGCGTAGTGGTTTTTTTAAGTGGTTGCCTCGCCATTGCTACTGCGCCGAGTGCTCTGGGTTCGATCCCCATACGGGACAAATATTTGTGTGATCCATAAATGGTTGTTCCAAATCTAAATGCTTTTTGTGTCCGTTGTTTGTAAATACCACCGCGACACAGCAAATACCTAAAAACCAACATTCATACTCAAAACAACTGTTATGGCTTTCGATGATTTTTGTGTCTATTTTTTTAGTATTTGTAAAGATCCTTGAGCCGATAGGATTGTAAAGTACAATGATACCTTAGAGCGAAAGATGTCTTAAAAAAATACACTAATTTCATGCCTGCATTACCCGGGACGAAAGAGAGATATGTCATATATACATGTAGGCTTTATTCAGAGTTGGAGATGTCTCTTTTAATTATTCAGCTGAGGTAACTAAGCTGAACAATTCTAAGAAATGGCTGACGATTGTTAGATACCAGTCACAGTTGGAGACTGTGCAGCTAACGACAATTTCCTCACAGAAAATTACATAAGACTATTCCAAGCACGGATATTAAAACAAGACAATCGATATTTATGTATACGCTTCTTATTATTACACAAGAAAACTGAGGCAGTCTATCAATTAAATTGGATGACAATAATTACATAGTTAATAAGATAATATATTGATACAATAAATATTCGATGCCATTAGCATTCAATCGAACATATGTTCGATATTAAGAACAACACTCGTCGCATTGTCACGATTTACTAGATGTCCGATTTATTATGATTTTGATTAAATGAATGTTCTTGATCAATTGATACTTGATATGCCATCGACACATCTGAAAGGAATGTGTGTGACTTCTTATACGATAAAACGATATGTCAAAGATCTTATTTTAATTATTTTCTCATACAGTTTATTGCCGCGATGTTATAGAGCGAGGGCGGAAATTGAAGCCTATATTGGTTATAATGTAAAAAAACTATGTCTAATATTTGGTTTATTTGATTTCCTTTAATGAATCTTAAATAGAGACTAATCACTATACCTATTATAAAAATACAGGCTGATACAGAAGTGTCTACTTCAGCTGCGATTTATAAGTATTTGTATTTCATGGTAAGGCGGTGGCGTAATTAATGTTTCAGCATATGTAAAGCCCAATACGTTTTTTCACAGTAAATGTATTAAATCAATATTTTACCTTACCTTTATACTACTTATCCCTCAAGAAAGTTCTTTTTTTCTACATGAACCCTATATCCTTTTCTGTGACCCTAAAACATATACGCGAAATTTTATGATGCTCGGTCGGCCTTAAATTCACATTCGTATTTAAAATATTAGTTAGGTTTCACTTGCATGTCATGGATGAGGTCACTAAAGGTTTTTCTGGACTAATATGAAGGTAGTGTACATTATGTACTAATATCATATAGAACGTATTGATAAAATATTGCAGGTAATTTCCTCCAGTCTGTTTTTTAAATGTACGTCAGAATATTAAAAGCGTCGTATTATTCACGTGCGAACACGGTGATAAAATCACTCTGGACATAGCAGGATATTAAATTTCCTTCGACACAAGCCTGTCTATTTGCTTATGTTTTTCGTTCCGTAATTTTAGACGGATATCGAAAATTTATTTCATCGTCAACCTGGTTTAAAAAATGTTCGTCAATTTGCAATCAGATTGACTGCCTGTTTTTATTGTCAGTTTGCTTTTCAAACTGAGATTATGTTACGTATATTTATGTTGTGACATTTTGTAACTGAAAAGCAATTACATTTTTATATGTTGTCATAGTAGATACATGAACCGCTAAACTAGGAACAACATGCATTACATGAAGAAGAATAAAACGGGAAATCTCAACTTCAAATACAAGACTTTTTTTGAAGTTATTTTGAAAAAGAAAGTATATCAGTTAGCTAGTGTTTGTATCTATGTTCAAACACCGGAAGAGTATTGTCTCCTTCTGTTTGATATCAGGAAGAAATAAGCGAGAGCTAAACGCTCGCCTAACATGTGTTGGCGAGCGATATGTGTAATAGGTAGATCTTTTTAATATCTAATCTTTTACAATATATTATGGTATAACTTGCTGACAAATTTTCTACTAATATCTATTAACGATTACTCTTCCGTTTAGTTGCCTTATTGTTTATGGCAGATATTTCTACAATTTAGACATTTCAAGCTAAGTGTTTACCATTTACTCACTCACGGCATCACAATAATTTTAAAGCTAAACAAAATCCGACAGACGGCCACTAGTAGAGACAGGAGGATAACGTATTACCAAACGCTGGAAGTTGGTAATATCTTTAATTGAAATGCGGCAGGCGGTCTGCGAGTCTGAATTTTTTACCAACTCGTTCGCTCCCCGACCGAGCGTTTTGAATACATTTATATTTAGTGACGAAACTTTCGCGACGTCGGGTTTTTTCGGGTTTTGCCAGACGCCCCGTTTTGTTTTTATCTCACACCTTTTTGGGAGTATGTAGTGAATACTCAACCGTTGCGGCTAAATACCAGGCTTAGCCGTCCATCGTCATTAATTAACTATGAACACGTAAAGGAGAAAGCCATAATGACGGGCGATAGTTGTGTCCAGAACTGGTCTGAATTTAATTCTTATTGTGATTTTGCAGCGTGGCTTGGTTGTACACGGAATTATTTGAGTTTCTATGTGTTTTTTTTGGTTGAGCGGACTATAAACCCATACAGACAATGAACACAAAATAGGTTAACACCTTGACTCGCAACAACTATTTGTAGCGTACAAAAATTTCAGTCCTGTGTATAGAACACCCGAAATTTGGTATAGGTACAGTCAACTGCGAGTCTTAAAGCACTGCGACATATATTATATATATGCAATCGAGTCAATTGGTTGATTGATTATCCAACATACAGACGAACAGCCTATCTCATTTTCTTAACACAATTTATTTTCCGATCTAGTTTAATCTCACGCTGAGCACGTTCTTACCAGAACGAATCATAATCACGTTCGTCTCAAATCACGGTATGATTTCTTGTTAACGCCAACTTCCTGTAAATGTTTCTTATGATATATTTTATTATAATGTTATGAAGCTAAAGTGTTAGTATGTACGCGTAAATCTCAAGAACAGATAGTCCGAAAAGTATTTTATGCCCATTTACTTAGAAAGGTTAGCTGTATCAAATGTGAACATTTGAATACTATTTTATATAATACTAGCTTTTGCTCGCGGCTTCGTTTGCGTGAAAGTAGGTTAGGTTATGTTAGGAAAAGTACTTTCTTGACATAAAATATAGCCTGTGTTTCTTGCTGATAATATAGCATTTTAATGGTGAAATAATTTTTTTCGGTTGAGTAGTTTTTGAGTCAAATCCTTACAAGCAAGCTAGCAAGAAACCAAAATAATTTCTTTCTCTTTATTAAGTAATAGTATATATGTAGAATGTCTTACGTTTACGCGAATGTTATACATTGAAAACCTACTTTATACTTTATACATATTTGAGCCTTTTGGTGTCGAAACGCTGGGGCCATGGGGTCCAAGTGCTGGTCTGTTTATAGAGACCTAACTAAGCGGCTCATCGACGCTTCGCGAGACCAGAGGGCTGGTATTTTCTTTGCACAAGGAATAAGTATTGGCATTCAACCTGGCAATGCTGCCAGTCTTCTGGGCACGTTGCCAATTGACGAGGATGCGGAGGAATATTATGACGCTTTTTATTTTGAAGTTTTATTTTCTCTTTTGTTTATATCAAGTATTTGTAAATAATTTGTGTATATATTATACTTTATACTGATTTTATCGCATTGTTTACTTTAAAACACTTATATTTACAGCCATGTTCATGGGGAGACTCCCCGTGAACAAGGCTGCTGATATGAATCTATAAATCTATCTATAATTTATCGGCCTCGATGGCGTAGTGGTTAGTGTAACCGACTGCCACGCATTTGTGTGCATGAACATGGATGTTTGTCTTGGTCTGGGTGTTTCTATGTGTAATGTGTACGTATTTACAAAAAAAAGTATATATGTATGTTTATCCATTGTCTAGTACCAGTACAAGCTCTGCTTAGTTTATAGTTAGTTTATTAGTAGAATATATTATGTGGTGGAATATATTAATCAAAGACGCACAAAGCTATCTATATCAACGTCCCAAGGACAGCATCCTTTGATCGCAGACGACCTTTCAGCGTTACTTGTAGTAACCACTATTGCTTACAGGGTTACGAGCCTGTACGCCCCTTAACTGCCGCCCCTTTCATAAAAAGAGGCTCCTATTTTTGGCTGGATTTAAGAAGAAACCTAACAAATACCTACTACGGGGCGAAACTTGAGGAGCGAACGGGCTCGTAACTGCTTATAGATCTACTGGTATTTTTTTATCATTATAAGAGTAGTATCAAGAAACATACACAAGTCACTGCTTGCTTAAGTTGACTGCACTGTTGACGTAGTGGTTTATGTGGTCACCACGCCACTGACATTGCGCCTGCGTGTTGTGGGTTCGAATCCCAAATCTCAAACAAATTCATGAGACAAAACTTTGTGTGATCTACAAATGGTAGTGCCGAATCTAGGTATTTTTGTGTCTGTTGTTTGAATGTTTTTAAAGTCCTTCGCGGCACAGGTATTATTCATACTGCGGGAGGTTTCTTTTATAAAATAAAACTAAAAGAGTTAAATAGGAACTACTCTTCCCTTATCTTCACTAGGAATACAAAGGGTTTTTTACGGATGACAGGTCCTATCCAGGTCCAGGTAACCTATATGTATGCTTTTCTCTACCTATGACAATTTCGCATATACGTGTATGCGAAATTTCATGATGATTGGTCGAATAGTTAAGGCGTGAACGCGTAACAAACAAACGAACAAACTCATTTTCGCATTTATAATTTTAGTTAGGATGTCATACGATTGTCTATATCATGTTCATATGCAGGTGCCTTTATCTATTTTTGAATAGAGTCTGAGTATTAAATTCCGTACTTTAAAATCTAGGCTAAATGTTATTTCTGCGGGCATTTGACCTATACAGCGCTTCCGCTTTGGCCGCCGCTGCACGTGAAAAAAACGAATGTACCCTCAAAATTAAAAAGGGGACTTAATTAAAATTCACGCTGCCTACACAAAATTAAGTCCATAGAAAAATGCAATATACGCTAGACACGCTTTATTTAATTTTGTGACGACAGACCGACTAAATTGAATCTCACTCCAGTACAATTATGTGGGTATTTATTTATCGTATAATTTTTCGCCCCATACAAGTCAGGAAGTTTGCTAGAAATTAAATTCAGTGTGATGTCGCTATAGTTGGAGCAACACCATGAATCATTTTGTTGATTCATATTTAATTTTTTTATACTGTATAATTATATCCAGGTCCATATTTTGACAATAATATTTTAAACTAGATTTGTTACTTTCATACTAATGGCCATCGAAAATCTAATGCCCAGATTTCTTTTATTGTTAATAACTGTACTTCTTTTGATAATTTAAATTTATCTACACCTACTCTACTTATAGATATGAAAAGAGTTAACGTTAAGATATAGCTTTCCTCAATTATACAGAAAAGAAGCAGATATGCTATTAGCACACGAAGAGTTAAGTTTCAGAAACGACCTATGAAGTAGTTTTTTATTGTTCTCAAAATAAAATCGGTTCAACAAAATCCCTTGCGAAGCAAAGCAAAAATGTTCATATGATAGCTATTTCTTTTACGTAAGCTCTTTTGTTATCTATTAAGCTAGTTATTTATAATTTTTTTGACACAAGTACAGTTATTATTAACAAATTTGTATGGATCTGATTTTCGGGCGTCGAAAATCAGATCCATACAAAATTGTTAATAATAACTGTACTTGTGTCAAAAAAATTACATATATAGGTACGTATAATATTATTTACTTTTATACATACAGTGGCGCTTTAAAAGTGTTTGTAAGAGATTTTGTTTTAAGACCAATATAAAACGTACCTACCAATTGGGATGATTTCTAGTTTTTACTTTGCATGTGCTAGTAGCAAATCTGCTTGT
This sequence comes from Catocala nupta, assembly GCA_963675205.1. Taxonomy (NCBI): domain Eukaryota; kingdom Metazoa; phylum Arthropoda; class Insecta; order Lepidoptera; family Erebidae; genus Catocala; species Catocala nupta. Next base: position 17,240,403 of record OY776104.1, read on the forward strand.
TTCCTGTGTAATATGTATCTTTCCATCGTCCTTTATAAATGTTTCTCGTAGTGATATGATTGCTTAAATAAATTGTCAGGCGCTTCTTTTAAATATTTTGAATTTGTATGAGTCGCTCGTATACGCGATATATAGCGACTCATACAAATTCAAAGTATTTGGCTAACTAACTTATGTGCTTACTTTTTTAGTTAGTAGGGCTACAGGGCTGCTTCGTTACTCTCACGGAATGAGTTTTCACTCGTAAGGAAAGTCATAGGCTTAGTTCACGTTCAAGTATTTTGTATAGAAAATGTTCATTGCGTACAGATTTTGGAAATATGCATTTGCTGTAAAGAAATGCTAGATAGAATTTACCTGGGTAATGGCCAGTTTCACAGCTATAAAGTAAAAGTTACCCGAAAGATAAATGGCATGCTGACTCACTCTTGTTAGGTTAAAGAAGAGAGAAGGCGAGACTTTTATCTTGTAGATAAATGCTATTTGGAGATAGTTGGACAAGCGTAGTATACAGGATGTCCGGTAATTAATGGATAACCTGGTAATGTCTTATAGTGGAACTGACGAACGTTCAGAAAAAAATATGAAAAGAAATCTATCCTAACTAGGTACTACCTGAGATATGTTTTTTTTTAATTACCATGTATAACTTTCTTGTATACTACGACCATAATTGAATGAAATCCATCGGTTTTTTGTTGTTTTATTATTAAACACTAATTATGCTAATAGTTAGACAGTCAAAAGTATGCTATGCTAATAGCTTGCACATTTCAATATATATAATTATTTTTTTTATTATCTTTCTTTTCATTTTTTCTGAACGCCCTTCAATTCTACTATGAGACATTTCAAGTTTATCCATTAATTACTGTATAATTATCTAAAGTTAAAACGTCAGAATAGTATAAATTATAAATAGCCCTGTATTAAACTGTCCCACTGCTGGACACGGGCCTCTTCTCAGTGTGATAAGAGTTAGGCCATAGTCCACCAGGCTGGCCCATTGCGGGTTGGCAGACTTCACATATCTCCGAAAACACTTACGATTACGATGTTTTCCTTCATCGTTAGAGCGATATTGTTGATTTTCTGAAATTGTGTGCGTATTTAATAGGTAAATATGAAATACGCACACAACTTCGAAAAATCAGAGATGCGCGCCTTGGGATTGAACTCGAGACCTCTGCGTAGCAGTCCAACGGTCTGCCAGGCTATCGCTGCTAAGTGTATAATACTTAAGGCGAGTGCCGATTGCTTCTTTCTCCGACAAGCCGGCGTATTCATATTGTGAACTTCATTTACCCTCTGTTAATTAATTATCTGCTTTTATATAAATATATACTAATACTATTCTGAAAGAGATAGTCGTGTGGACGCCTATATTTAGTGAGTAATGCCTTTAGAACCCACGTACAGAGACCGTGACCAATTGAAAACCCAGAATCTTATGCCAGCACATCAAAATAAGTGACTACATTTGTGCGATAGAACTAAGTCTCGTTTTTTTAAACTATTGTGTAAGTTATTTTATACTCTAATGCTCACGTAAATACGATTATAAGGACAACAGTCACATTCTGTGGCATTGCTATAACAATTTTAGCAGGCGCGCAATGTAATTCACATAAATTGTAAGCAACAAAACACGATACAAATTATATGAATGTAGTATTCACTTAAACACACATAACGAAAGAAAATGTTACACATAGAGAGTAATAAATAAAGTAGCTTGATATTATATTACGCGTCGTCCTCTGCTAATATTCTTTTAACAAAAAGAAATATTGGACAATGAGTTATAAGCTTGAAGACAAATAAATCACGGCGCGGGTAATGCGGCTTCCGACCGTTAGCGCCGTGTGGATAAGCTGGTGAATTTATTTTGTGCCACTACAGCGTAAGCTGTTCTTTTTTTATATATCCAAGATTGGAAGCAAGTGTACGGATCGTAACTATAGGCAGGCTACGGTACCTACCTCCTACTTTTGACTTGTCAAAGGTAGAGTTTACTGTAGCTTGCCTATGGGCTTAGGCTGCAAAGCTCTAGCTTTGAAGTTTTTTCGCGACAGTAGCTATGCTGTGGCGAAACTTTCAAGTTGTGACGGAGAACTGTGAGTTCCTTATCAAATTTATTTTACTAGCAGACATGAAAGCATGCAATGATTCTGAGGAAGACGTCAATCGATTGTCTTTTTCCTGTTACAATTTACATTCTACCTTAGCATGGAAAATTGTAATGAAATAAATCATAATATACTAAACTAGATGTTCGCGCGGTTTCACCCACGTTTATCGGTACTGCGCCGCCCCTTGGGTCGTAGCGTGTTGTTATATAGGTAGCCTGTAGCCTTCCTCGATAAATAGGCTATCCAACACTAAAATAATTTTTCAATTCGAACCAGCAGTTCCCGAGATTAGCGCGTTCAAGCAAACAAACAAACAAACTCTTCAGCTTTATAATATTAGTAGATATAGATAAAAATAATCGATTTAAGAAAAATATTTTATAAGTACTAGATTTTGTCTGCGGTTCCGCTCGCGTAAATGCAGGTCATGTCACTGTTATATCCCTCGAGAACAGTACTTTTTTCTGGATGAAAAGTCCCCTATATTCTTTTCTGTAAAGGGTTACCGATCATCATGAAATTTCACATACGCCTTGTCGGGGGACAAATTTCATGATGTTCGGTCGCGTAGTTAAGGCGTGATAGCGTAACAAACAAACAAACTCACATACGCATTTACAATACAAGTTAGGATAATAAAAAATAATGAGATAGGCATATCCATTCAACATTACGCTATGCCATCCCGGAAGCACGTTGCGTAGCTAAATATATGACCAGGAGGTGTGGTGTTATCACTTTGAAATTGGGTTTTATCCTACATCTTTCTTCAAGATCCTAGCCCTTACTCACCCGGCCGGGTATTTATTATGGTATTAACGCTGCGAGATAGATGATGGTGACATATCTATTAATGTTGAAAGAACTCAGAAAATTTGTTCTTAGGTGAGAAAAGATATATGTATGTAATGCAAAGTGCACAGTATAAGTATCAACATATTTCTCTAATAAGCTAAACCTTCAGATCGAAATTCGGTCACGACGGCCATCCCGAAAAGAGACTAGCTCTGTTAAGAATGGCCTCAGGCGATATTATAGTGCATAAGCGTCGGTGTGCGAAAAACATGCACCCTCTATTTACTATCATAATCCAATGGTTTAGCCAGCCGACACGGTCAGAGAGATCAGGCGCAGGACCAACAAATAATATGTTCTTTCCAAGGCACGGCGGTGGACAACACCGCCATCTTCCTAACTTCGGGCTGATATTGAGAATTTATTGTCTCTAATAATAAAACACTCCTTGTGCACTGAAGAATGTCAATCCTGCTTAAACTAGAGAAGCACGCATGACTGAGTAGACAGAAGACCTCCATATCACGCTATGTTCCTAGGGTGGGAAAAGCTTCTAAAGCCTCATCAGAAGATACAAGCGGATTAGTGATCCCATATTCTATCAAAAGAGTGACTTATTTTGTGAGGTAGCAGAGGGAACGGCAATTACGAGCATCAGAGTAGTGGACATACCGTTCAACTGCCACGCAAAAGTCTCTCAAAATGTTCGAGGTTAGGTGCGTATTAGCCAGTTGAGTCGACATACCGCGACTGCTGTGCATGATGTCTAGGGTTCGAATCCCGGGTCAGGCCACCAAAAAATTATTGAGTTTTTCTGTTAAGAAATCTCAATACGAGCCCGGAGTTAGAAAGTTGGCGGTGTTAGACACCCCCGTGCCTCGGAAAACACGTAAAGCCGTTGGTCCTGCGCCTGATCTCTCTCCGGTCGTGTCGGATTATCCGTCTCATCGGGTCATGAGAGTTAAGGAACAGAGAGTGCACTTGTGTTTGCGCACATACTTGTGCACTATAATATCTCCTGCGCAGATGGCCAGTCTCCGTTAAGATTGGCCGCCGTGACCGAAATTCGGTTTGGAGGACATTATATTCTTCGCCAAATGCAGCCCGTCTAGCTTGTCAGAGCGAGCTTGTTTTTTTACACAAAGATGGCAAACTAGTATATAGCTCGCAAGATAGAAACCCCTTTTCAGATCCGCTGTTACGGTAGCCTATAATCGCTTGGAAAACTAGGGTATTATCCACATTCATTCAGGGCATGGGAAATTAAGATGGGTTAAAAGGAAAGGAATTGGAGAGATAGATATTATCAGCTGAAATTCAAATAACTTTAACAAAACTAGTAATTCGAAATCGTTTCACGCATTATGAAGAATAACAATATTGTTAAAGACTTACCTTTTTTTTACTTTACTTAATTATATCAGCCATAAACAAATTCTTGGTATACTAAAGTCATGTTTTTGAACAAATATATGGTATATATATATATATATATATATATATATGGTAACAAATAATGGTTGCGTAAATAATATTCGAATTGCTAAAGAGCCACTACCCACTTGCAACCGGTTTAAAAATAATCGGATAATAAGATAACGGTTTATATTTAAAAAAAATATATACCCTGAGTCTCAGTGTTACCGTACATGTTCCAGCGGTACTACTGCATAAGTTTGCACTCGTTAGCATGCAACGGTATGGTCCAAGTTTGATTCCGGGGCAGTTTCCCAGGGCAGGTGAGGTACCTCTGGTGTTGTAAACGTTCATTAGGGATCTACTTACCACCAGGCAAATAAAATACATTTGTATGACTTTTCAGATGAATAAAAATCACCGAATTCACCGTAAGTTGGTGGGTAAAGTAACCAGCCAGACAGACTGTAGTAGACAGGCGTACGAACGGACAGCCGGAAAGGCAAGTGCGATGAGGGTTCCATTTCGTTCGTTTATTTTGGGTCCATAACCCAAAAAATACTTCTCAACCCAGCAGTGTGCAGGGACTCTTAGAGGTACTTAGAACCAAACTATTTAAATAACTAAAACATTTATTAAAGTATTGCTAAACAAAGCTTTTCAGTTCTGACGAATATTTGACCTCCAAGTTATTCTTGAAAGTATTATTAATGCTCGTATTAAGTTTTAATCTGCCTTATTAGTTATTGAGGTCTTACTTTACTATTATAATAACAAGACTGCGTTAAACACTAATTTAAGTCGACTAACGCTTGTGTACCTAAAGCATAACTTATGGAACGTGTGTTTCTGTGTATGAAGAAAGAATGGACGAGAAAAGACTGACTAAGAAAGTTTATAAGGCTAGTATAAATGGAACAGTCACAAGAGGAAGACCTAGGCGATCAGTTCGAAGACGTTCTGGGCAAAGGCCAGGTTAAGAGCACCGTAAATCGACGAGCGTGTATGAGGAATGTGATGAAAGTGAATGAAGCCAGAGAAGTGTGTCAAGATCGTAGCAAATGGAAATCCGTAGTCTCTGCCTACCCCTCTGGGAAACAGGCGTGAATCTATGTACATGATGTTTCTGTGTCTATCTTTCTGTTTACTTCTAATATGGCGCAATAAAATGTGTAAGATCTGCTTTCAATGGAACCCTGGCTGAATTAATGACTGCAATAAAGATTTTTTGTTTGTTTTATTTCTTAGTTATTTTTATTTTCTATAATTGTATATCACATGTTTGATCGCTGCGCGCTGTAACTATAATCCTAATATGTACTATAGCAATTGGAGGGCCTTGGTGACCTGTTATACAGGTTTTATAAAACCTACTTCAGGCACCAATTCTCTCACAGTGTTAAGTCATTTAAGCTGATTGTAAATTTGTTGTTTGTTACTTTGTATTAACAACTGTCAAGAGATCAAATAAAAAAATTATAAATTTATTTATTTATTTTGTATTAGTTAGTAGTACAACATGGTTGAGAAACAGGACACTTTAGCAGTTCAAGGCAAAAAATATGCGTGTGATATGAAAAAAATTATTATTGCATCCAATTTCTGTAAGAACCTGTGTTATTTTTTTTAAGTGCGTGTTATTAATTATTTGAATAAATATTCATTAAGTGTCTCTGATTGGGCAAGGTAACATAGGAAATGCCTCAATTGCGCCAGAGTATTGCGTGTTCAATCCTGACACAGAACCACCATACTTTTAAAACATGATTGATGACTACTATCATGCTTAATTAATAAGCATTGCTAAACTATTAAGGGCAAACAAGTATACAGCACAACTTGCGGATTACCGACTGTTATAAGATGAAGAAAATGCTAGCAACGCAAGAAATGATCATTACTGCTGCCCCTTGCTTAATTCGACCAAAGTGATAATACGTCCTGCCTAGTAAGTGGTTACTATTTACTATAATGCCTTTGGAGGTACGCCAGAGGAGCCCTTGGCGCAATGCCAACCCTTAAAAGTTTTAACAGCGTGAAGGACGCTGGTTTGCATACCTTCACCTCAAGAAGCCGGGTGGAATAGGATTCTCCCCAGGAACAACAATTAATAACTAGGTTGTCTGGTTGCAATCTGTAAAGCGCTTCGCTTCGCTTTATATCTCATGTAAGGATTTAGATATAGGTTTACTCCGAAGTTCTCAAAAATTCTAAAATAGTTAGTTAGTTGGACGTGTGTTATCCACACTAGCCCCACAATTAGGCAATTGTGCGTAATTCTAAAATAGTTATGTCATATTACATTCCTGCCATATGTTACGTTACTTGCAGTGTGCTCATACATATAGAAAAATGTTGCACATACACATTCACACTCACATCTTAACAACTATCAATATACATAACTATATGAGAGACATTACTATAAGGTCCATCATATCATATTTATTAGTTCCAGATCTAGGCACAATCAAAATTAACAAAACACCTAAAATCTGTTTATTATTTAAACAATAACTTATAGTTAGTTTTAAGGTGCAATAAACCTTTATCTATAATACTTCTAAATTATATAATACTTAATCTATGTTCTCTATAATTGGTTTTAGACTTCTGAACTCTTCTTCAATTTCTTGCAAGGTCCTATCCTTAGTTTCTGGTACTACAAAATATAATACAAGCAAACAAACCGCTATAGCGGTTCCATAAGTCGCGTAAACGCCTTCCACGCCTGCATTTTCCATCAAAACCGGCGTAAGTTTTAATGACAATGTGTATAATAAAGTAAATACTACACCAGTGATACAAGAACCACTACCTTTATGCTCCAAAGGAAACACTTCTCCAATTAAAGCAAAACATACTGGTATAAGACCGATGTTAACGATAAAACAGTGCAGTACAATAAGAATGGGCGTCAACCATAAAGCGGATAATTTAAGATCTATAACGCAAGAAATCAACAACATCAACGCCACTGTCACTATACCAAATGAAAACAAAATGGCGCGTCTTCTATAACGTCTGATGATGAAACAAGATGATATCAGCGCGATGATTGTCAAGAAATCTGCACTCAAAGAGCAGTATACGGCTACAGACTTATCGCCTATTAGTTCCACCATTATCTGCACCACATATACCGCGATGTAATACTTACCACACAAGTCTAACAGCAGAGTTAAAAGTGACACAATTATGAATGGTCTCACGAAATCTTTTCTAAAGAGGAACTTGTACCATTGTTTTGTGATCGGATCCTTCATCTTCTGCATTTGCGATGAAAGCAATAGGTCTAGCTCTTTCATGTTAGAAGCTCCGTGTAGCCACACGAACGATTCTTCACTGTCCTTGAAACGACCTTTCATTGCCAAGTAGGAAGGACTTTCTGGCCAGAGGAGCGTTAGAATTATTGCAATTGCTGGCAATATAAAGGCAAATGTGGCGATTTGGCGCCAGTTCCAAAACAGTGATGAAGCATGGCACATTAGAGTGCCAGTAGCTATTGATACTTTTTTTATGGTCACAAAATAGCCTCTTCTTTTAGGGTCAGAATATTCGCCGATGATCATACTGTTGATATAAACTCCACCAACGGCTAGACCCTGGATAATTCGGGCAGCGAAAAGAGCTGGAATATTATGGGCTAATGGAAATATGGCCCAACCGATGAAAAGAAACAAGTTGCTAGTAATGTGAGCGACTCTTCTACCAAATATTTGAAAGATCGGTGACAGAATAAAGAATCCAAACGTACCGGCGAATCCATTGCTTGCAGCTGGAATACAAAAAAATTATTGGTTCAGCAGCCAATGGCATTTTGGCATATTGCGAATTTAAAAAGCAGTTCTCTAAATGTTTCCCGAATGAAATTAAGGTAATGTTAAATTAAAAGGTTATTCTTAAATAAACTGAATGGAATAGTTAGAAGGAATAGATTTTCCTTTGGCTAAACCATAATCGCTTAGTAATTCTAGAGAAATAATTATTAAGAGTACCATGACTACCCCTTATGAAGCTCGCGCATTACGTAACTTTTTCCACTCACCTATCCATGATGCCTGGCTTGAAGTGGCTGTAATATCGGTGCTGTTTGGCGACAATAGGGCGGGGCTCAGCACTGAAGGAAACGAAAGCATGAAACCCACGCTCACCGAGTAGAATAAACCTGTCGTCAGTATAAAGATCTGAAAGTTAAAATACAAATCAAATCGATTTATAAATCATTTATTTTAAATATAGACCAGAAAGTAACACAGTCGTCGAAGTTTTGTGGTTAGGCGGATTGCCTACTAAAGATACAATTTATTTTTCTATGTCTTTGCAACATAGGGAGCTATAAAAATGGTCAAGCCTTAATGTATCTTCCTAAAATTCACTGTAGCGTGTACAACGCCAATATCTATTTTTTATTCAACATTTATTTCGGAAAAGTGTACTTTCCCGAAATAAAAGTTTTGGCCGAACGCCGCAACGCGCTTTAAGGTTATGTTTGTTGTTACTGGTAGAGAGAAAGGCAGATGACGCTTAACGTGGTTGTGTGTACTCCTACTCGGTACTGTCATACTAAGCAGTCCTTGGCCTGTATGCCGAAGGACATGCCGTTTTTTTAGCACCTAAGATTTTTGGCTACATACCTTCGTTACCCAGGTTCTCTGGGTCATTACCATAGGCCCTGGGAGCAACAAGAGTCGTGAGGACAAAAGACTGCTGATCAAATAGATGTTAATAAATAAATAAATCTTTGCTGCCTTCTTTTAGTCAATAATAATAATAATATCAGTCTACTAAACTGTCCCACTGCAGGACACGGGCCTCTTCTCACTGTAAGTAGGGTTAGGCCGTAGTCCACCACGCTGGCCCAGTGCGGGTTGGCAGACTTCACGTATCTTCGAGAACATTATGGAGAATTCTCAAACATGCAGATCCCTTCACGATGTTTTACTTCACCGTTAAAGCGAGCGATATTTAACTTTTAAATAGACACATAGCTTCGAAAAGTCAGAGGTGATCCTTGGGATCGAGACATCTGCGTGGCAGTCCAACGGTTTTTCACTAGGCAATTGCTCTGGTGAAAATTGAATACCAGCGCTATTTCTACCAATTGTGCGTACTTTTGGTCAAGTAGTTGTAATTGAAATTTTCATCAGGATATTCTCACCGACTATCAAGACTATTTGAGTAGTTCTGTGGTATAAGTTCATGTTGTTGATGTGTACCTATACTGAGTTTTTTTTAACACGCTTTTATTAGCTTGGTATGTATCTATGAATCTATGTAACGGAATCTTTGAACATGATTTTCACCCTCTTCAAACCGACGGATTGATTTGAAATGTTGCACACTTATCGAGGACCGATGACAATACAATAACTTAGGAAAATAAAAATAAATAATAGTTTAAAAAAATAAAACTAAATAATAGTTTGTTTTTTAATAAGCGTGTTTTTTAGTATTTAAAATTATTATTTATAAGGAATTATCGGTAGCAGTATAGTCAAAATACATCTCACTACGTATTAAGTGGAACCAAAAATGTTAGTAGTTGGATAGGTAATACACTTCTGTTACTTGTTCGGAGATAATATACAGGCAGGTATATATGGATATGTTTTAAGAATCAAATATAATTCATTACTTGGCAGTTGGCACGAACTTTAATTTGGCTAGGTCCGATTGGAAAACTGACAGAAGTAAAGACTTAAATAATAATTTTTATTTTTACTTTTCTCTGTCTTTAGAGTCGCCTTATATGTTCTCACCTGTCTCCAAAAATATAAATCAGCCATAGCACTTATTCCAAAGCTCTCGTCGACTTTTATTCACACGGATATATATCACGTCACTAAAACTTATTTACTTACGCATTATTTTAAAAATATCATGTTTATTCATCATATAGTTAATTTATATATAACTTATTTTAGTTTATGTACTTGTGATTTGTAGAAGAAACAGAATTTAGGCGCCAAAGCTATCTAAAGATATTTTTGAATAGTTTGATATATAGTGTGTCAATAAACATAACATTAAGCTTAATGTCGATTAACCACTTTTTACTTATTCATTACAGCACTATCTATTTCAATCCCTAGTACCATAATGTTTGAGCTAAGTATGTTTTACAAATCAATGTCTGTTTTGCAAGACATGATTGATTTCAACTGGTACTCATAAAAAACTGAGTATAGCATCCGTCAGAAATGATAATCCGTTCGTATAACGTTGGTTTTTATAAGGTAAGTTGGTACTGGGGTTCCTTAAGTAAAACTGTAACAGGTTATTGTTCTTTTTTATTGAACATATAACTATACCCGTGGCTTTGCTTACGTAAATGTAGGATATGTCAAATTTCAATCCGTCGGCAAGAGCAATTTTCCGGGATGCAAGGTACACAATTCCTTTTCTATACACCTGACTACGTTTATGCGAAATTTCATAAAACAAATACAATATTAGATACAAGCCTTATATTTGCATGAATCAGTTGTACATTTTTTTTATTGCCTTTATTGGCAGACGAACAATCGGTTACCACTTTCCATCAGGTGGGCCACCACCTGATGGAAAGTGGTAACCGCTGCTCATGGACTTCAGCAATGTCAGGACACAGCAAAGCCATCTGCCCACCGTAAAAGAAGAACTCTCTTTAAACCTCGTTTGAAGAAGGACATATCATAGCGCTTGGGAAACACCGAAGCAGGCAGTTAATTCCAGAGTTTGCTCGTACGTGGGAGAAATGATCGCTGAAAGCGTACCGTCTTGGATTTGAACATTTCTAGGTGATATGGATGTATCCTGCATCGTTGTCGAGTGGTACGGTGATAGTAAGGGGCCGCTGGTACCAAATCAAACAGTTCATCAGAGCACTCCCCGTGAAAGAGTCGGTAGAACATGTAGAGAGACCCAAAGTCTCTCTGTTGCTTCAATGACTCCAATCTATCCGTGATATTGGGATCATCGACGATTCGAACTGTCCGTCTTTGTAGGGAGTTAAGTGGATCGAGATAGTAGCAAATTAAATTCCTCAATTAATATTGCAAACACCGTTATACTTCATAGATGCTCCATTCTTACAATATGATTATTATTACCCTTTATTACTTTTAATATTAAATTACACTGTACAATCAAATTTGAACACTTCAACATCAACCGTTTAACCGTGTTGTGCCGACGAAGTCAGGAGCAAAAGTGATTGCCGGCTGTTATCGTTTCGTTTTATAAAACACTGTTATCGCACGATGTGACGTCACGTCCGTCTTGATTTTAATATTTTTCTAGCGAAGTCAAACGTGTGCGACAACATTTATGATGATCGTTCAAGTAGTAGTAGTAGTAGTATAAATTAATAAATTGTTAAGGCGTGAAAGCGTGACAAACTAACTCATATCTGCATTTAGTTTAGTTTTGTTTAGTTAGAATAGCAAGGATGGGTCGCGATTGCATGTGAAAGCGATTCGCGCGGACCCGCCGATTGCGGTTATGTCGAGAAACACCGTGGTAGGTTTAGTCGGTATTACCGGGATGTCACTCACCATCTTTCCCCGGTGAGTCCGAGATAATCTCTCCGTCGTACCGCGGAAAGCATGTTAAAAAAAAAGGAACGATATGCAAATTCATCACTAGAAAATGAAATAAGAAATAAGTAGTATCACAACTATTTATATTTTTGCGGAGGTGTGCAGTCAAATCGCTTGATACCAAAACATCTTTTGAAGTTGCCACGTTGTACGTAATTGAACGAAACCAATTACTTTTCATTTGAACGCATCCACTCCATGTATGGGAAAGCAAATATTTTTCTCTAAAAGAACACGACCTGCGATGTGGACTGTAAGTAACCGTACACCTGTACACCCTTGACAACGTGAGCAACAAAACCCACCCTCCGGTGTTCGGAGGCTAACTTTTTAATTGGAAATTATTCGGGTGTCGATCGTGGTCTCGACGGATTTCATTTTATTTTTGTTTGGCAACCCTTGTTGTGCGTGTTTTTGACGTTTGGCATGCACTTTTGATTGTTGAACGAGAACTTTTTACCGCCGTCGCTTTTGACAGCTTCACGGATGCAGGTAGGCAGATAACGCTTTTTGTTGAATTATGTACTTTTATGGTGCTACTGGCTGTCCCACGTGGTTTACTCACGTTTAGGATGACGATCTGGTTCGCTCCCGTAGCTCGTAGCGTTATGTTAAGTAAGAAGTAGTTTTTTATTGGGATAGAATTTGAAATGGTCTGTCTGGTAGTTGTTGAGATTATTTGTTAGAAACAAAAATACAAACATAATATTGTCTTCCGTTTATGCGAATGTTATACATTAAATTATTAAGTTTACACTTGTACCGACGTTTCGGTTTCAGCAGTTATGTTCACGAGGAGTCTCTCCGTGAACATGGCCACTATACCTATAAACAGTTTTACTAATATAAATAGCTAAATTGTAGTAAAGATTACCAATAGTAGTGCAATAATTTCAAAATTATGCAATAAAAGTGTTTTATAATAAACAACGCGATAAAATCCGTATAAAGTAAGTAGTAGTTTAATTTCAAAAGTACAAACATACATAAATACATATATTTATCTATACTAATATAAGGAAAGATTAGATTTTTTTGTTTGTTTGTAAGTGTTTAAATCGAATACTATTGAACCGATTTAAAAAATGCTTTCACCAATAGAAAGCTATATTATCACCTTATTAAATTAAATAGCTAATAATAATTAATTAGCTTATTTTTTTATAAAATAAAGCTATATATGCTTGATTTTATAAAAAAATAAAGGTTCTATTCTAACATAACCTAATCTACATTTGCGCAAGCGAAGCCGCAAGCAAAAGCTAGTTCTTTATAATATTAGTATTGTATAAATATAAACTACGCGCGCTCCGTAGTTTACTTATATAGGTGATGTACCTACTCCTATATTGTCTTCTTCTTTGAACAACACAATATCTCCACGATTGCTTTTTAATTATTTCTATAGTATCTCGTTGTCCTCGGTATTGTTTTCACACGAAGAAATATCAATTAAAACTGCAGCCTTCCAAGACAAAACATTGGAACGAAATTATTTGTTTCTATGTTGAGTTGTTACGGTCATTATTTTATAGCAGCGATTACTCTACTAGGAAATACCTACGTGAGTTAATACTTATCGGCCTCTGTTCGCACAGCAGACAAATAAAATACCATAAAGATATTTTACCCTTTGTTTTGCATGAGTACATACATTTTAATACTGCTCTCATATGCTTACTGTATATTAATGTTATTTAAACAATGCATATGTCTATGCAACAAACCCTCGATCTCTGAATTAAAAAATGTAGTAAATCTCCAAAGTTTTTATTCAAATTTTATTTATTTTGAATCGGTTGAGTATTTTATGAGTTTATTTATTATAAATAACAAGTGAGAAACGGCAATAAATCGCCGTAAATCTTGGAGTTCGAAAAAATAGTGTCACGTGACCTTCAGGTCTGAGTTCAAAGGCATAGTCATTTCGGGGTATATCGACTATGCTGAGTCGAATGGCGTTGACCGCGAGTCTCTAGCTCTTACGGTACTTGAGTTGAAAGTTGTATAACAGACAGACGGACGGACAGACGGACAAAGCTGTTGTATAAGAGTTTTTTCGAACTCTTAAAGACAAATCTTTCCTGTTTATTATATAGGTATAGATATAAATAACCGATGGATCCCTTATTTAATTACTGTGTCGCGGAAACTTTACAAACATTCAAACAAAGAACCTCCAGACTCGGAACAACAATTCTGCCGTCATGAGGGAAAAAGACGTAACAAAATTTTTTCGCAATTAATTTCTTTTCGTATTTAGAATCATTAAAAAAAGACGCACATGCCAGAATTTTTAAATATATCCATCCGTCTTTTTTCCTAACAACGGCAGAATTTTTGAATCACACAAAGTTTTGTCCCGGGATCCGAATCCACAACACTCGGCGTAGTGGCCGTGACATGGCGATCACTTAAACAACTACGTTATCAACGCAGTCTAAATCGAATTCGGTTAAAGATTGTCTTTTAAAGCTAAAGTATTTCTGATGTATATTGTACAGTTCCCGAACGCTAATAAAATACGGTACTTGGTACCTAAATGAAAGAGCGACAAATTTTAATTGCAATTCAAGATTGTTGCCAGATGAGCTCGGCGGCAAGTCTGGGAAGTATAATTCTAATTAACTCAATTAAGATTTTTACTAACGATGCTGCCAGCTTTTTTGTACAGAAGCAAGAACTTCGAAATGTAGGTTACTTTGTGCCGAACTTATTTTTTTCTGAATGTACATGTAAAAGCAGTTCATTATATGATTGAATCATTACTTAAGATGGTATTACGACGACATATTTTTATCTATACTAATATTACAAGAAGGACAGGTTTGATTTTTGTTTGTTTGTTTGTAATGATTTAACTGAACATCGATTAACCCGGTTTTGAAATTCTTTTACGATTAGAAATCTATATTATCACCGAGAAACATTTTATTCAAAATGAAAGTACTGTTACACCTAACCTTGCTATATGCGAAAACTAGTATAATGTACATAGGTATGTACATAGTCACCGCCTATATTCCCGATGGTTAAGCAGAGGTGTATAAAGATCAAAGCTCATTGGAGCCACCTGTCACCCGACTAGAACCACCTCATCGCTCGGTGTCTACTTGTTTATGACAGATGGTCCACGGTTGTGAGCCGCGTGTCAACCAGTGAACGCCAGGTGGTCCACGGGTGGACGCCGCGTCGGCAACGAGTGGACGTCGCGTGGTCAACGAGTGGACATTGCATTGTCCGTGAATAGATGAGTAGTTTGTCATGGATCGTCACTGTGTCTACATGTCTCTCGTCTCGCGGACGGCGTATGGACCACTCACGGACGACGTGCGATCCATTCGGGAACAGCGCGTGGGTAACGCAAGGCAAGCGTGCGGGCAACGGGTGGTCACCGAGTGGCCCACTCGCCGTCCGCGCGCGGTCAGCCGGCGGGCGAGGTGTCTGGAGTTCAGCGTATAACCATACTATTCCATACAAAGAATACTAACCGCCCGAGGCGAGGCGGTGCTGGTCGGTTCCCCGGTGGCCCTAATGAGCTATGACCTTAACACCAACATTTTGCCAGCTTTGATTTTAGGTCACACGGTAAATTAGCCTCTTGGCATTCACCGATCACAGTTCCAAACACCATACTACAGAGATTTTTCTAACATCAAACCCAATAACGTCATATCTTACTCGGGATTCGAACCCGAGACCTCATACACAGCAATCGCAATCACTACCGCTGCGCCACCGAAGCAGTCTTACAATCGAGGTTGCCTAAACTAGGATAACGCTCGTCTGATAGTTAGCGGTTACCGTAACCTACAAGGGTCACACTGAAAGTTTTTAGAAAATAAAAGTCGGAATGATATAGAATCCTGTTAATATTCTTATTGCTTTTCAAAGTAGTCTCCATTCCTTTCTAAGCACCGTCAAATGCGATGGAACCATTGACTGAAGCAGTGAGCCCACTCTTCTTTAGGGAACTCTTCCACGCCTTTTTCAAATGAAGACACGACATTTTCAGGGTTTATAAAACGAATTCCTATAAGTTTTTAAATTGCCGCCAATTTGCAAAACCAAATAACATATGAATTCATTACACATCTACAGATTTCCAGAGAGTACCGAATACGAAATTTAAATAATTTGTCCATCGGCTGCTTTTGTTACTGACCTCTTCTAAAAACTTTCAGTGTGACCCATGTATGTTCGTACATACACGATATCTGGAGAATTACTCATGTAGTGTTAACCCTTCAAAAAAGGAGTCTTGGTAGAGGCAAAGTTATCCTTATTTTTATATTTCCGCACACTATTTACATAATATGGAGCCTGAAACCCGTTAAGCGCCGAAAAACAATAATTACAGAGTTGATTGGTTGTTTTATAAGTGTTATGTCAAAATAACAGCTTTTCACTGAATACGGTAAAATACGATACCTATCACAAAAATCAATTTACATTTTTTTGTTTGTCTTTCTGTTTGTTTTGGCAATTCTTTGAAACGGCTGGGCCGCTTTTGGCGGAAATTTCACTGGCAGATAGTTGATGTTATAAGGAGTAACTTATTCGACTATTATTTTAGAAAAATAGAGAACTAGAAACGTTAGACGAACAATGTCGAAATACTATGAACGTGATTCGACTGCGTGTGTCAAATGCATGGTTGTGTGCGTGTAGTGTTTTTTCATTAATTTAATGTATTTCTAATGCATATTTTATAAAAATATTTGGATTCGCCCTTCCTTCTCCATATAAACTTTAACTGTGCCAAACATTTCATACTCCTTCACGAATCCTGCGCAATTTTCGTAAAAAGGTATACAAAGATTTTACTTTACCTATTAATATATATGTAGGTAGATAATTGCATACACGTTGTCAGGGGTACAGAAAAGCACATAGTGTACAAGCAAAATTCATATACTTTTTTCAGAAAATTTATTTTAGGTTGCGCGCGGCGGTAGCGTCATGGATAAGGGATTGAGATCGAGAGGTCGCAGGTTCGAATCCTATCCATTGCACTATCGACGTGACTCGATAACCACTCCTAAAATAAGCATTCTAGCTTTGCTAAACTGCTAGTAAACTTTTAAAAGAAAATAGAGAACTCTGTACTTGGTTGACGACAATAAGATATATGACGTGGGTCTTAAAAAAGTAGTTTGTGATATATAGTTATAATGTCTAATATAAATTTCACTGCCTACCTCTTACAGGATACATAGATTTAAGTTTTTATATTTATTTACATTTTCACAACGGTTTAAGAACTATAATTCCCGTGACTGTAATACCAAAATTCATCCTGTTTTAAAATTATATGGTCTTATTAAACTATTTTCGGATTTAATTTTATATATTTATTTTTAACTAATATTATAAATGCGAATATTAGTTTGTTTGTACGGAGGTCACACTGAAAGATTTTAGAAAATAAAAAGTGTAATGACATAGTAATATATAATATAATTTGTAAAAACAAATGACATATGAATTCATTACACATCTATAGATGCCCAAAGAGTTCCTAATTCGAAATTTATTTAATTTATTCATCGGCTGCTTTTCTTACTGGCCTATTCTGAAAACTTTCAGTGTGACCCACGTATGTTAAGCTATCATGCGTTGAGTATTCGACGAATCATGATGAAACAAACATACACGTTGTCAGGGGTACAGAAAAGGACATAGATTACTTTTTATCCATCCTATTTCCAAGTAATTGGAAATTGACATAACGATACCTTAACATTACATTTTCGCGAGACATACATATATATACTTACTTAAGTTCATATATGTATGTCTACACGACTGCAATGATAAATTTTTCCTCAACATATTCATTGAATAAATATGTTGAATATCAAATTTATAGGAAGCACTTATCACATTTACGCAATGAGCAACTACAAAATACGTCAGAGGCAAATTTATCTATTATTGTCCTCCGCCAATATTTAATTAAGCATTTGTATAAAACTATTTCTTGCCCGCGGCTTTCCTTGTGTAAATGCAGGTTAAGTTAGATTAGGTAACAGTGTTGCTGATGTAGTTTCAGTTCCAGCGACCCACCCACCATTCAAGGCAGAGTTGGCACACCGTGGTAGGTTTAGCCAGTAGTATATAGTACCCGAGACGTCCATCTTAATACAAATAGCCTACAACATTGAGGTCGTTCACTTTGTTTACGTTTCACTCTGCGCATAATATTGTGTCATCAGTGCCTATTATGCAATGATGTTTTTATTTTTAGTTATACCTACCCCCTTAAAATTTATTTATTTGATATTGACGTATTTTATTTCTACCTTTATTCTCATATATTTTTAAAATGTACCTAATTTATAAACATAATTTAATATACATTTTCCTTGTGTATGTAAGTAGCAGAATCACATTTATTGTATTTTTGTTGTAATGTTAAGCATTTGCTTCCGTCCGTGCATCACTTGTATCGGGTGACCAACTGAAAACCAGCGCTGGTGCACTCAATTTGGGTGCTCAGCTAATGCTGAGGTGGTGACCCTTTTCGGCGAGGGCATACACATTTTTTTTATTTTTCCATGTATAATATTTTTTTTGTTTTAATTACTTGTGTGTGCTCTGTACGAAATAAACATGATTTCTTTCTTTCTTTCTTCTTTCTTCCTTTCTTTACCTGGGCGAGCCCGACATAATCTCTCCGCTCCCATTTTCAGCGTAGAGGTATGTGTAAGGAAACTCCAGAATCAGTTCTCAAGTATTTATTTCCTTTAATATTATTGTAACATAATTATATTTTATATTAATAGTTTACATAGTTACACAATATGCATACCTGATTTAATTCAATGCAATATCCGCCACTTAATATACTTTTACTTCACAAACTTATCCGATCGCCACACAACGCACGACTGCCCGTTATAGTTCCGCGCGTTTGTTTTATACTATCAAGCATAGTGGGGCAGTCGAGAAAATCAGTGTTGCCAACAGAAAATAACGGATACAATTAAACATATTCAAATAATGCTTCTACATCGCTACATTTCACTAAATATTTCTATATAATAATTATATTCTACCTATAATTGCTAACAGCTCGGCCATCCTGATGTTAAAGCGAGACCCTTTGCTTTAGATTATGTTTAACAACAACAGGTCAAGCGATTCGTGCACAAAATTGTGGCCATGAATCGCTTGAAGAACCGTCGTTTATATTCGTAATAAGTATAATTTAATGTATTTTATTTATGTACTTCTTAAGAAATTATTATGTATATCCTGTTACATAGAGACAATGCTTATTTTTATCAATGTGAATGTACACATTTATAACTTATTATTAAAGATAAATTTATTTGACTCAACATGTATATGATCAGGTGTTACAGATAGGTATTTTTTGTCTCAACATGCTCTGTCTTGTCAGACATGCAAATGTATATGCTTAATAAGAATTTTAAAATTATGCTGGATCTAGTATTATAATTAACATGTCAATTAAGCGTCTCTTAACAATGAAGTGAGATATATTATAAATAGGTTAGTTCAAATCCGTATAATAAATATAAAAATTAATGAATTAATAATTCATTTCCAATAATAGAATAGTAATAGATAAGTCAATAATTAAGAACATGCCAAATTAAATTAGATCATGATAGATGATTATTAAAACAAAGAAAGCAAATTATATAAGATTATCACATAGGAGATCATTAATATTATAGTAGCATTTATGCAATAAATAATAAATTTTTTAAGTTACGTTTAAATACGTTAACATTAAGGTCCTTAAATTTATTTGGTACTTAATTGTATATTTTGGGTGCCATGCAAAAAATGCTATTATAATTGTTTTACATAATATGTATGGCATTCATACATTTATTTTAAATCACTGAAATATTATATAATTATTGAAAACAACCAGTGAGAATCACTGTTACAACTATTATGTTATCAATTCATTATTTTAGAAATATCATCACATTCTTTCTCTGAATTTACTTAACTAGAATCATGATTTCTATCATACGAACTAAAACCATGTTTGGTATACACCAAACATGGTTTTAGTTTATCTATTGATACAATATTCTCATAGCGAGGTCGATGCGTCTTTAACATTACTTAATACATCTAAAACTGTCGAGACGCGGTTATTAATTAATTTACTTAGTTTATTTAACGGTGCCGAGTTTTGATGTCGCGACTTCCCGTGTTATCCTCGTTGTCGCGACACCTCCCTCCTCGGACTTTTATTATTATGCCGAGTTTTGATGTTACGACTCCCCGTGTTATCCACGTTGTCGCAACACCTCCCTCCTCGGACTTTTATTATTATGCCGAGTTTTGATGTTACGACTTCCCGTGTTATCCTCGTTGTCGCAACACCTCCCTCCTCGGACTTTTATTATTATGCCGAGTTTTGATGTTACGACTCCCCGTGTTATCCACGTTGTCGCAACACCTCCCTCCTCGGACTTTTATTATTATGCCGAGTTTTGATGTTACGACTCCCCGTGTTATCCTCGTTGTCGCAACACCTCCCTCCTCGGACTTTTATTATTATGCCGAGTTTTGATGTTACGACTTCCCGTGTTATCCTCGTTGTCGCAACACCTCCCTCCTCGGACTTTTATTATTATGCCGAGTTTTGATGTTACGACTCCCCGTGTTATCCACGTTGTCGCAACACCTCCCTCCTCGGACTTTTATTATTATGCCGAGTTTTGATGTTACGACTTCCCGTGTTATCCTCGTTGTCGCAACACCTCCCTCCTCGGACTTTTATTATTATGCCGAGTTTTGATGTTACGACTCCCCGTGTTATCCACGTTGTCGCAACACCTCCCTCCTCGGACTTTTATTATTATGCCGAGTTTTGATGTTACGACTCCCCGTGTTATCCACGTTGTCGCAACACCTCCCTCCTCGGACTTTTATTATTATGCCGAGTTTTGATGTTACGACTTCCCGTGTTATCCTCGTTGTCGCAACACCTCCCTCCTCGGACTTTTATTATTATGCCGAGTTTTGATGTTACGACTCCCCGTGTTATCCACGTTGTCGCGACACCTCCCTCCTCGGACTTTTATTATTATGCCGAGTTTTGATGTTACGACTTCCCGTGTTATCCTCGTTGTCGCAACACCTCCCTCCTCGGACTTTTATTATTATGCCGAGTTTTGATGTTACGACTCCCCGTGTTATCCACGTTGTCGCAACACCTCCCTCCTCGGACTTTTATTATTATGCCGAGTTTTGATGTTACGACTTCCCGTGTTATCCTCGTTGTCGCAACACCTCCCTCCTCGGACTTTTATTATTATGCCGAGTTTTGATGTTACGACTCCCCGTGTTATCCACGTTGTCGCAACACCTCCCTCCTCGGACTTTTATTATTATGCCGAGTTTTGATGTTACGACTCCCCGTGTTATCCACGTTGTCGCAACACCTCCCTCCTCGGACTTTTATTATTATGCCGAGTTTTGATGTTACGACTTCCCGTGTTATCCTCGTTGTCGCAACACCTCCCTCCTCGGACTTTTATTATTATGCCGAGTTTTGATGTTACGACTCCCCGTGTTATCCACGTTGTCGCAACACCTCCCTCCTCGGACTTTTATTATTATGCCGAGTTTTGATGTTACGACTCCCCGTGTTATCCACGTTGTCGCAACACCTCCCTCCTCGGACTTTTATTATTATGCCGAGTTTTGATGTTACGACTCCCCGTGTTATCCACGTTGTCGCAACACCTCCCTCCTCGGACTTTTATTATTATGCCGAGTTTTGATGTTACGACTCCCCGTGTTATCCACGTTGTCGCAACACCTCCCTCCTCGGACTTTTATTATTATGCCGAGTTTTGATGTTACGACTCCCCGTGTTATCCACGTTGTCGCAACACCTCCCTCCTCGGACTTTTATTATTATGCCGAGTTTTGATGTTACGACTCCCCGTGTTATCCACGTTGTCGCAACACCTCCCTCCTCGGACTTTTATTATTATGCCGAGTTTTGATGTTACGACTCCCCGTGTTATCCACGTTGTCGCAACACCTCCCTCCTCGGACTTTGTGACTTACGATTAAAAGAGTGTTTGTGGATTTGCCTCTCTCGCCGGCTCCCTTACACTCGCTCACTCTGTATTTGTTTTGAAGTCTACCCTTTTCCTCTTTCATTATCGCGGTTACTTATCATCCATTAGTCTGAAAATTAAGGAATGATCGGCAGTTTAAATTAATTAATTAAATATTTATCACAGTTAATCTGTCAGGTATACCAGACGTAATAAATAATATCGAGTCATGCCACCAGTATGTCACTGAGACTCATTAGGTTAACTTTAATATTACCGCTGAAACCTGTCAGCTGTTTATGATTTGGACTCAGTCAACAGTGATACCATCTCCTCCCCTGATCATGAAGTTATGCCTGTGTCTTATTTGGTTGATAACAATAACAAAAACATATTCATGCCTTGAGACCAAACACCTATTTGATCTGAAAACATGAATACATCTTTGTAACGCCCACCTGTAGGTTCAGTAGAAGTTAAAAACGACTACATTAAACGCTCAGTCAACAGTCATTTCTTTATGGTGACAGCCTATCTGTCACTAAAAAAGATGCAATCTATTTAACAGAAGTATAATCATTACATTATAAGGTAGGGTGTAACTTTATTCTGTGTCCATTACCATAGTCCTATGTATTAACAAAAGAACAAAAATAGGAATATTGAAAAACTTAATTTACTTCTTTAAATGCAGTTGTATATGTTATAAGTTATAACAATTTTATTTCATTCTTCGACACTAACAAGTTTATTAGTAGATTTTTATTGACTAAAGATACATTGTTTCTACCTTATTTTTATAAAAAGCAACTTGCTAAACTATTAGCATTTAATATTTACCAGTTTTTAAATACGTACCGTGCGGTCAACATCTAGTTTAATTGCTCTATGAGTTAATTCTTATATCTTGTGTTTACAACAAGAGATTGCGAAAGTTTTTGTACTAAAAAGTAACTTTAAAGATACTGTTATGGAACTGTGCATTTGGTGAAGTGTTTAACGGTGTTTAACGAGGAATAATACTATATATTAAAAACATTTAAATAACAAAACACCCACATTAAGTGTCCATTGTAACAATTTAACGAAGACGCGTAAGCGACGCTCTTTGCACGGCGCTTACGACGTTTTTCTCGCGACCTCGACTCACTAGCTGTTATAGTAAAAACGAACACTATCTGCAGTAAACAATATAATACTACTCGTTAAGCTAAAAAGGATTACCAGTGTCGCGTTGCGTTGTAGTGATTGAGTACAATTGTTACGAGTCGTTCAATATGACATCAAGCTTAAGATCTTGGGGATGTTGCATCCATGAAGACATAGATGAAGATGAGCTATTGTTTATTAATTGTATTCGATGTAACAAATCATACCACTTTTCGTGCCTATCAATCCCAGAAATTACAACAGATTCCGAAGCGTACTTAAAGTGGAAATGCCCGGGATGCTTGAATCTTGTTCCTAAATCATTAAACAAAGATTGCACTCCGAAACGCAACATCTCCACCACTAGAGGAAGTAAGAGACCGGCATTGAATTCACCGCCTGAAGTATCTACTGCGACGGCTGTAGATGTGCGTACTATTGTACAGGAGGTAATCCAAAAGGAGTTTGCTACGATGATGCAGCAGCTGAACACCACCATTATCAACGTTGTTAAAAAGGAGCTAGAACCACTTAAAAGCGAAGTCGCAGATTTGAAAGCATCATTGACATTTTATTATCAGGAGTTTGATGAACTTCGGGCTCAACAAGTGGAGGTGAAACGGTCTATGAAAGATTTAATAACAGAAAATAAACAAATGAAAAGTACTATCATTGACTTAGACCAGCGAGTGAATTATTTAGAACAGAAAGCGAGGTCGAACAATATAGAAGTGCAGTGCTTACCTGAAAGCAAACAAGAAAACTTGTATACTGTTGTTAAGCAACTCGGGGAAGTGATTGGATGCCAAATCAATAATAATGATATCCTACACAGCACTCGTATAGCTAAATTCAACTCAAACAACCCTCGCCCTCGATCTGTCGTTGTGCAGTTGGCTTCTCCAAGGATTCGCGATCAATTGTTGGCCTCTGTAATGGAATATAATAGGAATAACAAGGAGAATAAACTTAACAGCTCTCACCTTGGAATCAGAGGCAGTAATACCCCGATTTATGTGGTTGAACACTTATCTCCTTCCAACAAAGCTCTTCATGCGGCTACCCGGCTTAAAGCTAAGCAACAGGGGTTTAAGTTCGTATGGGTAAGGGGCGGCAAAATTTTTGTCAGGAAGAACGAGGAAGCGGAGCACATTTTCATACGTAACCTAGATTCCCTCAGCAAGCTTAAGTAAACTGGTATTATATATATTCTTTTATTCGCTCTATTGCATGCAATTGTAAAATACTGTAAAATTCAATCAGCTACAAATTTATTATCAAAATTGTCGAGGCTTAAGAACAAAAACACAGAATGTATACCGTAAAATTTCTTGTAACGATTACGACATTATAATTTTTTGTGAAACGTGGTTAAACAGCTCAGTATTGGATGGAGAACTATTTGGCGACAGGTACACAGTCTACAGAAGGGACAGGGAAAGCTCAAGCCAGCATTGTGGTAAAGAGGGTGGCGGCGTCCTAATAGCTGTCAAGAAAACTATACAATCAAAACGCATCAAAAGCTTCGAAAGTAGTTACGAAGATCTTTGGATTACCTTAGACCTTCCAGTGTCTGGTACTTGCCGTCAATTGGTTCTCTGTACAGTTTATTTATCTCCGCCCGTTCGCCGTCCTTCTTTGGAGTACTACGTTAATCACTAATAAGGTATTTGAACAAATCAAGGATTCTCAAGTATGTTTAACAGGTGATTTTAACTTGAGTCATATAGATTGGTCGTCCATAGGTAATATACACCAAAACAATAAATTACCAATTACTAGTGAAATTTTACTTGACTTTCTTCATACAAATAACCTCAATCAATTTAACTTTGTACATAATGCAGATGGACGTATTCTCGATCTCGTGTTATCGACTAACTCGTCATGCAACGTTACGCGGAGTGTAGACGAAATAACTCGCATTGATTCATATCACCCACCTTTAGACGTAACAATTTTATTGGAGAAAGAACGTAAGTTGTCTTATAATGTGAACAATGAGAGACCAAACTTTTATAAAGCAAATTACCAGTCGGTTTGCGATTTTTTGGGAGAGCAAGACTGGGATTCACTTCTACCTAGTCAAAATAAAGTAGATTAAATGCTAGATAAATTCTATGAAGTCATTACTACAGCGATTAAAAAATTTATACCTCCTCGTTTACCCAAAAGTAACAACTATCCAACGTGGTTTAACCGAGACTTGATTAGGCTTTTAAAAACAAAGTTGAAGTTGAGAAAGCGATACCAGAAATACAAAAATCCTTTGGATAATATCGAATTGAAAATTATTGCAAAACAGTGTGACAAATTATCAAATGAGTGTTATAGTAAATACTTAAAAACAACAGAAAATAAAATCGCCGGAAACCCTAAACTATTTTGGTCGCTTGTAAAATCAAAACGTGGTGGCTCAAGCTCGTATCCGACTACTATGACAGATGGTTTAGCAACCACATGTAACGGCACTGCGATGTGTGAGTTGTTTGCCTCTTATTTTTCTTCGGTCTATAGCCCTGTGATAATATAAATGAAAAATCCGACTCCAAAGAATTGCAATCCTTTATTAACAGTTTAAGTTTAACAAATATATGTATAGAGACAGAAAACTTATTAAAAAAATTAAAATGTCTGGACTGTAGTAAAGGCGCAGGATCGGACGGGATACCACCAATATTTATTGTATCTTGCGCACACGAGTTAGTACGGCCTTTATTGCGAATATACAATAAGTCCTTGTCTTCTGGATCTTTTCCCTCAAGATGGAAGATAGCAAAGGTGGTGCCCATTTTTAAATCACAAGATAATAAAATGATTTCTAACTACAGGCCTATTTCCATTTTATGTACATTTGCAAAAATCTTCGAGCCACTAATTTGTCCACTAATACAAAATCATTTAAAACTATATCTAACCGATCATCAGCATGGATTTGTTCGATCGCGATCCACAAGCACCAACCTGGTCCTATATACTGAGCTTTTGATAAATGCTATTGATTCTGGAAGACAGGCTGACGTAATATATACGGATTTTTCCAAAGCGTTTGATAAAGTTCCCCATAAATTATTAGTACAGAAACTTCGCACGTACGGTATCACTGGTTCTTTACTTGAGTGGTTAAAATCGTACTTAACTGATAGATATTTTTTTGTTGTGGTCAATGGCTTTCAATCAACAGCTCAACGCATCTTATCTGGGGTTCCCCAGGGTTCCCATTTGGGGCCAGTATTATTTAACTATTTTATCAACGACATTCCATACTGTTTCCAAAACTCAGAAATATTTATGTTTGCAGACGACTTAAAATTCTTGAGAATAGTTAAAACAGAAGAAGACTCCAAATACCTGCAAGCAGATCTTGATCGACTTGTTAAGTGGTGTAAATCTAACGGAATGCAATTGAATCCCTCAAAATGTTATCATATCAAATTTACCCGAAAGCTTAGTAATATGCCATCTAATTACTATATAAACGAACATATAATAGAGGAGGTTGATATAATCCGCGACCTAGGTGTTCTATACGATTCTAAATTAACGTTCACGCCTCACTTGAATCATATAATGCAAAGAGCATCCAAAATGTTAGGCTTTGTCTTAAGAACCTGCAAGTCATTTCGTAATGTTAATACAAAGATAGTTCTATACAACAGTTTGATTCGTAGCATTGTGGAGTATTGCAGTGTGGTCTGGCGGCCACATTACGCGGTTCATTCATTGCGTTTGGAACGCATGCAAAAGCGTTTTGTTTGGCATCTAGCGTTTTCTACTGGCATAGCTAAAACAATTAAATCATATAAGAATAGGTTAAAGCATTTTAAAATAAATTCATTAGACAAGCGCAGATGCCTCAATGACGCAATGTTTGCAATCAAAATATTAAATCATAAAATTGACTCTCCTCGCTCATTAGCACTATTTAAATTCCGTGCACCATCCAGGATACCACGCAGCTGTATTACTCCACTTTGCCCACCACTGAGAAGGACGGTATTAGGCGATAATTCCCCTTACGCGAGAATGTGTAAGTTAATTAATGGCTATAGTGATTGTATAGACTTACACTGCGACTCTGTTGCCAGACAAAGAAGAATAGGTACTGATCAATCAGCTGCCTAATTAGCATTATAATTGTACATACATATCTTTATATATATATTTATTCTGTACGTGTGTTGACAGTGAACTCCTCCTAAAAGGCAGGACCGATATGAATGAATTTTTTTTTTGTGTGTTCAAGTGGTTTCGAGGATGGTTTAGTTGTGTTATTTTTTTTTCTTTTCTCCATGTTTACAGTACAACGTCTGTCGGGACAGCTAGTATATATATAAACCTGTAATATTCATGACACACATTCATACATTGTCACTTTTGTAAACGCTGAATGTTGATTACCGCACTCATAAAAATCAGATGTGGTGTTTGCCTATAAGTGTTTGTTACACTATTGTTATTGTTAGTGCTCCTTTTATTGTGTATAACTAGTGTAAACTAATGTTGGTGAACCAAATAAATAAAATAAAATAAAATAAATAATATATTATGCAGGGACCTAGTTACCAGTAGAGTAGTGAAGGTTATAGAACATAGTAGTATTATTACTACAACTCTTAGTGATACATCTAGAAGTTTAAACTGTTAAACAAGACAAAGGACAGGCATACACAGTATTAAACTAATTCATTAAAATATTCAGGGTCTATCCGGCAAGGAGTTAGAATTAGATTTATTTTTAAACATAATATTCAAGTATGTTGCATAACTGAACATTGGTTAAAAAGTATTCAATTAAAATTTATAATGAGTATTATTCAATTGTAAGTGCATTTTAAGAGAATTTTATATATGGTGGCTCTCTAATATATTTATGTAATGATGTAAAATGTAAAGAACTTAAAGATATAGTAAATCTTTCTATCGTACTGATGAATTATCCTGTGTGGAACAAGATACAACATACCATAGTTTGTGTGTACTGTCCACCGCAGAGTGACTTTAGTGTATTCGAAACAGTAGTACAGGATATTTTAATTCGTTTGAGTTTTAGTAATAGGAATATAGTAGTATGTGGTGATTTTAATATTAATTTCCTTGAGCAGTCAGCTCTTTCTGTGAAACTAATTAGTTCATTAGAGTCATTTAATTAAAGTATCTATTTTTGGAACCAACCAGGATTATTTCACATTTTGCTATCTGCTTAGATAATGTATTTTGTGACTCAATTTCTAAATACGGCCGGGCCATATTAAGTGAACTGACATCTGACCATTGTGGTCAAAGGGTAGATTTTTCTGTAAATACAATGTTTAAAGAGAATAAGATCACATGTAGACCAATGACCTCTAATCGCTTAAAGAAATTTAATAATAAAGTAAGTGTCAAGGTTCTCAATATGGAAGGATATCCTTTCTCAGACGAAGTATATGAGTCTTTACTTAACATAATTACTTTAGAATATAAAAATATTATTAAATGTAAGACCTTTACTAAGAATAATAAGATTATGTTTTGTGATCTAAATTATATGAATTATATGATATGAAAAAGATTCAATTTTGATCCTAATTCTATTCAATATGTTAAAAATTATTTAAAATGATTTGTGCCACTGCCAAGTCCCTTTATCTAAAAACTAAAATACGAAATTCTAGTAATAAAATCAAAACTACTTGGAATATTAATAACAATGAAACAGGACGCAGCAAGGTGCGTGATAATACCTTTGAACTTAATACAAATAATAACAATAGGAATTCTATGACGCCTATTAGAGGGTTTTAGTTTTCTTGTTTTTTATTTCTGATTTATAATATTTTAGGTATAAGTTAGTTTTATAGAAATATATTATGTATATAATTAATAATTTGTATTGTGAAAAATAATTCAAATAATTTGGAAATAGCCGACACCTTTAATAGCTACTTCGCAAAAATAACTTTAAATACAACTAGTACCCTAAGGTCTTGCGCAGCTCGAGCAGAATACTTGGTTATCGACAACGTGGAAGAGTAAGATACTATTCAGTTTTGAACGTGTACATCCATATCATATAATAAAAGTATTTAACTAACTTAATTCAAAAATGTCTGCTTAATTCAGGGGTTCCTATCTCTGTAAAATTTGTTGAAAATATTATTGTCAATATAGCGCCACACCTAGCTGCAATAATCAACGGGGCATTTTAATGAATATGGCCATTTTTCTTAACTTAATTAAATGTAGTAAAATACTACCTTTATTTAAAATTGGATACCAAAGCGACCCCAATAATTTTAGGCCAATTTCAATCAGTAAAGTATTTGGGAAGATTATATTACAGCAATTAAAGAGCCACTTTAGTGTAAATGATTTATTTCATACAAATCAATATGGTTTCAGGATTTGTGTGAAATTGTTTCATTCGTGGATGACAAATCTCTTATTTTTAAAGTAGACTGAAAAGCACCGAATTTATGTGCTGTTAACGATTTACTCGCGCAAGTCCTAGACTGGTTTACGACGAATAATTTACTACTAAACTTTACACTGCCAAATGTAAAGAGTCCTAACGTAAATATAAATTTAAAAACTTTAGATGATAAAGTTTAGGCGCTCAAATATCGTGTCTTGCAGGTTTCTTCTCATAGGGCCAACCCTTTGCCTGAACCTAGCAACTAACCTAAATGTAGCCTCAGTAATTTTATTGACCTTTACTAATTTTTAAGCTAATAAAATTATTAAAACTATTAAAGCTATTCAAATTTATTATAGTTTATTTATATAATGCTTATTTTTTATATATTACCATAAACAAAATTCATATAAATACCAAATCATGTCTGCATTGACATAAACTTTATATTTTATCAATTACATTATTTTAAAATAGTTTAACTATGCTTAACAATCGTTCTTCAAAATTATCTGTTATTTGTAGATATACAACCCGTTTACACCAAACTCATTTCACATAGATATCGTGCATGTTTTGTTCGCTTAAATATTACAATCAATATTACAAAACTGTCCTTTCTCAATTAACTTACAGTTGGTATTTCTAGAGTGAGAATCCTTACCTCGCCGTAACACAATTTGACTAGCACGGGAGCTAAAGAATTTTTATCGGAATACCGCCAATTTTATATGTTGAAGTTAAACAGAATATTTTTCTTCTTATTTATACATTAATTTGCTAATGTTCTAAGTTAATATAGTCAAATATGATTAATAGTGTAAATATGTTTTACTGTACTATATTGTATCTGTTTTAAACATGCTGTGCACACATATTTAGAACATATATTAAAACAGAACAACATTGTAAACCTAGGCTAAATTTATCTATGAATAAAGTTTTATCTTATCTTATCTTATCTTTGTGAACTAAATGAATAAATGATATTGACTTTGACCATGAATTCAGCTCATCCATGAAAGCTTTAATCTTTAAGATAGTATATAGTTTAATTGTGTTTTAATATTGTAGGTATCGATTGAAAATAAAAGTAATAATATATTAATAATGATACCTTCAATCTGTATGTCAGTATAGTGCATATAAACATAGCGCACCAATATGGGCAAAAGCATTAACAAGTCATTCCTCTTCCTAATACCATTTTTAATGGACATATAACACAGCAGCAACAGATTGCACCTGATAACACATCCCCAGAGAGTAGCTCTGGCTGGATATAAACAGTGCCGAGAGGAGAAATACCGCGGAGTGCCCCAGCCAAATTCAACCTCATCAACCGCAATAATGCTACATATCCATAAGTACACAGTACATTATCAAGTAAATACGTCGCTTGCCAATAGTTAGCTACCAGGGAGTGCCTTGGCCAAGCCAAACTACGACGCCGATACAACGAGTCCACCTAGCCTCCAACACACTTATCTGTAAGTCTCATAATCGAGACGAAAAAACAAACAAACAGGAGTGTCGTAGTTGACTTCAACCCATCAGGACGGAAATATAAACAAATCAAATTGATGTTAAATCTGTTAAATTTATCACAATTACTCACTACATGGAATAAGTAACAATTATCCATATTTTCAACGTTTTCACACGATACCTTAATATTTTTTAAAGCATTTGGCGTTCGATTAATAAATAATTGTTTGATTTAAAAAATCTTAGACGAAAAGTGAGGTTATTTGTCAGATGCCAGAATATCTATAATTTGGAGGAATTTTAAATTAATTTGTCAGTAATAATTACTAATCCTATCCCTTAGGTTATTCTTTAACAATGTAAAATTATGTACCTAACTTGCATTTTTTTTACTGTATGTATCGATCTACTATATTCTGTTTGGTCAAAAGCGGTTATCAACTTTTTTAAATTCAAATAAGTAATTAATTGTTTTACAATTGATGCTACACTTGGACATCACTAAAATGTCTATGGTCATGTCAATGAACCGTTTGTATACCTTTTGATTTTGTTATTGAAATTGACTGTATCGCAATACCCCATACAATGCGTGACAAGTCAAATGTTGAGAACCAATTCTGAACGAAATGTATATATTTTCTTTTAGTTGTTTATAAAGGTTAAATTTGCACGTGGGCTGGGATAAACGAGTGCCTTTTGAAAAAAAAATGACCCGTCTATCCCACTTCTGAATTGTAAGGAAACTCCAGAATCAGTTCTCAAGTATTTATTTCCTTTAATATTATTGTAACATAATTATATTTTATATTAATAGTTTACATAGTTACACAATATGCATACCTGATTTAATTCAATGCAATATCCGCCACTTAATATACTTTTACTTCACAAACTTATCCGATCGCCACACAACGCACGACTGCCCGTTATAGTTCCGCGCGTTTGTTTTATACTATCAAGCATAGTGGGGCAGTCGAGAAAATCAGTGTTGCCAACAGAAAATAACGGATACAATTAAACATATTCAAATAATGCTTCTACATCGCTACATTTCACTAAATATTTATATATAATAATTATATTCTACCTATAATTGCTAACATATGCGTCTATGCATTGCCCGCGAAAAAAAAGATTAGTAACAGTACTTTTTCCTGGATGAAAGGTCCTTTTCTGTATTCGGGATTTCATGGTTATCGGTTAAGTAGGTTAGGCGTGAAAGCTTAACAAACTAACAAATTCACATTTGTTTATAATAATGTCCTGCACCGATGGCCAGTCTCCGTTAAGATTGCTTAACGGAGACTGGCCATCGGCGCAGGAGATTTTATAGTGCACAAGTGTGTGCGCAAACACAAGAGCACTCTCCGTTCCCTAACTCTCATGATCCGATGGGACGAATAATCCGACACGAACAGAGAGATCAGGTGCAGGACCAACAGCTTTACGTGGTTTCCGAGGCACGGGGGTGTCTAACACCGCCAACTTCCTAACTCCGGGGTTTCCTAACAGAAAAACCCAATAACTTTTTGTTGGCCCGACCCGGGATTCGAACCCGAGACCTCTTCTTCTTCTTCCTATTTCATTCGCTTCATGTTGGGCTACAAGAGTGATGGATGGGAGACGATGCATGTAGCAGAGATGCGAATGTTAAGATGGATGTGTGGTGTGACTAGAATGGAAGGAATGATTATATTAGAAGAAGTTTGAAAGTGGCACCTGTGACGGAAAAATTGAGGAGTGAACGTTTGTCATGGTATGGACACGTGATGAGAAGAGATGAAAGAAATGTTGTTAGGAGAGCTCTGAGTATGGAGGTGCAAGGATTCTCCAGTAGAGGAAGACCCAAGAAAAGATGGATGGATTGCATAAAAGATGATATGGCCAGGAAGGGTTCACACCCTTCCTGGCCATCTGGCTTCTCACGTGCTGAGATGACGAGTGATAGAGATTTATGGAAGAGAAAGACATGTTGCGCCGACCCCAAATAGTTTGGGATGAGGGCAGGAGGATGATATATTCCTATTTCATTCGCTTATATATTTAAATACGGTTAAAACATACTAAAGTTGGTTCTTAAAGACTATGTCTATTTAATTTGGATTCAGTAGTAAACTACTGAATCCAAATTAAATAGACATAGTCTTTTAGATTCAGTAGTAAACTACTGAATCCAAATTAAATAGACATAGTCTTTTAGATAAATCCATTTAAATATGTATACAGTGTGAGTTTTCATAAAGTGCACATATGAAAATGAGTGAAACTAGACATAATTTTATAGCTAGGAAAAAAAAAAAATTCTTCGATTTATATTTTTTCAAACAAAGATGCACGTGGTGGCGGCAAGGTCTTTGTTTAGCCCTTCATAAAAACTGTTTTGTTTGGGATACAGGTGTGGTTTTTATGTTGTTTTAAAGCTTATTAGATACAGATTAACGTCAATTAATAAAAACTAGGGACAATGGGGACGTTTTCTTGAGTTTGTTAACAATGTTTAAAAAAACATTGTACGAAACTCAGTTTTGGTCTAAAATGTTCCTTATTTTTATGTCACCGGTATTTTTTTGGATGTGCATAGTGTACCGTCGTTATCGTCTTCACATTGCGTATTATTACTGTTTTTATTTCAACACGATTAACCACCTGGTACAAAAGTTACAAGGTTTTCTTAGTACAAGGTCCATAATTACTAAAGAATAAATATAAATAAGTATAAATCGAAGAATATTATTTTTATTATTTTTCCTAGCGATAAAATGATATCTAGTTTCACTCATTTTCATATGTGCACTTTATGAAAACTCACACTGTATATAATTATATAATGGCATATAATCGTCCTTAACAACAAACTAACCGCTAAAATTCTCAAGAATTAATTTTAAACAACTAGGTATATAATTCATGAATAAGTTGTTTACATTTAGTAATTGAATGGGAAAATCCTGTTCGTAAAGCGAAAAGCGTCGCTGTATACATGGTTTTGATAAGTACAGCGCGAACAGCGAGCCATAACAGTCGTCTACACACGTTGTCAACTATGCTTGTTAAAAACCAGCGCCGGCCATGACAGCATGTGAAGAATTCTACCAAATATCTACCTCAATATGTGGCGATATAATTCTCTTCACACTCTCTGTATCAGCATTTTTAATCGGAGTGACATCATGGATAGTGATAAACAAGTTCGGGTGTTACGAAAACTATGTGCTTCTCAGTATAATCTTCAATAACATAGTGAATATAGTGATCAGAAATATCAGCGATGACTGCGTCACATCCATGATACTAGACAGCAAGTTACTTTATACATTCAAATTGACTTATCACCTATGCCACCTATTCTTCAAAATATCCGTAAACTACTGGTTATTAGTGATGTGCTACTTGTTTTATTCGGACTTGGTTAAAGTTTACAACAATTATATCACCATGAAATACCTCAAGACTAACTTGTTCGCATGGGGACTGCCGCTGCTCGTGTGCTTGTGGAATTTCTTCGTAATGCCTAAACTAAAAGCGCCGTCAACGTATGTCTTATATTTATATATGACGGCGTTATTCATACCATTGGTGATTAACTTAATTATTTATTTTATTGTGATTTACTCGTTGATGAAATCTTCTGAAGTGAATATAAAGAGCAGGCGATGGAGAGCTTTGCAAATGCCAACGTTGATATTTTTATTAAGTGGTGTATTGATGTTGGTGATGCCTGCACAGAAACTATTGGTAAATAAACCTAATTTTGCCATATTGTTTATGATACTGTCTCGTTTGCAAGGGTTAACAGTAAGTTTGTATTTTTTCACTGTACGCCGAAACTGCTCGGTGTGGACAGATTATCATAAAAGAAGAAATAAAATTAGGCAAGACAAGGCAGATTTGTGCGCTAAAAAACCTATGGTCACGGTGTAATGTCGTGTATCATGTATATTGTGAGTGATGAAGATGATTAATTGTTGCTACTAACTAATTATTTAAAGACTAAGTGTCGTCCATGTATATTGTTAAGAAATTAAAGACTGAACTATGAACCGGAGTATCATTTTTGGTCTTTACCTTGTTATAAGGATTATATTATAAATTTAATAATTTGAAGAAATTCTGTAAATAGGACCTGTTATATTACTATCTATTATTGTTTATTTCTCTTGTTCAAAACTTTCCCAATGTGTAGCTCATTTTAATTAGGTTATTATTTTTTAAAGCTTTTAGTGTAAGCTTTGTTGTTATATGTACACATGTATGTGAATGTTGTGGTCTTATATAACTGAACACTATACAAAACTATGGTTATATGTTTGTGCAATTTCGTGTATATTCTTTGTCGTAGATCATTAATAAATAAAATAAAATCACCTGAAATATAGTTTTTATACATATGTAGCTTTGTCTTGCGCGAATGCTTGCAATATTTTAATAGAGGGTAAAGCAAGGTAGACTACTAGAATTAGCCCTCGGCTCGGCTCGCTCGCGTTAATGTAGATTTTGTCCATAAATTTATACCCCTTGAGAACAGTATACGTACTATCCTTTTGTGTACCGCTGATTGAGTAGTTAAGGCGTGAAAGAGTAACAAACAAACTCACATTCGAATAGCTTACGCTGTTAAATTTAAAAAGAAGAAGAAGAGAGCTCATTTATTATTTAACTCATAGCTAAGAAGACATGAGTTATATCCCGGCGTGTTGTATATATAGCATTGAATGGAATTGGAATATATTTTGAATCTTTTCCTCAACGTTATCTCAAACGTAATAAGCGAAATTTATTTGAAATGTCTTTAGTCCTCATAACTATATAATATGAGCCCTGTATATAAACTGTCCCACTGCTGGGCACGAGCCTCTTCTCAGTATGGGAAGGGTTAGCCCATAATCCACCAAGCTGACCCAGTGCGGGTTGGCAGACTTTGAGAAACGTTGACGTTTGAGAATTATCGTCATAACTATTGTTCCGAATATAAGTATAGGTGTGAAGTAATTAACAGCCAAACAATTTGGAGATATTAATACTTAATTATCAATTGTAGACTATCAGAGCTTTTATCTGGTTGTTTGTTAAAAGTATATTTTTTGGTAAGGAATTTCTCAGTAGTAACAAGGAAGAGTCTTTTTTTGTTGTGTGGGATCGCCGGGCAGGACGTGATGATCGCGGTTTGATGCCCGAGTCGGGCAAAATGACTATAGAATTTAACAATTTGCTCTCGGTAACGTAAAGGGGCTCGCTACTTAAATATATATACCTATCTGGCGAAATTTAGGAGTAGTATACCTCTGCCTGTCCCAAACGCGCTTAACTGTCGTAAATAAGTCCATGTATAATTGATAAAGACTCCCTAAACACTAAAGCATAACAACGTATCGCCCTAACAACCAGACTAGTAATCACGCAATTAAAATTATCTAAGTGGGCGTTGCCGTATTATGTTACCGTTCAGTACAATACGTATCTCTAACGCCAGTACTTCGACAACCATGGCACTGCTCACATACATAATATTACTTGGACTATTCAACTTCAGTGTAGCCGAAGACTGCGTCTTAAACAACGCACCGGAACAAATAATCTGGGAAAAGCAACTCAGAAAAGATCTAAGATGTCATTACTACTTATTCGATCCTCCAAAACCAGCCAACAACAAAACTCTGACAGTGGATGTCAGATTCATACTGAAATACTTCACTTTTAGTAGCGATGAAGAAGTCCTTACACTGCAGAGTTGGATGTTCATCTCGTGGACTGACGAACGACTGAAATGGGATCCGGATAAATATGGTGGGATTAATGAGACAGAAGTTACCAGCTCCAGAATTTGGACGCCTAGCTTCTTAATCTTCAACAATGCAGAAACAACCGACTTCGACAGGTTCTTTTACATCCGCTGCAGCTTAAAAAGCACGGGAGATGTGCTTTGCGTGCCTAGAATTATTCATGGCACAAAATGTAGCGTCAGTCTCACCAATTTTCCTTACGACGTGCAAGAGTGCACTGTAGAGTATGGACCTTGGGATACAAAACATCTGACATTCAATATGAACGTTACATCTCGCGCTATACGAATGTGGGGCGTGGAATATGGGTCCCAGTGGTTCATATCGGATTATCGACAGCAATCACAGATTGGTACTGACAGGCAACTGAATATGACTTTTGTTTTGGAGCGTGAGGCTCTTAGTTTGGCTGCAGTAATCGTATATCCGTGTTTGATCATATCTGGTTTAACAATAGCTTGCCTGTTTCTAGATGTAAGGTCTAATGTACGGCTGGGACTTGTTTGCTTTAGTCTGTACTCTCACTATTTCTGGTTGGCTGAAGTTGGTGAAAACATCCCTAAAGAAACGGCTAATCTGCCAAGAATTCTGTTGTATTATCGTGGAAGTACGGTTTTGACTGCTTTGGTGTTAGGGATTACGTTTGTTCTTGAAGTAGTGTGTAGGAAAATCACAGCACCTCATAACATTATTATTTCTATCAACGATTTTGTGTATGAGAGTTACGCAAGGTTTCTGGTGTACCCGCGGTGGGATATCGAGGGTATAGTGATGAATGACGAAGACAAGATCAAAGAAGATTGGCTTAAATTTGTTAATATTGTTAATTGTTTGTGTTCGGAAGTTGTTTTGTTTGCGTATATCGGTATGTATGTTGCTTTCGTACCTCAGCCCGTGCCAATAAATTATTGAAAATGTCAATTAAATATTTTTCAATAAGTATTGTGTTTTATTAATCAAGATTAACTCCACTTTACATAGCATCGCAATCTTCTGTTTTCTTTTTTTTTCGTAACACTAACTGATCTTCCGTTATAAACCTCTTTGTAACACGTAAATATAAGTAACGAACGTAACATACACTCAGACTAAGGAAAACCTCTTTTGAATCACATAAATAATAGTGTTTTATATGTGATTTGAACCGGGCGAGATGACCGCTTGCCTTCTCTGTTGGCTTTTGCGGTGAGTAAGATTTCCTTCTGTAAATAGCTGACTAGCGTGATGTTTATATGCACCCTTGCATTGGTAGTATAACGAGACCATTTTTAAATGGTGGCAACGCGCGTGTGATCCTATTACTGTTACTAGCGTCTATAAGCTAAGGGTTAAGTAAGCTAGGTAAAAGTTCTAGAGCACCGACCACGAATAGGATTCACCTATTCGTAATCGCTGCTCTAGAATCTTGCTCACGACCGTGCGCGACCTCAACTATATTACGTACTAGCTTTTGCCCGCGGCTTCGCTCGCGTAAAAGTAGGTTAGTTTATGTTATAGCTTTCTAACGGTGAAAGAATTTTTTAAATCTGTTGTGTAGTTTTTGTGTTGTATCTTTATAAACAAACAAAAACTCAAATCTTTTATTTATTTATTTGATTCACCAACATATATACAAAAAATCATTTACACATAATACAATTGATAGGTTTAAAACTAATTGCATAACTAATAATAGGTGAATACAGCATGCATTTTAATGTTTATTACAAACTATAATATATTTAACAGTAATCCATCAAAATTATAAATTAATCGTAAGTTGTAATAGAATATTTAAATAATCACAAAATTTAAGTCAAAGTAAAACAATATAATCCATTACTTTAATCAGTAGGCTAATTCACGTAACTTCGTGACGCGCCGATCAAGTTGCGGTGCAGTTGCAATAAAGTTTACGTCTTAATGCAAAGTGGTATTCTTGTAATTGTTTAGCTGCGCGTGAGCTGCACGTAAACTGCGCGCGTGCTGCGCGTCAACTGTACGTCAGTCGTATGTAATACTTTTGACATGGCTTTCAGGCTTTTGGGATATTACATCAGTTAAATTTATCTACGGTGTGGCCACATGAGGGAAATTAATTTACTCACTAAGTAATCGCATGGAATCGCACGTTTAACGTTTCACGTTGATTGGACTAAACTGTCATTTGAGACGTCAAATGAATAGGTGAATACCGATCAAGTTGCGATCTCAATCACGCACATAAAACGCGCAGCAGTAGAATACTCTAAAGCGCTCGCGTGACGCGAACTTGACGCGAGCGTATCTAACAGCGGTTGTCAAAATTACGAGAATAAGAAAAGGGCTAATTTGATCGAAACTTAACTGCAACTGCATTGCAACTGAACTTATTTAATTACGTGAATTAGCCTACAGGACATAAATCCATTAATTTAATCAATATATAAATCCATTAATTTAAACAATACAAATTCATTAATTCAATTGAAACAATACAGAATAAATTATTATTATTATATACATAAATATAAAAACGGAAAAGTGTTAATTTTATCATATATACAATATAATTTTTGACAAGTAAATAATACTAAAAAATGATTTTCTCTTTATGACATAAGTATGGATAGTTTAGATATAGACTACGGTAACTTAGATCTATTACAGATGTATACTCGCCAAAAAAAATTGTTTCACTGCGAGACGCGCTTTTAATTCTACTACATAGTCTACGTTATATATGTACGTTAAAC
This sequence comes from Catocala nupta, assembly GCA_963675205.1. Classification (NCBI taxonomy): domain Eukaryota; kingdom Metazoa; phylum Arthropoda; class Insecta; order Lepidoptera; family Erebidae; genus Catocala; species Catocala nupta. Next base: position 17,279,927 of record OY776104.1, read on the forward strand.
AAAATCATAAATAGTATATAAAATAACAAAACGTACTATAAACATGATTATTATAATTTAAGTCAATGAGACATTAATACAAAATATGTATTAATATTCTATTCCATTGTCATAAATTCCATTCAATAATGTATCCTTCTTTGTCTTGCTTTGGGCTTTGCCTTAAAATATCTAAATACTGTAGGTACTATAAACCTATTTGGTTATCTCACCATAGTCATTGTTAATTTTTTTTTTAATTATTCTTGGCAACATATTATTAATATTGAACGCTATTGTAGTATTTTAAGCCTATTAGATATTCAATTATTTTTTCTATTGGTAATACTTTACATGTAGGAAATAATTAACATATTTTTATTGCACATATTTTTTACTCGATAATTTTACTGTCATTTTAAGTAACTTATAAAGTCTGTCTGTACGCAATAACTCCATAGCTTATCACTGAGTTAGTACTTAGGAGGTATCAGGATGTATTTTTATCAGGTGACCTATAAATAAGTAGATACAATTACGTACAACCGTTGGTGTTTACGTCGATCGCTTCCTCGAAATACTAGTTAGATTGTAAGCGAATTTAACCGTAAATGGTTTCCGATTGCATAAGACGAATCAGAATGAATTTGGTCAAAACGTCATATTTGTCGAATTTTAATATCGAACCAAATGGTTTTTAATTTTCCTGTTATTATTTCATAATAGGCAGTGCAGTACTACCCTAATACCCTCTCGCTCCTGCGGTTGTTTGAAGTGGACGTGCGTCGCGTGTGCTAACTTATTTTACAATTTAAATAATTTTACTGAATTCCCATTGGACAAAGTGCTATACTCAAATTCTCGTTTATTCCAACGGCCCTCTTATGGCGGGACTCCACCCTCCCTCCCCCCCCCTAGGGGGATGAAAAATGAAAAACTTGGTATCAGAGGACATGCCTACCACATCTTCAAAAATGACTTGTGTGATAGACAGCAGTGTGTAAAGATCGAATCAGTTGTTAGTAGAAGTGTTCTGATTTATTTTGGTGTTCCCCAAGTATCAGTGTACTCTCTTCCTTCTTTACATAAATTCCCTTTACAATCTCTCACTCCCCAACTGCTACATATTTGCTTATGCTGACTACACTGCATTGCTTATTCGTGACAGTTCCTGGGCTGAAGCTTATACTAGAGCAGAACAAGCTTTACGTCGGGTAATGCAATGGCTGTCAAATAACCTATTAACCGTCAATCTTAATAAAACTACGTATCTCACATTCTCACTAACGATCTCTACGCAACCAACACCAAACATGTTCTCCCTCAGAGCCCACTCCTATCCTCCTAGTATGCCGTCCTCTTCCTTTAGCTGTCCTGACTTAATTAGATCTACACATATTAAATATCTTGGTGTATATATTGATCATCTGATCACCTGGAAATATCACATTAGTTGCCTAACTCGGCGTGTCAAACGATATTTATATATAAAAAGCAGCGCTATTCTGCTGTTGAAGATAGATCAATCAATTATTCTATCTCGGCGTAGGGAGAACCAGCTAAAACCCAAATGCTGTCTCTCGAACGAGCACAAAGAGTTGTGCTCAAGGTTATGACTTTTAAATCTTTCAAATACCCCACCACCCAACTCTATAATGAATGTCAGGCTTTAACTGTGAGACAGATCTTGGTGCTCGAAACTGTAACTCGTCAACGTATCTCCCTAGAATACGATCTTCATTATATCCAAAAGCGTCGTTCCTTCAAAATTGGTCAAACAAGAAATTCAGGATCACTCTTGCTACACAACATTTTAGAGTGATCGGTGGCCACCTATATAATATCCTCAATACAATTGCAATATCTATCGACTCCTTAGATTACAATGCAAAAAGGCAGTGTCAAAATGGCTTATGAATAGAAGTTAAGTAGAAACTGAGGATTTAATGAGATTAGTAACTTATCAAACGAACATCTTAACATACGTATTTAAATAAGTTTTTAATATCCAGCGAGAGCCCTGGTACCCAAAACTCAAGCTAACTCTTACCTTGGGTACCATTGTTTCAACAAATGTATGCTGTAACTTGTTTTTAGATTGTAAGTTTTCTCTGTGTTCATACTGTTTGTAACCTTTTGAGAAATAAATTATTATTATTATTATCAAGGATGCAAATCGGTGTATGAGCCGCATATTGGTTAGCAGTTACCGTGACTCTACAGTAAGTGGCATCATTCGCGCTTTGACGACTTTTTAAAACACGAATCACAGAGCTACCATCATAAGAAAAAGTTCCACTGACTACAATGCCTGCTTTTGAAGTCTGGATAGTGTCACAACATAGTGTTGCTAAGTTTATATACGGAGATTATGTGTGGGTCATCGTCCAAATTAACTATCGCCTGACTGATATAATTACTATTAACCTAAACCTTAAATATCTGACGAGTGAGATCTGGCATTCAAAGAAGAGTTAATTTATACTTTCGAAGGTACTTACCTAGGATATTTCGTAAAGGAAATTTCGTAGCATTTACTGAGTTATCATCAAATTGTTATTAAATTCCTTCACCGCGCTTCTGACTTATAACTTCCGGAGGAAATATACTTGTGACGGTTTTGGAACTATTAAGAATAATAATAGGTACGAGAGATGATTAGTTAACAAGAATTGACACATCCAGAGGCATAAAAATCCCAAATAAGAACATCTTTATTTGCCATCTTTCATCTTTTGATTAGGATCACAGAACAGAAGAACGCATTTTCTTTATTTTGTGTTTTATGTGAGATATTTAAAAACTAACCAATTTTATTTGCTTCTTAATGATAGGTAGTAACACATACGGAAAAAAATTAAATTTGTTAGCTCAGGTACATCTCTGGAACAACTACTATAAAACAAAATCTAAAATGTATACACTAATAGTAATAAATCCGTGAGTAACATAGACTATATTTTAATATTATTAGTTATGTTTGTTATTAGTGTTGTACTGAAGCACTACGCAATTCCACGCATTTTTACTTTTACTTGTCATCCGGCAAAATGACCGACATTTTTCGAAATTAGGCTTTTTCTGCCCTGGAGTTTTTCATTCTCATACCTGCCGTCAGCGGTCCCTACGGTAGACTGATAAATGACCTGAACAAGGAAAAAAATAACATTTGTTATCCCTTCGTTTCGCTTGACACCCCTTGAAGACCCACCTGGCTGGTCTCGTGAAAATACACCATGTTTTTCCCATATTATTTTTGGAAGATTAAGATATTGTGTCCGTATTCTAAAGATGTTGTCTTCATAAGTTTTCTATCTTAATATTTTCTTCTGTTTACGCGAGTGTTATTCATTGAAATTAAACTACTATATACGGATTTTATCGCGTTGTTTATTAATCACTGTATTACATTATTTTGAAACTAGAAACTATTACGCTACTACTACTATTGAATTTTACTAATTTATAAGTTAATAAAATATTTAAACTATTAAATCTATTTATATTTAGGTTTACACTTTCTCCGACGTTTTGGTTGCTTTTCAGCAGCCATGGTCACGGGGAGAATAATTCTAAATTCTATCTTAAATTATAATTCATATATTTATCTGTACCAAAACTTTGTAAACATGGATGTTTCTTTATTTGTATAGACCTAATAATCTAAAACCTTGTAACAACAATGGCTTAATAACGGAGTAAATATAAAACATATAAATAATATTATGGCATATTGGCAGTAGACAGGCATTTTGTTGTGTCATCTTTTTGCGTGACTGTACTACGTAACATGGGATTAGAGAAGAAAGAAAGAAAATTTTAATACTGATTCACTGTCATATAATTATCGTAGTCCCAAAATACATAGATTCTCGCTTATATACCTGAAGGATTAAGTGAAAGTGTATTACACTCACATTTCCCTAACCACACAGAATAGGTAGGCAAGCCTATTGCTGTAATTCTTTATAATGCCTTACTGTGTAATTCCTTCACCGAACCTGTTTCAGTAGAAGTAGTCTCCATCGGTTACGAAACTCCGGTGACGTACCCGTCACATACCGTGACAAAGGCAGCCAGTTTTAACATTGATATTATTCCTTGGTATTGTATAAGTAAGAAAATAGTCTCTATCGAAAATTACGTATAAGGCCGAAGATCAAACAACTAACGTCGTTCAGAGAACTCAAGTAGGTAGGTATCATTTTGTACTGTGATTTTGTACGACGGTTAATAAGCAGCTATGACAAACAGACCGATTTATTTATCCTTAGCCTTACTTTATAATATTATAAATTCGAAAGTAACTCTGTCTGTCTGTCTGTATGTTACCTTTTTACGGCTAAACCACTTAACCGATTAAGATGATATTTGGTACATATATAGTTTAAGGCCTGGGGTAAATAAAAAAGGAAAAGCTAGTAAAAAATAACTAATAACTTTTCTCACGCAGTTCGGGGTTTAAACCTAAAACCTGTTGAGTCGCAGCTTAACATTAGTCACAAGACCTACGAGACAGTTCCACTCGCCCCTATTACGTGAAATATCCTTTGTCGATATACACAGATGATGCAATTACGAGGCTGAAAGCCGGTCATTGTATTCCTGTTTTATTTAGCCACTGAAAACGTTTAATTCACAAATACTGGCGCAAATATCGAGTCAACTATAACCATGTTTAAACTCGAACAGTTTCAGTTTACAGGCTGGCTACGGGGGTTGGAATAACAGAATAATTGAAAAGCCTTTTCCCGACTGCCGCCGCCGGAAATACTCGGGAAATTGACGCAACTTCCTGTCATAAAATTTTGACCTGCACTCGATGGCGACGCTTTAGCTTACTCCTATTATTTAGGGCTGCGGTGACTATCGAACGGGTGTTGTCTAAAATTGCATTGTAAAACAATTACAGGACTTCCTTGGTTTATTTTTACTAGATTTTGCCTACGGCTTTGCTCGCGTAAATGTAGTTTTTGTTGATAAATTACTATCCCTCGGGAACAGTAAATTTTCTGAGTGAAACATACCTTATGCTTCCGCTTCTGGTCTTCTGACAACATGTATGCGAATTTTCATGAAAATCGGTCGAGTAGTTAAGGCGTGAAAGCATAACAAACAAACAATAAATTATTTTAGTTTTAGTTATGGATTATTTTAGTCTTCAATACTTTTATTTTAGTTTTTTTAACTAAGATAAAAGTAGCCTTAGTTACTCGATGGCGTATTGGTTAGTGTAACCGATTGCCATGCCTGAGGTCGCGGGTTCAATTCCCGTACAAGTCAAACAAATTTGTGTGCATGAACATGAATGTTCGTCTTGGTCTGGTTGTTTCTATGTATAATATGTATGTATTTACAAAAAATAAGTATATATGTATGTTTATCCATTGTCTAGTACCCATAGTACAAGCTCTGCTTAGTTTGGGCTATTATTATTATATTATTATTTTATAACCTCTGCTATCTGCCAGTAAAAGTCCTGTCAAAATCGGTCCAGCCGTTTCAGAGATGAGCCGATATAAACAGATAATTTTTTTAATTTTTTGTTTTTGGTGTAATACCGTATATACTTTCATATGCATTTAGTAAAAAGCTGTTATTTTGACATTACAAACAAACACTAATTTTATTTATTTGTATATAGATATACAAGATCTGTATTTACCATGATTTTATTATATGCAATTGTATGCTCAAACGGTTTCAGAAGCTTTAGTCTTCTCACTGAATCAGTGTACTCAAGATTTGTAAGTGTGAGCCAAATGCTAATGCATAATGGCAAATTCTATGAACTACTAAAATTTGCCCGCTGTTGCACTCGCGTTAATTTAGGTTAGGTTAGTAACATATTTTCTACTGGATGAACGTACCCTATGTCCTTTTCTGTTCCCCTGACAGCGTATAAGCAAAATGTAATCATGATTGGTCGATAAGTTAAGGCCTGAAAGCGTAACAAGCGTAGCAAACAAACAAATAAACAAACTCACATTCGCATTTATAATATTATTATAGTTAGGATATAACTATAATAAAAAAAAAAAAAAAAAAAAACTATCCTATCAGGCACGCCACAATCGTGGCGGTAAGACCCGTTTTTGAGGAGTGGTTGGAGAGGCGGCATAGCGCCCTCACTTTCCGGCTGACACAGGTAATGACTGGCTATGGTTGTTTTGATCAGATTAGGGACCTCGGTGTGATTATTGACTCCAAATTTTCCTTTATACCGCATATTGATAATATTGTCACCAGGTCATTTAAAATGTTAGGTTTCATTTGGCGTAACTGCAAATCTTTTAACGAAAGACGTGCATTTGTTACAATTTATAATGCTCTTGTGCGGACTATATTGGAATAGTGCTGTAGTGCTTGGAATCCTCACTACTAGTGTCACATTGACCAAATTGAAAGAGTTCAAAAACGACTTCTGTTTTTCTTAACAGTTCATGCTAAAAAATTACAATCTTTTCGTACTTATAATGAAAGACAAGATTAATTCTTTAGAGGATCGTCGTTGGGTTGAGATCAGTTCAAATAGTTCTATTTAAAATTTTAAATGTAAATTTCAACTGTCCACTATTATTACAAAAAATTCACTTTACTGTACCACATCGTGGCCAAAGATTACAAAATTTCCATCCATTTGCCACGAAGTTCTTTAAAACAAATATTCGAGTTCATAGTATGATTCCCAGATTATATAGACAACCGTCTGTTTGACATTCATGCCGTGTCCATGCCGGTTTTCAAAAAAGAATTGTACAGTTTTAAGTCAACCCGTAAGTGACGATTCTTTTGTTTTCATTTACGTAATTTCCTAAAATCGAAAGGGATAATCTTAACACATTTGCACTCAAACGGCTGCTGAAGATTCGGTCTTTTTAGCTACCTAAATGATTTTAGATTTTGGCTATGACTTACTCCTGCTTGTTTACTGTAGTTAACAAACATGTATTTGCACTTAATATGTTCCTGGTATACCTTTTCCTTCCTTCACTCACATCACATTTGTCATACACGCTCGTCGGTTAAGAGTACCGGTGATGTATAGTGCGTACGTGTCTGCCCATTACGCCTACGTCACGTTCCCGTCACACGTCACTTCTATTAATACCGGGACTTACTTTTTACAGTCTTAGTAATATCTGCCTGATTATAAACTGTCCCACTGTTGGGCACGGGCCTCTTCTCAGAAAGAGAATGATAACCATGCTGGTCCAGTTTTGTCCATTGCTCATAGCTTCTTTGATGCAGATGGAGATCGTATATGTAATTTCCGTAGCGTATTAAAGTTCAGATTTATAATTTTGCCAATAGTCACTTGGTACGTACGTTAATTTTTTCGCCGTCATAAGGGAAAAAAAGTATCGGCCTGTATTTTTACATTTGATATAAAAATACTGGCAGAGGAGCCTTTTTCTACTAATTTCATATATATAAGTAAATTTTTAATTACGAATAATATGTAACATGCGTCTTTTTTCTGATAACTGCAGTTTTACTTTAAAGTAAGTAGGACCTTGAGAATTTACATGTACGGTTTAAAAATTATTTATTTCTCTAGAATTACAAATTACTTACAAGGAGAAATAAATTACAAATCAAAGCACAAAAATATTTGAGGTTCATGAAAGCGCACACTTTTGACGGTATTCTTAAAAATATATTAAATATTGCCAGACAGGTATGTAGGTAAATCTAAACACTTTTGTGATCTTCGCTAATAACGAGTTGTTTGCTAACGAAATATTTGACAATGTAATATGCCCCTTGAGCGAATATAGGGATCGGTTTACATGTTTCAATTTAATATTTTTGTAGGTAAACAATTATTCATTTTTTGAGATACGCCTTTGAATCTGTGTTGTTTTAATAATTTTTTATATGACAATAACGACGTGCTATCTTTTATATTTTTAGGCAATGAGTTGTAAATCTGTGCTCCTTGATACAAGATACACTTTTTTCCATAGTTAGTTCTAGGTTTATACAATTTTATGTTATGGGCACGTCTTGAACTGCGTGTGTGAATATGTTTTGGGAAATGTATATGTGTGTATGGATTTATTTATAATTTTTCGAATTAAGATAGATATATTATAGTGGTAGATTTGTGTTATATTAGATAATTTTGTTTCATAACAATAATAATAATAATTTTGCTGGTTGGGGTTAAATGATTGTAATGAAAAACGACTTTAATTAATTTATTTTGAGCTCTTTGTAATTTGTCAAGATGTGTTTTGGCGGCTGATCCCCATACCTCTATTAGATAATCGATATGAGGTTTCACCATGGAATTATAGATGGTGTATCGCACGTTTACGAATCATAAACCTATATGTTTAACTATGTGTTTTTTAATAGACTGCTTTACTTTATCGCAGACAGACTTTACAAACGTTCAACCAAAGACACAAAGAACACCCAGTCGCGAAACAACAATTTGTTGATTACACAAAATTGTATCCCGTGATCATTTTTAAATAGGAATTGATGGAACTGTATATATCGCACTCTTAATAAAACAAAGACTTATTTGAGTATTTCGGATTAAACAAATTTGAACTATGTTGCATTTACTTAACACAAGTATAATATTAGAATTTCTAGTTACACACTTAGAGTTCAAATTGCCTCACTTCCAAATTTCGAATTAAGCCGCTATTTTATTAAGAGTACGATATGTAGATTTTAAAGTTACTTTAGTGATGCGGTATCTTTTGATAAAAGCATACGTTTTTATTTATTTGAGGAGTGTGTAGGTGTAGTGATTACACTTAACAATACTTATAATCTATACTAATATTATAAAGCTGAAGAGTTTAGTTGTTTTGAACGCGCTATCTCAGGAACTACTGATCTGAATTGAAAAATTATTTTAGTGTTGGATAGCCCATTTATCGAGGAAGGCTTATAATAGGTTATATAACATCACGCTACGACCCACGGCGGCGGCGCAGTAATTATAAACGCGGGTGAAACCGCGGGCACATCTAGTTATTACATATATGGTTTGATATTCTTTGTTGGATGTGTAGTCTTTTGAGGTAGCCACTGCATGCACAAATTGGGTAGCTTTTTATAAACCTTAATTATTATACTTATAGTAATTACTGACCAAATGTCGGGTACTATAAATATTCGTGACAAGTAACAGTGACGTCTGCATCTTAGTACGTATTATTGTCGGCCTCGATGGCGTAGTGGTTAGTGTAACCGACTGCCACGCCTGAGGTCGCGGGTTCGATTCCCACACAAGTCAAACATTTGTGTGCATGAACATGGATGTTTGTCTTGGTCTGTGTGTTTCTATGTAAAATATGTATGTATATACAAAAAAAGTATATACATATGTATGTTTATCTATTGCCTAGTACCTATAGTACAAACTCTGCTTAGTTTGGGCTAGATGGTAATGTGTGTATGTGATAGAATATTTTATATTTATTTTATTATTTCTTATTTAGCTATAAGTACCTAGTTCCATAGTTCCTGTTTCAAAGCGCATCGAACTATGCAATATATAAATGTCAATGTAGTGAGTCACGTGGTTTATAATTAAAAACGGATATTCCTTATAGGATAAACGTATTTATAATTAGTGTTCAGTTTACCTGATATCGTGAAATTATTTTAACCGCGGTTTAAGAATGTATTAGATGAATATTCTATCTATAGTTAGAAAGGGATAGTCAGAGGTATACCCTTTTGTATATTTTCTTAACTCATAATATTTTATTTGTGGAACATAGGCTATTTACAGATCTTTAATTTCATTTGAAAGTACCTCTACTTTAAATTGTAATAATCGATATAATATTATTAGAAGAAAAACAAGGACGGAAAAAATTAAGACCAAAAGTTGTAACGACACTTTTTGCTATAGTTGCTATTTGCTAGTTGTAAGCCGTGCGGTGTGCGCGTGTTTCTCTGTCTGTCTCTCTCTCTCTCTTTCATAGAAAGCAAGCCAGTTATTTTCTCATAGAAATATTTACATATATATATATATATATATATACAGGATGTCCCAAAAGTCGACGTCAAGCCGGAACAGGGTGTTAGACAAAGTCATAATTGTTATCAGAAAAATATAAAAAACGATAAAAAACAATATTGAAATCCAGGTTCCTTTACAAAAAAAAATATTATAGTCTAAATAGCCAATTGTCAAGTAAGTGTCATAGCATTTTCGAATCCTTATGAAACGTGCCAACTTTTAAAGCTACTTGTCAAACTAGCGTAGTAGGTTTTTTTTTTCAGTACAGCCAGTTTAAATTGGGCGAAGTATTAATTTTGAATACTTAGTTGGGCAATACGTGGAATATTTTTCTAAGCTGGAGCAGTTGGCTTTAATTTTTAGGCAACAATTTACGGAAGCTGATGCTTCCGTAAATTGTTGTTCAAGGATAACAAAAATAAAAATAAATTTTAAAATAAATGCAGATTTGTAGTAACGAGAGTTAAAAGACCATCGCAGGGTGTTGATTTTCTTGTATTTTTAAATGCCTATTATTTTGAAAATACATGTGATAGATTTTTTTTTATATTTTTCTGATAACTACTATGACTTTGTCTATCACCCAGTTTTGGCTTGACGTCGACTTCTGGGACACCCTTATTTTCTCATAGAAATATTTTATTTTATCATAGAAAGGAACTTCGTTCCATCCGGGTGTCCCTTGACGCCTCTCAATTTTTTTTTTTCTATAATAGCAGTTATTGTATTGCATGTGTTCTTGACAAATCATTGTGGCCTCTGCATATAAATACGTCATAGTATTTCTTATTTAGCTATAAGTACCTAGTCCCATCATTCCTGTGTTGAAAGTGCATCCAACTATGCAATATATAAATGGCAATGTAGTGAGTCACGTGATTAATAATAAAAAAACACATATTCCTTAAAGTATAAACGTATTTATAATTAGCGTTCAGTTTACCTGTTATCCTAATCCTAACTATGTATTGCTTCTAATAATATCGATTACTAGCTGTGCCCGCGGTTTCACCCGCGTTTATAGTTACTGTCCGGCCCCGTGGGTCGTAGCGTGATGTTATATAACCTTCCTCGATAAATAAGCTACACAACACTAATATAATTTTTCATTCGTACCAGTAGTTCCTGAGATTAGCGCGTTCATTACAATGCGTGACAAGGCAACCCTCGCGTCCGTATTTTAGTCTTGAATAGTACAGTCAGCAACATAAGTAGCTGAACATTTCCCAATTTTGCAAAAGTTTTCATTCTGTATTCTTATACTATGATTAAATCAATCTTTTAACTATTTATATTTGCTATAAAAACGAATATATAGTGATAGTGATGGGCGTTTTTACACTATCATCATATGTAATTATAAAACAAAGTTCCCCGCCGCGTATTTCTGTCTGTCTGTTTGTTCGCGATAAACTAAAAAAATTCTGAATGGATTTTCATGCGGTTTTCACCAAATGACCGCCTCGATGGCGTAGTGGTTATGTAACGGACTGCCACGCCTGACGCCGACGACCGGTCGCGGGTTCGATTCCCGCACAAGTCAAACATTTGTTAAAAAAGTATATATTATGTATGTTTATCCATTGTCTAGTACCCATAGTACAAGCTCTGTTTAGTTTGGTTGGGTGTTTTGTTTGGATTTGATAGAATATTATATTATTATTATTATTAATGAGTAAGGTTTAGGTGTATAATTTGTTAAGGTTTTGTACTAGCCGTGTGAAGCCGGGGTGAATCGCAAGTTTGATATATTTTTGATAGATGGAGGCAATCGAAATCTCGCAAGTGTGTATTGATTTAAATTGCTGACGTATATATTACGGTAATTAATATAAACAATATTAGTCTATGTAGACTAATTTTGTAGGCCAACCATACAAATAATACATTTTATCAAACTCTAAGTCTTCTTCGTAGAGGTTAATGAAAGCTCTATGTCTGTGTGTTTGTCTGTTAGTGACAATTTGTTAGTGACAGACATAGCTCCGGTACCACTGGACCGATTGACTTGTAACTTAGTGTACAGACACCTTGGGGTCATCCCTCGGTTTAGTTTGAATATGGGTCCTGTGGCTCAAAAGATATCCGAGATATAGGGGTCACAAGGTAAAAAAAAGGTCACATGAAGACGAACAGGTTGAATTCTTGGTTTTTATATCCACTATGTTCTTTATAAAAAACGAATAAATATGTTCAAAATAAATTAAATTAATGACAGTAACAGTTTGAACAAGTTTGCTGTTGCTGACTGTACAAATACAGAGTTCTCCATTATATTAAGCTAGGATTAGGTCTCAGCACTCAGACTAAATCTAGAAATAACGCAATCCTAAGTAAATAATAATGAGTGCACACCAAATATACGATGGCAGAGAAAGCTAAAACGCTGAGTGCAGTTCTGTGTTGCGGGCGTCAAAACGACAACAATTACTGAACGAGTATCGTGGTACCTGCCATACTTGCAGCATGACAATGCAATGTGTCTATAGTCCATATTTTCCTAATAATAACATATCGATGGCTTAGAGTGAAAACCTTGTAACTGCGAAATACGTAACTTTTCACGAGGCACAAAAACTACGCCCTGTAATAATGATGTAGACAAAATAATTATATAAAAAGTATTAGATAAAAGTTAACAATCTAAGGGTCAGTTCAGACAGAACGGAAAAATCCTCGCGTGGGCTCGAGCTCCTCTAGCCGCAATTCACACAGAGAGCATAAATGCGTTCCGAGACAGCGACAGGCTCGAGCCCGCGCGAGGATCGGCGCGTCAACGCGAGGCTACGCGATCAATTTCACCGAGGTTTGCCCGCCTTCGCATTGTTATCATGGCTCGACGCGATCGCACGTGAAAATGGTTGACTGTGATAATGTAATTATTGCGCTTTTGGCAGAGGAGGAGGGAAAAGAAAAATTATGTAATATGAATATGTAAGCGGCGGTACGTGAGCATGTCAGAACCTGCTCGCGCGGTTTCTGGCATTCTCGAGGACTCCCGAGCGGGCACGAGGAAGGGCGCGACCGAGTCGCGAGCATACACGAGCCGACTACGTCGATATTCATACAATTTTCTACTTAAGGCTATGGTAATAGTAGTCCTATTTTCAATTGAGCCAGTAAATTGCTCGGGCTTTTTCCGTTGGGCCTGCATTGAACCTAACGAAACATAAAACAGTTTTTCCAGTTAATAATAAAGTCACAAAACACTTATTTCTCTTGATTTTGAATTTTTCGACAAGTTTTGACGCGCCATCGCGAGTTTTTCACACCAAATTGACTCGAGCGAGAAGTTAAGAGGTATACATTCAAGATCATAGATAGCGCTACAAGTATCGAATCAAATTTTGCATTAAACAAGATTGTGCGTTACGAGCTTTTCTTTCCAGAAATATAATAAAATAAATTAAAATGGCATACCCGAGGTTTTCACTCTAAGCCATCGATATTAGCTCTTTTTAAATACTGACTCACTGCTGTATACGGGTGTCTTTTCAGTTTGAGAAGAGTTAGGCCATAGTCCACCACGCTAGCCCGGTGCGGGATGGCAGACCCGTTTTTTCATCATCTAAACATCCATTATTTCTAGTTGTCTTATTTAGTAAACTTTTTGCACTGAGTGTTTGTAATTTCTGTGTCACGGGGCCTCTACTAACGTTCAAAAAATCACTTAGATCCGAATCAACGAAAAAGAACTGTGAAATGCACAAATTTCTATACCTACTACACTGAGCGCGGCATCAGTAGTGTGACAACGACTTAAGCCACTATATCATTTGTTTTATGCTACGAAAATTGAATATGGTCTCGGTCGCTTAAGCGAATGGTGCTCATTAAAATTAAACAATTTATTATGGATTTTATCGCGTTATTTAAATGACTACTATTTATATACTTTCCTTTTTAATGAAAATGGACGTAAAAAATAATTGTTTCATGTGCGTATGAAATAGTTGATTATCGGTTGCTTTAACGGCGAAGAAAAACATCATGAGAGATATATGTACGTCTGAGAGTTCTCAGGCATATTCTCAAGGAGTTTTCAACACGCCCTGGGCCAGCGTGGTGCACTGTAGTCTAACCCTTCTCGCAATATGAAGACGCCCATGTCCAGCAATATAAAAGTTTCTATACAGGGTTAATACATATTATAAGTAATAATATAATATTCTACCACATACACACAACACCATCTAGCCCAAACTAAGCAGAGCTTGTACTATGGGTACTAGACAATGGATAAACATACATATTTATATACTATTTTTTTGTACTACTTATTATACATAGCAACACCCAGACCAAGACAAACATCCATGTTCATGCACACAAATGTTTGATATGTGCGGGAATCGTCCCCGCGACCTCAGGCGTGGCAGTCGGTTACACTAACCACTACGCCATCGAGGCCGATAATGTTTTTGCTCGCGACTTTGCTCGCTCGGAAACTGTACTTTTTCTGGATGATATGTACTCTATGTCCTTTTCTGTACCCCTGACAACGTCTATGCGAAACTTTATGATGATCGGTCGAGTAGTTTAGGCGTAACAATGGAACTCACATTCGCATTTATAATATTACTAGATTTTGCAGGCGGCTTTGCTCGCCTTAATGCAGGTTAGGTTAATAAAAGTGCTTTTTTAACACGCTTTTATTAGCTTGGTTTATATCGATGGTTAAAAATCAAGTGTCTATCTCAATAATCTTAACTTTACAGGACTTTTATGTTAGTATTTTTAAAAATAGAAAACATATTTTTTCTATTTTTAAAGATATTAACATTTCAAGTATCTTCCTATTCGAAGCAGAGAAACGTTTTTTTTATCTCCTGTAAAGTTAAGTTTATTGAGATAGACACTATTGATTCTGAACCGTCGATATGTATCTATGTAACGGAATCTTTGAACTTGATTTTCACCCCTTTCAAACGGACGGATTGATTTGAAACTTTGCACACTTATCGAGGACTGATGACAATAGAATAATTAAGAACAAAATTTATAAAAAGAAATAAAAGTAAATAATAGTAAAAAAGAACTAAAAACACGCTTGATTAAAAAAACCAAACTAAAAGGTAGAAAATAATTTAATAATTTTAATGTAAAAAAGCGTGGAGTGCTTTCTAAGATATATTGATAACCCCTACCCCACGCATTTTTACATTAAAATTATTAAATTATTTTCTACTTTTTAGTTTGTATTTTTTTAATATGGCGTTTTTTTAGTATTTTTATACTATTAGTTATTCTGAATGAAAGGACCCTATATCATTTTCTATTACCTCGACAAATAAACGAACAAACTCACATTCACATTTGTAACATTAGTTAGGATTAGGACTAGATTATGTCAAAAAAATTCTTCCTCTGGGGAGCAGTTCTTATTTTCTGGATGAAAGGTTAAAAATTAAAAGGACATACGGCATGTCCATTTCTATACCCCTGAAGTGTATGTGAAATTTCATGATGTTTATTTGATGATTCGGTCGAGTAGTTTAGGCAAGGAAGCATAACAAACAAATTCACATTCGCATTTATAATATTAGTTGTATCATCAGACCAGTATCAAGTTTTTTTGTTACAATCTAAGACTACTTCGCAAAAAATACTTATTCTCAAATTTTAACATGTTTTCTAAGGAATTAACCATTTTTGGGTCCCTGTATCGAAAAAACATGTATAGTGGCATATGGTGATATAAGTGGGTTAAATGATAGATGATAATCTGGCCAGTCGACAGTTTCAGGATTATCCATTATTTACGCCACACCCTGTAAATATACTCACGCCTCTAGATCTCAAACAGGTGCGCAGAGCTGTTACCACAATTAGCAATAACAAGGCAATCTTAAAGCCATTTATCAATACTTGGATTCATAACTGAAGTAAAATTTATTGTTAAGTTCAAACCTATAAATCTGCCGATCCCCTCTTGACATTGTCATTAATCACGAGAACGAGCGATGATTAGTCACTACGGATTAAACCGTTTCAATGATTAATCAAATTATATTGATGTGAGTTGTCAATTATGCTAAATTAGTGATCATCATATTTTTAAATTTAATATTCATATATTAAACTATGTATCCTTACTAACATTGTAAATGCGAATGTGATATTTTTCGTTTGTTACGCTTTTGCCTCTTAACTACTTAACTGATCGTCATGAAATTTCGAATACACCTTGTCAGCGGTACATAAAAGTACATAAGTTGCCTCTAATCCAGAAAATAGTACTGTTTCCGAGAGATAGAGAATCGACATAACGTACATTCAGACGGGCGCAGCCGCGAGCAAAATATGGTATTATTATAATCTATACTAATATTATAAAGCTGAAGAATTTGTTTGTTTGTTTGGTTGAACACGCTAATCTCAGGAACTAGTGGTCCGAATTAAAAAAATATTTTAGTGTTAGATAGCTCATTTATCGAGGAAGGCTATAGGATATATAACATCACGCTACGATCCACGGGGGCGGCGCAGTAATCATAAACGCGGGTGAAATCTTAGTATAGGTTATGAAAGGAGTGGTCGACTCGTCAGAACTGGTAAGTAAAATGGCTTTAAGTGTCCCGTCAGCACATCTACGATGATCTAACCTGCTAAATGTGCCTGCAGTAGACTCCAATTACAGGCTCATACTTAATCAGTGAGAGTCGCATGTACAATGCGGCATGCCGGAGTGTTTATATTGACCTTTTCTTTACTAGTGTCGCCAAATTAAAAAAACAATTGTGTAACGAGTTCTTTGATTAGATCTAAAGAATGATATCACAATAGCATCCTCGCATCTTAACAAGTTATACGTGTTACACATTAGCTCCGTTAGTAAAATAGAAAAAGTGGACAAAAAGTGACTTTTAAAGAACAAAACTTATACCAGAAGATACAGGAAGTGACGCTCTATAGAACAGTGTAAAATATCACGTTAACTCTTAGTGCAATAAAGTGGAAAAACGTTATAAAGTGCAGTACAAAACTGTTAAAATTCAAATATTCATAAACATCGAATATTGGTAACAATAGATTGGACTTTGACCCCATTAGCGACTGTGCACAACACATACCTAACCTTTGTTAAAGCAAACCAAATTACCATACAACTACTATTTTCAACCCAACATCTGTAGTGAGCGTGGTGCCTACAAGCTAACGTTGGCCTTGCGATATTGCATCCGCGCGTTCGAGCCTAAGAAGAGATATTTTCTTTTTGAACTTTATTTTATATACTTTTTTTTTTTTTTGAACGTGAAGTATCTATCCTACTTTGCTACCACCAAATTATAAAATAAGACAACGTCTTTTATTTTCTGTTATTATTATTGAGTTATTATCACACCATTATCGCTACCATGCCGCTAAAACGCACTCCTCCGACCACTCCGATGACATCTATTACGACTCAGTCAGATACGGACATTCCTCGTGCTGTAGATGAGGACACGAAGAACATAACAACCCGCCACAAACGGCCGAGAACAGACTGCTCACCCCCTTCAAGTAACGTCACACGTTCAGATATACAAGCCCTGATACGTGAGGAAATGCGCTCGGTTATGATCGAATTTATGGATGAAATGAGAAACACCTTGAATTCACAGCTTCATGAACTGCGAGATGAACTGAGTGAATATAAGGACTCCCTTAATTTTCTGAGTGCACAGTACGATACAATAAAAGATCAAATGAATACTACCCGTCTCGAGATGATCAAGATAAAGGGTGAAAATGAGTCGCTGCGGTCTGAGATTGTTACCCTCACCAGTCGAGTTAGACAAATGGATCAGATGTCTAGGTCAGCTAACTTAGAACTTCAGTGCGTACCAGAGCACAGAGCTGAGAATCTGGTTAGCATCGTGAAACAACTTGGCCGTGTTGTGAAGTACCCAATTGAAGATCGCGATATATGCTACTGTTCCCGTGTCGCCAAGTCGAATCCTAAATCACCACGACCGCGTACAATCTTGGTAAAGTTGATTACGCCGCGCACTCGTGATTCTTTGCTTGCGGCTACCATACAATATAATAAGGACCACCCGAAAGAGAAGCTGGATACTAGTACCCTGGGTCTGGACGACAAAAAGACAGCGGTATTTGTTTCTGAAAACTTGACAGCTGAGAATAGAAATTTACACGCCGCTGCCCGACTTCGTGCTAAGCAACTCAATTATAAATTTGTCTGGGTGCGCGGAGGGCGAGTATACGTACGTAAGCAACCGGAGGCTGAATCAGTATTTATTAGCAATATGGATGTTCTAAATAGATTAACTTGATCAACTTATGTTTTGCTTTGTTTTCTCATGTGATCATAATCACTGAATATCAACATTCTCTAATACTATAAAGTGTTATTATCAAAATGTAAGGGGTTTGAGAACTAAAACTACTGATTTTTTCTTGAATGTGTTGACATGTAATTATGATATCATTGTACTGTGTGAGACATGGTTGGCAGGCGACATATTGGACTCTGAATTGTTTTGTAACCGTTATTTGGTATATAGGCGTGACCGCGAAACTAGTGGTTTTCACAACAGTAAGTCTGGTGGTGGTGTTCTAGTGGCCGTGTCAAAGCGCTTGGCCTCTTCTAGGCTTACTGTTTACGAAAGCAAATGTGAAGATGTATGGGTGAGCATTGATATATGTATAAACAACCGGCCAGTTAAACTTTTTATTTGCGCGGTGTATATTCCTCCACCCGTACAAAAACATATATTGGACCAATTTCTTGATAAAGCTAATTATGCTTTAGAGCACTCCAATGCTGCGCTAATACTGGGTGATTTTAACTTGAGCAGTATTGAGTGGAGTGGCCCATCTGGCTCACCACTCGTTGCTTCCGTAAACAAAACCGGCATTTACGAACAAAAACTTTTAGATTTCATATCTCTTAATAATTTAGACCAATATAACTGCATTCTTAATCATAAGAACAAAATTCTTGACCTTGTTTTGACTGATGTTTCACTGGACAGGCTGAGTATGTCAGATGACCCATTGTGTAACGTAGATTTATACCATCCACCTCTTGCATTTAACTTGCTTTGTAACATATGCGTGGACACCCTGGGCCCTAATCATGAGCCAAAGTTTCAGTTTCACAAAGCAGATTATTGTAAAATTATTCAGGAACTGAAAGACATATTATGGCAGGACATTTTTTCTAGATGCGACAATGTCGACAGTATGGTTGAGTTATTCTATGAAAATATTTATAGAGTAATAACAATGTATGTACCCAAGTCAAAGCCTAATTCTCGTAGATATCCGCCATGGTTCAGTAGGGATCTTATTCGTCTACTACAGGAAAAAAACAAATACCGTATTCGTTATTCCAAGTATCATAACCCGATGGATAATATTTCATTCAAGCTGCTTAAGGATAGGATTAATCAATTGACACAGCTTACATATAAAAAATATATCAGTTCTATTGAATCTTCTATCACTTCCAACCCAAAGTTATTTTGGTCTTTCTTGAAGCAAAAACGGTACGGCAATAGTTCATATCCTTCAAGTATGATATATGGAGATAAAAAATCTAGTGGAGGGGAAGGCATTTGTAACCTTTTCGCCTCGTGTTTTTCTACAGTTTACGATCCCGGGTTAGGTAGTAGTGTTAGTCATGCATGTAACACAGTTAAGGAAACTCAATGCACACAGGTTTTACATCAGCTGAGATTTTCAAAGGACTCTGTTATAACTGCTTTAAAAAGACTTGACCCTCGTAAGGGAGCGGGACCTGACGGGCTGCCTTCCTTATTTGTTTTAAAGTGTGGCGAGGTCTTGGGGGAGCCTCTCTCTATGATTTTTAATATGTCCCTATGTACAGGCTGCTTCCCTAAGTTATGGAAGGAAGCTTTAGTTGTGCCGATACACAAGTCTAATGACAAGGCACTTGTGAAAAACTACAGACCCGTGTCTATATTATCTGTGTTTGGAAAGGTGTTTGAATGCATAATTTATCCCTTTATTTCGTGGCATGTTAGACACATATTATTGCCTGAGCAGCACGGTTTTATAAAGGCTAGATCAACGGCAACCAATCTTACATGTTTTGTCTCGGATGTGGTGAATGCGTTAGATCGTGGATGTCTTGTTGACGTCATCTACACCGATTTCAGCCGGGCTTTTGATAAAGTGGATCATTCAACATTGTTAAGCAAACTGTATTATTATGGTATAACAGGAAACTTATTGCAGTGGTGTGAGTCTTATCTTGTTGATCGATCCTCGAAGGTGGTGGTTAATGGTTTCACATCTAACTCATACGAGACTCCGTCAGGAGTACCTCAAGGATCTCATCTAGGCCCACTTTTTTTTAATATTTTTATTAATGACGTAGCATCTTGTTTTTTTCACTCTCATATATATTTATATGCCGATGATCTTAAAATTGTAAAACGTATTGAGAATGATTGTGATAAGCATAGTCTGCAAGATGACCTTGATCGTTTTTCCCAATGGTGTCTCGATAACAAGATGTTACTTAACGTTGACAAGTGTTACCATATGCACTTTTCTAGAAAAAAGGGACCTCATTTTCAAAATTATGTAGTTAACAATCGCAAAATCGAGGAAAGGGATGCCATTCGTGATCTCGGTATTCATATCGATAACAGGCTGCGTTTTCACACTCATGTCAATAACATAGCCTCAAAGGGCTTTAAGCTGCTTGGATTCGTGTTGCGTAACAGTAGGGAATTCAAACATGCCTCAAGCAAAATATCCATATTTAACTCTCTGGTCAGATCAGGCTTGGAATATTGTAGTGTAGTTTGGACTCCCTATTACGATATACATAAACGTCGTTTGGAGTCTGTTCAAAAAAGATTTCTATGGCATCTGTCTTACCATTGCAACATGGCTAAAGAATTACCTTCATATGCTACTCGATTAAAACATTTTAAATTAATGACCTTGGAGGGTCGTCGACAGATTTTAGACCATCTCTTCTTTTATAAAATTTATAATAGCCATATTGACTGCCCTCATTTACTTTCTCAAATAAATATTAATGTGCCATATAAACTCGCTCGGTCGTCTAGATACCAGCCTTTCAACGCCAAAACCTCCAAGACAAATCTAGGGCATTTCTCCTCTATCAACAGAATGCAAGTGCAATACAGTCGCCTGTCACGCCTACCTGATGTGGATATCGATTTATCCTACTCCTTGCCCAAGTTTAAATCAATATTGGTCGACAAGTTGATGTGGAAGTAATTTATTAATTGATTTAATTTAGTTTTTATATATTAATATAATTATAATTTATTGTATTTTTTCATTGTGAATATAAATTACAGTGTCAGCATTTTAAATTTTATAATAATTATCAATTATCATTTCAATTTCCTTTTTTAATATAATTTATAATTACAAACTATGCATGAATTTCGTTTGTATGACTTTTTAATAGAATTAATCTCACTTTGTAATTTCACAAACGAGCTTATATAAATATATACATATTTTTTTTTGTTAATGCATGCCGTGGCAGCCTGTAAGTAAGGCAGCACTATGATATGTATCCGCATTTATGTTTCATTACGATGTTTAAATTAGTGTATGCTTTGTTGGTTGTCCATAAATAAATAAATAAAATAAAATAAATAAATATGTCTACTTTTACGTTTAACTGTATTCACGGTTATTATATTAATTTATCAGTGAAAATTTTTAATTGGCCATCACCTTATTAGTATTATGTTAATTGTATTTTTGCTATAAGATTTCCTAAAATTTAAAAATAAATTAAAATCCCTCGGGAACAGTACTTTTTCCCTAAATGAAAGGTACCTTGTGTCCTTTTCTGTACACCTGACAATGTATGCGAAATTTCATGATGATCGTTCAAGTAGTTAAGGCGTGGAAGAATAACAAACAAATAAACTCACATTCTTATTTATAATATTAGTTAGGATATAGTAGAACAGACATACTGCAAACCGCAATCATTACCTAAACGGTTTGAAGTATTCAGACGGTCACCGTCTTTGACTGTTGTTAGATATATTTCTATTTATGGGAATCGGAATGTGAAGCGTTAGTAAGGACATTCCTTGTTGTACATTTATTAACATCTATATACTTTAAAAATGTGCCGGATGTAAGACAATATGGTCGCCCCCTTTTAAGTGCGGCCTATCATTATAGTTGGTGAAATATGATAGGGGTATATTAGACCTCTGCGTACTCCTCAGGGATATAAGCGTGATACATCCCTCTCTCTACGACTAGTCCAGTTTATGATATAGCGTTCCCCTACATCAACCGTCAGGTTATAATAGTGGGAGCCGCTGTACCTTCCAGTGCCCGAGAGCACCTTCCGGAACCAGTTATAGACAGGTCTTATCCCCAAATCTCGATTTTTCCATCCTAACCTCAGAGATCCGGTTCTCGTAAGTGAGCTACCTCGTGCCCAAGTGACACTACATATTCCCCAGATAGATACCGGAGCAATAAAGCCGCTCACCACTTGCAACTCTGGGAGTTGCTAACGAAATCCTCGCTGAAGCCGACGGAGAAGCCGCCTCCCATATCTCCAGCATGGTACCGGAGCTGTATAAGGCACGCTCCCCGACGTACATCCATGCGCCTACCGAAATAGGCCTATAAGCCGGGTGTGGCCCGTCACTCTAGCTATGACTCTTACTTGCTGAGCATTCAAGCACCTGAGATGCGTTCTGTCAGCGAAACCACGGTGCCACTTTGCTAAAGACAACTCCGTGCCTCGCGCGACCGACTGGTTCGCACTAGCCGTGCATCAGTCCGACGCTCGAACGCCACGTGCTTGCCAAGCAACGAACATGTCGTCCTCAGTGGCTAACCACATAGCCCTTGCGAGTCCAACACCAATATCAGGCACCGCGCACTCTAATCAGCGGTCAATAGAACAAACCTTTCGAGGCGCAGTAGGCTTCTTGACCCCGCAGTACCCTGGTCCTAAGGGGGAGACCCGTAGTTCTCCCCCCGAAACCCTGTCTACTCGGGTCCTGAAGATAGGGACTATAAGCGTGATACGCTCGTATTTAGGATGTATATCCTCGAACGGATAGGAGAGTGCACGGATGGCGTAGTGGCTGGCCTCCTCGGCACTGCCGCCGCGCCGGATGCTGTGGGTTCGATACCGACACAGGATAAAAATTTGTGTGATCCACATATCCTGAGTGAGTCAGGTTGTTGTGTCCGTTGTTAAAATGATTGCAAAGTTCCCCACGATACATGGAACCCACTGTCGGTGCAGTAGCAATGATTAGGCGAGTCTTATTGAGATCGACTACTATTAGGCCCCAGCACTCAACGCAATCATCATCATTAAAGCATCACGCGAAACCTACTGTACAAAATTTGATGTGGCTCTATAGTTTGGTAGCTCAAGATTTAATTTAAGTGGTAAGGCAAGGTTTGTTCGTCACGTAATACCGGAGATATGCAGTGAATATCCTCCAGGTAAATGAGTACACAGGCAAACCACGTTAAACGACGTGGTTGTCCTATGAGGTCATATCATGCACGAAATCGCGGGCAAAGATTTTCAATATCGTTATTTGAATAGGATATCCATATTATTATAGCACTTTAATTGATTTCAGTCATACTATTTCTAGTATTGATTATGACTGGCAGTTGTTCGTTATGAGTCTGGGTGTCCAATAAATAATTATATTAACGATACCAGTGGTAGTAGACAGCAACAGCATGCATGTAAATACTTGCATCTTATGCTTCCATCCCTAAAAGCAGGCCCTACCATAGAACAAACAGAGCGGCTGCTAGATGGTAGGATAAAAAAAGAAGATGCAAGCTAAAGTGGCGCTATACTGCGTACATCTCGCTCCACCATAAAACTTGCTTTGGGCAGGCACAGTTGAAGGCAGCGGTATATTACATCCACAATTCGCTAACTATGTATTTAGTCCCCACATAGTAGTTCTGGGAAACTATTTAAATCTATACTATTATAAAGCTGACGAGTTTGTTTGTTTGGTTGAACGCGCTAATATCAGGAACTACTATTTCGAATTGAAAATTATTTTAGTGTTGGATAGCCCATTTTAAATGGGCTATTCAACACTAAAATAATTAATAGTTAGGGTTAGGGTTTAATAAAATGGGCCATTTATCGAGGAAGGCTATATAACATCACGCTACGACCAATAGGAGCGGAGCATCAATAATTTTTTTTGCAAAAAACGGGAAAATCTCTTATGTGAAGCAGACGAAGATGCGCGAGTCAGCTAGTTATATTATTATTATTATATTAGATTATACTCGCAGCTTTGCTTGTGTTAAGTCAGATTTTTAATAAATTTCTATTCCTCGGGAAGAGTGTTTTCCCTAGAAAGTTACCCAATGTCCTTTTCTGAACCCCTGACTACGTATATGCGAAACATATTAATTGGTCGAGGAGTTGAGGCGTGACAGCGTAAGAAACAAACAACCGCACTCACATTCGCATTTATTAGTTAGGATAAGTATTTATTACGCAAGCAGACCTGTATTAAGTCACGTAGGCATTTCCTAGTAGAGTAATCGCTTCTATAGAATAATGACCGTAACAACTCAACATAGAAACAAATAATTTCGTTCGAATGTTTTATCTTCGAAGGCTGCAGTTTTACTTGATATTTCTTCAATTGAAAACAATACCGAGGACAACGAGCTACTATAGAAATAATTAAAAAGCAATCGTGAAGATATTGTGATGTTGAAAGAAGAAGACAATCTTAAAGTCAATGTATAAGTAAAATATAGAGCACGCGTAATCTATATCTATACTAATATAAACAATAACTTGCTTGGCTTGTATTTCTGTATTCCGTTCCATAGTAATGTACAATAGTGTAGTGTAGTAATGGAAAATGTTTTGAACGGCTGACATTGTGATTTAAGTGGTCAGTTCGCCATTGCCACGGCGCTGAGTGTTATGGATCGTCCCCACACGAGTCAAAATGTTGTGTGATCTACAAAAATTGTCTGAGCCTGGGTGTTCTTTGAGTTTATAGTTTAAATGTTTGTTAAGATCCCCGTATCACGGGATTTATTCCTAGAGCGGGAGTTGTCATTTCTAAAAGAAAATAATTGTAGTACGATTTCTAGAAAAAAAAGGAAAAGAAATCAACGTTTCTTTTATCTTTTAGTATACATCTTACATTTACGTAAATTATACATTGAAATTATACTGCTTTATATGTCTTTTATCGCAGTAAATACAAATTGTTGATAATTTTAAAACTATGAAATTAGTAAACTATTTAGTTTTAAACTATATAAATTATTTAACTATTTAAATTTTCGATTTCACCGACGTTTCAGTTGCTTTTCAGCAGCCATACTCACGGGGAGAGGTTTAGAAATTTGTTGGTATATATTTGTATTGAATTCAATTGTTTACGCTTGTTGCAATTATACGCTTATTTGTATGTAGATATATTAGATTTTTTGTATTAGATATATTAGAATGCATATTATAACTAAAATATCGCAAAACACAGAGGCAATTTTCTATCCTTGTATGTCCAGTGTATGTCTTTGGTAGGTATTAACTTTTGTAAAAAACTTTTATCTATTGGAAACTCCTAACCACAGCACACACAATTGAATAGAGATGAATATGTTTGACGTCATAACGTTTGTTTGTTTGTATTTTTGTATAGGTTATCCTTAAATATCTCGACGTTTTGGCGGACGTGGTTGATGGCACAAAAACTTAAATCATACAAACATAGATTCACATAGTGACGTTGGGTTCACGAAATGAGTTCCTCAGTCACCATCACTTTACGCTTAGTCAAGTGTGAAATAACGATTAATGTTTGAGGCCGGTAAAGACACGGGCATTCGATTCCCGTGTGGGGCAGTTTATTGCCGTTAGAGAAATTTCAGTGCGAAGTATGAAATGTATCTACCGGGTAGACCTACTAAAGTTACTTTACGTGTACGTTTAAATGATGATGACAAGTTCGAGTCCCATGTGGGGCAAAGTGTTTTCCATTTGAAGAATTTTCAGTAGCTTTGTTTAGAAATGGTGTATGGACGGTATGGTACATAAGACTAGGAAGAATTATTATTACATCCAAATTTCGCCAGCCAATTTGTATTTTAATCCATTTTACCTGAACTAGTCTAAATTTCATTTGGAACGCCATAAAATAGCGCTATGGATTTTAAAAACAGATAAAGGATTTAAAAATTCTTAACAAAAATAAAAAATGTTTGCCATGCAGATTGAAAGCTTTGATCCATTTTTTGTTCTGTTGTATTCCAAATGTTTTTAGAAAAAACTGAAGTTTCTATGCTGTTGTATGGTTGTAGGGTTCCTTACGTCGATAAAATAATTGAATATAAGTTTCATAATAAAATAGATTTATTGATCTTAATCCTCTTTAGGATTATTGTTACTTTTACAAGAAAACTATTGAACGTATTTGAATAAAATTTTGCACACATTGATTTTGTTCTGAATTAAGACATAGGGTTTTTATTCCACTATGGAATTCATCGGGCTAAGTGTAGGACAAAAACTAGGAAAATATAAGGTATTTTCCTGTATTTTAAAAGAGATAACTCACACATTAGGGAATAATCCCTGTGTCGCAGGTGATTTTACAAACATACAATTTACGAAGGCGATATGTATTACGTTCTACATGATAGAAAGCAAACCTATTACCGAGAAAAAAACCGACTAGACGGGTAATTGATTGGTTTATACAACCTCGTAAGCTGTCCATATGAATTAGTAATAGTTAGATAATGATATAATATGGCAGACGCGTGCCATTGAAGAGTAACCGCAACATTTTGTGACGTATTTCATGAGAAACAAACTTAATAATTATTTTGTTTTTCCTTGTATAAGTTACTTCCTAATTAATTAGGGACGTATTTTCATATACAGGTTGATTTTGAAATCGTGTAATTCCTTTTAACCACGCATTCTACTGGTGATATAGAATAACCCTGACCATATTTTTCTTAATTAGAATAATGGTTTCGGCAAAATTAGAGTACAGATTTTTTTCATGAAATGATTTCATATACTTAGTCATATTTTAACCACCTGACACAATCTTAATATTTTTTTAATTTAAAAATAATAACATAAGAATAACTGATGTCGTAAATAATAAGGGGCAATAAAAAGGACCGCCCGTTATTATTTACGACATTAATTATTAATATGATTTTTTATTTTAATTAGTATAAAATTAAAATTGCCTCGGTGGGTTAACATATGACTATCTGACACCATTTCACGAAAAAAACGGAATAATAATTTTTCAAAAAAAATAAATCTAATTAAATAAAAATATGGTCAGGGTTATTCTATATCACCAGTAGAATGCGTGGTTAAAAGGAATTACACGATTTCAAAATCACCCTGTATATGTAAGTATATTAAAAGTTTCTCGTCCGGCAATGAAGCGACAACAGCATTGCATTAGACTAGACACCGAATAGTCATCGGTTTGAATCTTATAACGCTGATATTGTTTTAGGTACTAGCTAACCCGCGCAACTTCGTTTGCTTCATATAAGATAAGAGAATTTTCCCCGTTTTTGTAACATTTTTCACTGCTGCTTCGCTCCAATTGGTCGTAGCGTGATGTTATATAGCCTATAGCCTTCCTCAATAAATGGGCTATCCAACACTGAAATAATTTTTCAATTCGAACCAGTAGTCCCTGAGATTAGCGCGTTCAAGCAAACAAACAAACTCTTCAGCTTTATAATATTAGTATAGATAATTCGGCGCGACGCGGACGTTAGTGCATGCGACTCGATCGATCTCGGACTCGATGTCCGGGACAGGCAAAATGTCATAGGTAAAAAACGTAAAAATACGGTGTCAGGATTTATAACTGGTAAATTACAGGCCTTTCTACCTATTCTTTGCGACTTGAAACCACATATGGGTGTAAAACACTTTTGCCAGCCCCACAGCGTCAATGATTCTCGACTTTGCCTTTGATACACAGTCCCACGGACAGCCCCACAGTCTCACACAACTGCGGGTTGCGATGTTGATACTGATTTACATAATATTGTCTTCTGTTTACGTGAATGTTGTTCATTGAAATGAAATGAAAAAGATAGATACTCCCTGTAACCATGGCTGCTGAAAAGCAACCGAAACGTCAGGAAAATTGAAAATCTAAATATAAATAGTTTTAATAGTTTAAATTATTTTATAAATTAGTAAAATTCAATAGTTGTAGTAGTGAAACAGTTTTCAAAATTATGTAATAGGTACAGTGTTAAATAAACAACGCGATAACATCCGTATATAGTAGTTTAATTTCGATGTTGATACTGTGAATCAAAGTCAAGAATTATTTATTTACTCTCAGGTCACAAACTAACACCCATAACCGTCAAAGTTAGTGGACTTAGTAAAGTTACTGAATTTACATTTATGTTGGTTGCTAGATTTAGGCAAATGTATTGAGCTTATAAGAAGATACCATAGGTTGTGGGACTGGCCATAAGAGTTCTGTATAAAAACTCTTATGGCCAGTCCCACAACTAACAAGTAAAAATTATCCAAAAGATAAATCACATGCTGTCTCACTCTTGTTAGGTTAAAGAAGAGAGATGGCGAGACTTTTATCTTATAGATGAATGCTATTTGGAGGTGGTAGGACAAGCCTTTAGTGAAGTTATTGAATGATGTCAGTTGCTAGTTTCAGGCAAAGGTTTACACTTATAAGACAACTGGAAAATCTCACGACCAGTTTTAAATCGCCACAAATTTGTCGATCATTTACCATGCAGAATCTTCATCCTTTGTCAAGTTTCGCTTCTGACCGATTTATAGCGCAGGAATTTGCCGCTCCACGGATATTTTCCATCGACACACGTTCGCAAAAATGACAGTGTTCCGCGCAGGGTGCCTACGGATAACAACAGTTTTTTGCATACTATATTTTGACAGAATGTATACATCAATAAAGCTTGTGGCCACTAGACCGATGGAGATACTCCGTAATACTCCCACTATGTGGGGATTAGGAGGAAAACAAACTAACATAGATTGTGGAAACATGAAACCCGACTACCGCGTCCTGTTTTTTTGTTTCCTATCATAGCTATTTATGTGTAATGTAATGCTTAATGGTCTAGTAGTGTGAATATAAAATTATCTGCCAATCGCGTGTAGTCTTGATTCACTGTCAATAAATTCTAAGAAGTAGAAAGCAGCGATAGACTAGTGGAAGACCGTTGGACTCTCACGCACACTCGAGTTCGATGCTAAGGCACGCACCTCTGACTCTTCAAAGTTAAGTGCGGATTAAATAGTTAATTGTAGCACGCTTTAATGACGAAAGAAATCAATTAAAAGGAAAAAATCGTTAGAAAACCTGCATGTCGGTAAATACTTTCTCACACTGCTATACATATTTATACATCTTTTACATATATATACACACAAGGATACACATACACAAATGCACACTCACTCATTGTGTGACATGCGCGCATTGCGCGCACACAAACACCCATGCACACAACCATAATCATACACATTCACATACTCTTTGAAACGTTGTGGTAATTTTAATTTTTATACTCTGTATTGCTTTTAATTATTTTTCTTTTTATTTTTGATATTTTTATTATCGAATGTTGTTTTTACACAAAATTATTTTAGACTTGTATTAGTATAATTTACAAACTCATCATACTTACATAAGTGTTAAACAAATAATCATATTGGGTGGAGGGCGCTGGCAGCTGTAACACAGTTCAAACTAGCACAGCCGTCAACGACAACCTCTTATTTTGTATAGATATTTTGTTTACCGTTCACTTATGTAGGTATCTAAAATAAAAGCATTTTGTAAAATGTTATTAGTGACAATAAATATTATTATTATTATTAATGTTTTCAAAATCAAAATTAATTATTCATCTAGGTTACCAAGTTACACTAATGAACGTCAAAATATATATTAATGAGTTATTAAGAGGAACACAAGGGCCATTTTTCCATACAAATGTAGTCCCCTGTTTCCTCCCTGGATAATGCCAGTAGAACAATAATATTTAAAAAAAAACATGTATAGCCTCTATTGGCATGTCCCTATGTTTTCCTTTTTTTCATTAATTAATAATTAAAAGAGATATGAGCCTTCAAAAACCTCAAAAATTGGTCAGATTTTCCGCTGTGTTCAAACATCCAGAAAACAAATTTGAGTAGATTATATAAAAGAAGAAAAACATAAAAACACTGCCAAAGCCTTTCTTCAATTTTTAATGAAATAAGTAGTTAAATCGGTCAAGTGTTGGAGAAGGAATCAGGGGACTACGAAACGTTGATTTTGTGTACTTTTATAGGTATTTTCGGTCCAAGGTGCAGTTGTCTCTATCATGCTCTGCGGGCACTGCGCTGTTTGTAAAATCTATTGCTGTCGCAATAGATTTTACAAATACCTATTTTTCAATTCTCTCGCCCGTGGTGTTTCCTCTTAGAGCTACATTTGGGTTAGTTGTTAGAAAGGCTTTTTTCGCCACAATGTTATCAAATGTACCTATGTGAAATTTACCACACTGCACCCGGCTAACGTGGCAGACTATGGCATAACCCTGCTCACGCTAAGAAGAGGCTCAGCAGTCGGACAGTTAGGACTGATATTATTTTGGAGTATATTTCGTCGATGTAAAAAGACTGCTATACCTATGAAAAGCAGTAGTATACAAATATAAACCCAACATAGATTCTCGGTCATATATCCACAAATGCGAATCCGATGTGTTTTACACACAAAGAAAGAAAGAATGAAAAGAAAAAAAAACTTATTTTTATTTCTAAAAAACACGAAAGCTTTCACATACAATATTATACATAGAAGAGAATAGTTTCTAGTTATGTTTTATGTTCCACAGCATAGGTGACAATGCTATTTTTGTCAATTGGGTACACAACCAGGTTTCGCACTGCTACTGTAAATTATGTCATAGAAAAGTTCAATAATACTTTGCCTG
Organism: Catocala nupta; assembly: GCA_963675205.1. Lineage (NCBI taxonomy): Eukaryota > Metazoa > Arthropoda > Insecta > Lepidoptera > Erebidae > Catocala > Catocala nupta. The sequence goes on from OY776104.1 coordinate 17,310,900, forward strand.
CCGGAAACCTCACCATGTGTAACCTTATGTCAACGTTTTATAATTAGGATTCCGATCCCAACTTGTTTGACGTAATATCGACAATTCATTAAATTAAATTAAATATCTGCATACCGCCAATTTACAGTGGCATATAAAAATTAATGAATGAACTTAATTATATGAAATGTTCGAATGCGTTGCGCAAGCGCATGACAATTACGGTATTAAACTTTGGTTTATTGGTTTATTGAAACTAATTGCCACGCGCGGTTTGACCTATTTGAATCCTACCTTACATCTTTGAATAATACACATACCGGAATAAACATATAATATCTTATGTTTCAATCCAGGATATAGTTTACCAAGTTTCCTCTAAAGTTGGTCAATGATTCACGCATGTTTGGAGTAACAAACATCATTTTACATTTATAATATTAGCTTTTGCGCGTCACTTCGTTCGCGATGAAAATAGTTCAGTAATCACGCCAGTTGCGATTTAAAAAAACGTAATTTCCTCTATCACATCCTTACAAATACTATAAATGCGAATTATAAAGGTTATAATTATAAAGGTTTCTTATCTACGAAAATTTAAAGAAAAATCCCGCTCAAGATTCATTAATGTCAGTATCCAAAATCAAAAAACTACTTAAGATGACCTTCACATTGTATGGAACTTCATACTGAGTAGAGGTCAACGTGTGTATCTAGGAATCTATCTCTAAAATAAAAATAATCTATTAATGTCCCAAGTTTATGCAAAATCTATGCAGCCGTTGTCACTTGATGTGTATTTTTTGCCTGACAAAGAGATGAAAATTTTAATTGGCTTATTTGCTTTCTGTATTTTACCACATATAAATTTTCCTGAAAAAAAACATGTATAAATTAACCTGTCAATAATTATTAGAATGTGATTAATCGACGCTTCGCGTGACCGGACGCTGGACTTTTTTAGGCTTACAGAATTCACGTTGAAAATCTCTGCTAGTCTTCTGGGCAGCGATGCTGAGGAACTTTATGACGCTGTCTAAACCAGCCATTTTTAATTTGATTGTTTATGTTGTATATTTGCGGTCATATATTTTTTGCCATTCCTTTTTATTTTGTTTTACATATACCTAAGTAGTTAGGTTTGTTAATATTAGTTAAATTGTATATTATGGTTGATGCTTTTGTGTTTATATGATCAAAACCCATTTACATTTGTGTAGCGATAAATTAGACTATATGTAATGTACTGTACTGTACTTGAATAAATCAATGTTAGCCCAGATTATTTACCGACAGGACTACTTGCGAAAACGTGACGAGTAGATACGTCATTATTACATAGGTGATTCTACGTACGATTGTCTGCTAAGAGTAACTAGAGTAGTACCTACTTATGCAATCAGAATCTGCGCTTATTAACGTAATAAGTACTTGTTGGATGTAAATACGTATTAATGCCATGTCTCTGCTTATTTACTAACTTAATTATGTGCTTACTTAAGTTACGAACAGTCACCTGCGGAACAAAGTTGGGTTAAAATATCGGTAATATGCCAAAATAGTCTCTTTTTATTATGTTATTTAGCTTTGTTATTTTGAATTTAGACATTTTAATTGACCTTTGTTTAGTGTTCTCTTATTGAGGATTACTATACATATTTGTAATTTTTATTATTTAGTATAAGCGCCCTCTACCGCAATTAGAAAATACTTGTTCTAATTTTTACGTTATATAAACATCAATCGTAAATTCAAAGTTGTCTTTTTATTTTTGACTTTATTCGACGGAATAGGCGTAATATGTACACACAGCCACGCATCTACCTAGACTGTTTGGACTTTGAACTATTAGAAGTTGAACGCTGCGAATTGAGAGAGCGATGCGATGAGAGATGCGAGAGAGTGCGTTATATTTTTGTTACGCTCTATCTTTACCGACAACGTACACATACATCGACGCCACTATGTCACTCACACACTATGACACACTGTCCCTTTCCGACAATTCTCTATTTTGTATGTGGTGTAGTTATGCATATATAGGATGTCTAACTTGATGTGTAGCCGTGTGTACTAGAGGCGTGTTTGCAAAAAAAAAGTGTCGAAAGTAATGCTTTTAATGATAAATATTTACTAAAAATATTTAATGTACAACTTCATTTACAATTTTATTATGTTATGTTAAGATTATTAGAAATAATTTATTAATACATTTAGGTACATGATTTAGGTCCAAAGACCCCCAATAGCTCTATTATAAAGTCTTTCAGAATCCCTGTATATGAGTCTCGTAAAAAGTGGATATAAAATATTATTTAATATATGTATGCACAAGGTGATCCGCATGCGACGATTGACTTGGATGATATCAATCAACATTTCACCTCTTCCATTTTGCTGGATCAACAAGTTGAGTATCATACTGTGGATTACTTAGCTAACCTACCCAGGCCCGACATCGATCCTTTTCTGTTTTCTTCAGTAAAACCGGGTGAGATCAAAAAGATAATCCTGAAGATCAAGTCTAATGCTGTGGGTTGTGACAGTATTAGTCATCCTATAATCACGCCTATTCTTGATCAACTCCTTCCCGCCATATCCCATATCGTCAATGCAGCCAAAAGTGTTGTAAGGAAAATCTTAGAGGGTAAATTCTCTGGTACTTAGGCCTAGCCTGTAACTGTTTATTTCTTTAATTCATTTTAAATATTGTAAATAACACCAATATAACATGATCTAACTCCTATTCACAAAGCATGCTGTGTTCACTATTTTAAGGCATGCAATTTATTATTTATGTTAATATATAGTGTGTAAGAATATGAAAATTATATTGCCCGATTTGTGAACCAACAATTTAAAAAAAATGGAAAAAAAGTGCTTTAGGCCTGTGTACACAAACAACTAGCACAGTTTGTGAACCTGAACAACTTATTATGTCCTTTCCAATCTGGCTTCATGCCCGAGCACAGCACTACTTCCGCTCTCCTCAAAGTGACCGGCGATATCAGGGCTTGCATGGAGGATACCAAAATCACTGTGTTGGCTTTGGTTGACTTCTGGAATGCCAATACTGCTCAATACCGTTCGTCATGACATCCTACTACCGATCTTATCCCATCTTAATATCTCACCGGGTATACTTGAATGGTTCTCAACATAGTATCTTCTGGGGTTCCAGCAGTCAGTACGCATCGAAGATACGTCATCATGACCTTTACTCTGGTGTTCCTCAAGGCGGCATTCTATCTCCGTTACTATTTTCTCTATTTATTAACTTCATAACTCAGAATCTTCATTCTGAAAATATAATGCGTGTAAAACGAACAAAATTCAAAAATATGAAAAATTATTATCAAAATCAAATGCCAACAGCAAGAAACGAAACGTCAATGCACGGACCAATGACACGCCGCCGTCATCTCAAAGACAAGCAGTTATTAATCTGTCAAAACAAACTTTAGACAAAACAACCGAAAAAGTATTAAGTAGAGGTTTAAATTATGCAATAACACCGGCTAGGATACCGTATGAGGCCATTATTTGCAACGTCGAGGACTGCCTAGTCAAGAATAACATAAGAAAGGAAGATTTGGAGGCTATACGTCAGGATATTTCATCGGTCTTGCGTCGAAGTAAAGTGCCCAGACCGAATCTTCCCAAAGATGAATTAGTCGCATTGAAGAACTTGCGGGCTAGGCCAGATATTACAGTACTCCGTGCAGATAAAGGAAACGCTACGGTAATAATGGATACGTCAGATTATAAACATAAAATTGAAAATTTACTTTCGGATGAAACAACATATAAACAGGTTAAAACAGACCCTACAAACAAAATATTAAACAAAACCAAAGACATCATATATAAATACTCCGAAAGACTAGATCTAGACGTTAAACAATTAATACCAGCTTGCGTAAAACCTCCAAAGCTGTATGGGTTACCAAAAATACACAAGGAAAACGCTCCTCTACGTCCTATTGTGAGTCAGATCGACACACCAACTTACAGATTGGCTCAGCACGTAGCGAAGATACTCTCACCACTCAGAGGCAACTCGAGAGCACATGTAAAGGATTCATACCATTTTGTGAGTGAGATTAAACACCTATGTCTCACTAACAATGAAACCATGGTTAGTTTTGATGTACAGTCATTATTTACATGCATACCTGTACATGACTGTATTGAAATAACTAAAAGGAAGCTAATAGAGTACAATATGCCTGAGGAATATGCAGAACTACTTAAGCATTGCTTAACAACTGGCTATCTGTTGTGGGACAATAAATTCTACATACAAGTCGATGGTGTGGCAATGGGCTCCCCAGTATCGCCTGTTGTTGCCGATATATATATGGAGGACTTCGAGGCTCGAGCTTTACAGACTGCCCCCATCACACCCAGGATTTATAAGAGGTTTGTAGATGATACTTTTACAATATTACCAACAGATAGTGTTAGTGTATTCCTAGAACATCTTAATTCCATTAATAACAACATCCAATTTACTATGGAATTAGAGGCAAATAATTCATTAGCATTCTTAGACGTACTTGTCATCAGGAATCCTGATCATACTTTGAGCCACACCGTGTATAGGAAAAAGACCCATACAAATAGGTACTTGAACGGTGAATCTCACCACCATCCTAAACAGTTAGCTACCGTGGGAATGTCTTTGTTTCAGAGAGCCCACGGGATCTGTGACAAGAAACACCTGGACGCCGAGCTTCAACATGTCAAGCAAGTACTGCAAGACAACAAGCTCCAACAGCCGCGCCGCTGTCACAGATCCCGAGAAAAGCCAGCCACAGTCGAGCGCCAGCCTGCTATACTGCCTTATGTAAGGGGTGTCACTGACAAGATTGGCTACATCTTGAAGCGAGCTTCAATCAACACATACTTCAAGCCGCCAACGAAGATAAGTCAATTTTTACCATCCGTCAAGTGCCAATTACCTTTACAAGATGCAGGGGTCTATAAAATAGATTGTGACTGCGGACTCTCATACATTGGTCAAACCAAGAGAAGCATAGGCACCCGCATTAAAGAACACATAGCTGACGTAAAACACAAACGCTCGTTGAAGTCTGCTGTGTGTGAACACGTACAACAGGGGACCAACCACTACCTGAGATTTGACAAACCACAGATTCTCGCTAAAGAACACCGATTCCTGCCAAGGATGCTTCGCGAGGCTATTGAAATTAAAAAACATCCCAATTTCAATAGAGAAGATGGTTGGAATGTACCACCAGCTTGGGATCCAGTACTTCAAATAGTCAAACCCAAGAAGAAACAAACCACAGCTAGACTTCATGATACTTTGAGCTCATTCTGCGTAAATAGAAACACCAATAATTAAATTATGTTCAGGTACTTTGAAATAACTACACTGGAACATTGAGACAACTACCATCTTAGTCTCCCCGTGACCATGGCTGCTGAAAAGCACCCGAAACGTCACGTCGGGGAAAGTGTAAACCAAAAATAAATAGATTTAATAGTTTAAATAATTTTATTAGCTTATAAATTAGTCAAATAAAATCAATAGTAGTAGTAGAGTAATATTTTCAAAATTTTGTAATACAGTGATAAATAAACAACGCGATAAAATCCGTATATAGTAGTTTAATTTCAATGAATAACATTCGCGTAAACAGAAGACAATATTATGTAAATCAGTACGGACTGGAAACAGCAACAAAAATACGCCGGTTAGAAGATCTGCAAACTAAGCGCGCAAGATATGTAACATCTTTAAATTTCTTGAAGAGATGTCGTGATCACAGTCTCATTCCTACGTGTGTCAAGATATCAGCTAAGAAAGACATACGAGGAAGCGCTAAGATCTTAAAACAGGCAAGTCAAAAGTTATTAATACAAGTTATCAAAGAACATCGCGCTGACTTACGCAGCATAAATAGGAACGTTGAGATTTTGTCTAATGAAATACAGAGATTAATAACTCCATTTGATTTTAAACAATGCATCAATGCTATAAATCACAGAGAAAGATCAAAATATAATGCGTGTAAAACGAACAAAATTCAAAAATATGAAAAATTATTATCAAAATCAAATGCCAACAGCAAGAAACGAAACGTCAATGCACGGACCAATGACACGCCGCCGTCATCTCAAAGACAAGCAGTTATTAATCTGTCAAAACAAACTTTAGACAAAACAACCGAAAAAGTATTAAGTAGAGGTTTAAATTATGCAATAACACCGGCTAGGATACCGTATGAGGCCATTATTTGCAACGTCGAGGACTGCCTAGTCAAGAATAACATAAGAAAGGAAGATTTGGAGGCTATACGTCAGGATATTTCATCGGTCTTGCGTCGAAGTAAAGTGCCCAGACCGAATCTTCCCAAAGATGAATTAGTCGCATTGAAGAACTTGCGGGCTAGGCCAGATATTACAGTACTCCGTGCAGATAAAGGAAACGCTACGGTAATAATGGATACGTCAGATTATAAACATAAAATTGAAAATTTACTTTCGGATGAAACAACATATAAACAGGTTAAAACAGACCCTACAAACAAAATATTAAACAAAACCAAAGACATCATATATAAATACTCCGAAAGACTAGATCTAGACGTTAAACAATTAATACCAGCTTGCGTAAAACCTCCAAAGCTGTATGGGTTACCAAAAATACACAAGGAAAACGCTCCTCTACGTCCTATTGTGAGTCAGATCGACACACCAACTTACAGATTGGCTCAGCACGTAGCGAAGATACTCTCACCACTCAGAGGCAACTCGAGAGCACATGTAAAGGATTCATACCATTTTGTGAGTGAGATTAAACACCTATGTCTCACTAACAATGAAACCATGGTTAGTTTTGATGTACAGTCATTATTTACATGCATACCTGTACATGACTGTATTGAAATAACTAAAAGGAAGCTAATAGAGTACAATATGCCTGAGGAATATGCAGAACTACTTAAGCATTGCTTAACAACTGGCTATCTGTTGTGGGACAATAAATTCTACATACAAGTCGATGGTGTGGCAATGGGCTCCCCAGTATCGCCTGTTGTTGCCGATATATATATGGAGGACTTCGAGGCTCGAGCTTTACAGACTGCCCCCATCACACCCAGGATTTATAAGAGGTTTGTAGATGATACTTTTACAATATTACCAACAGATAGTGTTAGTGTATTCCTAGAACATCTTAATTCCATTAATAACAACATCCAATTTACTATGGAATTAGAGGCAAATAATTCATTAGCATTCTTAGACGTACTTGTCATCAGGAATCCTGATCATACTTTGAGCCACACCGTGTATAGGAAAAAGACCCATACAAATAGGTACTTGAACGGTGAATCTCACCACCATCCTAAACAGTTAGCTACCGTGGGAATGTCTTTGTTTCAGAGAGCCCACGGGATCTGTGACAAGAAACACCTGGACGCCGAGCTTCAACATGTCAAGCAAGTACTGCAAGACAACAAGCTCCAACAGCCGCGCCGCTGTCACAGATCCCGAGAAAAGCCAGCCACAGTCGAGCACCAGCCTGCTATACTGCCTTATGTAAGGGGTGTCACTGACAAGATTGGCTACATCTTGAAGCGAGCTTCAATCAACACATACTTCAAGCCGCCAACGAAGATAAGTCAATTTTTACCATCCGTCAAGTGCCAATTACCTTTACAAGATGCAGGGGTCTATAAAATAGATTGTGACTGCGGACTCTCATACATTGGTCAAACCAAGAGAAGCATAGGCACCCACATTAAAGAACACATAGCTGACGTAAAACACAAACGCTCGTTGAAGTCTGCTGTGTGTGAACACGTACAACAGGGGACCAACCACTAGCTGAGATTTGACAAACCACAGATTCTCGCTAAAGAACACCGATTCCTGCCAAGGATGCTTCGCGAGGCTATTGAAATTAAAAAACATCCCAATTTCAATAGAGAAGATGGTTGGAATGTACCACCAGCTTGGGATCCAGTACTTCAAATAGTCAAACCCAAGAAGAAACAAACCACAGCTAGACTTCATGATACTTTGAGCTCATTCTGCGTAAATAGAAACACCAATAATTAAATTATGTTCAGGTACTTTGAAATAACTACACTGGAACATTGAGACAACTACCATCTTAGTCTCCCCGTGACCATGGCTGCTGAAAAGCACCCGAAACGTCACGTCGGGGAAAGTGTAAACCAAAAATAAATAGATTTAATAGTTTAAATAATTTTATTAGCTTATAAATTAGTCAAATAAAATCAATAGTAGTAGTAGAGTAATATTTTCAAAATTTTGTAATACAGTGATAAATAAACAACGCGATAAAATCCGTATATAGTAGTTTAATTTCAATGAATAACATTCGCGTAAACAGAAGACAATATTATGTAACTCGTATCATCTTTATGCCGATGACTTGTAGCTATATGCTCAAGACACTGCGGTTAGTCTACCTGAAGCCATTTCTATACTAAATGCTGATCTTGAAACAATTAGAAGCTGGTCTGGCAGATTTGGATTGTCTGTTAATCCGACTAAGTGTCAGTCAATCATAGTTGGAAGTCAACGATTGATAAGCAGGCTGAACTGCAGTACTTTACCACCTGTTATGTATGACGGGATGCCTATACCATTCAGTCCTACTGTAAAGGATCTAGGTTTGCTCATTGACTCCAATTTAAATTGGCAAGCTCAGGTTACTAGTGTCAGTCAGAGAGTAACAGGACCGCTACGCGCCTTGTATCGCCTAAAGAATTTTCTCCCATCTAAGATAAAAATAATGCTTGTGCAGACTTTGATCTTTCCCTTAATTGACTATGGTGATGTGTGTTACTATGACCTGAATGCAGATCTTAAGTAGATCCACTTTAAAACGGTTACCCATTCGTCAACGCTACGGCGTTTGCGTGCCCTCACAACATTATTTTTTATTCTATCCTCACCAAATGCCTCCACTTATTTAACCTGCCTTTTCCAATACCTGTGTTCCAGTAATTATAGAAATCTTCGTTCTACCAATAACCTTCTCTTACTTTGTCCCTCCCATACATCTGGTTTCCTGCATTCTACCTTCCTCGTCCAGTCCGTTATACTATGGAATGCGCTCTCTCACGTCAGGTCAGGATGGCCACAAATCGTTAGACTTTCAAGGTAAAAGTGCGTGCTCTCCTCATCGACCGTTTATCGGATTCATCTAATCAGTAATAGTATACGTAGATATGTATATAGGCACATACCTTTATACATACGTACATATGTATGTATGCATGTATCTTCATATACTCGTATATATGTAGATACATATACAAAATGTCACAGATAAAACGCACAACCTCAAACACCCCAATTAGATTAATAATAAATAATAATAATATAATCACTAAAATGTTATTTTTATGTACTTACTTAAATATTTTTTATTACATATTTTAATTTTTACGTATTCGTTCTCCTTATTGTGTGCTGATAGTATGGGTATATTACAATAAATCTAACATTATTGCCTTTACAGCATCAAAAACCTTATTGACTAGAATTATGATACATTTTCGTTTATTTCAGCTGTTTAATAAATGGGTAACTATAATTTAATTCGTTTTAATTATGTTAGGGATAAAAAATTGCCTATATTAAAAATTGCTGGAATTCATTCAGTAGCCGATTTTGAACAAACTACTTTCAGGATGTGCGTTTATTATTTTAAATGTTGTATATATTTCATTTAGATTATATAATATGTTTATTGGTATGTATATATTATGTCATATATAATTAGTATTGTGATATTCTTGTATATTTACATGTATGTTTCCCGTTACTGTAGCCTGTATGCACCTATTTCTTTTTATCTCTGCATCACCCGAAGGTCGACTGGTAGATAATGCCCTTGGCATAAAGTTTAAAATAAATAAATAAATGAATATCGTAAATAGACTTTTATCTTACTGTCTATCCGTTTGTGTAGACTGTATCGCTCTCTATTACGTACTGGTCCTTGAAACAGCTGGAAAAAAGCCTGCCAACTCGCTCTGGGTCAGCGTGGTGGACTATTGTCAGAGCCTACTCACACTGAGAAGAGGCCCGTGCCCAGCAGTGGGACAGTTTAATACGGAACTGATATTATTCTTCTTCTCCTTAGCCTTTATTATTCCCAAGGCATTTGGGGTCGGCTTTCTAGTCTAACCGGATTTGACTAGATATAATTTTTTACACGGAACGACTGCCATCTGACCTCCGCAACCCGAAGGCTAACGATACCCCAAGGCTAAACCAGTGTTAGGATATTAGAGGGCACTGAGTTCCCGATAACGACTGCCATAGATGTCCATGTCAGCCGGGACCGACGGCTTAACGTGCTCTCCGAGGCACGGAGCAGGCGATAATTGTCAATCAATACGCACATAATTTCAAAAGTCATATAACTTCCGAAAGTCAGAGGTGCGCGTCGTGTGTTCGAACCCGAGACCCTCTGCATTACAGTCTGTTGGTCTCCCCACTGAGCTATCGCCGTATGAATTGTTATTATCTAAATTTAATTAGAACCTTTATATGTTTGGAAGTCAGACGTATTAAGGTCAAAGCACACATATCAAACGAATCGTAATCGCCTCGACTCGCGGTCGGCGAGCCGTAAGCGCGGCGTCGCCTAGCCGTAGCCGAGTCGACGTATCGGATCCGCTTTCGTTACGTGTTTACGTTAGGTTGACGAGGCGAAAGGCGATACGGTTACGTCACGGTAATGTTATCTAACAGTATTCTATCTTCATACAAACAGTCAGAACACTTGATACACAACTAGTCGCGAATGCGCCTCACCGTAGTGACGAACGGACGGTGGGATGGTTTTGTCAGCAGTAAGCGTGCGATTTGTAAATATGTGATTGAAATAAGTACATTCGAAACAAACAATTCAAACTCATAGATATACAATTACAAAAACTTCAAGACAAACCCACTTATATGTATTTCATTAGCTGTGCCCGCGACTTCGTCCGCGTGAATTTTTTATAAAATGTTATATGCTTTAGGACAGAACTTCTGTGTAAACGATGTTAGATGTGGAACCATTGGGGACGTACACAAACAATAATAGCTAGATTTTTATCATAGCATTATATCTCTAGAACAAAGAGTGGTTGTTGAAAGCCAGCATGTCATACAACGGCGGAAAACCTTAATATCGAGATTTAAAAAATGACGTCATTTGCACAGTGCCATCTATCGTGATATGTATAAATCATTACGTCGGGTCTAGCACTAAACACATATTACTAACAAATTAGAGATGTCGTTGTCAATTAGTAAACATTCAACATTGTCTTGGAATTAATTATTATTTATTATTATAACAAAAGTTAAGAAATTTACATTCTATCCGTATAACTGGCTTTTTATATACGATCCTGATTTGTAATAACAATCTAGGAACTTAAATTTAAGCAAATCTCAACCTTATATGTAAACCATTACGGCGGATCACATCACCTACATTAAACTTAAATTTGACTTCAAATGCTTATAACTTTTGATAGAGAAGACCGATTTTAATTAAATAAAGACTAAATGTTACTTGAGGATATTCTTTATAGTGTTCTTACTGAATCTATCGTATTAATTTTGTACTTCAAGCGTGCTGCGAGAACAAACAAACAGACAGACAGACAAACAGACTTTTTTTAAGTGATTGAATTGTGTTTAGTTAATTATTCTGAGCCCCCCTAAATCATTTATTTTGCAAAATTCTAAAATGTACAGACACGTGATATTTACAGTTTTATTATATATATAGATTATTACTCAACTCAAAAATAAATTCCGTTTGTTATAGAACTGCGGATAGTCTTAATTATTGTGTACTTGCTTCGCCCGCGTAAATAAAGGTTTATATGTCAATTCTATACTTCAGGTACAGTACTGTTTTCTGTATGAAAGGTACCCTTCTTCCTTTTTTGTAACCCTGACAACGTGTATGCAAAATTTCAGGATTATCGGTTGAGTAGTTCATGCGTAAAAAACATACGGTCATAGCACACATATCAACTCGGAAAGGGAACGTAACCGTATCGCCTTTCGCCTCGCCGTCAACCAGGCGTCAACCTTACGTAAACACGTAACGAAAGCGGATCCGGTACGTCGACTCGGCTACGGCTAGGCGACGGACGCCGCGCTTACGGCTCGCCGACCGCGAGGCGAGGCGATTACGTTACGTTGCCGATTAGTGTGCATTGCAGTAGGGAGTTTCATACAAAGAATAATGCACGGCTCGAGTTGATACGGTGCCGATGCGTTTTTGAGTTGATATGTGTGCTGTGACCTTTACACTCAAGCTTGTCTTTTATCATTTTACGATTTCATATATGAAATATATATACAGAACTGATATTATTATTATATTATATATGTTTGTGTTTTATTATGTTTATAATAGGTACAAGATCATAGTGACGACGTCAAATGTAAGTTATTTGAGCTGATACGTCATAAATGTGTAATACATGTGTAAACAACGTATGCATACCTACTTGTAGCCGTATTAACGACTTTGATTGTATATATACCTTTATTATTCATTCCTTCATAAAGGTCGTAATACTTTTGTCAACGTAAAACCCTCGACATTGTATGTCGAAGACCGTAGTTTTACCAAATCTATACTTTATTAATATTATATTATTATAAAGCTGAAGAGTTTTGTTGTTTGGTTGAACGAGCTAATCTCAGGAACAACTGGTTCGAATTAAAAAGTTATTTTAGTGTTGGACATCACGCTACGAATACGACCAATAGGAGCGGAGCACCGAAGATTTTTTTTGCAAAATCGTGCAATTTAATTCCCTTTTGAGCTACCGTTGCGTCCGCTGCGTAAACGGTTAAAGTTCCATTTCCACGTGGACGAAGTCGCGGGCTAGTAGCTAGTAATTCATAAAAATATCAACTTGTTCTAAGCCCCTTTTCTTAAACTACCATGAATATATGCCTGTATTGCACACGAGTTTGCGAAGGTGAGAACAGGCTGTACTGTTAAACCTTGTGGTCTAGAGAACCGTACCTCGTACTCTCTATACACAGCTGCATAATTCCATTCACTCCTACCTAAACACATGAACATATTAATGCATTCAGTGTTTTGAATACGACAGCTAATACGGAAAAGACTCAATGGCGGAAGACCGAACGAAAGTAATTTTAACGCAAGACTGTACAAGTACGAAACTGTGGTTCGCAAACCCTACAAAAAAAAAAACACAAAAACGAGTATGCTCTACAAATTGATGTTTCGAGGATAATGTTCTTTATTTTTGTTTTTTAAATGTTTCTTAAGACACATACCTACGACTCTGTCTCTAAAAAAGACAACTCTCGCACTAGGAATAATTCCAGTGTCGCGGGAAACTTTACAAACATTCAAAGAACGGACACAAAGAACATCCAGACTCGGAACAACCATTTTTGGATCACACAATTTTTTGTCTAGTGTGGGATTCGAACCCAGAACACGGCTCAATGGTAGTGGCGAGCCGACCACTTAAACCGCCATCAGTGCAATCACTTGGCATCTATTTACATATATTTTAATTGTACTAAACAGTATAGCTTTTTTATTTTACTTTACTATGTATTGTGTGTTAGGTGCCTTATCTCATTCACGCTGGAAACATAATTATGTCGAATGATTCTTCGAACAATCCGAACATTCCTTCTAAATGTAGGTCGACAAACAAAGTGTGTGTGTCAGTGCGCATTTGCAACAAAACAACGCGTAAGTCCTGAACGAATGTTCGTGCCGCACCGCACCGGGTCACATTGAGTCGCACGGCATCGCATCGCACCGCGCACTGAGTGACTCGCGAACAGATAAATCGCATTTGTGCCTCTCTGACCGCTTCCTCAACTACACTTAATTAGGTTAGTTGTTTGGTGCATTTTAATAGCGACAGGCTTGTTTATAAATACACAAGGTGTTCAGAGAAGTGTGTGTGAGACTTAACTTGATATTTTGTATAAACCGTTGTGTGAGATCTATCATATTCCATTAAAAAATTGCCATGTAGCCGTAAAGCTTTATATACTGAGATCCCAGAGACATAAGACTGGCGTTGGTTAAACAAAGTTTGGATTAATTCGTAAAATGTGTAGGTATTATGTACGAGTAGGTAACCAATCAGAGTTTCGGATATTGAGGAATCGAATGTTCGATCCCCAAAAGAAACAAAGAAAATTATGATCCATAGATAATTTTACAGTCTAGTATAGCCTGATGTCCTTGTGTATGTTGTGAAGCAAGACACAGGTATAATTCTTAGTGCTATTAGACCTATACATATTTTATTGTCTCCAAAATATACAAATAATTAATTGATTATCCAGATCGGTAGCCTTCACAGACCTGAATTTTATTCATAATCATATTACCATACGAGAGCCTTAAACAAATTTAATGAGGACGGTATGTAACCAATTCAATGCCAAAGAATATCTCAGATATTATTCAAATGACTTTAATTACTGGTCAGCAAATTTTCTGAGGCCCAAGTGTGGATTTTTCATAAAGCTAACTCAATCTACAAAGTTGCTGTATCGACTAACAAATGAATGGTAACTTACAAAGCGCCCCTGGCGGAGACTATTGTAAGAAAAACGAGCGAGTGTGAAATCGTTTGCACTACTACAATAGCGGTGTCACTAGAAGTGACGTAAAAATTATCGTGTCGGACGCGGTATTGATAGTTTCGGCAAACGTTTTTCAAGATTATGCGAGTGTGAACTAAAATTTGACATTTACAATCGTCTCGAAACGGTAACGCGGTCGTGCAGTAAACTCACTTGTTGTTGGGTTGGTGAGACGTAGTTGACATTGAATACGATATTAATAACTGTGTAATTTTGTGTTCATTTTTGGGTGAAAATGACGGCTCGTAGCTTTTTCTGGTGAAAACTGATGATGGCCACTCATTAGCAAGATGAAATAAATTACTTGAGAAAGAGAGAGCTGATTTTCGTGCCTCATTTAATCCGGTAGAAGACCTCAGTAACATTGAATTTAGAAATAGATATTGCTTATCAAAGGAAGCCTTCCTGTTTCTATGTATAGGAAATATGCAATTAGAAGAACTAACAAATTACAACCAACCAATCGTAGGCGTTGCCCTTGCAAAGATAGAGTATTGCATTACAAGCCTCTAAAATACGCACAAATTATTCAGGCCACAATTATTCAGGCACAATAGTGTGCTCTATAATATTGCATTAGGTTATAGAGTACCTGAACCAGATGATTTAGGTAAGAATGGTTCATAATATTAAGATGAATCTATATTTCAAATGGACAGTATGAACATTAAGGATTTACTAAAACAAATCTCCTTTAATTTTAGATCTAAGTGAACATCATAAAGCTACAATAGGTCATGTCCAGCATATGGAAGAGCAACAAGCAACCACCGAGTTGATTCGAGGAAGAGCACTGCATGATCAAATAGCTAGACGTAGTCACTGGTTCTTTTTTATATTTTGATCTCAATTGGTATAATAATCATTACATTTGCTTTTCTCACTGTTATATTCATAAGTCATATTCTCATTTTCTTATAATGTTTTTGGCAATATGAATTACTTACATGAATATGATTTAATATGTTTGTTTTTATTAAGAATCTATATAAAAACTGTGCCAATGTGGCTTTGTAAATAACACTACTGACACCATATTCAAATTTATTTATTTAATTAAAGAAGACAGGCGCATTAACATAAAAATAATGTTTCTCTTTTAATCAATTAACAACATCTGCAACATCTGTTACATAGAAATCATTCTCATTTTCTTTATCTAAAATTAAAGTCAAAAACCATGTACTCATTTAGGTCACAAAGTAACACTTATGAACGTCAACATATATAGGTTAGTGAGTTTACTAAGTTACTGAAGCTACATTTACGTAGTTTCAGGCAAACGATCGATTTAAGAATATAAATGTGCGAAAGCCACACATTTATATTCTTATATGTCTGTGACACTTTATTGAGGTTGCTCTTCTACGTCGACGACGTTGGGATCCTGTTGATGTATCGGCTTCCGGTTGTGGTACGTGCGTATTGTTTGAATGTAGAGTATGGAGACTCTGATGTGATGGTCCAGGCATATTCCATATATCGCATTCAGCTAAAAAAGAAAGCAATTAAAATTCATTCAAGATGAAGCATACACATTTATATTCTTATATGTCTGTCACGTATCAAAGTGAGTAAACCTATTACAGCAATTTATCATTCACAATTCGAAACACTTGTCGGTTCCTTAATTGGGCTTACAATGTTATAAATTATAATATTAATATTTTTATAATCAGTATATGTACCTACTTAACTCAATAACAGGAATGCTTTCTGCTTCAAGAACCTGAGGACTTCTAGCAGGCATAGGCGATGTAGGTGACAAAGTAATAGTATTATCGTCATTTTGGCTCTGAAAATAATTAACTCTCATCAGTTAAATGCATTATTTAAGTAGGTATTTATCGTAATCGATGAGGTAGATACCTTTCTTCACTTTTCCGTATTTTTCATTGCCCCGGTGGGATCATTATTTAATAAATTTTACAAGTTTTCCAATCTTGTATTGCTTGATTTCTGCCTTTTACATTATTCGACGGCTTATGTATGTCACCGTGTCTGTAGAATTAAAATGTATGACATTCGCGTAAACGAAGTACCTATAATATTATGTAAAATAACTATAATTTATTATTAAAATTTATATATAATTTACAATTAATCTGCTTTAAACACGATAAATTCCGTATAAAGCAGTTTAATTTTTATATCGTTACTTCGTTATAAAGTGATTATTTTTATATGTAAACATGCATATCTGTATATGTATTTATTTACTTACTGCTCCATAAACTTTACCAGAATTTCAAATTGGAATGGCGTGGTCTAAATTGCGCACATTATAATATTATAATTTCAATAAATTCAAAAAATCACAATAAACCGCTAAGCTTTTGAAGGCGAACGTCAAAATTTAAAGTAATTCAGAAATGTCGGTAGGTTTCTAACCCAAATCGGTATATGATAAAAGAAAATATTCAATCTTTGTTTAATATAAATAGAAATGGAAAACTGTATGATACATAATGAATATTATAATATAACTTCCATACATTATAATATTATATTCATGAAAAATTATGTAATTTGGTATTTCGATACAGCAGATATTGGTAGAATTACAGAAAAATAATTTGGGTTGAGATCACCGTTTAAAGGACTTTTTGTATTGAAACATGACGCGACGCATAGAGCATTTAGCATCTCTTTTACTCGCTGCTCCATAAAACGAAATAGAGATACTCGTAATGCAATGTAGGCAACTTAAAAAAAATTACCTAACTTTCGGCTGACCTTCGGCAAAGTGAGATTACGCGATGCGAATAGATTGGTTTGCATTATTTCACACTCTGACTATTTCGAAGTACTTTCGATCGATAGTTAGCACGATTGACTTGATCGTTACGAACTACGTCAAATGACACGAAATTTACACTCGGGCTTCTGAATGCAAAATTTTCATCTAACTGTACAACATTTAGTAACTTGCACCACACTCTAAGCTCAACCGAACGCGGCAAAATAGTTCCCATCCGTTGCGGGAGAATTGAGAAAACTGGCATAAATGAATTAAGATTTTAACTTGTGAAGCGACCAGTGGAATTAGTCTTATTCTGCACGATGCGCTGGCGTCTGCGCAACGCTTTATTTAGAGTTATAAAACACTAATGTGACGTAATTGACTGCTTGATGGCTTAAAGGCTAAGTGGGCTCTCTAGCAGCTAATCTATTGATTTTATGTATTAAATGACTGCAGAAGTTTGTATGGGATTGAAATGCCGTCTACGTTCATACGTAACACTTTGATAGCTCACTGAGAAGTGGTGGAAACATACCCTGTATCGTCGGTAGAATATCAGATATCAGTTTGGATTTTCGATTAGAGGGAATTAGTTATTGGGTTTTCTGTAAGTAATTTCTTAGTTGTAGCGTCGTATTTGTAGCAGAGTCCGCTAGGCATTGGTCAATGCGACTACAGATATGTGGTAAGTAGGTACTAAGCAGATAGGCAGGTATCGGCATATGTAGTAGAAGGAGGTGTAGTATACTTTGGTTTATTCAGCTGTTTCTGAGAAATGGGGTTAGTTAAAGGGACAGACAACCAAATGATTAAGTATGATTTTCTGGGCATACGTTTGAAAACGTTTTGTGTTCGTCGTAATAAATAACACATCTGCATTTTCTTGTAATTATATATTTTCTCTTTTTACAATTTATCTACAATTCAACATAGGTCGCCATATTTGTTACACCGCATCTATTCAAGCCCCTTCGTATCCTAGAAAGAAACAATATGTATTAGAACTCCTCTTCCTCACTACACTTAGTAAAATGATACCAATTGACTTTTAGGCAAGGAACAGGTTTAATACTTTGTTGATTTTATAAAAAAATTGTCTTTTCAATCAAGAAATTCTCATTAGCAGCCCGGAGTTGGGAAGTTGCCAGTTCACACCTCGTGCCTCGAAAAGCACGTTAAGCTGCGTCCTGCGTCTGTTTCCTCTCCGGTCGTATCGCGTCTGATCTCTCTCCGGTCGTATGAGTTACCATCCCATCGGATTGTGAGAGTTAAGGAACAGAGAGTGCACTTGTATTTGCACGCATACTTGTGCACCATGACATCTCCTGTCAGCTATAAATCGCGTATATTCAAATATGAAGCCGGAACAGCTTCATTGTTTTGATGTTACAATCATTCAGGCAAGTTAAGTACATACAGTTATTATTTTAGAGCTCGAATCCAGGATCGGCTTAAGAAAATGTTATTAGGTTTTACTTACAAAACATTCTCAGTAGCACAGAGTCTGAAGCTGTGCCAGTAGATGGCAATAGGATCGCTCCCTGATACGTAGGACCTATTCCCTGGTGAAATGAGGGTGTAATACATTTCTTCCTCCCGTTTGAGGATACGGGCATGAGGCCGCCGGCTATTTTACAAAACATGCGCTGTTTTGTAAAATAGCTAGCATTTGTGAAGCATACAAATATTTATCCAGTGTGGGGTTCTAACCCACGACACTCGGCGCAGTGACAGAGGCGGGGTGACCACTAAGACCAGTAGTGCAGTCAAGTCAGTTTCATAGATACTGTTTTTCTTCTTTTATAATAATACGAATAACAGCAAAATTTGTATAACATAGTTTATAATACTTTTGCTCGCGGCTTCGCTCCCGTAAAAGTAGGCTCGGGCCAAGAAAAAGTTATTGGGCTTTTCAGTTAAGAAATCTCAATAGCAGCCCGGAGTTAGGAAGTTGGCGGTGTTAGACACCGCCGTGCCTCGGAAAGCACGTAAAGCCGTTGGTCCTGCGCCTGATCTCTCTCCGGTCGTGTCGAATTACCGTCTCATCGAATCATGCGAGTTAAGGAACAGAGAGTGCAATTATTGTGTTTACGCACACACTAGTGCACTATAATATCTCCTACGCAGATGGCCAGTCTCCGTTAAGACTGGCCGCCTTGACCGAAATTCGGTCTGGACGACATTATTATTATATTATTATTATTATATTATTATTATTATTATATCCTTTGTATCTACCTGATAATAAAGCTTTCTAATGTTAAAATATTTTTAAATCGGTTATGTAGTTTTTGCTCCAACAAACAAACATACAAAAATTAAAATCTTTCGTCTTTATAATATTAGTATAGATAATGTTGTTACCTGATATATCCATTCTCCCCCCAATTCTTCCCCCACCAGTTGAGCAGGATCCAGTACTCGGGGGTGTAGCCCACCAGAAGCATCGCATGGTTCAGCAACCACGGCGTGCAGAACAGGTCATCATAGACGCCACTCCTGAACAATAACGTATAACGAAAAGGTGTGGTCATAGCTAAAGGTCACATAATATAGCTTCTATACAAACCGCGAGATTTACACATTACATGAACATTTATATTTAAGACTAGCTAACCCGCGAAGTTCAGCAATTTGCGATATGCAGACGACACTACTCTCTTCGCGTCGTCAGAGCAGGAATTGGCTGATCCAGAGTGGAGAGCGCGAGTGAATCAGTTGGCCTCAAAATAACAAGGCGAAGACCAAGGTGTTGGTAGTAGACCGACCAGGCATACTGATTCGCTCCTATGAACCCAATGATCTGGAGTTTGTGGATCAGTTTGTATATCTCGGCTCTCTTCTGAGCAATGAGGCTCTCTTCTGAGGGTGGCAGCAAAAAGGAGATCGCTCGGAGAATTCAAACGTCGAAAACAGCAATGACTAAACTCACTAAGATATGTAAAGATCCTCAAGCACATTGAACGCCATGTTGCAGACACAATAGAAAGTATATTGTTCGCCGTGATCTATGACCGGCATGGCGTGGAATGTGTTTAAAGGTGCCATGTTTTATCGAAACCGGTACTGGAAACCGGATGCTGCCGATTGTAACCGATTACCGCTTATTGTAACCGATGACAGTTAAAGGTAACCGGTTACCGCAACCATAAAAGTATCTACCACCCTGGTAGCATAAATAAGGTAAGTTTACCTGTACAATTGGAAGGTGAAGGGTGAAGCGTTAAGTGCCACAGCTAATGGTCCGATGGTGGCAAGAGCCTTTTCGATGGCAGCCTCGTCGTGGGCTGGCAACGTAGCCCATCTCTTAGCACGAACCTTCCACTCCAGTGGGTTGTATTTACAATAACCTTTCTGCAAAGTAAATATTAATTACATTAGAGGTTATTTCAGTCACAGTATCTCTTACAGTATTACTTTCGCGTACTAAAGAGTACGACAAGTACCATTTGTTCTACCACTTATCATAATTCATTATTTTATTATTCATACAATATCACAAATATTGAAATAGATTGCTCTTATCCCACCAGTAAGACTTAAAAATACACGTGGTGCAGAAGAAAGCAATGGCGTAACGAAAGAACGCACTGCAGGGTAGCAAACGTTGTGCATGATTGCGATGTGCTTCGCATTGGCAAGGCACATATGATTTTTGACTTATTAAAATACATTTTTGTCAAAGCTATGAGTTTTCTAAAAGGTGCTAGGACAATAGTTGTGAATTATAATGTAAAGAAGACACGATGAAAAGGTTATAAGGTTTTTATTTTAACCGTGTCTACGTGGCAGTTACCCTCAGAGCATACAGCCATAATGTTACCTTCATAATACCTGCATACAGCCATAATGGTCATGAAGTTACCTTCCCCTTATAAGGATACTGTGACTCCTTGAGAAGTCCCTGACCTGCAGCATAACTGAGGGCGGCCCTCAGCGATCCTCCGTCACAGCCTTTGTTGCCCTCCTTGTAACTGCAATCTACTATCTGCTGAGGACTGGATAAAAATATATACGATTAAATAAATATTAAAGACAACTTTGCATGGGACATGCAATCGATAGACACGTATCAAAGTGAATGGAAAAATAAAGGACATATTTTTATATGTAATTCACCTATTAATAAATTATTTATCAAACCTGTACTGATTAATAATTAACATATACCTATTGGTGCGTGGTCGGACAGTATTATTGTACGGAGTTAGGCTAACAATTTCTTAATAGAAAACTCTTTTTAACCAACTACAAAAAAAAAGAAAGAGGTTCTCAATTTTTTTCTATATTTGTTACCTTAGAACTTTTTTCTAGGGGAACCGATTTAGACGATTCTTTTTGTATTTGAAAGTTGGTGCTTCTTATGTGGTCCCATTTATTTTGATCAAGATCTGACCAGTAATTTTTGAGCTATCCTATGCGTATTTGGTTGACTTCAACTACATTGTATTATTGTAATTTTTGGAGTCGGTGTCAGCCAAGGTAGGTTGGTAACTACTTAATCGTGCCGTTTAAGCATATTTTCGTAATAACGTTCATTTGTAAAAAGTTTTCATTAGGTATTGGTATTTTGTCATTTTGAGATCGCTAGTACCTGATCTGGTAACCGTACTCAGGACATCACAATCTCATGTAAATTTAGTAATGTTAAGCCATGGGACCAATGAAGCAGGTCGTCTTGTTAACCTATTGAGTCACAGCGGTACTCCGGCGGCCAGATACAATAGGTTTTTAAACTGTCAAGTCTTGGAATACTAGACATAATTAAAATCTTATCTTAAGGTTAATTATGTCTCGCGCTCTAAGAATTTACAGGTTAAGCGCAAAAAACTTTTTTAATTACATTATGAAAATAATCCCAAAAGCTGTGAACTAAATACTAAACTATTGGATCATTCACTACAAAATTTCAGCTACCGGCAAAGAAGATGTGAGCAGCTTTACTACAGTGACGTTTCGAACTTTATCTACGGTTGGAAAGACAGGTCGTCATAGGTTGACAACGCGCGCTTGTCGAAGCGGTGCTCGCCACTATTCCTGTTTGACCTAGTATTTGGGAAGTTAAGAGAAAATGCGGCCAACGTGTAGTTCATTCGTTTTCCTCTGTTTTTTTCGCTGAATACTGACACTAAAACAAATAACTTAGAGATTAATGTATACCTATCTACCACTGCCTGGTTAT
Organism: Catocala nupta; assembly: GCA_963675205.1. Taxonomy (NCBI): domain Eukaryota; kingdom Metazoa; phylum Arthropoda; class Insecta; order Lepidoptera; family Erebidae; genus Catocala; species Catocala nupta. Next base: position 17,333,492 of record OY776104.1, read on the forward strand.
AAGCCATTTGAAATAAGAAAATGGTCACGGCTATACTGTTGTTATCAGTCATCCAGCACACGATTTATCAAGATTCTTATATTGTGTATGTAAATAATATTAAAATCGGTTGAGTTTTGAAGGAGGCAATACTTCGATGCCCGTATAGCCTCTTAGTACATGATGGCAAACCTCGCACAAGAATAAAACTTACTAAAACGGAAATACGAAGACGAGATACGAAAACTAGATGATAACCATGATTACTAAAGAAGTGATATTCGCAGCACGGCTGGTAGTTATCATCAATCGCTGTATACATTCCTGCCACTTAAAATCTTCTGTCCCGTTAGTCTAATGGCTAGATTCGAACCCAATGTCACACCAACAAAAATATTGTATTTTCTTTATCTTTATCTTTATCTTTAGTCTTTACAAAACACATTACAGGCTACTTATTGTATTAATTCACATTAAAACTATATTTAATCTAAAGGAAAACATTTAGAATTTAAATATTGGATTTATTAAGTCTGTTTTTACCTGAACTAGGTCAAAGACCTGTGTTTCATGCTGTTTTCCCAGTATTATGTAAGTATAATAATATTCAAGAGAACGCACTTGTGTTTGTGCACACAGTACATTATCCTCCTGTGCAGATGGCTAGTCTGCGTTAAGATGGCCGCCGTGACCTACATATATTTAATCTTTCTTATTTTAAAAAAGTCAATTTCATTTCCTTTTTTTATACAACTAATGTGGCAAACAAACATACTGCCCACCTGATGGTAAGTGGTCACCGTAGCTTATGGACGCCTGCAACACCAGAGGCATCACTTGCGCATTGCCGCCCTTTAGGAAAGGAAGTGGGAAAGGGGGAAGAGGGTGATTGGGCCTCCAGCACTCTTACTCACTGAACGAAACACAGCAGTAAGAATACTGCTATTAGGGTGATTGGGCTTCCAGCACTCGCACTCACTGAACGAAACACAACAGTAAGAATACTGCTATTGCACGTCGATGTTCTGTGAGACGGTAGTCCTTCCCCAGTCGAGCCGACCCATTCATGCTGAAATCAGCGAGGCTCTACTACTTACCATCTCAGGCGAAAGATGTCCACTGCTGGACATAGGCCTCCCCAAGTGAATACTTCAGGCATTAATATCCTTGTTCACATTACCTAAGTTCTCCCCAGAAGCCGTGACGTTTATAAAGCTGCGCCTGCATTGCATGCGTCACCGCGAACGCATAGCACGCGCCACAATCATGTTGCTCTTCATGCCGAGGACGAAAGCCCTTCTCACGCCAGTCGAACTACATAGACAAATAAAGAAAATATAATTATATTAGTGCTGAAAGACAAGCAAATATGGAGAAAACTAGACTTTTGCCCGCGGCTTCATTCACGGAAATGTATGTTAGGTTATGTTTGTAACAGTTTCTTTTTCTGGATGAAAGGTATCCTATTTCCTTTTCTGTTACGGTAACAAAAAAGAACATAGGATACCTACCCGAAATTTCATGATGATCGGTTGAGTAGTTAAGGCGTGAAAGCGTAACAAACTAACAAAATCCCATTCGTATTTATAATATTAGTTAGGATACAAGATTCCCCAGTAAAAGTTTACTACCAATGTATACTTTTTTAGATAATCGATTATATTATATTATATATTATAAACTCCTCTGAGTGCTCCAGTAATGTTTTTTTAATATCTGGTAATTTTCTCGAGAAAAGGACACAGGCTAGCGAAAATAACGTACCTATAGGAAATGAAGTGGCCTTAAACGTCTATGAATATGTAGGAAAATCAGTGTGGTCGATAATGTATATATTATGGTCAAGGAAAATAAGAAAATTAAAAATTGGCGAGTAGGACAGTGTTATTGTATTATTTGTAAAGAATTTTTTTGATAACAGCACGTAGTCTAGCATTCCTGGTAGACTGGCTTAGTGGTGCTGTGGTAGTGTATGCGACTATTGTATAAATGGTACCAGTTTCATTACCCGGGTTGGGCAAAACGACATGGGGATCATCTGTAAAGATTTCTCAGTAGGAGAATGTCTTTTGGTAATCTGCCCGGTAGACGACAGTAGTCGCCCCTTCATTAGGTAGGACATTAAAACAGCTGGCAAAATATGCTTGTAATAGAACCTCTGTCAACCCTTTCAGGGATACACAGTCGTCACACTAAATAACAGACTATACGGTTTCCCATCTATAATCTAAATGCAACTACAAATGCTTAACATCAAACAATACTAATAAAAATAATAAAAACAACTTTTCTACTATTAAGCTCTCTAATACTGTGCATGGTATGACCACCTTAAAAGGTTAGGTTTAGAATCAAACGAGACCTAACAACGAATATTATATGTCAATGATTGTAATAGACGCTGGTGGTCCTAATCCATACTAATAACTAAAATTGAAGTGTCTGTTAGTAATGTCAAATTAACAGCTTTTTATTAAACGCATATGAAAGTATATACATATGGACGGATATATCAAATATCAATTTTGAAATTTTCTCTGTTTGTTCCGGCTAATATCTGAAACGACTGGACCGATTTTGACGGGACTTTCACTAGCAGATAGCGATTATTAGGAGTAACTTAGGCTACTTTTATTTTAGAAGATAATAGGGCTACGCGTCAAAAGATGCTCCACGCTCCCACAGTACATAAATATACAGTATTGTAACTCGGCCGTATCTTTGAAATAAATGCCTACAGCCGCGCGGTAGGTAAACATGCGATAGGGCTGCCCACCTACAGCATTTTAATTAAATCTGCCTACTACTACAATCACAAAAATAGATAGAATGAGTTTCTATCTATTTTTGTGATTGTAAATATTTTTTATTTTATTTAAACAAATAAAATACTTTGTGAATGCAATAGGAAGTGTTCAATAAAAATGCATGTTGTTTTTTGATTGCTAGATTTAATTTTAAAAATCATGTTTATGTTAGATTTAAGACTTAATAACAAATCGGTCTTATACATTTTTGACTGAAAAATATTTGCTTTATTATTATATTTTAAAGTATAAAAAATCCGCATTCGAATATAAAGATTAAATAAAAATTGTTTTGGGAAACATGGACAAGGAGGAGAAAAAGGAATCTTTTACATGGTTATAGATACCTGCAGCTACTTTACAATTTATATGTTTAGTTTTAAAAGAAGATCGGAATTTTTTTTTTCTATATATTCCACGAAATCATCGCTGGGTACAATTAAAAAAGTTTGCGAGTTAATCTTACTGTAGTCCCGGTACGGGAGGGGAAAAATCCTTTAAGAGTACTTAAATTACGTACCTACATACTAGTAAGTATAATAATTTTATAGTGTTACCTATCGGCGTTTCCAGGTAATCCAAAAAAGCTTTCTCTGGGTGCGTTATTGAGGAATTCATGCAACCAAAAACAGCACAATATATTCTACTTGTCATATTAAATAGGCTATACTTGTACTTATTTCGGGTAAAAAAATCGCACGGTTACTGTTTAAAAAATAACACACCGTCCGTTCGTCACTGCGGCGCATTTGCGACTGGTTGGGTGCCGAGCGTATGCCGACGCCGAGGCGCGTAGGTATGACTCGAGTTCCGACCGTTTGTATGAAGATAGGTTACTGTATATTTATGTACTGTGACGCTGCCGAAGTCACGGGTATCAGCTCGTAAATAAATAAATACTTACAGTTTTTGGAACTGTTAGGTGGGCATTCCTCCGGAAGGTAGTTCTGCGCTTGTCCTCTGCTGGATCGAAGAATGGAAACGTGTGGAACAGCTTTAAGAACTTATTGAAGTATTCTTTGACATCCTGTAACATATATAGGTTGAATTTAGACGCGGTCGGTTTGATTCCCCGTCCGAGCCAAACGTTATGGCGTTGTTATAAAAGGATTCTTTAGAATCTACGTGTCAGAACCTGTATCCAGCATATGTCAATCGGCCTCTCGTATATAGAACTAACTAGCTTTTGCTTGCGGCTTCGCTCGCGTAAACGTAGCTTAAGTTATGTTAGTAACAGTACTTTTTTAAATAAAATATAGTCTATGCTACTCGGTCATAATATAGCTTGCAAAAGGTGAAAAATTTTTGAAAGTTGTAGTTTTTGAGTTATATTTTTACAAACAAACAAACAATTAAATCTTTCCTCTTTATAATATTAGTATATATAGAACCAATGAGATATTCAGTTATAGTTACCTAAACAAAAGACATGGTATCTACTTGGTTTTTCTTCGGGAGTCGAAATCCTACTAAAATATTTATGTTGTAAGTTTGTTACTAGATATTTAGAGGTTTGTTACTTAACCTTTTGAACGCTAACATCGCGTCGTCGGCTATACTCGATATGCGCAAGCGCGCCCTGTGCGCCAACGTCGTCTATACTCGACAAAAAAAAGGTCACAGAAAATACAAAATAAACATATTAAATCATTACTTTTCTGTGTTTTATTAATACAACTTAAAATTTGAATCCTCAATTATTACTTAATTGTACACAGCAAACAAAATTGCATATTAGTTATTCAAATATTTTATCATAAAAACAATATATAATATATCGATTTTCGGGCTTGGCGTACAGGACATGGAGGCAGCTCCATGTCCTGTACGCTAAGCCAGGTCTACGTTATGGCGTGGCGTTCAAAAGTTTAATAACGCATAAACCGTAAAATGGTATTCGACGAAACGTAGCACATAGAGTGCTTAGTGAGAGTTTGTTTTACGTTAACGCGATCGACACGTTTGTGACGTTCGGCGCTCCGATTGGCCGCTCCAAGCTCTTAACCAATCAGAGAGCCAAATGCGATAAGTTTCGATTGTGTTACCGTAATAACAACTTGAACTTGGCACCCTGATAGACCATCTCCTAAATTACTACATAGAAGAGTTATCAGGAGATTTACGTTCCTATACGCGGCCAGACTCAAATCAAACATTAAACTAAGCTCACCATCTCACCATCTGCTTATATTATTACTTACATTACGTACAGATGTCGTACTAAGTAAATATGTAAAAGATAACCTACTATTTCTAGGTTATCTACTTTGTTTGTTTGACGCAACAATAAAGCAGAAAAGCCACACAAAAACCCAGACGATATAATGTCATTATTTTAGCCTCGTTACTTTTATCAAACGCGTACAAAGCAAGGAAAATTTATATCATTAGCAATGTGCTTGCCTATACAAACAGATTATTTTTATACATTGAACCTGACCAGACCTTTCACTTCTTTTGAAACTGTTACAATAATCTCCTGCGGCTTCCATTGCGATTATCTAACTATTCTATGCCATCTTTTTAATTATCACTATAATAGGAGTAATGCCTGTGTCTGTGTCTAATACCCAGACTCGGTACAAATATTTGTGGAACACACAAAATATATTTCTAGAAATTGATTATTCTCCCGTGTGAGATTCGAACCCAGAACAGTTAAAACGATGGCAGCGGCGACGCTATCCCTTGCTACGCCACCCGTGCTTTTGTTATCATACACACAGCATAGTATTGATTGATGGTATCATAATTATACTTTTATATACTCAGGAATCGAGCAATCGGCCGAAAGGGCAGGTAGTCAATAATTATATTACCAGATCTCCAAACCGGTTCAAGTGAAGTGAATACGACTGCTTGCCGACTAAAAAGTCGCGGTTGTGTTGCGCCACTCGCTGCAGATTGTTGCGCCACTTTGTCATAGCAATAAGTTCGTGCTGGGCTGTCCTGTATACTTTATTGTGGACTGTCTGCAAGAGAAACCGATTAATAAATAAGTATAAATAAGATAGCCAAGTGGGAGTCCGTTTAACTGCCACACAGAGATCTCGAGCTCCATCCCAAAGCGCGCATCTCTGATTGTACAAATTTATCTTCTCCCTAGCTTTTATTATTCCCAAATCACTTGGGGCTTTTCTAGTCTAACCGGCTTCCTCACAATTTTTATCCTTCACTGTTAAAGCGAGCGATACAATCAATCAATCAATCCGTGGATCAAAGAGCACGTTAAGCCGTCGGTCCCGGCTGCTATGAACATCTATGGCAGTAGTTATTAGGCAGTCAGTACCCTATAATATCCTGACACTGGTCTAGCCTTAGGGTATCGTTAGCCTTCGGGTTGCGGAGGTCAGGTGGCAGCTGCTCCGTGTAAAAACCAATATCCAGTCAAATCCGGTTAGACTAGAAAGCCGATCCAAAGTGACTTGGGAATAACAAAGGCTAGGGAGAAAAAAAAGTGTTTGCGTGAAAGAGTAAAAACATCCATACATCCATACAAAGTTTCGCGTTTATAATAAGTATTAGTAAGGATTATGTAATGTATGTGTTGACGTCTGCCAGACATTGACCGCATATTACAGGTACCTACTTGTACATAATAATTATAATAATGTTTATTGAATATTGTCTTATGTTTACGCGAATGTTATACATTTAAGTTAAACACTTTATACGGATTTTGTCGTGTTGTTTATTTTACTTTAAGTCGCCAACAAAGATAAGTCAATTTTACCATCCGTCAAGTGCCAATTACCTTTACAAGATGCAGGGGTCTATAAAATAGATTGTGACTGTAGACTCTCATACATTGGTCAAACTAAGAGAAGCATAGGCACCCGCATAAAAGAACATATAGCTAATGTTAAACACCAACGCACGTTGAAGTCTTAAATGCTTGACGTTTCAACCAGGTCGCATTGACCGTAGTCACAAACTGACTCAGGTTAGTTATAAAATACGTAGGTACATACCTATCGTTTGTTCATGTTATAATATCCGAGAACTATCATTCGTAGATAAACAACCAGTTTTAAACGTTAAGGTTAATAAAATTAGGTTTAAAGTGGCGTGCACTTGGCGTACACTGAGTAAATCTGACACCCTGGCTGTATGTTTACAAGAACTTGCAGAAATACATAAAATTAATGTTGATGTAATCTGCATAACGGAACACTTCATCAAGTCTGGATTAGAAATATCTCACACTGTAAATTATAATCTGGCTGCAATATATTGTAGACAAGATAGCAAGCGCGGCATGGGGCAAGCATATTAATAAAAAAGGGCTCGAATGGCGACAATTAGAAGAAATAGCAAAACTATCATTAAGTACCTGGGATATTCGAATGCTGTGCTATCGAAATAATACAGAGTAAAATAATAATTGTATGCATATACAGGGTCCCCAAAATTAATGCTATAAACATATTTTTAACAAGTTAGAATCACTGTTAAAAATTGTATCTACGAAGCGTAACAAAAATATTGTTTTGTCAGGCGATTTCAATAGCGATATTTTAAGAAAAATAGGATTGTGTTGGATTTTTAATGTCTATTGTTTAACTATAATTTAAAGTTAGAATTTAGTAACACATGCATTGATAACTTTTGTCATAATTTTCGAAGATGATGTAAGTCACAAATTTTAGATTTCTTATTGTCTGACCATACTGCACAATTGATTGAATGTCCAAACCGAAAAGTAGAAACTAAATATTGGCGTATAACCCAGCGTGATTTGAACAAAGACAACATTGATAAATTTAAATCATGCATGGAAAGCCTCCCTTATGAGGATATATATCACACAGAGAGTCCAAATAAATCCTATGAGTCATTTATAGATACTTTTAATTTGTTCTATGATTTGTGCTTTCCACAATTAAGACAAGAAATAAACCTAAGTGGATATCGCGTGGCATTAAACTGTGTAGTAAAAATAAAAGAAAGCTTTTCTGGAAGTACAGGCTAAGCCCAAATAAAACAAATTATATAAAATATGCGCACAGATATAGATACATTAATAGACAAACTCAACGTGCACAAAACATCTACAGTATAAAAACATCAAATAATGTATCTAAAACAACTTTGAAAATTATATAAACCAAACAAAAATAAGCGTTCCAAGAGAGATTATATCAAAAATAATCATTGATCAGAACACAGTAATAATTAATCTAACTTAAATGTATTTCATGGGATCTATGATTAATAAAAGAAAAGAAAGAAAGAAAGAAATCATTCTTTATTTGCCACAAAGAAATACGACTACATAATTTTTCCTATAAAATATCGACAAAATAATAAAAAAGACGATTAAATAAATAGTTCATAAGTAAAATGTATATATATTGTAGCAACAAATGATCTCCATTCAGCATTGATGTTGCGATAAAATTGATGTGATATCGCAACGCTGATTTTCAATGGAGACCAAGACCACCCCGTTACGCACGGTTATCAAGCCAGCTGCATACAATTTTACAAGTAACAAAAAAAATAGAAAATATCAGGGATACATAATCAGAAAAAAATAAACTATTACTTAACTTATTATATAAAAAGAAATATACAGTCATACCTACCAAAACGTAGATATCAAAGACAACTGCTTTTCAGCTCTCGGAATGATTCCTGTGTCACGGGGAACTTTACACATTCCAACAAGACACAAAGAACACTCAGACATAATATAATATAATAATAATAAAATATTCTATCACATACCCACAACACCATCTAGCCAAACTAAGCATAGCTTGTACTACAGGTACTAGACAATGGATAAACATACATATTATACATAGAAACACCCAGACCAAGACAAACATCTATGTTCATGCACACAAATGTTTGACTTGTGCGGGAATCGAACCCACGACCTCAGGCGTGGCAGTCGGTTACAATAACCATTACGCCATCGAGGATCACACAAATTATTGTCTCGTGTAGAAAGCGATCCCACAACTCTTGGCGGAGGCAGTGCCGAAAAGATAACTTAAATCGCTACGGCATTCGTGCAGAAAAACATTTTATGAAGTCGGTCACATAGGATTATTGGACAGTCTGTAAAGAGTTAAACACAACATGTATTTCTTACCTTATATTCATACCAATGCGTTACAGGCAGATCGTCATGAACTATCAATCCGTTTAGTATATGGCTTCTAATATATTCACTGGTTTTATCACCCGTGCACTGACTAACATTGAAAGTGTTCAAAAATTCTCCAAGTCCTTTATTTTCCTCGACTAACCTCAATGTTTTGCCGATAAAACTTTCTATTTTATCCGATTTCAAACATCGAGGCAACCTGTTGTTTTTATATTTGTACAAAATTGTCTTTATTTTTAATGTTGTCTCCGTAATGTTTATATGGCAAGTGATTACGCTAAGGTTAATAAACAAAATTATTATTTTCATGGTTATATCTTAAGATACTCGGCACTAAACAAAATTATTTTAATGACACACCAAACACTACAAAATTACAACATTCTTGTACTTAGTTATTATATTGACTATAATTCTGCACATTTGTAATTTATGTAGCTGAGTATGCATTCTCGTTGTTTCGATTATAATATTGAACCTGCTATATCAAGTTAGGTACTTAATCATCAACAAATAGTTAGTGTCACGTGTTTGGTATATACCTAGTAGGCAAAATTAACGAGAGCTGCGGAGCGTTAAGAAATGAACCGATGTAATGTTTCAATCATAACTTTATTATCACTATCACGACATATTATAAAACAAAGTCCCCCGACGCGTCTGTCTGTCTGTTCACATTAAACTCAAAAACTACTGAACGGATTTTCATGCGGTTTTCACCAATAAACAGAGTGATTCATAACTTCATGAGGAAGGTTCGTTCGTTAAGGTTTTGTATAAATAGTTGTAATATGACAATAATTGTTGAAGGTGATGGCAAAAATCAAGCCGATTGGGAGCTTTCATAGAAAACGTTGCCTTATCCCTTTGAGATATAACAAAACAATGTATGGAGGAATTGTTCCTCTTTTATAGGTCTACAGAAAAATCCGCGATGGCATGTATCTATCTTTTAAGGTTCTCTGCTGCGTTGGCAACAAACGCGGCGGAGTCCTGACAACGCACCATCGAGCAAGCTAGCGAAAATTGGTCGGGCATACGCCGCCTGTGCCGCCACTCACTTCACTCTCCGGGAAATCATCTCTGATTAGGCCTGGCCGGTGACGGAACCCCACGTTACCGTGCCTAGGACCGAGCGGAGATATTCGCCGAATCCCTGGAATCGCAGTTCCAGGCCAACCGTGCTTTGAATATGCAGCATGTAGCAGAGGCCGAAAGGAAGCTGAAGCTTTACTTCGAACAGCCGATAGCCACAACAGTGGATCCCATCGTCGTCTCCCCAGGCCAAGTCCAGCATATCATTCGCCGAACGCCCCTCCGAAAAGCCCTTGGACCTGACCGGATAGCCAACGAAGCTCTGCGTCACTTACCTCTGCGAGCCATCGAGACGCTGACGCACCTCTTCAATGGCAGCCTCTGTACCAGACACTTTCCCTCCGCATGGCGACTAGGCAGAGTCATCATGCTCCCGAAGCCGGGCAAGAACATCCTGCTGCCGGGAAGCTATCGACCCATAACGCTCTTCTCGACGACATCGAAACTGTTCGAGAAGCTGCTACTGCTGCACATGAAGCCACTCCTTCAACCACGCGACGAACAGTTCGGCTTTCGCGCAAAACACTCCACGACTCACTAGCTCGCGAGGGTACTGCACGACATCGCGATTGCTAGCAATAAACGCGAGCGTGCCGTCGCAGTATTCCACGACATGGAGTAAGCGTTCGATCGCGTATGGCACACTGGCTTGCTGTACAAGCTGTCCACATCTACTATTCCCCGTCGAGTAGTTAGGATTTACAAGTGGCGGTTGAAAGCGCCCTGTCTACAGAGGGTCTTATCCGCGCCGGTGTACCCCAGGGAAGTTGCCTCTCTGCCGTATGCTACTCTTGGTATATGGACGACATCTCCATCACCGACGACGCATAAGACGCCGCCTAAATCGCGACATCGATGAACGGTGTCCACGCGGTAAACAAGATGGAGCGCACCCTAGACGCACTTCTTAGCTGGCTGAAGGACTGGAGACTGACGGTCAACGTAGCGAAGACTCAGGTAATCTCCATGGGCAGCATACCCTTGCCTCAGTTGAAGCTCATGAGTGAGAACATCGAGTAGTCCGGTGAAATACCTCGGCGTGACCATCGAACGCGCCCTCTCAATGAAGCCTCACGTCAACAACGTAGTCGCCCAAACGCGCACCGCGTCCTCCCGCGACCAACTGCCGCTCCGCTCAAAACTCGGCGTGTACAAGGCGTACATCCGCAGCTGACTCACCTACGTTGCTCCGGCCTGGTTCGCGCTTACCTCTGAAACGAACCGCCGTCGCTTGCGTGCGCAGCAGTCACTCGCGCTTCGCACTATCGCCGACGCCCCTCGCTTCGTGCGGAACAGGACGATATCTAGGGACATGTGCATGGAGAGCTTGGACAACTTCGTGAAACGCCTGCGCACCAACCTCTTCGCTCGCATCGACGTATCGCACGCCTGCCCTCTGTGGGAGCTGGCGCCTTACCATCGGCGACCGCCGGACAGGTTGGCCCTCCCACGAGACTTCGTCTCCGTGGCAACCCCACCGGACATACAGACATTTTTTTTCGGACCTACATCAACTAATGCTGGCTGACGAGCGCTCCCCGGGAAACTCTTCCCGAGGAGCTCGACCACGCCAAGTGCAGGAGAGACCCACCAAACACGACCCGAGCGCTGCTGGAATGCTGGTCGCCCGCGAGGATTCACTCGTGCGGGATGGACCTCGCTAGCTGCGCTACCCACCGGCTCTGACGACCCGGACTAACCAACGGGCCCGTATGGGCCCACCCCAGTGACCCGTCTGCTAATACGTTGTTGGCGGGTCACTGGGGTGGGCCCGTTGGTTAGTCCGTTGGTTAGCAGGCGGCGACGACTACCACCAAGACAGGCCCACGGCCTGGTATGGTTACCCAGAGACCTGGTAGGAGTCTACGAGAAGAACCCTTGAAAAAACAATTTATTGCTCATTCATTGACAAACTGTCCTCAGAATGCCTCGCGCTGAAATGAAACAAGTGTCAGCGCATATTTTGTGTTCGAAGCGGAATACTGCAAGTTGGAGTACGCCCGGATCCCACGACGCGACTGTTCCTTATCAGAGGAATTCGGTATTGTAAACCTTTTCTTTTATAATATTTGCATTTAGAACAAAGTGCCATTAAAATGTTTACTTCCAGTACGCCATAATATTGTATTTATATATTACTAAATCTTGCCCACGGCTTTGCTCGCACAGGTATCTAATTGTAGGTCAGTTATGCTAGTAACAGTGCTTTTTCTCGATAAAACGTACCCTATATCCTTGTCTATTCCCCTGGCGACATGTATGCGAAATTTCATGATGATCGGTCGAGTAGTTAAGGCGTGAAAGCGGAACAAATAAACTCACATTCGCATTTATAATATTAGTTAAGGTATCACAGTGTCATACCTACGTTTTGGATTATTAAACATTCAAATTTTTGAACAGTCCACGTTTACAATAGTTTACTTAATTACTTCGTGGGCTCAGCGATCTAAAGTGGAGGCCTCCGACATTAAAGTACGCCATTGCTTCCTATTTTGCGCTGAGTTAGACCAATCGAGCACATTCATCTCTTTCAGGTCTTTGGCTATTTCATATTTCCAGCGGTACCTTGGGCAACTCACCGGACGACGCTCGGTGGATTACAAACGTTAAAAATAGATATTTACTTAGAATTTACAAGTTACAGTAAATAATATCATGTTTTGCCACAATAGTTGAAAATTTATGTATGTTTATCAATTATTGTCTAGTACCCATAGTACAAGCTCTACTTAGTTTGGGCTAAATGGAGTTGTGTGTATGTGTAGAATATTATTATTATTATTATGTTTCTCTTATCACAGGTACTTTCTAACATATTATATTAGAAAATACCTGGCCCTCTGGGAGGCTTACACGAAGACATGGGTCCAACGTGAAGAGGTCCTTCGGGAGTTTTGATCAAAGGTGGGATGGAACACCTACAGCGGCACTAGCCGCAGCAGGCGTGGGACTATTGCTACGTATGGATTCTAATATATGGGCTATAGGTATGGATGTTTGGTGAACCGGTATATTGCTAACTATGGATGAAAAACGGCGTCTGCCCTGAACACTCTAATAGCATCAATGCAATGGGCAGACGGTGACTCGCCAACTCACCAGATGGGCCTCCTGTATAGCCACCATAGGCACACAAGCCAGCAGCAGAGGGCAACACCGGTGCGAGTGGCTAGGGGTGTCGAGCGGTGCGGCGCCGGTTTCATCATCACGGGTTTCGTGACAACGGAGACCCGGAGCGGGTGTCCCCGTAGTTATGCCCTTGAAAATGACACATCCACCTCCAAGCGTATAGCTCTAGCGGCTCCCCTCTGGCCAGCCGACCAAGGCAAGCCAGAGTACAGAGTCCTACGGGCTCTCGTGAAGTTCCATCCCAGCCAACCAGTAACGGCAAGCCGGGGACGAGGTCCTAACCAACTCTCTGAGGCATTCAGGACCGCAGTGTCGCCACTCACATTCAGCTCGCCACAAGCTGCCCTGCGGTTTGTGTGCTTTTATTTAACCTGGTGATACATTTTTTGTTTATATTACAAGGCGAAGGTGATAGTTTAAAAGCTAGTGTACTGTGCCCTCTGATATCGTGTTAGTCTCATGATGAGATAATGATTGTCCTAGAGGGGTTTATTATTATTATTTTAGCGTATTGGACGTTGACATATTTTAATGGTTCTTTGTCACACAAATACACAAGAAAACCGTAAGAAATCAGAACACGAAAAGCTAAAGGTAAAATTAAGAAGAACCGGACGAAATACGATTTCGTATAATTTAAAATTTTTGCTGCTATTTGATACCCAAATTCATATATTTAGTACCCCGACAGAGGGCAAAAAAAGAAGTAAAGGAAATTGGCTAGGCATTCCGATGTCAGGATGTCTGGACCGCATTTGTTTCACATAGTTCGGGACAATTTACTAGATTTTTTCCCGCGGCTTTGGTCATGTTAATGTAGGTTAGGTTAGTAACAGCACTTTTTCTAGATGAAAGTTACCATATATCCTTTTCTGTTGCCCTAACGTGTATGCGAAAATTCATGACAATCGGTCAAGTAGTTAAGGCGTGAAAGCGTAAAAATAATCTCACATTTGCATTTATTATATTAGTTAGGATTTCTGTATGTAAATATTTAGTACTTCAACATACATTTTGTACCTAATTCTTTTGTCATTCCGGTAATAAGTTACGCTCGAAAGCAATTTTGCTTGGTATATTCTCCCTTAATATTATTGTTAGTTATTATAGGTAGGTACATATTTTAATTTACAATATTATTTTGGATCAATAACGCATCCAAAAGAATGTTAATTATATTCGTTTCATTTTTGGTATTCGGCAAGTTTATCAAATATTCATATTTGGCTGAATATTAGGCTTAACCGAATACTTGGCAAAGTTGTTATATTGAGATGTTTATGATTGAACATGATTGATTAATGCGATTTCTTAAATAAGTGCATACTTTTGTGACAATAGCTTTATATCAAATAACGGTAGTTAAAAATGAATAGCTGTTTTAGAATTAAGTTCAAGTAATGTTGCATTGTCATATGAACTTGTCAGGTTTATTCAATTAAATTTACATCAATCTACGCAGAAATATATATTATTTATATAGTAAGTTTAAGTAAATAAGATCTATAGGATTTAGTGAATATTCCCAAAGAATTGTGACAGTAGGAATCAAATTTAGTGAAAGTCTAATAAGTTCCACCAGTTCTCAGATAGAGTATTGAGGGCCCACCTGTACCGGATAGACCATGGACACTACAAGAATGTTTCAATCCTATGTTAGATCTGAGAGAACTTTACAGTCAAAGTCAAAATTTAGGTCCCAAAGTAACACTTATGAATGTCAAATATATATGTTAGTGAGTTTACTAAGTTACTGAAGCTACATTTAGGTTAGTTGCTAGGTTCAGGCAAAGGGTTTAGCCTATGAGAAGAAACCTGCAAGAAACTCATGGCCACTCTTAAATCGCGAATTAAATATTATTTCAATATTTTATACCTCTATTTTAAAACTCAGATTAACAAGGTGTTGCAGCCATTATACTATATACTACTGACTATAAAAAACTAAAGATGAAAACAATAATAACTTAATAATATTATAGAGATGGAATAATTTGGGCTAAGGTATATGTTTTAATATAAATCTAAAATAGAAAGTAGGATGGCATGATGGCGCATACATTTACACTTTGTGACTATGCAAAGGCAGTCCGTGAGTAAATGCGGTTGTGGATTTATATTCTTCAATAATAATCAAATTAAGAAACTCCATAACTCGCTTATTTGATTTTTACCAAATCTGATTCCAACATTCTTTAGTAATGTTCATTAAATCCTAAGCACATTTCTTAAAGAGTTTTAACAAAGTGGCCCTCACACCACACGCATATGTTTACAAGGATTTAAATAACCAATATTTTCAGCATGGTTTTT
Organism: Catocala nupta; assembly: GCA_963675205.1. Taxonomy (NCBI): domain Eukaryota; kingdom Metazoa; phylum Arthropoda; class Insecta; order Lepidoptera; family Erebidae; genus Catocala; species Catocala nupta. Next base: position 17,348,936 of record OY776104.1, read on the forward strand.
CTAATTACAGTAGTATGGCATAGATCGATGTCAGCGTGGTCCAGACAGGAGGAACTGATGCAGAGGTCTGCGCAGGCTCTCGCTTCGGCCACGGAGCCCATCGACAAGCGTGTCCGTTTAGACTGCTCGGACACAGTGTCGTAGAAGGAAAACGACTACATCAACATTACGAAGGAATTTGTAAGACACTAACAATGAACGTCGCAAATTCGTAGATCCAATATTCAGAAAGTTGTAAAGGTTTAACCATGGCCGCGTGGTCGAAACGTGGAGAAACGCGCGGCCAGGCAGTTCTTTTAAACAGAGATTAGTAGAGGTCCTATTGTTTTTGCTAATCACGGACACGACTTCGAAAAACAATTTACAGTATGAATAAAGTCCTAATGTTTGAACTTCATGACTTACAGAACTTAAAACCTATAACACAAGTTAGCAGAAGGGTGACCAAGATTTTGGGTGTGCTAATCACATATTTCCAAAAGCGTAGTTTTTTTATCGCTGTCTTATAATTAAGGTTAGTTGGATGGAGAATTACATATACGAAAACATTAACACCGTATTCGTATAAATACTAATTTCAATATTTTGCTAAAGAAAACACTCATTTAATTATACACTCATTTATATTTCTGTGAATTAAGTATGCAACGTCATAAAATTTCTATACAATTATTTTGTTTCATTTAACAACCTTCTTGACCATAAAGAAATTGACACAAGTATTTTTTTAAATGTATGTACCTAATTAGACTAAAAATAGTTGATAGAAAAACATAAATAAGCTGAATTTCAAAGCTGAATCATAAAATTAAACAAAAACAACATAACATAAAACTAAAAATATAACAATTACAACAAAATAATATAAAACTATATATTAAAGACATAAAGTTTTATTAAAGTAGACTCTAAATCACATATTTTAACAATCAAAGTTCTTTTACTACGTTTTTGTATTGATTGAAATCATAATGCAAGCTCAGATATTTTTTCACAGACATCTACAATTGAAGGGGAAACGTAACAAAAATACGATTAAATCACAACAGAAAGTACTTACTATATAAATCACAGTTTTGATATTACCCTTTTATTAACAGCTATTAATTATTTAATATTAATAATAATAATAATATTTTTATCATCATATTACATTATCAGAATCATACAACATTTGAATATTGTGGGAGACTGATGCCTAAACTAAGCTCAGGTTTGTATTTCAGGACACCAGGTTTCCGCTCTTTTACAAAGTGATACATTTTATTTTGTTATGTACACACAGCGACACATTAACCTAGACTGTTTGGACTTTGAACTATTAGTAGTTGAACGCTGCGAATCGTGCGAGAGTGCGTTATATTTTTGTTATTTTGTCTCATTCACGCTGAACGGTACGCGACGCTCTATCCTTACCATTACATCGACACCACTATGCATTGACCCTTTCCGACAATTCTATAATATTCTATATAATATAATAATAATAATAACTTGTGTGTACTTGTACACTGACAATCTAAAAGATAAATTAAAAAATAGAAAAAGCAACATCATGAGGCGATTAGTGGCTCGTGTGAAATTAGCCATAAACATAAACATTAATTTTCTTTTGTTAATTATGTTATAAGGTTGTTTGTGTGTGTGTTATATATTATTATGTGACTATGTTATGGTACAAGGGCGGGGTTTTCGTAGGTAATATTTTGTTTAAAGTTTACTTTGATGATGGTAAACTTAAACAAAACTTTGTGTTTGTGTTATGTAAATTTATTGTTACAGCTGCGATATTACACCATAAAGGTTACATACCTCTGTGTCTCTAGTGCTCAGTATCTTCATAATTTAGTTGTTGTAACTTTGTTTTTGCACATGGTTTTAGTGAGGTGAACTATACAGGGTTTCCGGTAATTAAAGGATTACCTTGAAATGTCTAATAGTAGAACTGAAGGCCGTTCAGAAAAAATCATGACATCCTGTTTTTGTTGTATAGGAAACCACCCAGGTGGCAAAAGAACCGCTGTGAAAATTGGGTAGTAGAGTGGTGTATGAGACGGCGGTCTACGGGGTTGTACCGTCTTTTGCGTTGTGAGGCCGTGGGATGATAGGTAATTAATGAGTGCTGTTTTAATATAGTGCTAAGGATATAAAGTTGATGCATTGTCAAAACATTTGCCTCCTTGTATAGGAGCACTGTGGGATAGCGATAAGGCAGGAATAAGGAAACTTTTAAGATAGCTCTCTGGGCTTTTTCCAATTCAATGATTCTAGTTTTCGGAACACCTCTCCAGATATATATACAGTAGGTTAATAGTTAGCGTCAGAATGGCTGGTCGCCTATGGCTAGCGGCTTTGAAAGTATATTCAGGCATTGCTACCCAATTGCTTATATTTGCTACATTTCTTCAATAATATAGAGAAATATGAATATTTTTTTGATCAGCCTTTCTGACGTCAGGATGCCTGGTTGCCTCTGTGTTCAGCATGAAAGACGCAGAATTTCTTAAAGTTTGTTATGTCAATAATTGCTTACCTACTAATTGCTACTTTCACAAATTTAAGTTTGCGCTTCATACATACATAAATTTAAATAATTTCAAATGCGAGCTTCTAGAAATGCTGACGAAATGGAAGGCTGATCAAGAGGCCACTATCTAAGCTAGCCAGCGATGTCTCGGATTTTAAGAAGCAATGTCACTCAATCCAGGTAACAAACTCAGAAATTGAGCGTAGTATGATTTTCATCAATAAACAATATGAAGACATCAATGGCAAAGTATTAAAATTGGAAAGGGAGAAATTGGAAAATGCAGAAAATATATCTCGGTTGCAGAAACAAATTCAGGATCTACACTTTCAGTTCCGCCAGGCTACGATAGAGATTCATAATGTTCCGAACAGAGAAATAGAAAAGCCAGCAGATTTCATCTCCATTGTATCAAGAGTGGGGCAAACAATTTATATGGACATTCAAGTCGATGCTCTCCGAGACATATATCGCATACCTGGCAAACCTGGTTTATGTCGACCAATTGTTGCTGAATTTTGCTGCGTAAACACGCGAAATGCTTTACTGTCAAAAGTTCGGCAATATAATAAAGAGCACTCACTAAATGACAAAATAAATACTCAGGTTATTGGTATTGATGGTGTTAAACAACCATCTATGTTGACGAACATCTACCCCAACTGTGAAAAAGCTACTGTACGAAACCCGCAAGTTCGCTAAAGCCTACAATTATTCCAGTTGGTATTCAAATGGACGAATTCTTCTGCGCAAAAATCCAGATGAAAAACCATTTCATATAAAATCAGAGAAATGTCTTACTATGATATCAGATAAATAATGACTACTCTCGCTTTTTCATTTTTTTTCAGTATGCATGCATTTATATCTCATTTGTATCTTTTATTTATTTCAATGTAACTTTTATTAGCTTTTTATGTTTTGAAAATTTAATACATAATGTAACTACTTTAATACGTACATACATTTACAGACCCATTCACGCAAACAAACACATATACCTCGTTGTGAACTTTGTAACTGTTATTGGTGATGACAATACAATAGCTAGTCTCCTCTCGCTGCAAATAAATACAAAATCTTACTCCCTGAAACCATTAGTAGCTGTTACATATTCTATCTACATAGATAAAATGGCTAATCACAACACCTCCCTAAGTAATGAAATTGACAACATTTCCATAGCTTGCTCGCACTACATCTACACCAGAACGATGCTCAGTTTTCATTAAGCAGCCAACCAATATTTAAAAATAATTCATATCAATATAAGAAGTTTAAAAAAGAATTTTGGTCAGTTTATTACAATGCTAACAACAACCAAAATTGAATTTGATGTTATTCTACTCACAGAATGCTGGCTTAAGGTGTCGGGCCCTCTACCTAATCTGCAAGGCTATTCTTTTGACGCAACTACAAACAATAAAATACAGAACGATGGAGTTGTGATATAGGTACACGAAGTCCACACTTAAAACACATACCTTGAGCCTGCCCTTTGTGACTTAAACTGCCTTGTACCCTTTATAGGTAATACAGCGATTATATGCGTCTATCGTTCCCCATCATATCATGAACTTGAAAATTTTTATCATGGTTTGGATAGCTTAATAGCCAAACTAAAGCACTTTGCTAATATAGCCCTGATTAGTGATATCAACTTTGACATTAAACCTAACAATCACGACCACCATTCAGGTACTTACCTCACCCTTTGCGCTTCATTAGGTTTGCTACCTGCTCACGTGCTACCAACCAACCTACCATGTACTATTGAAACCATCTTCCAGTAATACTTTGCTTGAAAATAAAGAAAAGAATCACTTTGCAACCTCTTAACGCAAACCGTTACAATTATGCAGACATTAAAAAGGAAATAAACAGCATAGACTTTATGTCAGTCCTCGATGAATTAGACTGTAACCGCGCTGCAGATCTTCTTATTTCGACCATTCAAAATGTTATTTTAAAACATAGGTATACAATCCGGGTCCCTAGAAAGTGCCGAATAATCAAACCATGGATGACCCCGGGTTTAGTTCGCTGTATCAGAAACCGGGACAATCTTCACAAAAAATCAAAGTCATCTCTCGATAACAATATTCTTAAAACAACCTATATTCGATACCGTAACCATCTTAATAGCCTTCTTAAAAATGAGTTAATTAAGGCAAAAAACAATGTTAAGGCCACATGGAAGGCTATAATTAAAGCCATCACTAATTCTACCTATTGTCCACAGTCCCCTAGTAAGCTTCTTTTAAATTCTGCCGACACAAAACTCTCACTAAATCAGGTAAACAGTTTCTTTGTCAATATTGGAAATAGCTTGGCTTCTAAAATTAAATCTCCATCCGGGCCGTATGTTCAATGCCAAACTGAACCCTCGCCGTGCAATTCCCTCGTCTTCATGCCGGTCGACAATATGCAGGTGCAGAGGCTTATAATTGATCTTTGCAGTAACAGCGCGACTGGACATGACAATATACCCATTAATATCCTCAAACAATCCAGTTCCGCTTTAGCTATACCTATAACGCACATTTGCAATCGAGCGATCAACACTGGCACGTTCCCAAATGCCTTCAAGAGGGCTGTCGTTCACCCGATCTACAAGTCTGGAGAAAGAGCCCATGTCACTAACTACAGACCGATCTCTGTACTCAGTTCGCTGTCAAAAATCCTAGAAAAGACTTAATAACTCTCTCATTTCATATCTTGCGAAACATAAATTAATTGCTAAAAATCAATACGGTTTAAGGCAGGGAATGTCTATCGAAGATGCGGTTTTAGGCCTCACTAACGCTGTCGTTAGCAAACTGGATCGAGAACTCAAGTGCTTTGGTGTCTTTCTTGATTTATCAAAAGCATTTGATTCCGTGTTCATTCCTACACTGATAACAAAGATGGAAAGCGTTGGAATTCGCAGTCTATCACTGAAAATCTTTTCAGACTATCTGTCAAACCGCACACAATGTATAAAAATCGATTCACTGTATAGTGATGACATGAACATCAATTTCGGGGTTACAAAAGGAAGCGTTTTGGGGCCTACGCCTAAACTTGTTAACGCTCAATATTAAGAAAACCAAAATCGTCAGATTTTGACTTCCCCACACAAGCTCTCCTCCAGAATAAGTACTACGGTAAGAGCGCATACGTGCCTTAATAATATAGATTCAGATATCAACGTCTGCGATTGCCTCACCCTCTCTTTGGTCCCGAACATCAAGTACCTTGGAGTAATTATTGATGAACACCTAACCTGGCGCCCCCACATCGAAGCAGTGAGTGTGCGAATAAGAAAACTAATTTATATTTTTAAAGAACTTAGACGCTCAGCTGACAGTGCAACATTAAGCCTCGTTTATCAGAGTCTCTGTGTCTCTGTAATCACATATTGCATTCCTGCATGGGGAGGAACTTGCAAGACTATATTAATCGAATCGATCCTAAAAGTTATGCAGTTTAAGCGCAGAGATTATCCCACTGCACAACTTTACTCCGAGTCCGAAGTACTCACTGTGCGTCAATTGTTTATTCTGAGAACATTACTACGCCTCCACTCTTTACTCCCCCTCGACAAAAACATCACAAATAGACGTAAAGGTCAGGCTGTCTGTAAACCCGTACAATGTCGTACTTCTTTCGCAAGCCGTCACTTCATAGCTCAAAGTGCACGAGTATATAATAAAATCAATCGATTACTTGACATATACATACACTTTGACTAAACATAAATTAGTTGGCTACAAAAGTTGTCATACGATGATACCGAAAAGGTCCTTATCATTGTCTCATAGACTCATTGATACATACTGATAGTGAATAAAAATACATGTATATGTATATAAATACAAACACACGTCACACATATATACACACGCCACTTACTCAGACACAGATATAAACACACACACTTTAGTACGTAATTATTAGCCAGAACTGTAACTCGGAGCGGAGACCTGGTGACCTATAACACAGGTTTTTACCTAGTTTAGGCACCAGTTCTCCACAATATTGTCTTGAGCAACTGTATTACTTACTAAGCATAATATTTGTAAATATCTGAAATATGGTGGTGAGAAAATAAACATATTTTTATTATTATTTATTATTATACATTAGGTAAAAAAATACAGTCTTTATTAAAATTTGTACGAGGAAGTGCCTAATAATTTAGAAAGGCAACAGATTTTTACTGTCTTGTTCAAATCGTACAGGCGTATACAATTATGGGTCACCCACTCCAGATCTGTTGAAGCGGAATCGACTTAGATGTTTGAAACTATTAATGACAAACAAAAAAGACATAGGTATTATTAACAAGCAGGACATACCTACTTACAAAAGCATAAATATGAAACACAGGAAATGTATGAAAGGAAAAACCATAGTATATCATTAACGTACCTATATCTGACCCAGCTATTATACATACTGATACTAGTAAATATTGTGTTATCGAGGGTAGGTACGTATTATAAACTAGGTACTCACCAAACATCATTATAATAAGTCGAAATGAACGCCTGCAAGATTTGAACAAGACTGTAGGAAATATCTGTTGCCTTTCTAAATTATTAGGCACTGCAAGCTGTATTTTTTACCTAATTTATGTATGAAGCTCAAACTTAAATTCGTGAAAGTAGCAATTAGTAAGGAATTATTGACATAACAAACTTTAAGAAATTCTGCGTCTTTCATGCTGAACACGGAGGCAACCAGCCATCCTGAAGTCAGAATGGCTGGTCAAAAAAAAATTTACATATTTCTCTGAATGTATTGTATGTAGCAATTATTGAAGAAATGTAGCAAATATATGCAATTGGGTAGTAATTCCTGAATATACTTTCAAAGCCGCTAGCCATAGGCGACCAGCCATACTGACGCTAACGGTTAACAGTGACTGAGCGAGGGCAAGGTATACTTATTTCTTTAACTTATCTTCAGCTACTCGTCTCAAGGTTTTGTAGATGTATATTAGCTTGCGTAACCTGGTTTTAAGTGTATCAATGTGTTCCTGGCATCCTAGGGTACTATCGATTATAACTCCCAAATACTAAACTTGCTTAGTGCCGCGAAGGTGAGTGCAGGTACACATATTGTTATCGTGTGGTTCAGGACAGGTGTGTGTTAATATTGTGTAACTCCTCAGTGCCCCTGAGAAGTTTGGGACATTACTATTTGCTCTAAGAACTGTTTGCCAATTTGAGCAAAGAAATCGTTAACAATGTTTACCGATAATTTAGGAATGGATAACAGTGTTAAGGTTTGAATTAGAATTTCTTTCTTTATAGTCCTGTTTGTTAAATTATTTATTTCTGCCCATAGTTGTTTGGGGTTTGTTCCAGCTTTGCTTATTTGATTATTTTTATATTCTGTTTTTATTTCCTTTAATCATTTGTTACAAAAGTTTCTGTATCTGGTAATATAGCACGTCTTATTAGATCAACCATTGTTTTTTTATAGAAGTCACTAAAGTCTAGTTGCCTAATGTCCATATCTAACTGGTCATGATTGACACGGATTACCGTTTTTCTGATTGTTGTATTAGTGGTTTTCTTTGAAAGAAACAGCAATACCGTGACATGATCCGTTAGTGCAGAAAGAGCAACAAGTATAGAAGCAGGCCGCTGAGTTTTTAAAGCAGTGATCGAGACATGCTTGTTGTCTAGTAGGCAGCGTATGAGCAGGAAGTAAACCATGTGATGCCAACAAGTTTAAATAGTTATGCTTGTTTGGGTCACGACATTGACCGTGGATATTAATGTTTATGTTTCCGCAAATTATAATATTATTGAAGCATGCAATCTTGGTTAAGGTATCATTTAATGAGTTTAGAAAGTTGGTAATATCTTTATAACCTGGTGGTCGGTATATTGCCAGAAGTATTGTACCTATTTGAATACATTTTTATTTGGAGGCAATTGGCATTCAAGAATGTGGGTTCTTCTACGGAGACGTTAAGTTCCCTCCTAACATAAACAACAACACCCTCATTTTGTGTAAGATTGTTGATAGTGCTAAAACGATTATAACAGTCTAAATCAGGTATGCTGTTTGTGTCAGGAAGCCAGCACTCTGTTAATGTAAAATATCCCATTCAATATTTATCCTAGCTAGGAATAGATCCTATAGAAACCTGATTTTTTTTTTGTAATGCTACGGATATTTTCATTTAGCATTTTGAGTGACAAGTTTGGTTTAAAATTAGTCTGAATACACTTGTCAAGATCACAGATCGCAGAGTCCGAGACTTAATCGAGATTTTGTTATTCAGTAAATTATCGAATTTTAACGTTATATTTTTCAATATTCAAACTTTTATTATTGCGTTTTATTTTGTGTTGCAAAGCTAATATACAACTACGACGCAAATAATTGTTCTATGGAGAATATTTTAGCAATATTACTTGTGGCGTATGTATATACGCACAGGCAATATATAACTTTACGAAAAACCTGGAATCGAATGGAGCATCGTACAACTAGCCGCACCGAAACCAAACGACGCGCGAAGGCGATCGAACGGATCAACTTTCGAACCGGTGACGCGCGAAACTTCCCTCTGCTTTTTATACGTGGCACTATTTTTATACTCGCGAACAGATTTCCAAGAAATCATTCGTAAATGTTAGATTTTTGTTTAGTTGTCGCTGATTGGTGTAAATGATTATTGTACACATTAGTGTTAGCGTTACTTGCATAACTAATAAATGGGATATAACTAAGGTGAAAAATTGTAAATACACGGTTATTGGAAATTCGATACATTCCCTTGGAGGGATGAAAGTAGAGCCCATTTGCAGTAAATTTTGTCATGTGCTAACCGATAATGGTTAGTTTCCGAGCAATTTTAATTTTAATGTTTTTACTTTCACCCCTCCAAGGGAATGTATCGAATTTCCAATAACCCTGTATATTCTCAGTTAAATCAGTCTGCGTGTTTCTGCCCGCCGCACTGTGGGCTGAAAATCGACCTCCATAGACATAGAAATGAAAAAAAATGTATGGAGCTGGCATGAAAAATCTGAATATCTCTGAACTTGCAAGGAAAACCGTAATATCCTCAGAGATGGTTATAGGACTAATTATTTGTGATTTTTTGACATACTTCATATAACGGTACCTGCTGCAGAATTTTTTTTAAAATCATCTTATTTTTAATTAATTTTTTTTAACATTAAACGATTTGTTTTGGCGTATAAGTAAAGAAACAACACGTTATATGCATATAATACTAAATCTTCGCCAGTTATTTGTTAAAATATCAAGAAAATTATTTTTGCCTAACATAGTATATATGTTTTAAAACAGTTAATTGGATACCATTACTGAACTTTGCATACAGGTAAACTACTGAATAATAAATTAGCCTTCTAATGAGTTCTGAATAAGAGATTAAGTGATTTGCAATGTCGCACAATGGTAACTACGGATTACACTAATTAAAATCTTACAGGTAAGTACATAAGTAACTTAAATAGTTAATTAGATATGTTACGAGTTCTAAGAAATATTTTCGACAACTGTCTAATGAGGTCGTTAACTAATGTTGGACTGAAATATAAAATGGTTAACATTTTGCATCATAATTTAGTTTATTCTAAGCTTTGTTACCCCTAACATATCACTGTGAAATTTTATAATGGAAAGTTTAAATACCAATTTAGACCTATTCGTTCTTCTAAAATGTAAGAGTACTTCATTTGATCATGAGGTATTGTTTAGTGAAGTTATATCCCGCCTAGACGTTTGTCTTTCCGTTGAAGATCAAGTGACTCTAAAAGAATTTTGTCGGAGATTTGTACGAGCTGCATCACAAAGGTGGCAAAAATCTCACCGAATTCTTGATACTTTTAGAAAACAATACGAAATTTGGCTGCAAGCAACTATCGTTTGATCAAGTTGTATAAATTTAGTCGCTCAAGAACCAACTGTTGCTGAGGGATCAAGATCAATCTCTCCAGAACCCTCAACATCATACTCTGTTGGTACAATGACAAAGAGGTCACGAAAACCATTCGAAGATCTGGAAAGCAAACAGAAGAAGAGAAGATCTGATGAGCATAAAACTGACAATCCCAGTGAATTGGCATATACAGCAGCAGCGCGTTTTAAGGAAGAAGGTTGTGAGGATATCGCATCTGTAATCGAATATATGCTGAAACATCCTGAAGCAGCCTCTAAAATTAAGGAAACGCTTAAGCAACCGGTGAAAACTATCTTATTTACACCAGAAAAAGCACTTGGATTACTCCTTTCATTAAAATTATCAAAGTGGCAATACATCACTTTACGAGAGTCAGCTATTCGGGAAGGTAGAAAGGATATTTATCCATCCTACTATAAAGTGCAACAAACCAAGCTGGCATGCTATCCTCCGAAGCAATCAGTGTTAGTGACCGATTCATCGGCAAGAATAACCCTTCAAGCTTTACTCGACATTACGGTCAAAAGAATCCTCCAAAGTTTTCCTAACGATGATGTGCAAAATAAGGATTTAAAATTGATATCTAAATGGGGTTTCGATGGTGCGTCAAACCAAAGCCGATACAAGCAGAAAATGGATAGCGATCAAGACGATTCAAGTATTTTCATGACTTCCTTGGTGCCACTAAAACTGACTGATGGAGACAATACTTTGTGGATGAACCCAAAACCATGCTCAGCAATGTATTGTCGTCCAGTTCAATTTACTTTTGTGAAGGAAAGCGAAGCAGTAGTCATCGAACACAAACGACGAATGGATGAAGAAATTAAGGCTCTCATTCCTACAGAGTGCAATAATAGAAACAGGGTGAATCATCACCTAATGATGACAATGATCGATGATAAACTCTGCACGTATTTGTCTTAAGCCAGATCAAGTTCATCATGCTATTTGTGTCTGGCAAAACCGACAGAAATGAACCGTTTGAGTGTAGTAACAGCAAAGACCGTATCTTCTGATATATACGAGTTTGGATTGTCATCTCTACACGCCCGTATAAATTGTATGGAATGTTTACTACATATTTCGTATAGACTAGATTTTAAAGAGTGGGCTGCGAGAGGTAACGAGCACAAAGAAATGCTAAGTAAGAGAAAAAAGATTATTCAAGACAAATTTAAAGAGGAATTAAATCTATTGATTGACATTGTTAAACAAGGTTCCGGAACTACTAATGACGGCAACACTGCAAGAAAGTTTTTCAAATTTCCCCATAAAACTGCAGCCATTACTGGGTTGGACGAAGAACTAATAAGAAGATTTGCTGTGATTTTACAGGCAATAACTTCCGGGGAAAAAGTAGATATAATTAAATTTAAAGATTATGCCTTCAAAACAGCAGAGAGATACGTGGAATTATATGACTGGTACTATATGTCATCAACCGTCCACAAATTACTTATACACGGGGCATAATCGAGAAGAATGATGTTGTACCCATAGGAAGTCTCTCGGAAGAAGCATCCGAGTCTCGCAATAAAGATTTTAGGAGGTTTCGGGAACATCATTCGCAGAAAAAGAGCAGGCAAGATTCGAATCATGATATCCTTAATATGTTAGTTGTTTCTTCGGATCCTTTTATAAATGTACAAAGGCCCAAGTTAGATGCCAAGAAAAAGGAGGATTTATTTCCTGAAACCCTCAATTTAATTCAGTTTCAAGAAACTGACTTTGAGTTTCTAGGCAATCTAGATTCTGATTCAGAAATCGACGAGAGTGATAAGGAAAACTAGAAACTTTTTGTGCTTTTAATTATAATTCTATTCAATGTAATTTTTTCATGATCTTTCGTTATTTAGCTTTGGTACGTAACTATGTTTTGCAATTGATTTATTTTTAAATATTTTATATTACTATTCTTGTACCTATTTATATTTTTGCATACTTTTGTACCTATGTTTTGTTTTATATAAATTTTATCAACTATTAAAAAATACCTTTTTAATTTATTTTTCTTTTTATTTAATGCCTATTATTAGCGTTAATAAAATAACTAACTTATCGATTGATCTTTACTTTGACATTAGTAGAATTTAATGATTTAAAAAAATACCTTCATTTAGACATAATAATAAAATAATTAGACAGTTGTCGAAAATATTTCTTAGAACTCGTAACATGTCTAATTAACTAATTAGTTTACTTATGTACTTACCTGTAAGAATTTAATTAGTGTACTCCGTAGTTACCATTGTGCGATATTGCAAATCACTTAATCTCTTATTCAGAACTCATTAGAAGACTAATTTAATATTCAGTGGTTTACCTGTATGCAAAGTTTAGTAATGGTATCCAATTACCTGTTTTAAAACATATATACTATGTAAGGCAAAAATAATTTTCTTGATATTTTAACAAATAACTGGCGAAGATTTAGTATTATATGCATATAACGTGTTGTTTTTTTACTTTTACAATAAAACAAATCGTTTAATGTTAAAAAAATTAATTAAAAATTAGATGATTTTTAAAAAAAATTCTGCAGCAGGTACCGTTATATGAAGTATGTCAAAAAATCACAAATAATTAGTCCTATAACCATCTCTGAGGATATTACGGTTTTCCTTGCAAGTTCAGAGATATTCAGATTTTTCATGCTAGCTCCATACATTTTTTTCGAAAAAACCTTATAATAAATTCATTTCTGTGCGGAGTTAGCTCAGACGACATTGTTATGTGTATAATAGCTAATAGAAGCCATATCTGTCAACAAAACGAACATCTAGCAACTTTCATTTCTATGTCTATGGAGGTCGATTTTCAGCCCACAGTGCGCCGGCTGGTAACGCGTTAAATACTTATGTGTTCTCGTATACCACCCGCGCAAAGAATAATAACTTGTAAACATAAGGTATGTAATGTAGATACCTATACCTAGTGTAAGTTTTATTAATTATTGATTATGAACAGCTGTGTGTATATTTATGCGACTGTATCTGGGTTATTTTTAATGTAATTATGAAGTACCTAGTTGTGTAGATATGTTACAATTAGTTGTAGGTTAGTACTATGTTGATTAACTATATAAATTCTAAACAATATAATTTTTAATTTTGGTAATTCATAAGATTAAGTGCAATAAGACAAGTATTTAGTCACTTTCGTTTACGCAATTTTTCAGATCATCTTCGGACTTGATTAATCTATCGGGCTGCCCGATTCGGGCATAGCTACTTTTCGCGCACCTACCTTGCCATTTGCCGTCCAGCATTGTTCATACTCACTATTCTTATAAATTCTCATGCTAGGTAATGAAGCCGTCTTGTCATGGCGGTGAGGGGTTCAGAAATGTACAACGGATATTTAGCCTTTTCGTGCCCTAAATATTATCTAGGTATATAACATTGATTATATTATTATTAAAATAGCGGTGGTTACGTCGAAAGGAGGTAGGAAGGTATATTTTTTCGTATAGATAGGTACTAATCAAATAGACAATCATTAATACTTTTTACAACAAAATGGTACATAACTATCATAATAAAATTGAAAATGTCTGATTGACGCACCATAAATCTTGGTCACGCTTCTTCTAACTTGTATTATAGGTTTTAATTTCTGTTGGTCATGAAATTCAAACATTAGGACTTTATTTATACTGTCTACATTTTCTTCGAAATCGTATCAGTAGTTAGCAAAAACAATGGGACCTCTACTAATCTCCGTTTAAGAGAACTGCGTGGCCGCGCGATTCTCCAGGTTTCGACCGCGCGCCCATGGTTAAACCTTTACAACTTTCTGAATATTGGATCTACGAATTTGTGACCTTCATTGTTAGTGTTTTACAAATCCCTTCGTTATGTTGACGCAGTCATTTTTCTTCTACGACACGTGTGTCCGAGCAGTCGAAACGGACACTCGACAAGCTACGGCTCTTGTGCCTGTCGAGAGGCGCCTCCGGGATACTAGGACTTGGGAGGTACTATAATGAGTTTATATAACAATATCTAGAATGTTTCTAACATATATTTTTACTTTGGTCTCACAAAATGGCGCGCAATTTTGTACTCGGTGAATATAATAAATTTAAGATTCCAATTAGTTTAAACATTTAAATCATAGGTGCACTTTAATACATTTAAATATGTACACTTCTCTAGACGTTACTTTACCATCTGACACACTTGAACTTTAAATAAATTATATAACGTATATTGAAAATTATACACTATCGATCTCTATCTTTGTGTGAGCACTCTCTTCTTAGTGTGGACTGATTTTCGAGCCATCTAAATACGGTGATATCTATGATTAAAATTGTTTTGAGGTCATAATATATTAAAAGGATAATAAGGGTAAAAATAAAACAAACAAATAAATGTTTTATATCTAGAGAACTCTTTTCTCTGTCACAACAATATACATTCAGTTATCCATAATTTACAATATATCTTTTATACTATATGTATATATCATCGCTCATTCTAGTCAAACACGTGGATTCTATACAACTTTTAATTCATCATTGAAAATAACAAGATTGTGTGTAGAATGTTATCTTTTAGTTCCATTCATTCTGCTTATTCCATAAATTCAAGATTGCATAACATTATAAACTGACACAATTACACACAATAATCAAAAAACAAAAACAATCATCGGCCATTTTATACAAAAATGGATGACATTCACTCGTAATAAATATTTTCTATCACACTTTAATCCATTGTCCTATAACTATTTTTTCTGTATGTTATAGAGAATCCACGTGTACTGACGGTGTCAATATACATTTATCACTAAGATAGGCGTGAAGGCGTTCGAGTTAAATCTAAAGTGCTTCTACAGAAAAAAAATCTTAATAAGTTAAATAACATCAAACGTTTAGTAAACAAACTAGGTGTAATCTCGTCCACTATAGACACTGTCGAAACTGACTACTAAGCAGAGATATGACATATCCATATATGCTAATTTTGTTGTTAGTTATGTACCTAAGGGGCCAGCCCTAGATGTTTTCGTGGCAGTGCTCCTGCATTGCCTAGAGAATTCAACCAGGTACATAAGGGGTACCAGCATTCGCTTATCTAATAAAAAGCATTCGAAATAAACAAAAAATATATAATGAGCTAAATAAGTTCGAAATAATTACATTTATTCTTAGTAGTTATTGTAAAATGCAGTGTGTAATGGATGACAAAACAGGTTTAGCGAAGTAATATTAATTATAAAAAAATACTATAGAAAACATTTTTGTACGAATATCTCTTAGTAAGAAACGTATGACATGAATTAATCGTAGGCAAAAAATACGAACGGACGGTACCTAAATATTTATATTTTTTGTTACTTTCGACTGACGCATAAAGTCTATTTCTATGTTTCCTTGCTGCTACACAATAAAAATAAAAAAACAATATTTGAATAAGACTAACATACAAATGAAATCGTACAAAGTTCAATAGTGGACGAGATTACTGAAATCATGAAAGAAAATGTAAACAACTCATGAAACACTGCTATAATCACATGATTCAGTCATGTAAAATTATATTGTTTACAATCATGATTAAATTTAAAAGATTTTTGACATGCTCATATTAGAGTTACACATTGACCGGGCGAAGTGGATATTTAGATTTCATAGCCGGATAATGGCCCAGCCAATGCTGTAGATTGAATATTGAGTAACATATAACAAAATAATACCTCCGTTTCCTAGTGGAGATATTACTTTACACCGGTCATGATAGATGATCGATTTTGGTCGTCTCAATACACCGGTCATAATAGATGATCGATTTTGATCGTCTCGATACAGCGATTTCTATCGAAATTTGTCTCGATGTATCGATCTATCATATCGATAAATTTATCACAATCGATATAAGATTTTAATCGTATTAATTTCGATCACCTTAGACTTTATTCGTATCACATTAATTATGATTGAAATTCAATTATATATTTTTCTATATATCTTTTTTGTGGACGTTTTGTAATTTTTATAGTATGTTACAACAATGTCAATGAACTATGAAATATGAACGTTTCAAATAAACACATGACATTTACTATGACATAAAATATAATATGAAAACACACCCTGTTTTTTTGCAAATGAGAACAAGCTTAACATACAGATGCAAAATTATTCCGGTGCAATAAAATCATATAAAAATCGACTTTGTGTAAAAATATTAATAACTACGATTGTATATTATCGTGACATTTTTGCATTGATAGTACAAATATTATAATTTGTTAGAATTTTTTATCTTGTGTTTTAATATATAAAGATTGATATACTTTTTCATTTTCAAATACATTTATTTTGATATAACTCTATTGCACTTGTTTTAGTAAAAATATAAATATAGTTTTGCATCTATATTCGAGGTACAACAAAAGTAACATTGAAAACACGTTCTTACGTCTACTATCACTAAAACATAACAAAAAGTCCATAAGTAGCTAAAGCAATTTTTTTTCAATTATTTTTATTTACATTTATTATTCGGTGGTTGGTTTTATAATTTAAATGTTTACGTGAAAAATAATGTCTTTTTACTTTTTCATTTTTTATATATCGCAAATTTAACGTTAATTTTTTAATAAAATCGAAATGTCGAGTATTTAATTATAATGTAATGAGAACGGTTATAATTTTGTATGTCAACTTAATGTCAGTATAACGCATACGAAAAACGACAAATAATAGCTTAATTTTAAAGATTAATCAATAATCCAATATGCAAAATGAAAAATCAGATCTTTTTATTCAAAGAACTATAGCGGTCCATGAAAAAATCCCTCGTAAAAGCAAAAATTACTTCAGACGAAAATCCATTGCAAATGAAAAAGACGAAGTTAACATTTGTACAGACACTTTAGCGATATTTACTCACTAAAGAAAGATCACCAAGAAAATATTTTGCATAGAGAGAGATATAGTCAATCATACTAATTTTTAGTCTCGGTAAAGTCGCTTAACACCTTGAACGGCATAGCAGTAATTGTATTTGTAACTGCTATACGATAGCCAAGATGTTAAAGCGACAAACAGACACTCAACAGTAGAAAACGTGCAGAAGATTTTACTATTAAATTTCAATTTCATACTTGTTTACAAAACAGGGTAAACTTGTAATAAGTCCATAAAATGTCTGTCTTCAAGCTACAATGTCTAGGTTACAAAGAATTGTCTCCCATTCGCTAATATCTTTTTTACATAATGTTACTAATATATTATCTGCAGCGTAGATTAGAGATATTTCCATGGACCGGTCGTTCGGAAACATTTGGTAGTTAATCCCAAAACCTTTGTTGAGAAAATATGTTCTAATTCTATTGTTATTAAATATAAAATCACATTTTAACCTGTGTGCACGTTCAAAAGTGCGTATGTTTATAAAAATGCATCCATTTTACGCTACATGAAATCTGTACATATAAACATTATAAACAGAATTTGTCTGTGCGTTTATGGGTGCAAACTCTCATAATAGCTAAACTATTTCAATCCCTGTCAATATTCGGATCCCGGGATACGGACACAATGCCTTTGCATTATTTGAAAATTGTTCTCTCTGACTCATTAAATGTGGTCTTTAAGAGAATAATTGAGATCATCCAACACTAAAGATGAAATTTTGATTCATCAATTTTTATTTGCTAATCGTGCTTCTTAAAATCTTGAAACTATGACATTGGCTACAACGAATGCATTTTTATCAACACACGCTTACATAGGCAGTTATACGGCTTATCACTGGGTTGATATAT
Organism: Catocala nupta; assembly: GCA_963675205.1. Classification (NCBI taxonomy): domain Eukaryota; kingdom Metazoa; phylum Arthropoda; class Insecta; order Lepidoptera; family Erebidae; genus Catocala; species Catocala nupta. The sequence goes on from OY776104.1 coordinate 17,367,184, forward strand.
GCATATATTAGGTGGAAATATTTACTACAAGAATTGAGGCCACTAATCGTCTTTAAATACTTATTTATATTATCAACGGGGAACTGGGGTACGCAAATTATGTAACACGATTTTCAAATTTGACCCCATGTGATACAAACTTGGGTCTCCATGTATGGGGTCCGTAACACTTGATCAGACCCCTTACTGAAACATCGTTACCAAATTCGGGTTCCCCCTGTAAATAATGTGAAAAGGCCAAAGAGCTAGCTGTGTGTATAAGAAACTTCTTAGAAAGTGTTCGCCGTACCATTCAATCAATCAATGCCATTTACACAATAAACTCTTGATAAGTATAAATATATTTAATTATATTATTGTGTAACAACGAGGTTTAATCGCGTTTGTATTGAGAGCAATATTATTTCCCGAAGTTGCAGTCAATTCCTGACCCAAGTTGGTGCAACTTGGTTGCAACTTTAGGCAATAATATTGTTAGCTATGTTCAAATCTTTAGCGGTACAGTCAGCAACATAAGCAGCTAATGATTATTATGTATTATAGAACTATGAATCATTTAAACTATCACTGCTATAAAAAGTATTTTAATACTAGATTATAATTGATGTTAGTAAACATCAATTATAATTTTGAAGGATTTTGCATGTGTCGAGTTATATTGCTGACTTATATCATATCAGCCCAAAGGCTTACCACAATATACATACAGCTCGGTATATATAATATTTTATTCAATCGAATATTGGTTGTATATACGTTTTAGTGTGCGTTTTAGGTAGTGTGAATTTTTGTAATGGATAGTTCGCAAACAATATGCCACGATCTAGTCAAAACGCCGGGACAGAAACGCCAATAAACACCCTTATATAGCAATAATATAATTTAATATATACACATACCGCGAAAGTCTAGAAATAGTTATAATATAATTAGACAATAACACATTTATAATATTAAACATTAAGACACATTGAAAACTGTACTAGGACTGCATGGCAATCGACTAAAAATGCGATAATTTCCACCCAATACATTGATAACTTACAAAACATAACCCTCCTTTGCTGGTGCAAAATTGGGATAAAGTTACAGTTAGTGTACTAAGGGCGAGGTGCAATCGTGGCATAGATGAACGGAGCGGTGATGTACGGAGCCCAGTCTTTTATACAAGATATCTTTCAATAGCAATGAATGTTACCCTAATTTGTCCACAACTTATTAAGCATAATAAACAAACAAGTCGTTGAGGACAATTAATTTTCCTATCGCTTCTCAATTAATAAAACAGCTAACACTCGAAATTTGAAAATTAGGCGATTTGAACCATAACTTTCACAATATTAGAGTTCAAATTGCCTAACTTCTAAATTTCGAGATGTCTAATCTTTGTGAAAAGGATGCTTTGCTATAAGACGAATGTCATCAAATGACTTAACTCCAAAGCTAAGGGTTACATTAATATCTAACACCACCGCTCCGCTCAGCTCAGTTTCACACCAACCTCACCTTAAGAATCACATAGAAAAAACCCGGTCAAACGACAACACCCATTGGTCCGTGCTAATATACAATACATATATAAAATATACATCTACACGTACGTCCCTCTGTCACACGTCAACTAATAAACTAATGTTTTAATATATCATTTTGTGTATCTTTAGGATTTTACCGAGACGCTGTTTTGCCGTCTTCATACCTTTCTTCAGTCTTGCATCTGTAAAAAAGATATTAAGCATTAGGATTACTCATTAAAATAACTATAATAGTGTCCTTCTAGACCGAGTTTCGGTCATGGAGGCTATCCTTAACGGCGCCTGGTCATCTGTGCACGAGATATGATAGTGTATAAGTGTGTGCACAAATACAAGTGATCTATAGAAGAGATTATAGTCCATTCGCGTTAAGAAAATAGTGACTCATCAGTGCAACTGCAAAGTAAAGCCCTATTCATACCGTAAAAATGAAACCGTTAATATTAAAGCAAACTTTTTATTACACAGTATTTTAAAATTTTAATATTAAGTAATTATTTTAAAATTTAATTGAGAATCGTCAGAATTTTCATCAACATTTATAATAAAAGAATTCTGTTCTGCGAGTTCCATAACATCGTCTAAGTCCCACATGTTTTTTCTTCACTGACCTCGTGGTCACAGCATTTCTTCCATTTGTTTGAGTCTATTGTTGCTATTGCGTCATAAAACAGCTTTTCTACATCTTTAAGTATAAATGTTGCGTTATTGGCAGCAATGTAATTTTTTATTTGGGCCCGCACCATATCAATTGGATTGAGTTTACAATGGTACGGCGGCAGGCGAAGAATCTCAATGCCATTTGGTTTAGCCGTTTCGTCGACTAAATATGTATTATATTGCGGTGCAATTTCACCAACTTTCAACTTAAGTTCCTTATTTAAATAACTGATATCCATTGTCACGCCTTTACTTTGAAGCCAGTCTATTATCTGCTGCTTATTCCACTGAGATGTCGGTATTTTCTAAGATTTAACAGAGCGTTATCCATGACGACAACGCGTGTAGCGTTGTCGTTAGGAAGCGTTTTAAGTTTTGGTATTATACGTATTTTTGAACCAGTTTAAAAAAAATTCGCCGTCCCTTTCTTCGTGGTAATCTTTTGTTGATTTAGATTCCAATAATAACAATCCCCCTTTCTCAAATCCTTTTTCACTTCCAATGTGCAAGACGATCAGCCTTTTACCTTTTCCCGTAGGAGCTCCAGGACCGTTAGATAAACCGGCTCGATAAGCATCTTTCTTGTTTTTGATCGTCGAATCTACCCATGGCTTTGTTTTAATGTATCCAGCGTTTACCCACGTTTCATCAAGAAAGTATATATATTTATTAGCTAACCTGTGTTCTTTAATTTTTCTTACATATTTTCGTCGCCATATAACGATGTCGTCTCTTTCTAGTAATAATGATCTGCTGTCCCGTTTCGCAAAATCGAAACCAAGTTCGTGGAGTATTTTATGGAGGGTAGTACGTATGAAAGGTGGAATATCTGCATCATCATTACATAGTGACATAACTTTGTTTAATGTTGGGTACCTACTCGTTTTTTAAATATAATGAATGCACTTTTCGCCTTATAGCACATTGGTGTCAGTCATCAAATTTGTCAATCATAGATAGTCGAGCTCTTTATTTACATGCGATTTAAAGTACTTAAAACATTATAAATCAGTCGTCTTCCTCCGCTATGAATTATTGATCCACTTTTATTTTTACGAATAGGTGACGTATTCATTTTTTTTAATTAACGTATATGTCTTTTGTTAATACGTTCGTACTGTCTGAAGGGCTTACTTCAACTGGTCAATGTGAACACGGCTTTCTAATTTACTAAGATCTAATTGGTCAAGGGGCGTGGCTAAGCTGAGTGACTATTTTCTTAACGCGAATATAGTTATACTCTATATGGTTGAAAACTAACTTAAAATCAGAGTTCAAGTCGACTGAAGAGCTATGACAAGGCTCAATATCCTTCTTGTTATTATAGGGTGCGTTCCACTTAGAGTTCACGACACTCACGCTCACGACCACGGTTTTGCCCGTTCTACTTGTTTCCGAACGTTAAAATAGTAAGCTCAAGTGGAATGGATTATGGGGTGTTTTGAGCGTTGATGTAAATAATACAAATGACGAATTATTAAAAAAAGGGATACTTTAAAGAGGTTAGGTTACAATTTGTAAGTCTGATCAATAAACTTTAATAGTTATTGGTTAAATGGATTTATATTTAAAAAAATATATATATAATATCATACTAATATCATAAATGTGAAAGTTTGTGAGGATGGATGGATGTTTGTTACTCTTTCACGCAAGGATTTTTATAAAAGGACACGGGCAGAAATAGGCTTAACATAACTTCATGTTACTCCAATGCATTATTATTCAAAATTCTTTAGATATTTTTTGATGCCATGTCCTCTAATATTTTATAGGTTTACAATGGGATAGTATTTTATTCAATTAATAAAACTTCAACGTACTTTTATTTACTGGTTTCGGTTGACTTTGGATAATATACAGTGTTGCTATGTTTGAAATAACAATTAGGCAAATCGATATTCCTTTTACTTTTTCTTTGAGTATCAGTGTTTCAGGATGTTGTTAGTATTACATACACAGAGGGATTAATGCATAAAAATATGGATTTAGTTGTAACTTACACTTTATTTCAACCCATTTTTTTTTTCCTTAGATTGGAATCGATACTGAGTCTTATTTTATTTAATGGCAACTCAAAAATCACTTTGACAGTGTCAATTATTGTCAAACTACTCGACATCGACATCTCGCATTGTGAACACTTCTCGTACTGTGTTTTTATTGTGTACTTTCTTGACGATTTTGGCGATATTTTATGGACTCTGGCGTATATTGCTTTCACGAACGACCCACGCATTCTCACAACGGATATTGGTTTCTTGTTTATTCGACTGACAACGCTGACAACAACTTGTTTTAACGGATTTCGATCATAATACATACGCAACATAATCATATGATGACATATCAGTGCAAAAACATATTTTTCCTATATTTTAGTTGACAGCTCTTTTGTTGGTAGGGAAGCGATCGAACAATATTATTGTAATTATGTGGTAGGTAAAAGAACTGTAGACTGTAGAGGCTGTTGTTGTCATGTAATGGTCATAATATGGTGCCTTACCTGGGCAAGGTTTCAACAAAACTTAATACCGCCTGCACAGTTTTTCGATGATATTTTAATTATCCATGATGATGATAATGATTAGTGATTAATAAAGTGTAGAAAGCAACGAGTATTTTATTTATGTTCCCACTATCATATGAGTCGATAATGATGATCATGATAAACTATATAAGTGTTTAGTTTTGATAATATAATATATGTTTATGTTCCAGTACATAACACACCTCAAATAAATCTTAATTACTTGATGATCTTAAGATCTTTGAGACTTTTAAATACATGTGTATTTCATTTTTATTTGACAGTAAATATCTCGTTACTCCCATTGAGCAGCTAAATGAATATTTTCGTTTTGAAATGTTAATAATATATCTATAAAATAAAGCTAAAATCATCTTAGTACTTGCTTGTCCTTTTACAATATTATTGTTTATTTATCGTAATAACATATAGGCTACTAAAAATATATTTTAACATAAATCTACATTAAGGCGAGCGAAGCCGCGGGCAAAATCAAGTATTTCATAAGTTTTGCATCGTAATGATACTTTAGAAAGTACTAGTTCATCCAATTCAGATGAAGAGTTGAATACCACTATACAAAATCATGATCGTGTAAAACGGAAACAGACCACGTAAGATAATGTAATTAATTGTTACTCTGATAAAGAATAAAAAAGTAATTTAAAAAAAATGTAGATTATAAAATGTTTACTTATTTAAGTATTCATCGTTTCATCAAAATCGCATTAAATAAAGTAATTTTCATTGTCGCCATCTTTGTTACTTTATATTTTAAAATGGCGCCAAATTTCTCAACGCTCACGACGACCTGTCAGCATGGGTCGGCGCGACCACAACGATCTTAGTCGTCATGTGGAGCGGGTAAACGAGCATATTATATATAGCGTCATGAACGCTAAGTGGAACTCATAGTATTTTAACAGTTACTTTTGTAAGTAGTAAAAAGAGCTGTAATACACATCTATCTCTCATGATTCCAATGGATAAAGAATCCTATTCTATTATACCTCTCGTTTCGTTAATGTCTGTTTTTCATAAGTAGGCAGAGTCTGAGAAGTGCCGTTAATTACATGTTACGATCCTGACATATCACTTACTCTAATCTTGAGACTATGGTAATCATTTGACATTTATCTTAGGAAGAAGATGAAGCTTGAAGAAGTTATATTAATAAATGTACTTACTCTTATTATTTGGCGTGTTGTGTACTGGCGGCGGCGGCCGCCTACTCTTTGTCGCTAACACAGCGCGTTTTGCATTTTGCTGTCGAAAAACATAAATATATTATTTATTTATCGAAATATAATTTAATTTTTATGTTTATTTTATTAATATAATATTTCTGAAGGGAAGTAACAAAATCATAAGGTTATGTAATTTTAAGTTGTTTGTGGCGTTATGTCATACACGCATAAATATCATATATGTATATTTTTGACCTTCGGCAGTCGACGCCGTCGACGAACATGCGCAACATGTTCGAAAACGATTGCTCGGTCGCAAGAATGTTCGAATACACGCCGCTGTCCACAGGTCTAGATTATACTCTCAGATATGATTTTTAACTTCATTTGGATGGGATAAGGTTCATATTTAATTTTTCAATGGTCGAGTATATTTCGTTTAATCTGCACGCACTCGCGCCGTACAGTAGATGTACATAACATACATACCGGCACGTGCGGCGCTTCCTTGTCCTTATCTCGGTCCCGGTGCGCGTGCGCGTGGTTATGCGCGTGGCTGTGCGCGTGGGTGTGCGCGTGCGCGGGGCGCGCGGCGGCGGCGTGCAGCGCGGCGCGCACGCACTCGCGCCGCACGCCGGCGCGCGCGGTGCGCAGGCGCGGCACTAGCCGGCCCAAACGTGCGCGCGGCGACCACGACTCGTCCCTGCGGACACGGACACGCGTGCACATGTGAGTATTTGCCCACACCGCGCATAAACAAGAACATATTTTATAAACAAACCTATACCTCAAATATACGTTATCTCATTCAATTCATCCATGACAAATCAGTACGATCAAATAGTGTCGAATCTCCAGAAGAAATGATTTTGCAAGATAAGACAGTTCAAGACGGGAAAAGCATCAGCAAACTTGTCTCCGAATACTTTAAATTAGTATACGCTGGTCAATTGATAGTAGAATCCAACGCTACGGTAGAATCAATTGATTACCCGGAATCTATTGCATCATGCTACAGTTCTAAAACAGATACTCTTAATTCTATTAAATAATTAAATAATAACAAACAATTCGATATCACCAATATTCCTTCAAAATTGTGAGGATCAGCTTGTTAACTCACTTTACCACTAGTTTAACAAGTCTCATTTTCGCACACATAACTCCAATTCACAAAAATGGAAACCGGAATAATGTTGCAAATTAGTCACCCATCACAATCCTATCCGCGGTAGGAAAGATGTTTAAAAAGACAATTAGAATTGTTTCCATTTGAAATCCACATTCAATATTTAATCAGCACGGGTCCTATTAAGCAGGTTAATCACATCGAATCTTTTAAACTACATCACGAATATTTATTAAGCAATGGAAAACAATACAAAAGTACATGCTATCTATACAGATTTCTCAAAGGCCTTTGACGTGGTTGATCACAGTCCTCCTATATAGAGATTGGGTCACGCAGCGATTTGAGGCTTGCTACTGAGATGGTGTGAATCCTACCTCACGAATAGATCACAGCTCGTGAAAATCAAAGGCTACAAATCTATGGCTAAAATTGTCCCGTCAGGAGTACCCCAGGGCTCACACCTAGGACCCTTCTTCTGTCTTTGTCAATGACCTATGTTCTGCCATAACATACAATTACCACATATATGCAGTCGATCTTAAGATGAACAGACCTATTTCTAATGGGTGTATATTCCCTTCCAAACCTCCTCCACTATGCTCATATCACATGGTGAACGATTATTATGAGATTTTATAACAAAGTAAAGAGTGAAATGTTTTCTATGCAAAATGTTGAATGTTTTTATGTGAGATTTTTAATTAGTAGTAAAGATTTTCCGCCAAACAACTGGCATCTTAGTCGAATCGACACCTCGATACTAGAATAAACATTATAATACATAATTAAAGACTGCTGTCGAAGTATTTGTAAAATACATATATAGATTCACGCTTGCTTCCTCAATAGGTACGCAGAGAGTACTGTTTACTACGATCTATCCAGGCATATCATTAATTTATTTTATACTCTTATCATCATCTTTTTCAGAATTATCACGTTAGGCTAGGTCTTCGTCCCTTCCGACAATCTTATATTTCTAAAATAATAATTCAGTCGTTAGCATTACTCACTTTTCACCCTTTGATTTCGCATCTACCCTATTTCTTGAGTTTCTTCGTCGTTTTGACGCCGTCCATTCCTCGTCCTCATCTGAACTCATCTCTAACGATGGGTACACTGTAAGACATACAAAAATTAAATATTAATATTTAATTTTTGTATTTGTAAATACTAAAAACTTTTAAATAAAATTACAATCAGAGCCTATTATATAAACTCGATCATCATTAATGAAATGGAAATTCACGGCGAATTTGGAATAGTCTGAATAATTTACCAAAACATTTTATAATCTTTAACCTGTCAATTCTTGCAATCCCGGTTATAATAGAAAACCTATTGTGTCTTGCCGCCAGTGTGCCACTGAGACTCAATAGGTTAAATAGTTATATTACGTTGTAAGTGATGTGTTCGACATCGTCTCAATGGATTGCTCTGCAAAAGCAGATGATTCGATCTCAAAGAAAGACCTAAAATGACTTAGGTCTTTCTCTGAGATCAAATTAATTTGTGATGCTATTAGAGTGAGATAAAAACTGTACGTACCATACTCGTCATCTCGATGCACTTCCTTAATCACGTCTTCTTCATCTACCAGATCGTCGTCAGCAGTGGGCGGCGGTTTCCGCGCGCGTTTAGTGTCTCGCGCCGTAGTGGGCGCAGGCGCCGGCGCGGGCGAGTCGGCCGCGAGACCGTACGTGCGTTGCGGTGCCGTAAACCGCTCGCTTATGCTTAACATGCCAGCTACCGCTGCGTCCTCGCTGCAATAGGTATTTTAAGATATAGTTACCATGTTCTTATTTGTATCTAAATAGTAAAAAAATAAAGACGAAATCTGCATCTGTGTGTCTCCTAAATTCTTCTTAACTACAAATCTTGGTACAATGTTTACTATAATTAAGAGAATTTGTTTTAAATGGCTTAGAACTAGTGTTTGTCGAGTGATCGAAATTCGATCGAATATAATTTTAGTTTTTAATAAATAGTTATTGACTTTTTCTGCTAAGAAAGGAGATGTTTCACTTTTGTATAGGACTCCGGCTATAACTTGTACATCCTCAGGAAACCTGGGAATGTACCCCTAAATACATTTAGTTAAGCAATTCTTTATTAATTTCTAATATTTTCATTGCGCAAAATAAAATATAAAATGTTTGACGTTTGTCGTGCGGACTATCTATGACAAGTTGGTAGATGACATTTATACATAACTTAGAATGCTAGAATTGTCAGAAGTAAAAGAACTCATAATATTCACCAAAGAATTGATAATTCTTGTAAAAATGAAAGGAAAACGTATGGATTCAGGAACGTGTAATAAGAAACACCAAATCAGCATTGGAATATTTATTATCAGTCAATATGACATTGACAGATAATGTCAAACATAAACAAAATGTTTCGTTCCGGAGTGCATCCTGCAAAATGAGTATTATATTTTTTATGTTAATTGTTTGTTGAAAACATCTTTTGTATGATAGTTGAAATGAATAAATGATACTCTAAAACTTATTTATTGTTAACATATATATTTATATATTATATGACCGAGAATCACGGCCATATTGAATATAATGGCAATAATATAAAAACTATTATTTTAAAGCGCAAACGTAATTTGACTTAAATTCAGAAAATAATATTTTTCCCCGACTCCTGGTATCTTTTGCAAATTTTTGGTTGATAGTACATTTCATAGCCGAAATTGAAACATCTCCTTTCAATAGCAACCTGAAATTAGCAGTGTTACAAACCTCCGTGCATAACAAACACGTAAAGTCGTTGATTTTGCGACTGATCTCTTTCCGATCATGTCGGATTGTCGTCTCATCGGATCATAAGAGTTAGGTAATAGAGAGTACATATGTGTTTGACCACACAGTCATGCACTACTAGCTTTAGAACGCGGCTCCGCCCGCGTGGTTCCCGCATCAATAAAAAGTAGTCTATGTCCATTCCCAGGTTTTAAACTATCTTTTACACCAAATTTTATTCAAATCGATTGAATGGTTTAGCCGTGAAGAGGTAACAGACAGACGGACAGACAGACATTTATAATATTAGTAGGGATAAGATTTTTTGCGCAGACATCCACTAAGTTTGGCCGAGGCCAAAAAATATTGACTTGAATTCACTTAGTCTTGCTTAAGTCTATAATCATATTTAAAGTTTGACATGACAGGAAAAAAAAGGTAATTTGAAATTAACTGAGTGTAATTGTAGAATGGTTTGCCTTACTCGAGTGGTATATGGACTCGACTCGCATCACTTTTACTTATTTAAAATGTTGTTAAGATATTAAGTAAATTGTTAGTAATACTATGGATTCCAATTTAATATGTTTTCTTTTTGTAATAGCAATAGTATACACACGTTTCGTTAACCGGCTGTTCCTCCTCGGCGAGCACGGAGGCCTGTATAAGCGACTCGATCCCGTTGGCGGGCGCGGGCCGCGCCGCCGCGCCCGCGCCGCCGCCGCCGCCGCCGCCGCCGCGGTACGTGCTGTGCGCGTTCGATGACGCTGCAAATTATAATAGGTTATTATTTACAGACCAAAACTGGAAGTCCGTTGGATAACCCAATTCGATCCCAAGACGCGCATCTCTGACTTTTCTCTGTATTAAATAGTTAATTATCGGTCGTTTGAACGGTGAAGGAAAACATCGTGAGAAAACCTGAATAATGTTCTCAATGATATGTAAATCTGCCAACCCGCACTGGGCCAGCGTGGTGGACTATGGCCTAGGCCATAGTACGTTAGCCTCTTCTCAGTGTGAGAAGGGTTAGCCCTTCTCACATTGAGAAGAGACCCTTGCCAAGCAATGGGACAGTTCAATACAGGGCTATATTATTATTATTTACCGTAACACTATTATTTACCCGATTCCAATACTTATCAAGAAACAAGTCGTTTTAGCTACAAATGGTAAAATTTTACCATATTTCTCATATATCTCGTATATGTATCAAAATTAACAATCCTTACGTAAAAGAAATCGTTTCTTAAATATAGGAACGCATCAATTCATCGACCATACTACATTATTATCATATTAAAGTATACAAATAAAGCATAGCAGTAGCTAAAATATAACACATAAAGACCCATCTATATATAATATATTTTTCTGGTTAATGACTTTATTTTCTCATAAAGAAATTTACATTTCACTTACATGAGAACACTTTTACTCTTATGTATAAACACTATTATTAAACCTCGACATTCGGACATTAAATTTTAGCCTAATAGTATAATAATATAAGTACATAAAGATATATCTTGTTATTGCATGTGGGTACGACAACAAATCACAGTTAGCATGACTACGACAGTAAGAAATATTAGCATACCCATGAAGATAAAAAGTGCGAACCATGTCACAATAAAGGTAAATGACTTAGTAGTACCACGTTGTTTTTCTACTCAATAATATAATTATGAATTTGTTTTATGCCATTAAATGTTATTTCAGTTTTTTTTTTTAATTTAAGTAATTGATATATTTTGAAGCACGTGTTTTTTAGTGTAGTTTTAAAAATGTTAAACGTATTCGCACTCTTTATCGCTTTTGGTAAGTTGTTAAACAAATGCAGTCCCTTATAAATGACAGTTCTTTTACCTTGAGTGGTCCGCGCTCGAGGAACTAGGATATGATCTTTTCTACGCCTGCTACGGCTAGTTATTTCGTGTTTTTGGAGGAAATTTGCGAATGTATGGTTTTGGTGAGTATTTTCTGTATAAGTATACAAGTACAATACGTGTGAAGTTGTTTGATGTTCATGAAATTTGTGTCTTTGTAAATTATTGTTGTATGTACTAAGTAGTTGAAATGAAAAAAGGGTTTTATAATTTTGTTTTGTGCAATTTGTAGGTTTTTTAAGTTTGTTTTGGGTGCATTGCCCCAGATTTCAATCAGGTACAACATGTGAGGCTTTGTGTTTTTTTTTTTTATTATTTCTATTGCATATAGATAATAAACTGAGGGCTATAACTGAATAATTTTATAATCGTTTGTTTATTTACTAAATAAGACAACTAAAAATTACTTGAGAGATATGAACACTTAATTGTATTATAACCACTTACTGTCAGGCACTATGAAGATTTGTTTGCTTCCTTGGAGGCATAAAAAAAAATGAAGAATATATATTTTTTCGTTCAAACAACTAAGTGGCTTTGTCCTTAAAAATGATCTATTCTAAGCACAAATATATTATATAGGTACAGTGTTGGGCAATATATTATCTAACTACTGATTACTAACTACGACTACATATAGTAGTTAGTAATCATAACTACAAATTACATAAACAATCGTAAAATGTAGTTAAACATTTTGATTACTAACTACTAATTGTAGTTGCAATCACGATTACGAGATTGCTTTTTATAACTACACACTTAACAAAATGTTGCTTATTAAAACAGCAAACACGCGTTTATTAAAAAACAGCAATCATACGAGTCGTGTTCGCGCGAGTTAAATGCCCCAAAAGTTGGAGAGAACTGCCACCATTGCTTTTTAAGAAGACACTGCGTAAATTCTTACTTAACAAAGCCTACTACAGTGTTTTAGATTTTTTAAATGAAAGGAATTTTACTCTTCCTATTATTAATGTAGATAATATTAAGTAGACCTAATTTTGTTTTATTTTCAGTATTTTGATATTTTTTTTTTTTTTAATTGAATGTGTATGACACTAATGTTTTTGCATGCCGATTGGTAAAATATGGCTGAACACTATAATATGTTTATCACCTTTTTTGTACCCATATTTGCAAAATAAATTATCTTTATCTTTATCTTTATCTTACAGCATCGCCTAAATACCTAGTAATTGCTTTAAACCATTCTAAATTCCACAAGGAACCAAGTTGTCGGATAAAATGTTCGAAAAATGTGTAGTACTAACGGCTAATTTCAATAATTTGCCCAATCATCATTTTGTTTTATTTCTTTCGTAAATAATTTAATTTGATGTTTGCTGAGTGAAGTTTATTTTTGGATTACTTGTCAATCAACGCAATAATAATAATAATAAATATGGGTACATATCTATGACTTCAAACCTTGTATTCAATTTTTCATGACAATTACGCATACGCGAAATAAACTGAAGATATTTTTTAAACAGCCTGATTCAGTTTTTAAATTAATTTTAGAGCCAGATTCAGTTTTAATAAATATTTTAATAGTTTTACATGCAACACATTACATGTTTATTTATTTGCAAAACACTAATTCACTAAAACAATCAGTAGTTATAACTACTAGATTGCAGCAATCAAATTAACAACTACTTCATGTAGTTTGATACTGTAGTTAAGATACTGCCTCTGTGGCGCAGCGGTAGTGAATGCGACTGCTGTGCATGAGGTCTCGGGTTCGAATCCCGGGTCGGGCCAACATAAAGGTATTGGGTTTTTCTGTTAAGAAATCTCAATACGAGCCCGGAGTTAGGAAGTTGGCGGTGTTAGACACCCCCGTGCCTCGGAAAGTAGGTAAAGCCGTTGGTCCTGCGCCTGATCTCTCTCCGGTCGTGTCGGATTATCCGTCCCATCGGATCATGAGGGTAAGGGAACAGAGAGTGCACTTGTGTTTGCGCACATACTTGTGCACTATAATATCTCCTGCGCAGATGGCCAGTGTCCGTTAAGATTGGCCGCCGTGACCGAAAATCGGTCTGGAGGACATTATTATTAAGTTACATGTAATCATAACTGCATGTAGTTAACTACTTATTAGTAATCTGATTACAAAATAGTAGTTAACTACACTGTATCAATAGTTGTAAAATCAAATGTCGCTTAAATGAAAATGACCCATATATTTTCTGTTTTCCTGTGTCTGTGCCGAACATTTGGAAAAGAAAAACTGATTTTTTATTCAATCAATCAATCAATCAGCCCACCGCAGTCCACTGCTGGACATAGGCCTCTCCCATTTTACGCCACAACATCCGGTCTTCCGCCTTCCGCATCCAGTCGGACCCAGCTACCTTTTTCAGGTCATCGGTCCACCTGGCCGGGGGACGTCCCCCGGCCAAGCCCCCCGGCCTACCTTACGTTTACCAAGTCGCGGTCTCCACTCTAGGACTCGCTTGCTCCAAAGGCCATCGGTCCTTCTACAGATATGGCCAGCCTATTGCCACTTCAGCTTGCTTATTCTGCAAGTTTTGTCGGTAACCTTGGTTCTTTGACGGTTAACCTCATTTCTAAGTTTATCCCTCAAAGTAACTCCTAGCATAGCTCGCTCCATAGCCCGCTGGGTGACTTTAAATTTTTGGACTAGTCCACGTTTCAGCACCGTAGGTCATAACTGGTAGGACGCACTGATCAAAGACTTTGGTCTTCAAGTATTTTTTCTTCAAGATTTTTTATTATCTTCTACAAATAAAATATCTATCATCAAACGAGCGTGGCCTAAACAAGGTTTTTTTTTTTTTTACTTGTGGGAATAATGCTTTGACACATACCTCTCCGCGGGGTGACGGAGAGGTTATGTCGGGCTCACCCCCAGGTCAAACCTCAGGGTGGCCGGGGGTCATCTCGCGCTATCCGGCGCCCGGTTCTGAGGTTGGGGAGAGGGTTTGATCGCTCCCTCTCCCGCTCCGCTGCCTCCTTGATGGAAGTTACTTCCTCACAGGATCTACGATCTCTCGCTCCGGACCATAGACTGAACCACGGCCGGTAGCGAGAGAGCAACCAATCCGACGGCCGCGAGCAACTCACGGCGCTGCGATGCCCAGGCGGGGCATTCTGCCAAAGTGTGCAGCGCCGTGTCCACAACAACATCGCGGCAGTCGCCGCAGTGGTGACATCCGGGCGTCTCTTGCCGGCCTATGCGACACAGAAACTGGCCAAAGCAACCGTGGCTAGTCATTACCTGTGTCAGCCGGCAGGTGAGGGCGCCATGCCGACTCTCCAGCCACTCCTTAAAAAGAGGACTTACCGTCACGATCGTGGCGTGCCCAGTACTGGGGTGCACAAGTCGTTCCTTCAATTCGTCCACCAGGACCTGGTGAAGCTCGGACCGTGCCGCCTCTAGAACGGGAAGAGCAGGTCCTTCGCCCCAAGCTACCGCTTCCTGGCGCCAACGGTAGAGCGACGCCAGAAGCGCCGCTTCCAGATCCCATGGCAAAGGCTTGTTTAACCCGTACATTTTCATAAAATTTTCCATTACGCAAAAAATACAATGTATAGGACGCAAATATTATTTTGTGTTCGGTATTTATTAACCACACTTTTAATTATATATTTTATAAATATTATTAGAATAATGGTTGATGTCATAAATATAATTTATACCTTGTCCATCCGTTTATTTTCTTTTTGTCAGTTCGAGACAGTTCGAAAGTAATGACGTCCTTACACGTTACCGATTCAGTTTGAAATAATAATCGATTTTATTTAAGAAGAACTTTCAATCGATTTAATGCATTAACATATTTTTAGTATAAATATTAAGTATTCGTTTATTCGTTTTTTTATATATATGAAATAAATAAATATATAAATAATAAATCATTAAAATTAAAATATTTATACTTATAAATAATTAAACGTATACGAGCATTAAATTCCAAAACTTAAATTCCAAGATTTCGACTTAATTCCTTGCAAATTTATCAATTAATTATGGAGTCATGTTACTATTTTTATTTTCTTTTTTGTATTAATTTTACAGAAACAATACTTACATAAAGTCAAATTATTTTTTTCATATGATCGATTTATCTTATTTCAAGACCTGTTTTATAGCCTGTGGTTGTTTGTTATACAGAGGGCACTTCACTAAGTGGGCGTTACCCGTCAATAACGTACGACATTACTGTAGTACATCACTCCGAAAAAAAAAGGGGAATTCATAGGCGTGAGCTGTCAAAAAGAAAATAAACGAATGAACAAGGTATAGACGCATTTTATTATATATTTGCAATCGGTTGAAATACTCTTATCTAGGCAATGCTTTATTTAATAATTTCAATATGCTAAAATCAAAATTGTTAGTCTTGTATAGATCTTAACATGTTCAAGATAAGTGCTTTAGTTCGTCTATACGCGCAAGCATTAGGCAAAATGTTTTAAAAATATAAATTATTACGAATAATTGCAATGTCGCAGGCGAATTTTCAAACATGCAAATAACAGACACAAAGAATGTCCAGAGTCGGAATAACAATTTGTGTTAATCATAAGCGCTTGATCTTGGTTCGAAGGAGGCTTTGTCAGGAGACAGATGTCTTATACTATGGCACCTGAATTTGGATAAAGCAAATCTATAAAAATGCCATTATCAATGACTACTCACAAAATTTATATTTTTTTCGATATCTATACTAATATATAAAGCTGAAGAGTTTGTTTGTTTGGTTGAACGCGCTAATCTCAGGAACTACTGGTTCTAATTGAAAATTTATTTTTTCGTTGGATAGCTTATTTATCGAGGAAGGCTATAGGCTATATAACATCACGCTGCGACCCACGGGGGCGGCGCAGTAATCAAACACGGGTGAAACCGAGGGCACATCTAGTGAACGTATGGCGTAGTGGTTTATGTGGTCGTTTCTTCACTGCCACTGCACCAAGTGTTGTGGTTTCTAATTCCACATGGTACAAAAAATGGTGTAATTCACAAATGGTTGTTTCGAGTTTGGATGTTATTTCTGACCGTTGTTTGTAAAGTCCCTCGCAACACAAGAATTATTTTTGTGTGACAGACGATGGGGTGTGTCAGAAAACCTCCCCGTGGTACACCCTGGGCGCCGGCTAATATTCTGACAACCGGTGCCTTTTGCCGTCACGTCTTTCACACTTTTCACGTCTCGCGGCTGCTGACGGGACCGAGGGTCTTGGCTTCATCGCCCGGACTGCGAGGGAGTGGCCCTCTATAAAAACCACCCCGAATCTCAAGTTGTTGCCGCACGGCGAGGAGATGCATGGCTGATGGGTAGTTCAGTCACTAATGCGGCCCCCTCAGGGCACCGGCCGACTCCCTGAGTGTAATAGGCTTGCCCGGGTATTGGGATCACTGCCCGGGTTGACCGCCCTTTATCCCATACTCGTGGGTTTTAATATGGAATCTTTAAAATCAATTTTAAAACAAAAGTCTTTAGTAGAGAGTAGTTTGCGCATGCCCAGTACTGCGCGTTTTGAAAAGGAATATGTGTCGTCGGAGCACAACAGTGATGTCATGAAGCTTACTTTGGAGACTACTCCAGCGAAAGTTCCGCGAAAACGGTCACAAAAAAAAATATTGAGAGAAATAGTAATTTTTCGAAATGGTAAAGAAGTGAAATGATTATTATTATACTGTTAAGTATTTGTTTTTATTCCTCTAGTTTTATTATTGTGTTGCATTTTCTTTTTCTTTTTTGTTATTTCTTTATTTTTAGGGGGTGCCCTTTTGTGTGCCAAAATAAATCATGTTTCTTTTTTTCTTTCTAAGCTGACAAGGTGAACACGGGACACGGGAGTTATTCCTAGTTTGAGAGTTATTTTTAAAGAATAATAAGCTTATGGTAAAGCTGATTTGTTAGCCTTACCATTATTCTGCCGGTAGCTCGCATGCTTGGCGTGCTTGGTCTTCCTCGGCCTGGGCGCGGGCGCGTCGTCGATGTAGAGGTCGGAGTCCTCGTAGTCGTAGGTGTTGGACACGCGCCGCCGCACCGGCCGCTCGGAGCGCCGCACGCCCGGCGCCGGCGCCGCCGGCGGCACCGCGGCCGGCGCCGGCGCCGGCTGCGATGCGCTGGCCTTGCTTTCTTCTACGACCTGGGTGTGATACTAATATTTATGTACTTATACAGGCTGATCGGTAAAATACTGGACATATTGAATGACGGTATTCGGTACTCGATTCTGGACCAGAATATCTAAAAAAAATAGGTACTTAAAATAAAAACAATAAAAACTTAATGTGCGGTCACTCTTGCGCATATATCAAAGCTAAACAAAACCTCCGCCTCCACCTCCCGCTACCGCACTCCACACTCTTCCGAATTTGCACCGCGCCCGTCCTTTTCTTATCAAAAGTCATAAACATTTTTTTTTTGTAACACGGCTTACTCGACATCAGCTGTGAGCGACGCTTAATGTCCACATTTTATGGATATTTCATACAAATTTTCATAAAGGTTTTCTTTGCAGGTTACACATTTATTTTTTTTATATTTTACATCTGACCAAAAATTATTATGTCCGTAAGTATGTACAATGTTTAACCAGTCGCCCTGTATACTTAGAAAAGTAGGCACAATTGTAGAGAACTCTACAACTTTACACCAGCAATGTTTAATAGATTGGCATAATATAATATAAATTAGGCCAAGATAAGTTAGGTAAAGCTTCAACAAAAAAATTTAAGATTGTATGTAGACCATCACTGTATTTCATCGGGCTCGATAGCGTAGTGGTTAGTGTAACCGACTGCCACGCCTAGGATCGCGGGTTCGATTCCCGCACAAGTCAAACATTTTTGAGCATAAACATGAATGTTTGACTTGGTCTGGGTGTTTCTATGCAAATATTTACAAAAAATAAAGTATGTAGTATATATATATGTATGTTTATCCATTGTCTAGTAGGTACCCATAGTACAAACTTTGCTTAGTTTGGGCTAGATGGTGTTGTGTGTATGTGTAGAATATCATTATTATTATTTATTGTTTAAAAACATACTACTACTACTACTACTACTCTGGAAACCTACTACCTACCTACTCTATATACGCCAAATATTTTATATACATACATAACCTCATGCCTATATTCCAAAGAAGGTAGACAAAAGTATATTTCACACATGTTTCAACAGTTACAATTTGAAGTCCCACGTAGTATGAGTAGGGACCTGCTTATAATTGACAACTACTGGATACAAGTTTTAGACACTGTGCTATTAGTGAAAATTTCTTGACTGAAAAACCTTATAACACATTGCCTAACTCGAAAACCAAATTTAAAATCTTATGCAAAAAAGTCATTGATCTTATGTAATTACAAAGCAAGCCTATCACAGATTTTAATGAAAACCTAGTTTTAACGAGATGGGTGTAAAACCCAAGATTCAACTTCTTCGTCTTCATGTGACCTTTTCTTTTCATCAGTTTTTTGTACTGTCCCACTGCTGGGCAAAAGCCTCTCCCTTGGACTTCCAAATCACTCTGTTGGTGGATATCCCCTGACCTTGTGACCCCTATATCTTGGGGACCTTTTGACCCACATATTCAAAATCGACTGAGGGATGACCCCAAGGTGTCTGTACACCAAGTTACAAGTCAATCAGTCCAGTGGTCCGAAGCTATGCCTGTCACTAACAAACTGTCCCTAACAGACAGACACACAGACCCACATAGTGTTTTTATTAACCTTTTCGAAGAAGACTCAGAGGTTAATAAGCAATTCTGCCGTACCCTAATTTTCTATTGCTATCAATAAAATTAACAAATATTACTAAAGGCAGAATGGAGAGGCTCTCCTTTAATAATGATAGTTTAATTCTATTGTTCATTTACGTGACTCACATAATTGGTAGTAGCGGAGTATTGATGCGCGATGGCGGCATCGTACGACGGTAGGTTGTGGTAATTGCCGTTCACCGTCTCTTGTACCGGCACGTTACTGTAGCTTGCTGTTTGCTGTAAAACAAAACATTGAAAAAATATTTTGCGTTTCAGATTATTTTAATAAAGTACTAAACTTTTGGTTTTTGATGTCTCTCATGTTGACAAGGACTTCATTGGTGGATCGCACAAATGTTTGTGTCGTTTGGTGATCGAACCCAAACCACTCGAGGTACTGATAGTAGCGTAGTAACCACCTAACACCTCAACGCCACCTATGCACTCATTTTATAGATTAGACTCGGAACTGAGTTATGTTATGTGTGCTAATAGTCTAAGATCTGACTGCGTGATTTTTACGTCCACCAATATTTTAACTAAAATGAATTATTATAAACATTTATAGGTAGAGGAATATGGTTAAGTCGAGTTGCCGTTCAGTCTCGATATCAATTAGAAACACCGAATTCGAAACGATATGGAATGAAGATGGTCATGTAAACTACGGTAGGATCTTATACAATAGTGTTACGGCTAATGCCCTCTGTCGGCACTGTGGGGAAGAGTCGGCGGTTTCTAATAATAATTTATTACAGCACCATCTATTGACATCTTACGGAACTACGTATTTGTCGCTACGAGTTCAGTGGAGAAAGCGCTGGCACATTCTCGAAACATCGCGCTGTTGCGTGCCGTGTGTAACGTTTTCTGGAAAACTCCAGAAGCACTTTACCCGCGTATAAATAGAGCGCACGCGCAGTGACGCGCACCGCCGAGTCAGTTTACTATCGTAAGCGGTCAAGTGTTCATCGAAGCGAACGGAAGCGACAATACTACGGAGTTTGAAGCAGTTACGGTGGAAAACTGTAGTATAGTGTTTGTTGTGTATTAAAGTTAATTGTGTACTAGAATAAAACGTGTTTAAGTCGGTAATATTGTTTTATATTCTTATCCGTCGAACCCAGCACGTAACAATAGTATTCTTTAAAAAAATACAACTCCTAAACTATTCAGGATTGACTCCTACATTACGAATAACTCCTGTATCGCAGAGAGCTTTACAAACAATCAAACAACAGACACAAAGAACACCAGACTCGGAACAACCATTTGTAGATCACACAAATTTTTGTACCGTGTGGGGTTCGAACCCACAACACTCGCCGTAGTACCAGTGGCAAGACGACCACTTAAGCCACAACGCCATCCGTATTATGAGTTTTTGTTGTGTGTTGTGGGATTTATTCCTAGTGCGCGAGTTGTATTTTATAAAAAAAACAGTCCCAAGGAACAGTCAGACACGTTCGACTTATTTGGCGACTACCATCCGTTTGGTCTTGCTATGCCGTCATCACTTACTTAAACCACTATACTATCTAGATACTGGCCTATATGTTTATTTACCTGATGAACTGCCGTTGGTAAAACTTCCTCGTATCGCTGGTAATTGTCCACTGTGTAAGTAATGTCCTGCGGTTGCTGGTAGCTGTATACCGCTGGCTGGTACGACCCGGGCTTCGCTGACTCGGAATACTGGTAGTCTTGTTGAATGTCCTCCGCTGAGTACATACCTGGAGAATGATACACTTCACAACTTATTTATTTCTCAATAAAACGTAGGGAAATATTAATAAATAATTTAAAAATAGATAAGAATAATACAGGCTGTTTTATGAAATTTTGTCTATGCCAATGTCCAGTGCTGCTGAAAGTTTGTTTAGATTTATTAGTCTTCGTTTTAAGTCTAATTATAACCTAATGTTTATTAATTATTATGAATAATCTTATAATAAGGTACGATGGGACTGCCATGTATTTTATATAAAAGTCCCTAAATTAAATAAAGAGAAAAAAACAATAATAATGAGAACTACTTGAACTACTTGTGGCATCTATCCATTTTATTTCATTTATTGCAAAATGTTTTTATAAGAATTGGGTATATATCATTTACTTCATACTCCACCGACTCACCTGGTCCATAATTCATCTCCTGCCCATCGATCCTCACACTCCCCTGTAAGTTTTCGTTGGTGAACAGGATCTGTTCTTCGTGATAGTCTCCGATGTCCTTCTTGGATATGGTCCACTGGTGTATCGGCTTTAATGTAGGACGCTGTTCTGAACGTATGAGGTGAGATTTCAGTATTGAATGTTCGGGAAGGGAGTATGGCGGCGGTGCTTCGTCTCGAGATGAAGATGGTGAGTTACTGAAATAATATTATTATAATTAGTTTACTTCATCCCCTTGTTCCTAGCTGCCAAATGTAGGTAGCTAGATTTTGCCGGCAGATTCGGTGGCGTTTTAGTACATATTGTCAATAAATTTCTATAACTCATATTGTTTCGTTTGTTTCTTCAATACTACTTCTATGACGTATCACCGGTTACAAAAATCTAACTGAAGGCGAAATTAAACCTAGTGCTAAATTGAAAATAAGAAATGATAATAGATATATTTAGAAAGGCAAGGCCCCACGTAATAGGCACAAACATATTGCATAGTTATTGTAGCAGCAGTGTGTTTTACATAACAGTAAAATTCAAAAACGCTTGTCCCATTCAGGCAACAAATACGGCGCCTTAGGATCGGCAGTACAAACATTCAAACAACGGACACAAAGATCACCCAGACTTCGAACAATCATTTGCGAATCACACAATTTTTTGTCCGTGTGGGATTCGAACCCACAACACTAGGCCTGGAGGCAGTGGCGAGGTAACCACGTAAACCACTACGCCATCCATAGTCAAGCCGTTAGACATATCCTACTGAGCTGTTAAGCCAGTCTTTTATACACTTACTTCATCTTAATCTTGAGTGTAGTAGTCTTCTTGTCAGTTCTCTCCACATAACCATTCGCATCCTGATATGGAACCTCCTCGTACGTTTGATACGTGAACTTCTCTGACAACACCAGCTCTTTACCATCGACAATGTATTTTGTTTCTGGCAACCCATTTGTGCGTACAACGTCTTGTGTTACGTATCGATCGTATGCTACTTCCTGAAATGAAAATTATTTAAATGAGAATCTAGTATAATCGTAAATGTTATGTGTAAGTCTAAAATTAAATTAATAGGACAATATTCTTCTTATAACTCTGTCAAAGTTGTGGTTTATTATTTTTATATTCATATGAGATCAAGAAATGGCTTTCTTTAGCACTAGATACTTTCGATATAATATATAGGGTGTCCGGTAAGTAATGGATAACTTTAAAATGACTTATAGTAGAACTGATGGCCGTTCAGAAAAAATATGAAAAAAATCTATCTTAATTTATAATAATATAATCATATCTCAGGTAGTAACCTGAGATATGATTTTTTTTAATTACCTTATTTAACTTTCTTGTACACTACGACCATAAATGAATGAATTCCATCGGTTTTTCGTTATTTTATTACTAACACTAATTATGGTAATACAGTCAAAAGTATGACAGCCATTGCACTTCGTTTTTAATTTTTTTGTCTGAACGGCCGTCAGTTCTGCTATAAGACATTTCAAGGTTATCCATTAATTACCGGACACCCTGTATATTTTCAATATACAATATCTACTTTCTTTTTAGTTTTACTGGAATGTTACACAAAAGGATAACGATGCTTTTTTGTAGCATTCACGTAATTCCCATTATGGACGGCCATGCATGATAAATAGCAATCGAGATGTCGATAGTCTAACATATATTAATGACTACTTATTTATACTAAACGCCGGTTTCTAAAAACCAGACCAATGCAAAAAAAATGCTAACATATTGTGATATGCTTTACAGAAACCTGGGGTTAAGCGCAATAAAACTAATTGCAATGCAATGCAATGTAAACAAATAATCTTATTATAATATATCTTGCAAAATAATCAGCGCACTAAAGTAAAATAATGCAACTAGAGGCAAATTTTAATCGGTATATACTATCATCATCATCTGAGGAATTTATTCATCAGAGACAAAAATACAAAAAAATATATAGAAGCTGTCTAAATAACAACATTTATTTAAGTAAATAACAAATTATACTCGATAGCATACATTTTCACCAGCAGCCACATTTTGCTGCATGAAAGATTATAGAAAGAAGATAAGAATACATATGGATGGGCGACTTTACAAACATTCAACAAAGAACATCTAAACTCTGAACAGCTATTTGTGGATTACACACATTATTGTTCCGTGTGGGGATCGAACCCACAACACTCAAATCAATACGTCATCCGTCATCATCATCGAAAATAAGCACTGCAACAGACCGATGTTGTAGTCTTGATTGAAACTGTGACAAGGGCACTTTTTAACACGCTTTTATTAGCTTGGTATGTATCTATAAATTTACGTAACGGAATCTTTGAACGTGATTTTCACCCCTTTCAAACCGACGGATTAATTTGAAACTTGTAAAAAAAAATTAGAAAGAAATAATAGCTTAAAAAATTAAAAATAAATAACAGTTTAAAAAACTAAAAAACACGCTTTATTAAAAAATAAGAAAATAATTTAATAATTTTAAGATATTTTGATAAAATAAATTATTTTCTTATTTTTTAATAAAGCGTCTTTTTAACAATTATTTATTTTTGGTTTCGCCTTGGCATTATTTAAAACGTTTATTTAACTTTTAATTGCACTGTCATGCCAACAAGTTGGAAATAAAATAATTTCTTTTACTTCCTTCTTTCAATGCCTCATCCATTGTTTTACTGTAACCCACTTACAAACCAATTGTTAAAATAATGGTACACTGTATTTACCTTATTATCTATGAAGAACTTATCGGCGTATACCTTTTCTTCGATGAACTCTCCGTTCTGCGCCATGTGCATTATAGGCTTCGGTAGTGTGAGCTTCAGAGACTTCTTAGAACTGCTCAACTGTTTCTTAGAGTGAGATTTATTTGGTGATGTGTGCTTAACTTTGAAATCCTAAAAAGAAGAAAAACAGTATGTTATGTTATAACCAAAAC
This sequence comes from Catocala nupta, assembly GCA_963675205.1. Lineage (NCBI taxonomy): Eukaryota > Metazoa > Arthropoda > Insecta > Lepidoptera > Erebidae > Catocala > Catocala nupta. Next base: position 17,391,770 of record OY776104.1, read on the forward strand.
TATGATCACAAGACTAAACTATTATAAATTTATTTTTTATTCTAGATATAGACTATCACCTCTTTATTCAAACTATACTGTTCGATAAATTACATGGGGCGCTATATCAAATGACATCTTCGAAGTCCAGTTACAGACAAAACTAGCTAGCAGCTTTCTGTTCAAATGAGCACCATATTTTGTCGGAATAAGTAATAAATAAATGGTTCATCACACGCGCCTCAAAGCGACTATGACAGTATGAAAAATAATAACTTATTCATTACCATCAACGTTGATTATGGATTATAAAAGCAATTTAAAATTATATATTTTATAAAAATAATACATAAAAGCACTATGTTTTTTTTTGTGGTATCCACGTGGTCATATACGTTTCTGATTGGTTACATTGACGTCACACATTTTTAAACGTCTCCCTTCTCCCTTGCTTCGGAAATGTTTATTTACAAATGTGTTACGTCATATGATGACCATATTACCGGCGGCCTGCGCCGGCAATATGGCTATGACGCTTTAAATAATCAGTGTATTTTGTGATGACGTGTTGTTATGAAATAATTGAAATAAACATTATCTGTAGGGTCCATAAAAAACACTAAATGTGAGATGGTTTGCAGAAACTAGTTAAATAACCTATTGCAAAATGGGCTAACAACCTCCAATTTCACCAAATTTCTGTCCAAGCGAACAAACTTCAAGAAAAGATTTACTTCATAGTTTTCGTAATCCAAGGAGATGACAATATGCTTATGCAGTTGCACCTATAGTCCAGTGATAGTCAAATAAAGTAGGTATACATATACTTACCTTATCTTTACTAGCGGTGCTTGTGGATCGTTTCTCTAGAGTACGCAGTTCTTTGCATAGTTCTCTGACGAGCTGTCCAGAGTTCAGACATTTTGGGACGTTGTCACGCTTTGATGCGTCCGTCTATAACAAGGTAAACATAAATAATTAGATCTTGAGAGCTAGACCAGTGGTATTAAATTTTTTTTAAAGTTCATCTTGCGCATTGTTTTCCTCCGTTCCTGGGGTTATACCGCGTAAGACTTTACAAACATTCTATGTTGTAGTTTTGATTGAATGTGACAAGAGCACTTTTAGAGTTCGAAAAACTCTTATACAATAGTATTGTCCGTCTGTCTGTTATACAACTTTCAACTCAAGAACCGTAAGAGCTAGACTAGCGGTCAACGCCATTCGACTCAGCATAGTCGATATACCCCGAAATGACTATGACTTTAGACCTCAAGGTCACGTGATAACATTTTTTCGATGTCTAAGATTTACAACCATATGTAGATTACACAAATTTTGTCTTATGTGGCATTCGAACTTATAAAACTTAGTGTAGCGTCGATATATTTTTAACACTAACGAAATGAAATCCCTTTTTATTCTGGTTTAAGACTAGAAGATCTTCTCTATTACAAGAAAAAGTAACAGACGGTGAGCCTACTTCATACTTTCTAGACACATTTCCAGGTATTAGGAAACTGTTATGAGTAGGTCTACTTATAAAATTTCTCTAACAGAAAAAGCTAGTAATCCTTTGTTATCGAGCCCGTAAGTGCATGATCGCACACAAATTTATACTACGGGACCAACAAGGCAGTTTTATCACCTCCAAAACTACACAAACACAATTTCTGCTTTCCTAAAGTAAGAAATACATAAGAAATATACATACAGTCTTCAGAGCGTGCCACTCCTTAAGCGCGTTGGCTAGTATCTTGATGCCGCGCAGTAACAGCGGCGGCAGGGCTGGCAACGCCGACACGCTCTCGCTTAACGTGAACTCTTCGTCCTATAAGACATTTTAATCACATTTAATAAATAAAATTGCAGGTGTTAATTGCAGATATTTTGGTACAGTCAGCGATATAAGTAGAGAGCATTCGATAAATTTGTAAAAGTATTTTATAGTCTGCCCACTACCCCGTCTCATACCATGACCTATCTAGGAACGTGTCAGGCAAAAGAATATTCTTTGTAACGAAATGTATAAGACTATGCCCACTAGACCGTCCCGTCACCGACCAGCAATTCCTATAGCAGGGCGTATCGTGTTGCTTTTCGTGTCTGATACGTTCCTAGCACGGTCATGGCATGAGACCGTGTAGTGGGCAGACTCCTTTAATAATACATTATACTGTACCTAATGTATAGCTATCAATGTTACTGTTATATATTAATAATAAATTACAGTAAGATTTAGGCAAAGCCTGTATCGAGGATACCTGATAGCTAATAAGACTTAGAACCTCCGCCTGCGCCTCGATGGCGTAGTGGTTAGTGTAACCGACTACCACGTCTGAGGTCGCGGGTTCGATTCTCGCACAAGTCAAACATTTGTGTGCATGAACATGGATGTTTGTCTTGATCTGGGTGTTTCTATGTATAATATGTATGTATTTACTAAAAAAAAGTATACTGGTATGTATGTTTATCCATTGTCTAGTACCCTTAGTACAAGCTCTACTTAGTTTGGGCTAGATGGTTTTGTGTGAACGTGGTAGAATATTGTATTTCTGAACTATAATTAAATTAACTAGTTTTGCTATAAATAACTAATATTTGGAAGGAAGAAGCAATCTTTTTCTTTTCGTGTGGTTAGTGGCCAACCTGTTGTCAAGATTTTAGGCCTCTGACATGGCTTAACGACTGTTGGCAATTTGGCAACAACCGGGACCGACTTTTTTTTTACGTGCCCTTCGAAGCACGGAGACGCTTAGGTGAAATGCCACTAAGCAGTCACCCATCTATAGACTGACCGCACCTGACATTGCTTAACCTCGCTAATTGTTTATCGATCAGTGAGTGCAACTGGCTATATATCGGCATCTCGCAAGCTATAAAGAAGACTACTAAAAGGCACATGTGTACCGACTTATGTTGCTGACTGTGCTATATTAATAAAAATAATCTTGTACAAGACGCAATTACACTTTCGCGCATGATAGCCGAGTCTTGTGCTGTCTAACGACCGAGTCGAAACTTCACGCGCAAGTGATCTGATGATAAACTGGCACCAGCTTTATCATACATAGTATATCATTAAACAGTAAAGGGGCAGTCAAAGAAAACAAGAACAGTATGGCTTGGGATCAATAGCATAGTGCACAGTGCGTTAACACGACGAAAACTCAGTCCTAACGTAAGCATATTAGCTTAGACGAAGGGGTCATCCTAGTAGAATCCAACAAAAATTTACTTAGAAATTTAAAAATATACTACTTCTGAATAAAGCTCGAGAAAATTGTAAACAAGATAAACATCAGACAAATTTTTATTTATTATATTAAATAATAACAAGTCGTTTAAGCTACAGATAGTTAAGTTATGACATGTATTTTCTATTAGCTGTTGCAAAACGACTCGTTACTTGATATAGCAACCGGGCTTATGATTATACTAGATGTTCCCGCGGTTTCACCCACGTTTATCGTTACTGCGCCGCCCCTGTGGGTTGTAGCGTGATGTTATATAGCCTATAGCCTTCCTCGATAAATAGTCTATCCAACACTAAAATAATTTTTCTATTCGAACCAGTAGTTCCTGAGATTAGCGCGTTCAAGCAAACAAACTCTTCAGCTTTATATTAGTATAGAAGTATAGATATCAACAGATAGATCTGTCTACCTGTGTTTCCTCATTGTGTCTCCGCAACATCGTGAGTAGGTGCGCGCCCGCGTACCAGTGCATCGCTTCGAACAGCGGGTAGCGGAACATTGTGGGCGTTTCAACGCGACGTTCAATCTCGTAGATTCTGTAAACGAAAAAATACTTATTACATAAAAATAATGGACTTCATAAGGAGACGCTGTGATGTCAACGGTATTTGACTGGCATAATAGAACTTCACCTTTCTCTTTTATTTTTTTGGCTCACTCGGGGATTTCTGTAAGAAAATTCTAAACAACACGACGGAGTCTAAGAGTGTGCCTGGTAGACGTCAGGCTCCCTTATACGTGGGAGCTAGAAATAGCAGATGAAATGTGATTGTAATCAAAGAAAAAAAATTATAATCGTACTACTACTTTTATATAGGGTTTCTAGACCATACATTGCCACCTAAAACAAAATCCCAACATGTCATCTGAATACATTATTTTCATTCCTTACTTCGCCACTTACTATTTCGCCATACGATGTAGACACATTACCGAAACTTTTGCGTCTTGTCACCACAGTGAAATCCTATCACACGACAAGAGTAAGACGTGTGAACCACTCGGTATTAATTCAACGACAGAGGTGTCTTTACCCACTTTCTACCTTTCTCTATTTCACAATTGTTTCATAACAAACACGTAACAACAACAGTACCTCCAAAATCCAAGAAGTACAGTCAAACAGTTGCAGTCCATAAGGAATACTCACTGCAGTTGCATCTCAATCGCATACGAATGCAGGAAGTTCCCTCCGAACACGAGCGAGTCACAGGGCGTGAGCACTGCGTGTATCCAGCCGCTCGGTATGAACAGCGTCTGTCCCGCGGACAGCTCGGCCGTGCCGTACCACTCCACCACGTCGCCGAAGAAACGCTCGTTCTGATTGTTGGCCGCACACCACTGTTGGTACAGCGCCAGGTTTGTTGATGTTGGAGGGATCAAGTAGAATATCTGAAAGTGGTAACGTGTTTTTATTAAACTTGCTAAATTTTAGAGTTTCTTGCGTGTCTAGTACCGAATAACTTGGGATCACCATTGTGGAGGATCTAATGTGTCCGATGTTTATCTATCCAATGCTACTTGTTTATACATAAATTTGAACTTTTTTTTTTTTTTTTTTTTTTTTTTTATTTTGCTCGTCAAAATGACCACACTCCGCCTGATGGTAAGCAGTCGTGCGGTCTAAGAGCAGTGGCCTCCACATCGTCCTCATAGCAGCCAAGGCGATGTTGAGGTCTCTACTTTGACGGCCTGAGAAGGTGCTTTTTCACGCCCCGCTTAAAGGACCCAGGATTGAAGGAAGAAGGAAACACGTGCCTTGGCAGAGAATTCCATGCCTTGATCGTTCGGCAGAGGTATGAGGACCCAAACTTGTTGGTACGCACTCTAGTCGACTCCACCGTGTAAGGATGGCATCTGAGCCCAGCACGCGTTGTTCTGGATAGGAAAGGGGAGGGCGGGATAAGGTGGAATAACTCTTCAGAGCACTCCCCGTGGTATATTCTGTAGAAACATGCCAAAGAGGCAATATCCCTACGGAGTTCACTCGTATCACTCGTCCAAATTAGAAACAACAGCGGCTCCATTACGCTGCCTTGTGGAACACCAAAATTATTAATGAATAACGTAAATCGATATCTCTAGCTTTTTATTATCATATATATTTTTGATTTCTTTGTCTTTCAGATAAATTTAAATTCAAATCGTTTATTTGCTAAAATGTGTTTTTTTATACAGATAGTGTGATAGAAGATTAGAGCAACACATTTGCCATCAAAGTCCCATGGCATGCAAATATAGTTTAGAATTATGTACATACATTTAATAATTTAATAAATTGATGTTTATAAAATTATTAACATTAAACGTTTTACAACACTAGTACTGGTTCACAGAATAAAAACATTCTTGAATAAGGCATTTGAACAAATGAGATTTAAACTTATAATTTGGTAATTCATGAAACTGTTGTGGCAGGTGACTGTAAATGTGTACTGCCATAGAGTAACTATTACGGCTACACACTTCTGTTTTTATCGTAGGAAGAACAAGTTTGTTTGGATAACGGGTAATAAAATTGCATATATTTTTTTAAGAGTAAACAAATCAGTATTATCTCTGACAAATATACACGTTTCAAATATATAAAGAGATGGTACACTTAATATGGACAGTTAACGGAAAAGAGGCATAAAGGTTGTCCAGGGCGCTACGTTGTAAATAGCTCTCATACATTGCTTCTGTATTATAAACAATCAATTTATTTTATAGAATTACCCCAAAGCGTGCCATATCTAAGCTTCGATGTAACAAAGGCATGATATGCTTGTAGGCCGTTTTTTTATTTGTGATTTTGGTTAGACTCCACAGAGCGTAAACAAATCTGTTAATTTTATTACAGGTATTTCCTATGTGAGCCTTCCAATTACATTTATCATCTACAGTTATCCCTAGAAAAGATAAATCATTCACCTCTGATAGAGATTCCGCATTATAATTTAGTTTTAACTTATACTTCGTCACTCCTTTGTTATGGAATTTATTGAATATATTTAGTTTTATTTATATTAACACTAAGATTATGGCAACTTAACCAGTCCACAATATCATAAATAGTTTTATTTAACACATCATTGTAGTTACAATTACAGTTGTTAGATACTATTATTGAGATATCATCTGCATATAAAATACATTCATGAGTTGATATCGAAGGAAGATCATTTATATATAGAAGAAAAAGAAGTGGACCAAGAATGCTTCCCTCGGGTACACCAACTTCATTGTATCTTGAATCAGAATCAGAATCAGAAATCATTTATTTGTAGAAAAACTTGCCAAAACATAGGCAAATATCTCATGTTAATAATATAATAATAATAATAGTTTGTTAGCAACAAAAAGGGTTCAGAGCTGTATACATCATCATATTTAAATAAATAAATCGGTCGGATACATCTGAGGTATACAATGTGAGCAATGTCCCCCGAGCTAGGAAATTCCTGTGTTACGGAGGACATCCCTCCATCCTGTGTAATGTCATGAAAGTACAAAAAATAGTTTTGATTATAATATACAGAGTTGTTGATGCAAATGCGAGTACGATGCTGTGCTTAGTAAACTGATTTCCAAACAATTAAAATAGACTAATTTAGAGGAATTAAAAGGTAAAATAACAAATATTAAAGGAAATAATGGGCCATCTTCCTCCTCAGTATTTTATTTTTGTGTTTTGTTTTATGTACGTGTGTGTATGTATGTGTGTGTGTGTGTGTGTTGTGTGTGTTGTGTGTATGTGTGTATGTGTATGTGTATATGCCTGCGTGAGTACCTATGTGTCTGAGTGGTATATAAAAGTGTTGTATGCGTGTTTTAGGCTACGTGTAGGGACGTTTTAATATTTTTTCTGTGTCGTCATAATTTAGGGTAAGTAGGTATTCTCTTAGTTTTGTTTTGCAATTATACGAGTTTAGCGAGTGTATATGTAGCTTATCATTAATTTTGTTATATAATAGTACGCTTGAAAACCGATAATGGCGTTGTGCGAAAGTGGTATACGTGAATACACTTGGATATATTGGTTTAGGTCTTTTAACGCTTTGTTGATGGAGATTTTTTTGTAATGTTGTACTGGAGTGCTTTTTCAATATTGTATGGAGATAATACATCTGGCGTACTGTGAGCACTTTATATTCTGAGTATTATTGATGTGTGGGGAACCTGAAAGGTCTGCCCATAATGACTTTCAGAACTGCTCGTTGGGCGCGTTCAGCTTGGATGATTATTGTTTTTGCGGCGCCTCCCCATGCTGTGATGCAGTAGTTTATAATCGATTCGCATAAGGCACTGTAAACCATATGCATTACATCAGTATGGGCAGAAGGCCTTAGTTTTTTGAATACGAAAATAAGTTTCCTCAGGCAAGCGGATACAGTTTGAATCTGAGAGTTCCAGGAAAGACAGGCATCCATCTACAACCTCAGATATTTAACCACCATTACTCTGGTCACCAAGAAGCTGTTTGATTTCGAAGGTACCTCTTCATGTTTCGAGTTAAAATTTGTAACTGCCACAAACTGTGTTCTATTACTTAGATAACTCATCAGCCAATTATGTGCAGAACCACGAATTCTAAAGTGATTACATTTTTGCAGCAGTAATTCATGCGATACAAAATCGAATGCCTTGCTCATATAATAAAAGATTGCTGTAACTGGCGTTTTATTGTTAATATGTTTTACTATGTTGTTTATTAGTTTAAAGGTAGCTAAGGTGGTCGATTTTCTTTTTAAGAACCCATTTTGCTCTGGTCATATTATTTTGAATTTGTTTAAGAAAGATACCAATCTACTGTATATAACCTTTTTAAAATTATTTAGCAATGGAAGGAATTAATGCAATGGGACGATAATTATTTGTGTCGTTGTTATCACCTTTTTTATAGAGTGGTTTAATTACTGTTGTTTTTAATCTATCAGGAAAAATACCTTGCATAAGAGATAGGTTAATTATATGTACTAAAACTGGAGCAATGATCTTACTACATGCTTTAAATATGTTTGTAGGAAAGTTATCAAAGCCTAAGGAAGGAGTGTCCTTGAGTGAACTAATTAACTTACAAATCTCTTCTATTTCAGTGCGAAATAAAAACATGCTGACACTATTCAAATGTAAGATTTATTTGTGCACTGATTACTATTCAATGTATTTATCATATTTATAAAGTAATCATTGAATATGTTTGCAATTTTGCCAGAGTTCTGTACTACGACTTTGTTATGTATTTAGCCGAATATTCCTATTTATCACCTTCCAAGATGCTTGACATATATTTGAACCGTTACGCACATATTTTTCGTTGCTGAATTTTTGAGCGGTGATGTGATGATGCATTTCTAAAAAAAATTGTTATATTGAATGTATTTAAATTTATTTAATGTAGTGCCGGCTTTATAACACTTATATATCAATTTACGTTTATTTTCAGACGCTATTTCGATCCCTTTTGTTAGCCAGGAATTGCCTTTCATTTTATTAAGTACATACTTTTATATGAATAGTCGGAAAGCATTATGTTAAAAAATAAAAGTAAATCATCAATTACAAACCTAAAGTACAATGTTTAGTCCCCAAATAACATTTCTTTAAATATTTTTATTTCGTATCGTATAAAGTCAAATGCTTAAGAAATGTCAAAATGTGTTAGTGATAAAATTTATGTATGGACTTGTTAAGAAATAAACATCGGTAACGACTTAACGATTACGACAAGGATATGAATAAAATAGGATACAATGTTTTTTGCAGCGTTTGTAACTTTGTGTTTTATTTTTGGGGTGATTGTTATTTCGAGACTATATTGAGAAAGACTTGTCCTATCAGCAGCCTGGTGCTGTTCAATGCCGGTACTTCGAGTTGGCACAGGTACCCGGCTTAGTCTAGCGCACGTTACTTACCTTGCGTCCGTGCAGTACGTGGTACCACACAGTGGTGCCACCGAAGTCCACGTGGAAGTCGGTGTAGGCGTGCGCGGGCGACATGAGGCAGTACTTGCGCACGTGCGGCGCGGGCGGCTGCTCGCGCGCGCCGCCCCACACGCGCCCCGCCCAGTCCAGCGCGCGCGCCACCGCCGGCGGCTCCACGCAACGTGACATGCTGCGCACACGCAACACACGACTTTGTAGTATGATCACTGACAAGATCGTTATACGAGAATCTGCTCTATGTTACATAGGAAGACGCTTTTAGTACGAGCCATCTGTTCTGTCAGTTAGTTTTCATTAATATATATATAATGTTATCCCGCATGCTTTATAGAAGCACAAAATAAGATGCCATAAATTTTAAAGCATGACTTTCGTTCTACTCGTCTATAAACACTAGTAAAAATGAGTAATAAACGCAAGCAATGCGAAATTTAAAAAGCAATAATTATACTGGCACTTCATCAAAATTAAATACACTTAACTACTATATACCCAGTTAATACAAAAAGCGCGTTAAAATGTCATGCAATAGTATTTTCTGACGTATATTAAGCCTTTGATAGAAAACACAATAGATTACAACAATAAAAATGCGGTATCTTAATAGCGTATCTATTTCTACATTGAAACCTAACAAAACAGTACGATCTCGATTTTTTATTAATTAAATATTGACATCAAGCTGTTGTAATGAACACATATTTTAATAAAGGCGAATAAAGGGTTCCTCAAGGATCTGCATTAGGCCCTGTTATATAAATTCTACTAGTTTTCACAAATATAAAATGTGACATTATTAGTATAGCTTTTACTACATGTACTTTTAGCTACACGACAGCTATGCTACATAGTTACTAATTATAAGTTATAGTTACTTTAATTCTGTTGCTGTTTAGTGACCAAACATCATATGAATAAAATAGCCTACAAAAATACTAAATACTATTCTTTTGAGTAATAAAGAATACTCACTTAGTTTCACTGAACTCCAGACTGAGAACATTGAGGACTTTTTCGTCACGGTGTTCAGGCGGTGTCTCAAAGTAGTCCACGAAATCGCCGAGAGGCATCCGCAGCGTAGACTGTTTCCGGACGTCTATAACTTCCACCTACATAATATGATTTTCTATAAATTTTACTTTTACAAGACATCTTTCTCAACACCTAGTCGTGAATGACTGCGATCTTCTTTTAATAAAGATTATCTCAATAATGTTTTGCCTATGATCTATGTCAGTGGTCCATAACCTATTACTAATGAAAGAATATTTGACAAATTTTTGTTTTGCCAAGGACCACTAATTGTTTGATGGTAATATAAATAATTAGGTTTTTCTTCAAACAAATATATAATTATTCCAAAATAAGAATATTACGTTATTTGCAAATATTATATATTAAATTTTATGATGGCGTCGCCGACCACTTCGGATGCGTTCAGGGCCACCCAATGGTCGACGGTCGACCGGTTAAGAACCACTGATCTATGTCTATCTTTGGTACATTCGTAACGAATATGATCTATATATCGATGGTACATATAATTATTATTTTCAAATTAATCCGTACACAAATTTTGTCACTATTTTATTTATACTTTCTTACTACTGACTAATATTTTAAGAGAATATTTTTTGGTTGTGATTGTCAATTTGTGGCAGGTACACATATCTCATGCGGAATTGCTTGAGTAGGTTCGTTCGTAAATTAATGTAATGACAGATAAGAATACAATCCAATCGATTAAAACATTAGTGCGAGCCAAAAAAAAAGGGTACGTGTGTTCGAGTTTTTCTTGCAGTGTTCTTCGCTTTTTTGGCCAAAACTAACAGCGAAATAATGTTATGGCAACAAGAAACTTACTTTGAATTTCTAAGACAAATCTATCAAATATACTGAGTATTTATATGGTCTTTCTTCTTTGCTGACACTATGCAAAATTATAAGCGAAGCATTATGAACGATGTCTCTTATAGTTTAAAGAACTCACCTCAAGTTGTGCGCCACAAAACCGCAGCACAGATCTGACTGTGAATGTGGCAGGATTTGGTATTTTCATATCTAGTCCATCTGTGATGTTGAATGTTACTGGTCTTGTGAAACCTAGGCAAATGTATAATAGACAAGTGAAATCGTTTCTTCTTCGTTAGTTATACGAAAATAGTTGATCCATGTGCAGCTCCTGTGTTTTTTGTTAGTTACTAAACTGGTTTTTGTGCAGATTCGCACAAAGAAACACAAAGTTTAATTTCGAACAGTAAAGGCATAAGTGAAATTACGATTAATTAATCAAACGGATAAAACAATAATTGGCGAACAGGTAAACCATTATATCTAAAATATTAATAATTATTCGGTTGAAGAGATAGCGAGCAGGCTCCAGAGCTACTTAAGAAGGCAATGAACCTTACTTCTTTTTAAAAAGTTGGCGACGAATAAATATCACTATACTAAACACTTTTAAATAACCAAATGGCAAGGTTGTTTACCATTATCTCTGATGAACTCCTCAGTGAACTGGTGAGGGAGCATGCGCTGTAGGGCAGCGGAGGCCGGACGCAGCGGCCGCGCCGCGAGCGCGCGCACCCACGCCGGCGTGCCCACCTGGGAGGGCCGCGCCTCCGCCCCCAACTCGTACCGGTCTGCACGGTGATTGTTTGTTGGGATTTTTACTGCAAGAAGCACATCATCAGATTAATATGACATGACCAATACCCAGTTGAGTTCGGGCTGATTTTTCAATTGTCAGATTACTTTTATCTGAGGAATAAATATGGCTGTTTGACATATTTTCTTTATAAAAGCTAACAAAACCTCAAACATATTTCTTCGATAAAACTTACCTAACAATTGAAAATTAGACCTAAGAAACCCACCAACAGCCGAACAAAAGTAAAAAATTTTGAATTTGATTGGGTCAAGCCTTGTTATAAGATATTTTTGTGACAATAAATTATTAATTGGACCATGTATTGTAATATTACTGTTATTAAAAAAATTTGGTCATCATTAAAACAGTTAAAGTCACAGTGATTTAAGCATAGACTTAATCTTATTGCAAATGTAATTAATACTTAAATAATTATTCTGTATCCATGATATATAAGTATATAATATATATTATTAAATGTATTATGTAATGTATGTAGTATGAAAGTATGAGAATGGGAACAGTGCAGTTTAATACATAGAATCGTAAATTATGTAAGTAAGGATCACACGTCTGCCTAATCTTTCAGGGTAATCCCTCTGTGTGTATGTATTTACCAATATTTTTATAAAACCAATACTCACATACTGAAGGGCCGTATGTCTGTGCACATTTTGGACAATGATACTTGTCTATGTCATCAGAATGGTATATTTTAACATCAACACAGCTGAAACAAATTATTAATGTTAATTACCAATTGTTTCATAAATACTCAAAGTTGTATTTACCAATTAATAATAAGTTTATAAACCGTAATGACACAGAGTTTAGACATAAAATTTACATATGCAAGCATATTGACTATTTTCCATATTTATACTGAAGCGGTCTTGTTTTGTATCACAATATGCATAGGTAGTCTGAATGCAATGCACAGATACACCCTCAAAAAAGATGCATGCATATTAAGTTCTGATCATGTCAAGTCATCCAAATGCAGTAATTTACATACAAATTACTTTTATTTGATTGTGTTTGGTAGTTTTACACCATTGTTGACTGCAAATGTTACATCATTTTGTAAGTGGGCCGCTTAAAATTATTAATACAGCACTATTTAACTTATAATATGAAGCAGAATAAAATTCCTTGATTGATTTCTCAATTGTTTTAGAAAATGTTTAAAAGATTATCAGGACAAAACACACTTCTGTGTTCCACAAATTATTGTTCTGAGTCCTTGTGTCTGTTAATTGTAGACATGTAAAGTCCCCTATGACTCAGGGCATGACCCCAAGTGCAGAGGTTGTCTTTTAAAAACAATACAAATAGACAAAACTTAGATTATAAAGCATGTATGATTACATGAATATCTATAATAACTTGGGAATGCTAAGAAGTGCTGATATGGACCATGTCCAATTGTCTAGAACCTGTTAATATAAAATAGTACTTCTTGGCACTATGTTGGTTTCAGAACACTTGAGAATATAAATGACTATCAATTTGATGAGCACTTGGCTTACATAATACCAGTCTTAAGAATAAATATATACAAAGAGCTCTCAAGAGGCTAGTGCCAACCATAAGAGGCTGTTACACCAATCACATAATTTTAACCTAATGAGTCGCAGCAGCACACTTGTGGCCAGACATAATAGGTTTATAATTACGTTCGTACAGGTGAGTTTCTGCAGGTATCTTCTCATAAGCTTAACCCTTTGTCTGAACATAGAAATTAACACAAAGGTATATTCAATAGCTCTCTGAACCCACTAACTCATTATCTTTGATAACCTATATTAATTAATGATATTTGATTTCATGAAATTGGATTCTGAATAATAATATTAATACCTAAATAAAATTTTGTATTATTTCAATTATTTAGTATGAGCTTGTTTATGCATGATTGCTGGTCAACTTCTAGTGTAGAACCTGAATATCAATATTTAAACGATACAACTAACCTCATTACTTCTAAATATAGAATAACAATCTAGTATTCAGTCAGTTCTTTTTTAAATATATATTAAAATCATAATTGTGTTATAACTTTAGCTCAGCTATTAAAGTTACATGTAACACATAAATGTACATTACTCAGTTCCAATATCAAGATTGGGAATCTACTATTAAACCAATAATTTGTAAAAAGATGTAATTATACTATAAGCTGAATGTTTGTACAGGCTCTTTAAAACTACTTATAATGGAATATACATCTACATGCAAATGTTAAGCTCATGCAAATATAACAAGTAATGAAATACTTAAAGTATAGATACAAAATTATAAAAATGAACTATTTTCATTGCTAAATGAGGGCTGAGGCTCGGAAGCTAATGCGTATTCAACTATTGATATATTGTTCAGTTGCCATCTATATTTCTATACTAACTATAACAACAAGTGCGTAAAGCATAAAATGATTGACATAAAAACCCTAACTGGCCAAAGTCCCATGCCCAACCTTTTTTCTGACCCCTGCGGCCTCTGCCTTCTCGGGCATAATTAGGGCTCAAGAAATTTCACAACCATTTTGATATACCACCATCCCAACTCTCAAGCACTGTTGCCGAAACATACGTTATTGACATTAATATAAGAATATGCATGGTTTTATTAGAAACGCCTTTGAAAACTACCACGGAAATAACATAAATAAACACAAAGAATGCAAGGCAGAAAAGCGAATACTGATAAACCCATGACGACCGCAGATGTAAACAAACAAGAACTCTGTGAGAATGCCACAAAGACCTCCAATATGTAACTTTAGGCTGTTTCAGGCTTAGTAAAATAGAAAAGTCAAGCATACCAAGTAGAAATTAGGAAATATCAACTAAAACAATCGCACACACAAGTGATGGCCGAACGGGCATACACTGTCAAACTTCACACCATTTTTTTTAACACACAATAGAACTTTCACAGTGAAATTTATATATTTTCCACATTACCTGCCATGAAACCATTCACGACAGCAGTCACATTCTATCATAAATTGTCCAATATTATATGGTTGACCACACAAACAATAGGTTTCCTTCGATGACGCCATTTTAATGGCGAATAGATAATTTTATTCTTTTTTCTCCACGTCGTCCCAGGGTGACCACAATAAAAATACAGCGTTTCGTCTATAGGCATTTAAAATTTTAATTTTAATTACTTTTAAAGCGCGTAAATCTCATGTTGTAATAATCATAATTTATTTTAAACATAAATTCATTAATTATAATTAAAATAAATTATACAATGACGTAAATATCTCTAACGCCTGATATAAAACAATAGCAACTAATTACATTTAGCCATGACGTATTTACTTTGTAACTAAGTAAATGAACAATGGGCATTATTTGCACGTTTCTTCAACATAAGCGGTTACCGCAGCCTGCACGCAAATCCAACATTTCTAGTATCTTTAAATTAAAGTATCCCCCTCTAGATGTAGGCATGATTACAGTAAGTAAGATGCAAGTGCGACAGATAAATACAAACTCAGCAAGAAAACTGGGACAAAGCATCTTTTGTCTCATGCATTTCTCTCATTTCGTCAAACTCGCATTGGTTTATTCAAATTTTAATTTTATGGAACAATTGGAGCAATTATTGTGATAGATATATAATATAATATTTACGAAAAAAAATACTTTATTAGTTTTCTATCAAGTGTACATCGTATATTTTACGTTGGCAGATTGAAGTAGGTACAGTGAGCTGCAAAAATGCGTATCTTTGTCAAAACTAAAGTGGTATGAGCCGGTTATTGACGCTATCGAACGGAAATCGATACGTGATCTGTTATGTAGTTTATTTATATCGCAATAGATGGCGGTGCACTACTCTAAAATAAAAAGAAGTAGATTACACTTAATGACTCAAATATGATAAAATTACTTTATACAACTTTTTATCTCTATTTATAATAATGTATTTAAAAAAAGAAAACATGTCAGTATAAAACAAGAAGCTAAGAATTACAAATTTAAGTGTCCGAACGACCGAAACTAGTTTTTACGGCCGAAACCGAAACCGAATTTGGGCTTTCTCAGTTTCGGCTGAAACCGAAACTTCCATACAAAGGTCCCAAAGTCACATTTTCGTGGGAAAATAAATAGTCAGTCATAATCAGTTTTATTTTAAAATGACTAGTTAATTATTCAAGCTCTGTTATTTGAACTGTTCTAATGGTCGATGACATAACATATTATTACTTTATTTCAACAAAATTATGAAATAAAAATTGTTTATAAATAAATATACATGTCATAACTCATAAGTTATTTATTTCCTAACAATACAGATTTTGTTGAAAATATTTGTTTATTAATTTTGTTGTGTACTACTACTTTTTAGTATTGTTTACGAATAACATATAATAAAAGGAGCGAAGCTAAAAATAAATTATTTCTACCTAATATGTTTACATACTTACAAAAAACAAACATTACTATCTCATCTTAAGAACAAAATAATATCTTCTAAACTTAATCATATTGTAAGTATATGAACTTACTCTTGTTTATGAACTACAATAAAATTAAAATTAAAACGTACAACCACTAAACATGTTTCATGCAAATAGTATTTAAAGTATGAAAATAAAAAGAGTTTTCCGGAAACCGGAAAAAGTTATATAGATGTCTAACCTTTATTGTTACTCTGTAATGTACGAAAACCTACGCATTAAGGAAATATGTACAACTTTGTTATTCATTAACTATTATTACATATACTATATATTATGAACTAAATTATATCAATAGCGAACTAATACTGCCCAGTTTCGAAATAATCTTATAATCACTCGTAATTTCACGACAAACAAAACAAACTACCGCAAAGTTCGCGGCGCAAACACAAACAAGTTATGACACGACTATGACGCGGCAAAAAGACATTTTGTCGCTCGCAGCAGTCGCAGCTCAGTGCACCGAACATTTCCAATCGCAGTGCGAAATCTTCCGAATTCAGTTTCGGTTTCGGCTAGATAGCAGTCAAAACCGAAACTAAGCCGAACCTCGTTTTTGTTGCCGAAACTAGGTCGAAACCGAAAGTTCGGTCGGAAACTAGTTCATACGCAAACATTCGATTCTCATTTTAATTTTCATACGCGAACGTCCCTGTCGAGTGTCTTTTCGGTTTAGATTATTATTTGTTATAAATTTCACCTATTTGCGAAATGTGTACGCGTTGCAATATTTATAAAACAACGCTATCTAGTTCACTCATATTTATTCTAATTCAAGTGATCACAGGATTTTGGACCTTAAGGTATCCATGATACCATGATAGGTTTGTTTTTGTAATGAACAGGTGACGGTAGATAACAAAAACAAACCTATCGTCGTATCATGTGTGGCCAAGCTAAAGCTCTGTCTGTACATAGGTATATTGTCTAAGATAGTATAATTAATACGATGACAACATTTAAAAAAGTACTGACTTTTTTGCCAGAAAGGAGTGTAGCGGCTGCTGACGCTATAAATTTATATACAAGGCGCGCTATTGTGTGTGCGCAGCGCAGCAGTCGTCTCCCCACACCCGCTCAGCTAGGTCGCGTAATTATGTAGTTTATTTTTGTATATCTATTATAAGTTTCTGGTACCAGTAAAGAAAGTATATATTTGAAGAGCCTTCGAAGCGGAACTAAATTAGAAATGTTTGTCTTGGGCATTTTCTTTTGAGCGCTCTGTATTCAAGGTTCAGTTCAAAATGATTATAAAAATTGTTTGGCAACTGGATTGTATTTCGTCGAGTACAACCTACACCAATTTACACAGTCTGCGTTTTGTCACAAACTAAACGGTTTCGATCATTGGCAACATTGGCACAGCAGATGAGCTTTCGTCTTTCAATAAGTTCATTAAGTAGCGTATTTCTTAGGCCTTCAATGTGAGGACTGTTGGATTCTCCCTTTTTATTACATTTGTTTTGTTAGTATTCAATGCTTGGGCATCCCCAGGCCCTATGGAGTTAGCGCTAGTGTGTGCTTTTTAACCGACTTCAAAAAAAGGAGGAGGTTCTCAATTCGACTCTATGTTTCTTTTTATGAGTGTTACCTCATAACTTTAGGCTAAAGATTAGGCTTAAGCTGGTGCTTTCCATTTGGTCCCATTTAATTTTGGTCAAGACCTGACCATTAGTTTTAGTATTTGGTTGACTTCAGCTACATTGATGATGTTCTCATTTTTGGCCTATGTAAATTGAAGTCCCTCGTAGTACTTCGAGGTAGTCCCACTCCAATTTGGTGATGTTCTGATAAAGATCTTTGGTTTTATACAACGGAATTATTTAATAAAAGACAGCAAATCTGCCGTGATTGCTGCAATCATATACATATATATGTATTGTTTACACAATTCCAAATTTGTTTTTGATAGCATTTAATAGTATAGAGTTATATGCAACTGTTAAACTCAGCAAGGTATATACAAAAAAAGCTAATTACAAAAGTATTTCAAAACTTTTAATATCCGGAATATCACATATTTATCATCCCAACCGTATTTGGTATTATCATGAGATTCACTATGGCCTCAAATTATTTAAAAGGAATATCCTTTTTTTCATGTCCAAAAATATTTTTATGTAAGCCGCATTTTCGAAAGCCTATTTTTGTGCTCTTCACAAGTCTCTTTTGAAATGGCCTGGAGGTAGATTGCCTATTTTGAGATAAGCGTTTCTCCCTTTCCTCGTTTGTCTCATTTAAACGACGCTGTCTCATATGAACAGCGCGTTTAGTAGGTCTACCCATATTCAGACAAATAAAATCAGTTATCAAACTTCAGATTCACTGAAACCTGAGAAATAAACAAAAATTTTTACAATGAAGAGAACCGTCTTCAAAAGTCACATTCGACACCGACTCCATTAATAACAATAATTTAATTATTCACAAGAATACGCAATAATTTTTTACTTTTTAGTGCCCTTTTTGTTTTAGAATATTCTTTTTTGATGATGATTTTCTTTTTGTAATTTTTTTTGTTATATATTAACGTAGATGAATAAAAAGTCGCTATATTTTGCTCGCTCTAAAAAAAGACAACTCGCGCACTAGGAATATGTCCTGTATCGCGGGGGACTTTACAAACATTCAAACAAGGGACACAAAGAACATCCAGACTTGGAACAACCATTTATGGATTACACAAATTTTGTCTCGTGTGGGATTCGAACCCACAACACTCGGCGCAGTGACAGAGGCGAGGCGACCACTTAGCCAATTACGCCATCCTTGCAATCGCCATTCAGTAGTACAAAGTAGGGTACAAAGTAAAGAAATAAAACAAACATAATTAACGACACAGAACACGTTTATTACAATAGCAACAGATCACAATAGAAATGCATCTTTAAACTGCAGCCCATAGGGGTCGGACAGTGTCTATTCATTGCTTACACTTATATAATAATATGCGAGTGATCACTTCACATTGTAAAATACTTTTAATATATTTTCGTTCGAGTGAAGTATTTTAATTTGTAAAAAGAATAACAGCTTAATAAAAGCAGTTAATTTATATGCTATTTCATTAACAGTAAGATATGAAAACGTTATTTTTGTATTACGTTATTATTCTAACAAATTTAAATACTTCATCAAAAACAAATAAATAAGAGGGTGACCAGACAACACTCTCGATTCAATGTATTAAATAATTATAAAAATCACAGAATTTGAGGATAAAGTATGTCCAAAAATTGTGGAGTCTACGAGTAGATTGCGACTACTATTAACTGTTTGTATTAACTTTTATACAAAATAGGGTTGCGCTTATGATCTGATAGGAGTAAACATGCTAGTAATATAATTTAATAAAATGGTGAGTCTTAAGCCCAAATATTCATACAGAATCGAATTGGTCACAGAAAGGCCTGTTAGTTGCATATCAATAGGTCTTAAGTCTAATGCAGTTCAAAGTTTAGCTCCTATTCTCATCAAATACGGCGCAATATAAGTCGTTCGAATAACTACCGTGAAAAAATCACCGAAAGCTTAACAATATAGTTATATATTGACATAAGCAGTCAGACATAGACTAGTTATTGGTTCCTCATACTAACTGTCATCGATGTTTATGACAGCCGGGACCATCTGTTATACGTCACCAAATAACGAACAGTAACGTGATGCAATAACAGTATTATAAAAAGTAGCAGTAGCGAGTCGTGACTGTATTTTTGAAAATATAATATATTTGAAAGGACGGACGTATAAGATATGTTTGGGACATTTATATAATCGGGAATAGAAAGACTTACATAGAATCTTATAAAGGAAGCTCCTTTACGTGGTTGGAAATAAATAACGTTAGTTGCCAATTATATGGCACGTTTTACAAACATTTTGCTAAGTATTTAAATGTATAAAGATGGCACAAATAGACTAGGCTTGTATTTAATTACTTGAAAAATATTATAACGGAAAAGCAGCTCTAGGAATAAAAAAAAAGAATATTATTACAAAATAGCCTCTATATTTATATCAACTTAAGCCCCGTTATATGGGACAGGCGTTTTATTTACTACATAAAACATAAGAGCCAGATATGGGTTGGTAGACGTAGCGAAGTCTACAATCGTTTTCGAATACAATCACAATGCGTGAACGCATAGCGCGTGCTGAGCGTGCTGAGCGTGCTGAGTACTATTTTCAAGACATTCGAATGTTATATCGGATCGAATGCGTATCGCTAGATGGAAGTTGAATTTCGGCTGGTAAGGCTGCACGCGTACTGACTAGTTCCTTAATAGTAAAACAGTTGCAATTATTTTCTTTATATTTATACTTTATCACATAAATTTATTCCAATACTTTGCTTTTAAAAAAGTGAAAGATTTGTAAATAGATATTGGTGTTTTTATTTGATATAAATCGTTTAAATTATTATTGCTTTTAAAGATCAAAGTTTTAAGTATTAAGCAAATAAATGCTGGTTAATTTATCGCGTATGTAAATTGAATCTTTAATAATTGGCGTAAGTAGCAAAAATACTATTTGGTATAATTTATAAGCCAATATGCTAGTAATAAAAAAAAAATATATTAAAATCTGGTGATTAGATACAAGCCTAGTCTTCACAATAAAATGTGACTGGACACAACTGTATTAGACTCCTTGTGGATAAAAATTACATTCTACAATTACAACTTAATAACTAAGAAACAACACTTTTGGAATGAATTGGACGATCACAAGCCTTGGGACAATTTGGTTACATGTACAGACATCTCATTTTATATTCAAATAATATTACTAATCTAAAAATATTTTGCTATTTGTTTTTTATAAATCTGATTGTGTATCGTGAGGTTTTATAGTTCTCGATGCACTTTCGATCGTCGGCTAGTTGGTAAGGCCAGGTTTTTACATTCAAGAAACGAGAAATTTTGCCTATGTATTGTTTTTGACGAATACTCTATGAAAGATATTTCAATATTTAATTTTGTCCGGAGTTAAAACGACCCGTTTCTTCAATATTGAAAAAGGTCTGAGGCCCGGTTCTTATATTCATGAAACGAGACATTTTACCTTCATACTGCTAATTTGTTAACAGACATTCTATGAATTTATTTTTTAAATTTAACTGTCCGCAGCTAAAACAACGCGTTTCTTGAATATAGAAAAAAAGGGGCCTTAGTCTTTACATACATTTTGATTAAGTAGTTCATTAAAGTCCTTTCAGAATAAATTTTCTACAGAAAGGCATGCCGATCATCATACGTGTCGAAATTGCGTCAAGAGCTTTAAAACCTCAACGTCTGACTTCTGATCTAATCGTATACAAATTTGCTTCTTATTTTCGTTTTATTAAGAATCTTCATATTATTATTACTTTGATAGAAACAAAACAAATTGAATTAAGCGCCATTTTTATCGACAGACTTATTGTTATGACGTCATAATACGTACATAAAGGAATCAAAATGTAAGCGCGCTATCTAGCGGCACTTTAAGACAACGACGGCGTTGCTCAACTAAGATCACTTTGTCTGTGACGGTTGATCAGAACACACGTCTAGACTAACACTGTACAACGCATTAGATATGATGATTTACTTGTTGATTACAAATATGATTACTAGCTAAAGTAAATACTGGGTGTTTGCTTTGGTTAATTTTCTCGAGGTTTATTTAAAGCCTATTTTGGATACAAATCAATTCAAGTCGTAACTCTACCAAAATTACCTTTGACCATCGTGGACGCGATATTATAATATCTATTGGTATGTAGAAACAGGCAAAAATGGCGCGTAAATAATTTGATTTATATCTATCGACATGTACAAATAAACAGAAAGACAATCTGTACATGAATATATAATAAATTCTAAGGCACTATTCAAGCAATGTACTCAGAGTATTATTGCTTGTTACAATCGCATGTCATCGAGTATGCGTCGTGCATCAAAGTTATTTTTAACTTAAAAACGCGATGACGTCACACATATTAAATACAATACATACTACATTCAACATTAATTAAATTACAATTTGCTAATGTTTTGACCGCCACGATGAAAAAGCAAAGCGTGCTCTCGGGACCAAGCTACGATTTCATCCTTTAATATCTTGTTCGTTTTTGTGATTATGCTAATGTGGATGAAACAAATA
The DNA here is from genome assembly GCA_963675205.1 of Catocala nupta. Taxonomy (NCBI): domain Eukaryota; kingdom Metazoa; phylum Arthropoda; class Insecta; order Lepidoptera; family Erebidae; genus Catocala; species Catocala nupta. Next base: position 17,414,216 of record OY776104.1, read on the forward strand.
GGAACCAGATCACATAATATAAATGTGTCGACATAATTAACAACACAAGTAAGAAACACAAAACTTTTATAAGATTTAGTAGCGTTTAAAAGTCTGTCATGTAGTCATGACCGTGGAGTGCTGGACACGTTTTGCTTTGTCATGTGTGCATGATGGCGGTCAAAAGGATAAACGTACGCATTAGTGACATAAGCAACATATATCAAATCGTTTTCGAACCATACTCCTACTAATCTCTTTCGGAAGCACCATTAATCAAAAAAAATATCTATCAAAAATACACCTACTTATAAATAAAACGAAAAATTACGTAATTGTGACGTTCATGATTTCTTTTACGTAAAATATGTAAATGAATCGTTTCGATATGTCTTTATTTGACAAGTCTTAATTATGCATAGTGAATTCTTACATTGGGAAACTTCTTAAGGAAAAGAATTGGGAAAATTCCCATAAATAATTTTCTAATCTTTGGATTGGCGACTTTTCATATTTAGGTACATTAATTTCGACTTTTAGTCAATCACAGATGTCGATAAGCAAAAAATCAGCTTTTATAATTTCAAGGAACTTATTAATACAAACTTTGACTCGTGGGTCCGGCTTAAAGCCCTCATTATACTAACATAGCCTTATTACAGGAATACAAAACTTAGTAACTTACCAAAAGTAGTTCTTTTAGAACTCATCGATAGGAAAATTCCCAATTCTAGTACGACTGTTAGCTAGAACGTTTCCCATAATAATCACGGAGTCGGTTTGCTACTTCAAACCTTAGTAAGCCTTATTAGCATCACATTAGATGCCACTATCGTTTAACTAAGCGATACACTACTAGATAAATATTAGACTCTAGTCAAAGGAAAATCAGGTCACTTACAACAACAAAATTATTAATTGAGTGCCGAACATTTAAAAGAAGTAACAGGTCGCATTTCTGTTGACTGAAGAAATACATGTTACCTTGTAACACATTCGCTCTTTTGTGTCGCAGTGCGACTGGCTCTCGCGAATGTGTAAATACGACTTATTCTGTCGTCTGCTAACTAAAAAGACGTTACGTCATATCCTCGCTGATAGACCAATACAGCGTAACTAAAATTGTCTTATACCGCGTATGTGCAAAGGAAGCAAAATCTATATTAATTGTCTGCAGGTCGGTGATTTCTAAAATTAGTTCTCAAGTTCAAGAAGAATAAAATGTTCCTAAATCCGAGTTCGTTTCAAATTCAGGGGAATAGTTCTCTAGAAAATCAGTTTTCCCCCTTCTTCTGTGAAATTTGCGAAAGGAACTGACGCGGTATAAGTAATGCGCTATTAGACATATAACCACGATATGCGTTCCATATCACTTAGGCTCTAGACAGACGGACTGCATTTCAACTGCACTGCGACTTTGACAATTTTTTTTCAACGATTGCACGTTTAGTTTGCTCTCGTACCAACTGCATTAAAACTGCAAATTTGCAGTCAGAGTGCAGTTGAAATGCAAATTGTCTGTCTAGAGACTTAACATCCTTTTAGTCATTAGACAGCAGTATTTATCTTTGTAGCGATACAATATGCCTTAAAGCCTTGTGGATTCGTGTGTACACAAAACTGTCAAGACATGAAACTTAAAAATATATTAGGAAATAATAATTTCGCACGACACAACATTTTGAGGTTGCAAGTTTTCATAATTCATGATATATTTCCTATAATACTCTAATTGTTTGAGTACCACATACCGTTAGAACAGTTCATTTTTCTTTCTCATTGGTAGTAGTAAGTTTTGCCGTCTCGCTGTCTGATGGAGGTGCGGGTTCTGAGGTGTGGACTTTGATGACTACAGGAGTGGGGGTGGTGGGAGGTTCGGGACGTGTGGCTAAGGTTAGGGCGCCGGAGTTGACGTCTTCGATGGCTTTGCGGAGCTGTGGACAAGTATGTAAAGTTATTACAACGTGTATGATGCTGATAGTCTCACGAAAAATTCTCAAAGGTGTTGGCAGAGTTGTATTAGATCTATATTACGCTAACTACGATTTTAGTGCCGATATAGTAGGAGGCTTGCTCAATGCATCAGTTTAATATGTCATATATTTAGCAACACGCAAGGTACGGTATATACCAATATCATTCATATGATACGATAACCGCTTGCCATTGGAACCTTCTTCTCCCTAGCCTTTATTATTCTCAAGTCACGTAGGGTCGCCTTTTTTTAGTCTAACCGGATTTGACTCGATATCAGTTTTTACACGGAGCGGCTACCACCTGACCTCCGTAACCCGAAGGCTAACGATACCCTAAGGCTAGACCAGTGTCAGGATATTATAGGGCACTGACTTCCCACTAAAGACTGCCATAGATGTTCATGGCAGCCGGGACCGACGGCTTAACGTGCTCTCCAAGGCACGGAGCAGGCGATAATTGTCAATCAATAATCATAAATTCGAAAAGTCAAATAATAATAATAATATGCGCGACGTCGGTTCGAACCCGAGACCCTCTGCATTGCAGTCTGTTGGTCTCCCCACTGAGCTATCGCTGCTGTTCGCTTACCATTGGAACCGGTTGTTTACTTTTTTAAAGGATCTCTAACGCTTGGATAGATACCCGTTACGTAGTGGACATTACAATCCTTGAAACAGACACAAATAATGGTCAGAATCGGCGACTATTTTGTCGGCCACACAATTTTTTCTCTTGAGGTCGAACCCACTACACTGGCACTATCAATGCCAAGGTGTCTACATAAGCCACTTCAGCATCCATACAGTCAATATTACCTCATTTACTTGGTTTTTTTAAGTGGCATCTCCTGCGCTAGGAGTAATTCCTGTGTCGCAGGGTACTTTACAAACATTCAAACAACGAACACTCAGGATTAGAACAATCACTACGGGATCATACAAAGTTTTGTCCCGTGTGGGATCCGAACCCGCAACAATGATAAGGCGCCTACTTAAATCACGGTGCCAACCGTACAGTCAAACTATATTTTTAACTTCCTTGACCATTTTATATAGTATCTACGCATTTAATTCTGGTAAATATAAAAATATGGAATATAAAACATACCTCTTTAAGTGAGACGACTCCGATAAGCCTTCCGATGGCAGTCACGTACGCTCTGCTTACCCCCAGCGTCGAGAACAGCGAGTGGACCTGGAACAACCAGAGTTAATCAGTTTTGACAGTTCAATCAGTTTTATGTATACATATAATATAAATTTTAAAGCATGATATTGTTTGGGATAACGTTTTTGCATACATTTTATTAGCATAATACTGTGGCATAATAATATTTTGGCATAATGCAAAGGTTAGCATAACTATCATATGGTATAATTTGGAGTTGCATAAATGTTTAAGGCATAATATTTTTCGTCTAATAATCGCAAGCCATCAATATAAAAAGTCATAATTGGGATATGTAGCCAATAATTTTATGTTGAGTGTTAGTTTAAGATTGTTATTTTTATTCCAAAGAACATTATGCGTAAATACCATTATGCGTTTATAACATTAGGCTTTATATAATTATGCTTCATTATTATTATGCCAACAGTATTTTAGGCAATAAACATTATGGTAAAAAAATTATTTCTGATAATGTTATGCGTAATGATCATTACGCTGAATTTGGTTATGCCAATGTAAATTATTACAATATATTTTATTCTTATCATTATTAAACCGAAAAATTATATACAAGTCTTGATACAACAAAGAACCATATTATTATTGATAAGCAATTATTCAAATAACAATACTATCGATCGTTACCTGAATGCATTAAATTGCTAATTCAATTCGATATATCATTAATTTACTGAATTAGTAAATTAGTACGCTAATTTAAGAAAAAAGTCGGCTCTATTTATTTATTCTATCTATTTATATATCATCAAATTTTGATTTTTGATTGAATGTTCGATTTTTATTCGACTAATACATAATAATTTTTTACAAGTAATAATAATTTTCGTAACAATCAGATATGGTATTCTTTTAAATTAACATAAGGTACTGACCTTGAGTAAAGAGGTCCTCTCAACAAGCTGGAAGGGCGCGGGGTCGATGTGGCAAATGTAGAGGTTTTCATCTTCATATTCTGGATCGTCAGGGTGCTGAAATATATATATAAGTCAGTCAAATAGACATGAAACTCTTGATTGTCTCGATAGTCGTGCGGCATTTGATTTGGATGACCGTGAGATCATTGCCCGGATTGGATAAGTTTTATTGTAATTCTCTGTTAGGAAATTCTTAGTAGCCGCAGGGAATCAAGATGGTGGACTTGTCCGCAATGTGTGAGAGATATAACATAGCCGGGAAACATTGTGAGTAATTTAATTTGTCGTCTTCAATAAGTATAACCTATATATTTTATAATCCCTTTCCCATACTCTCAATCCGACCATTTGTAATAAAAATACTGATAAATTTTGCCTGCGAACGTTCTTTGTCTATTTTATTTATTATTTATTTTTAAAACGGCAACTCCTAGAAATAATTCACAGTCACACATACTGAATCTACTATCGTCATCGTCAGTGAGATGACTGGACAGGTACATACAGCGACGCATCAACCTAGACTGTTTGGACTTTGAACTATTATAAGTTGAACGCTGCGAATCGTGCGAGAGAGTGCGTTATAATTTTATGCTTTATCCTTACCATTACATCGACACCACTATGCACTGTCCCTTGCCGACAATTTTCTATTTTGTATGTAACTTTGGTTTTTTTTAAAGACAAGCCCTATGAATAAATACCTGTATCGCGGGAGACTTTATAAATAGACAAACAAAAGACGCAAAGAACAACAAGACTAAGAACAACCATTTGTGGATCACACAATTTTTCGTCTTGTGTGGGATTCGAACCCACAGCTCTCAGCACAGTGGCAGCGGCGAGGCAATCACTGAAACCAGTCACCATCCGCGCAGTCATGATAAATAAGTCTATGTTAGATAAGTATTTCTTATCTGCCATGACTCATAACACCACTAGTGGTAGATAAAACAGTAATAATGGTTACTGTTGGCCGTACCATGTCTCTCTTCCTGGCGATCTGCAGCATCCTGTCGAAGTCGATCTCCTTGGCCATCTCGAGCTGCTCCCACGCCTTCTGGTCCTCGGGCGACATGTCACATACTCGCTCGCGGGGCTGCGGAATATAACAATATTTAATATTATATATTATATTACAATATTTTAGTTTATGAGGCTGCTAAATAATAGACCTACTCTAAACTACTGATGTGCAATTACTGAAAAACATTTGAATCTACAAGTAATTTATGCATTTGATATTTTTAATTAATCGTTATCATTTCCTTTCTTAAAAAAAAATAGATTCCTGCCAGATGAGGCTACAAATTATTAGTCATTTTGTAAACTCCGCTAGACAATTCTTATGTTAGGAGTGACTTCTTGTCAGTTGTGTAATGGGTATGTTCGATCTTACGACTTCTCGATTGTTAGTCCAACACCTTAATCATTACGCAAAAATCAATCATTGATAATATAATTAAAGAATTTACAGTTACATGTCGAGTCGAATTCTGGTAACACAAATGCTAAAAGATTAAATTTAAATTAAATCATTCACAGATTTTTTAAATAATAATTCAAGAAAGTCGTATTTCGAATAGTCAGTGACAACCAGCGACCACAAAGGCCCTAGACGCCTAATAACAGGCGAGCGATGTCTGTCAACACATATGACTTGAAGATCTAATATAGGTCGCCACTCGACAATTACGAATTAGTAGTGACCACTTCTATGAGCCGTAAACACTTCCGCATCATTCAATTATGAATTGGTAAAATAAATATTATAATGGCCCCTGGTATAATACCTTTATGTGGTAACAACAGCTAGACTTCGAGTTACCGAAAAAATGGCATAACATTTCATCGGTAAGTTAGTAGTTACATAATCATAATTAGATTTATCTTCTGATTTTATTTATCGGAGTTCATTTTATACTGGTTATATTTGTAGGTGAAAACTGCAACAGCACAAATTTTGTCGCGCGCGTTGATGTCTTTGGTGTTTTGTCTCTTTCTATTAAACGTATTTTTTTCTCTATCTCTTTTCCTCTATAATGTGGTAAACATAACTAGTGATGCACCATATTCTATGACCAAATGTGTTATCGGTAGAACTAAAAACCTACATATTATTTTTACAAAAAGAAACATTGAAGAAAGAAGCGGTTTCATTGGCGAGGAACTCTTTCCCAATATAAGTAACCATCAATTCCACTCTGAAGTTACTAATAAAAATAATAAATGTAGTGGATTTGTCAATGAGTGTTATGCACAAATATATTTCCACACGGCTAGCATTTCTTACAAAGTCTGCTCAGCAGAAACACATTGTTGGGAGAATATATACAAAGTTAATACATTTCAAAAATGATTAGTACCTATAGTGGTGATTTGTATTGTACAAAAGATAGGGGAATTTTAATTCTCTCCGAAAATTTCTCTCTTACGGAGAGAAGGCCTCTGTTCCAGCAGTGGAAATATTATGGACCGATTTAGTTTGAATTAAGTTTTTTTTCTATTGATTTCGTTATTTTACTAATATTTAATATTATGGATCAACCTTTGAAAAACTATGTTATCTTTTTGAATTTAATATTTTGTTTTTAGTTTTTGCATTTTATTTTATTACTGTGTAATTAATAATAAAAAATAAAGATACCTATTAATTAAAAAATATTACGTACAATAACAATTTTAAAAAATATCGATACCGTCATGGTTTTATTTAAACCTGTCCCATCCCTAGTTCAGCGAAATGTCCTTTGTAGGGACCAATTAGAGCACAGTACCCCGTTCCTCATACCTCAGTTAGTTGCCAGAATTGTTTTGATCTATTAGATTAAGCATTAGGTGTCTAGTGGCTGTGTGGTCGCTGGTGACAACGAAGGGATTAATATTTGAATCCTGATTATCATGAGAGAGGTATTGTTGCGTAACAATTTAAATTTATTTTTCCTTTCTTGCTATCTTCTATGCAATAAATACAAATGTACAATAGTTTAAACATATACAAACAACAAAAAATATTTAAGGTTTTTGATGTTTGTATTAACTATACGTAAGTTTCACAAATGTTTATTTTGGCCGGTGTTGCAAACCTTCATCACTCTATACAGCGCTTTACCAAGATTACCACTTAAGCACTATCAATGTGAATATATGAATTTGTAATATTAATATTAAGGACATACCAGTTGCACTTTCTTGTTGATGGACGGGCTTCTTGGCAACGAAGTCGGACTGAGCTGATCTGGTAGAGCACCTTCAACGTCTTGTAGGAGAGACGAACGCTTGAAGATAGCTTCGAATGCTGCACGGATCCTGTAATACGAGTGAATAGGTATACAGCAATAGGCTCGCTTAAGCTTACATGTCGATTAAAATATGGTTAACGAAATGTGCCTCTGACTATACTTTTTGTGATATGATACTGTTACACCCAGTGCCTTCTCTCGGCATTGTGAGAAAGACTCGGCAGTTCCATCTAATAATTTATTACAGCGCCATCTATTTACGTCTTACGGAACTACTTCGTCGGTACGAGAAGAGTAGAGAGAACGCTGGCACATTCTCGAATCCTCGTACTGTTACGTACCGTGTATGACGTTGCTAGAGAACTTTGGAAACGTTTTAACCGCGTATAAAGGGGAAGGCCAGCGCTCGCCGAGTACTTTAGTACTTATTCTTATCTATGTCGCCGAGTCAGTTTACAATCGTAAGCGATCAAGTATTCATCGAAGCGAACGGAAGCGAAAATACTACGGAGTTTAAAGCAGTTACAGTGGAAAAGTGTAGTATAGTGTTTGTTGTTGTTTAAATTTAATTGTGTGCTAGAATAAAACGTGTTTAGTCGGTAATTTTTTTTTACATTCTTATCCCTCGAACCCAGCACGTAACAATACATACTCGTATATGCGTGGTAGTCTGAATGTAAGTAGGTACATAACTATGAAGTTGTTAAGAATATGTACTTGGTTATTCTTCGTGGCCGTGTTTAAAGATGTTTTTGTATAACCAAATCACTATCAAATTTTAGATGAATTAGAGGGAGTCTGTATCCAAAATACCAGTTTTTGGATTTATCATGTGTTTATTTTACCTTTGTGAAAATACCATGAATTTTGATACGGATTTCATAGTTAGTAGCTTAAAATTCATCTTGAAATTACGTTGCACTTAAATCCATTTAGTTGAACTGGAGATATGATACAAAATGCGATCTACACAACAGCGCGGCAGCGGGCCAATCTTAGTTCACGCTAACGTAGTTCTTTTCCAAAGTCATCACATATTGGTTAAGATTAGAATAACCTATCAATTGTTGGAACGAGACTAATTAAAATCCTACCATGTATCCGCCGGTGTACCGCTGCGACCCATTAGGTTAAAGAAGTGTCCTTACCTGGTCTCAGCCCCAGTGACGGTGGTGTATACTGACGGTTGAGGTGTGATGGGTGTCAGAGGAGCAGTGCCGGAGGCCAGGCCGCGTGTCAGGGTAAACGAGTTCGTCTTCTTCAAGATTGACTTCGGACGGAACAGCTGGCCAGGAGCTGCAGGCAAAGTATCAGTTGTAATGTTGTATTAAGTAGCAATGGTCACTAATATAGGTACTAAAAAAGGAATACAAAACAAGATTTATGTAATAATTATTCCAATGGCAAATAAATAATCAATCGGTTCATAATTAATATTATAATTATAATGTATATATTATATACATTAACATTATAATATATACTTAGTACAATTATAATAATGTCCTCCAGACCGAATTTTGGTCACGCGGTCAGTCTTAACAGGACTGGCCATCTGCGCAGGAGATAGTATAGCGCACAAGTGTGTGCGCAAACACAATTGCACTCTATGTTCCTTAACTCTCATGATCCGATGGGACGGTAATCCGACACGACCGGAGAGAGATCGCAGGACCAACGGCTTTACGTGTTTTCCGAGGCACGGGGGTGTCTAACACCGCCAACTTCCTAACTCCGGGCTGCTATTGATATTTCTTAACCCAACAACTTTTTGTTGGCCCGACCCGGGATTCGAACTCGAGACCTCATATACAGCAGTTGCATTCACTACCGCTGCGTCACGGAGGCAGTTATGTACAATTATTCTTGTTAAGAACTTATTGTTTATGTTGTTACGTAATATAAGTGTGTATCTGTTTGTTTTCCCCTAAAATCCTAATTAATATTATAAATGCGAATGTGAGTTTGTTTTTTACGCTTTCACGCCTTAACTACACGACCGATCATAATCAAATTTTGCATATACATGGTCAGGGGAACAGAAAAGGACATACGACCTTTCATCCGAAAAAAATACTGTTAAAAACAGTTTATTTTTTACCTGTTGGAATTCATTTTCGCATACCCCTCTGCGGGGGCGGGCGGAGGGATTATTTCGGACTCCCCGGGTTAAAAGAAAGATGTTGAAATGATAATGTACCTCCCGGAATACTGACTAAATCTACCACGGTGTTCCTCGACAAAACTGCTATCGACGCGGACGGGACCGCGCGAATCACTTACGCATGCGGTCGCGACCCCGCCGAGGTTTCGGCCCTCCGTATGAAACGGCAGGCCACTACACGATAAGACCTATGGAACATAACCTTACCTAACCTACATTTACGCTTGCCAAGCCGCGGGAAATAATTAAATAAGGCAAATGCTTTCAAATATAAAACTAAAACTAACCTTGAAATATGTAAACATACGTGACAAATTAATTATAAATTAATATAGCCTAATACAGGTTCTTGAATCATAAAATATCAGTTTCCTACAAAACAAGACAGTGAGAAAATGGATCGTGTAATCTTCGGGTTTGTCTGAGCCCACTGCGCTGAGTGTCGTGGGTTCGATCCCCAAATAGGACAAAAATTTGTGTGTTCTACATATAGTTGTTCGGAGTCTTGTTGTTCTTTGGGTCCGTTGTTTGAATATTTGTTGTTGCAAATCAGGAATAATTATTAGGCGAAGATTCGCCTTCTTATATAAAATGATTATTAAAAATATCGTTAACTAACACTAATTACTACTGCTAAATCTCAACTGAATAGTTCCCAAGTTCATGATTGATCAATGATTACCTTAGCATCAACGACCCACCGCTGTTACTTAACTATTGTTCAACAAACACTCAACGATATCATAAATGTGAGAATAAATTTTTGTTTCTTAATTACTTCGAAAATGCTTTACCGAATTTGGCACTATATATGTATTTCATTGAATAAACTAACTCAAAAATAAAAAAATCCTTCCGACGAGGATGGGATTCGAACCCACGCGTGCAGAGCACATTGGATTAGCAGTCCAACGCCTTAACCACTCGGCCACCTCGTCTTGTGACAATATTATACATATAAGCATTCTTGTAGAAAGAACATATTCAATAAAACAAATAAAACGAAATGAAACTAAGGAGAAATAATAAATACCTAAGTAGTTGTCAAGTTTTGTTTAGAGGTTTACGCGTGATTGACTAACGAACATCTAAACGTCTTCACAACTTTTAAAATTTATCATTACTAGATTCTTCCCGCGGTTTTGTTTGCGTAAATGTAGGTTGAGTAAGTTAATAAAAGTACTTTTTCTGGATAAAAGGTACCCTATGTCCTTTTCTGTTTCCCTGACTATATGTACATATGCGAAATTTCATGATGATCAGTCGAGTAGTTAAGGCGTGAAAGTGTAAAAAACAGACAAACTCACATTCACATTTATAATATTATAAGTAAGGAAGTAAGGATTCATAATAAACTGAAATCACCACCAAGACTTGTCCAGGAGGCGGGAGCCTGGTGATCTGTAACACAGGTTTATCCTACTATAGACACCAGCCTCTCACAAAGGAATGAGATTTGTTTAACCTGTATTGTATTAGCTACTAAGTACTTACCTTTGTGAAAGATGAAATAAATATATTTATTATCTTTATCTATATACAAATACTATAAAACTAGAAAAATCTACATTGACACTACTAATTTACGAAATGATTACTAAAATGATTAAAAGTATTGAGAAAAGTAAAAAAGGACGCACTGTTTACAAGATCACTGAAAGGAGCTTTATTGAAACGCCTTTGAATCGCCCAGGATACAACGAAGGACTGTGGATGTGGAACTGTAAGACCTAGAGAAACGCACAGGATATTAGGAATACGGGAAAAGGATAGAGGTGAGAGCAATTTGTTCTTTTTATGGCCTAGGTATTAGACCCAGCGACCTAGTGGCAGGCCTAGGTCAGAACAAGGCTGGCCCGTTTTGGTTCCTTTTTCATTATCCAATTTTAATTGCATGTCATAGATCAGCTTGCAGATTATGAATTTTGGGTCGAGCTGTTGAGAACTGCCACTGTAGCGATCTATCTGATGATCCTCTTTAGGTTAGTAGAAATAATACCATAAGATCACAACTAAGCCACTGTTTATTGCATAGTAAGGGCGAACAGGACAGTTGTATGCTGTTTTTTTAAATATTACCAGAAATGGTATGTTACATGACCTAGAGGCAAATTCGTCCTTTACAAATAACTATCGGTTAAAAACCTGCTGGAAAACTTCATTAGTGCGATTAAGGCTCTAGTAAAATAGGTTAAGATTGAGTACAGCGCCATCTATTGTCACCACAGCTGCGAATTGTCATTTGTGCCTAGGGGCCATTCATTTATTACGTAAGACGATTTAGGGAGAGAGGGGGGTCGACCATGTCTTATTTTTTTTACAAGAGGGTGGGAGGGAGTCTTGATAATTCTTACGTAAGATCACAAATAGACGCAAAGTTAAGATTTGATAAAGCGCGGGCAATCGCGCGAGTGCCGAGGTCCGCTCGGAAGCGTATAGGTAAACTATTTCCATGGCAACGTATCCGCGCTATGCGCACTGCACCTCCCAGGAGCTCCCCACTTGTGAACCAGACGTCACTTGTTTGCGTAAACGTTAAAAAAGATAAAAGTTTCCAAAACCAAATATTGGACAAAATAAGAAAGGTGAGTGGGTTTTGAGCCCATGGACTGAAAATATTATGTAGTAATAATATCCTAATGATTAAAATGATTCCATCCAGCATGATTGTAAAAGTTCCTAAAAGTTTTTACTTTTAAAAATAAATATCAAACCAACCAAACGTATATTAATTGTTTTCTTTAGATTCTTACGTAATAAATATTAAACAGGGGGAGGGGTCGGCCTATTCTTATTTTTCTTATTTAGGGGAGAGGGGTCAAAAACAAGCAAAAATCGTCTTACGTAGTAAATGAATGGCCCCCTATGCAGAATCTATCAAAACCTGTAGCGGATAAAAATTACGCATATTTTTTATGTCTATTTTATAATGCCGCACTCTTTTACCAAACGTTATTATCTGTTAAATTCCTACTATAGCTCTATAAATACTTACCGGGTATAAGTCCTCCTTGGTCTTTGGTAGTGAGGGAAGATCCTCTTGTCATACCGGTGCCAGGCACTTGTAACATATCGGGTGCCGGTGTAACCTGCAAACAATGGGCATTTTTATGTTACCAAATACTCCGAAACTCGCCATTGCTTATACATATGTAAGTATATTGAATCACAATAAAATAATTTGTGCACGGATTAGGCAGCGTTTGTTTTTTAAGTTCGTTTGAAGTTCTGCGAATTCGGTAATGACTATGACATGACCTTTCTTCAGAATCCAATAGAATAGTATAACTATATAAATATCTTGTTACATATATTTACGGGATTCAAACCAGTGACTCACGATCGAGAGAAACCGTAAATAGCAACAACAACTCACCTCAAACCTGGACGGTCTTCTAACTTTCTTCTTAGCCTCTTCATCTCGTCTTCTCATCTCAGCCTCCCTGTGCCACAAGGCCGCAATCTGCAGCCTCCTGTCTCTGCCTACCTGCTTCTCTATGACCTTCACCAGCTCCCAGCGGTGGATGGACCCGAGCAGCACCATGGATGCTGGACTGTCCACTAGTGGGAAGCTTTTTATCGTCTGTGGAAAAAGGCAAGTTATAAGATAAGATTTTGAACTCATTCTACGTCTCCTCCTTTTTTTTCTTTTCATGTGGTTAGTGGCCTGTTGTCAAGAGTTGTTCAAGCCGTCCGTAGGCCACATTAATAGGCATTCTACGTAAAACCCAATTATTAAAGTTCAGCCGGGTTCTTTGAAATTATTTTACACTTTCAGGCGAAGCGGAAGTAGTATATACGAAAACGAGGTATTTATATGCACGTATCCTGAAAAAAATTAGAATGGTCTTTGCAATAGCAATTAGCAATTGAATTTTGGAACATATATTTTAAAGTTATAGTTTGTACTCAAAATTAATTAAAAATATATTAAGAATTAAGATTTTGGATACATTATTTATCGGTAGCCTTTTGCTGTACATATTTGACAGCACGTTCCTGTATGACGGTAGATGTAAATTATAGTCTTAATTTATAAAAAAAGATTTCTGCACATTTGTTTAATGTTTAGCTATGCATGTTGCTGTACTTTACCTGTACTGTACTTTAATCTATGTATTTTCATTTGATAAATGCATGGCTCCTGGGAGGTACCTACCGAGCCAGGAGTATATCCCTTAGAACCACAAGAGCATAGTCACCGTAAACGCTACTATAATAATATTAATAATAATAATAATATTCTATCACATATACACAACACCATTTAGCCCAAACTAAGCAGAGCTTGTACTATGGGTACTAGACAATGGATAAATATACATAAATACTATTATTTTTTGTAAAAACATACATATTATACATAGAAACACCCAGACCAAGACAAACATCCATGTCCATGCACACAAATGTTTGACTTGTGCGGGAATCGAACCCGCGATTCCATGCGTGGCAGTCCGTTACACTAACCATTACGCCATCGAGTCGTCTACTATAATATAAGATCTATTGATTGTTACTCATTATTCATATTGTATGTAGGTACCTTGTTCTCCTTGAGCAGATCCTTCAGCTGTTGAAAGGTCATCCTGTTCCATATGTATTTTACGTCACGCACCATGAAGTCTTCCACGCATATATCGTACATACCTGTAAATAGACAAGCGTATCATAGTTACATACATAAATACATTATATACGGTACACGGCACGGATGCAGCAGTTTTTTAGTGGTTGTTTTGCTTCTGCCAGTACGGCTAGTCAATATCAATACGGGAAAACTAGAAACAGTTGCTCTGAATTTGGGTGTGCATTGTTTTTATATTTGTTAAGTACCCCCGTGACACAGCCCTAACTGCTAGTACGGGCGATTTAGGCTTACTACGATTGAAGTTCATTTGTACGTCATGAAACAACAAGGTCGATATCCCCTTGCAATAATATTATAACAGTGACCATTGCTCCCATTAACACGTATTATATTTAAGTCATGCGAGAGCAGCGATAGCTCAGTGGGGACACCAACAGACTGCAATGCAGAGGGTCTTGGGTTCGAACCCACGTCGCGCACCTCTGACTTTCGAAATTATGTGCGTATTGACTGCGATTATCGCCTGCTCCGTGCCTCGGAGAGCACGTTAAGCCTTAGGTCCCGGCTGCCATGAACAGCTATGGCAGTCGTTATTGGGGAAGTCGACACAAAAGATCCCACTGGGGCGAAGTGTCGCCGGTCTGTACTGACTGGCCCCCACATAAGATAAGATAAGATAAGTCATGCCATGTGTCAAGCTAGGAAAATCAACCTTAGCGATAAGTAGATCACACAGAAACTTTTGTCAAACCTGGTAGACCACTTTTTTGGCCGACTGTACCTATAAATCTCGAAGTAGGCAGAGGTATTTGGTTTCGCATACACACACACTTCATTAGCTATGGATTTAGATTATACGTTATAGTATTGCCGTCTAACGGACACAGTTTCCCGTTCAATGTTACTATTGAGAATTTCTAACCAAACAAGACTAATAACACGTTACAAGGCCCGGGAATATAAGACCTCATGCATAGCAGTTTCATTGTCTACCGCTGCGCCATCGAAGCAGGTTTGCCGTCGGAAAGGTAATTGCTTACAGCAACTGTGGTTATTAACCTCTGAGCCTTCTTAGAAGAGGTTAATGAAAACACTATGTGGGTCTGTGTGTCTGTCTGTTAGTGACAGTTTTTTAGTGACAGGTATAGCTCCAGAACTACTGGACCGAATGACTTGTAACTTGGTCTACCTTGGGGTCATCCCTCGGTCAAGTTTGAATATGGGCCCTGTGGGTCAAAAGACCCCCGAGATATAGGGGTCACAAGGTCATAAGGATATCCACCAACAGAGTGATTTGGAAGTCCAAGGGAGAGGCTTTTGCCTAGCAGTAGGACATGCAAAAAGCTAGTAAAAGAAAAATAAAAAGGTCACATGAAGCCGAAGAGGTTGAATCATGGGTTTTTACACTCATCTCGGTTTTTCCCTTTTTAGAAGACAATTCCTGCACTAAGTGTAAATCCTGTGTCGTGGGGGACTTTACTATCATTCAAACAACGGAGAAAAGAACACCCAGGCTCTGAACAACCATTTGTGTATCACACAATTTTTGGTCCACAGGGAGTGAACCCACAATACTCGGTGTAGTGGCAGGGGCGCGGGCGGGGCGACCACTTGAACCATGCGTCTAACCAATCAAATGTTTGTTCGTTTCGTGCACTTAAATGTTAAAGGCTTATACCCTATATGCAGAAATACATATCACACTCTTAATAAAACAGAGACCTATCTGAGTATTTTGGATCAAACTAATTTGAACTTTGTTGCAATAATTTAACACGAATACTTTATTAGAATTTATAGTCACAAGATTAGAGTTCGAATTGCCTTACTACCAAATTTCAAGTTAAATCGCTGTTTTATGTTTGTATGCGATATGTGTATTACACTGACATTTCACTAACTACAGTCGTGGAGTTTGTGTAATGGGGGCAAGCCTATTGTCGAAAACAGTTCCACACTCAATGTTGCTGCTAAGAATTTCTCAAACATTCTAATAACACCTTACTGGGCCGGGAACATGAGACTTAATGCATAGCAGTTTCATTGTCTATCGCTGTGCCATCGAAACAGGTTTACCGTCCGAAAGGTATTTGCTTACAGCTATTGTAGTCAATAGACACTAGCAATACCAGAGGTTTTCAAGAATGGAATTGTTGTTGTATCGTCGCAAGAGACAAAGATTACACTGGTTTCTTAAATATCACCCTAATTATCAAAATTTTTTTGAAAACACATCTCCCTCTGTAGTAATATTTCCTGTGTCGCAGAAGACTTTACAACCTTTTAAACAAAAATTTGAGGATCACACAAATTCTTGACCCTTGTGGGAATCGGACGCACAACACTTGGTGCGCCGGCACTGGCGAGGCGACCACTTCAACGTCATCATCAAATGTCATCCGTGTAGTCAATGAACACTTGCAATACGAGAAAGATTTTCAAGAATGGAATTGTTGTTCTGTCGTCGCAAGAGTCAAAGATTACACTGGTTCCTTGAAGAACACAGGTCCTTCTTAAGGATTGGGTTAATACAGTTAACCAATCACAACAGTTCACAAACAAACGATCTTCTGTGAATTTTGATGTGTCGCTATTTCGCCATACGGTATTAGAATCGTATGTTGCGCATCATGTTTTGATTAATTTTGACCTTTACTAAATCAAGGTTAACAGCCAGTTTCTAAAAGGCCGTGTCAAAATCAAGCTCATGTCAATCCGTGTAATACACCTCTGCCCCACCCCTTTGAGGTATGAGCGTGACGCTATGTATGTATGTACTTAACATTGTAAGTGACAAATACTGAACAGCTTGCTATACAGTTGATTAAACAAAATAGCTATTGCAGAATTAACTATAAATCAGCTTTTGTTTAAATCTTACACATATGTGTTTAGTAGGTATTGTTTATTAAGTAGTGTGCTAATTGACGTGAGAAGTATAGGACGAGGTGGCCGAGTGGTTAAGGCGTTGGACTGCTAATCCAATGTGCTCTGCACGCGTGGGTTCGAATCCCATCCTCGTCGGTTCTTTTTGAGTTCATTTCTAGATTTTCATGTATAGAATAATATATTATATAGCAAGATCGTTAGTAGATAAGTTATAATCAGTCTAAGATTCTAATAAACACATTTATTAGGAATTTAGTTCGTGAGTTAGATTTACATAAATGTTTTTATAATACTGGCGAAATAAGCGGCGGTTGCTCAATGGATAAGGCATTGGAGTTGCGATCGAGAGATCGCGCGATCCCACCCATTTTACTATCGACATAAACCCAGTCCTAACGCAAAAATTCTAGTTTAGCTGGAGGAGTAATCAAGAATACTTGTAAAGTGTAAAAAAAATTGATAGCAAGCCCTAAAAAAACTGTCTGTCTCATGGTAAGCGGTTACTATTATAGCCTATGTATGTTTCCTGCACCAGGAATGCCCTCTCAAGACGATCTCTAGCCACCGTAAAAAAACACCAGGGGATGGGACCTGCCCACCTCCGGACCAGTCCCCGGTCCGTGAGGTGGCATGCATGTTCCTACGCGCGCTTTTCGGTCAAGTTGTCTTCGTATAAAGGGACAATAGGACATTCTATTGATTGTGTTTATGTAGATAGTTTTGCGTAGGGGCTAAAACCTCAGTTATTCGCAAGTAAAATCGATTCGCGCGGTTTCGCTGACTTAGGCAACGTCGATAAACACCGTGGTAGGTTTAATCGGTAGGATCCGAGATTTTCCATCTTTTCCGGGTGAGCTCAACAAAACCTCTTCGCTGCCCCGCGAAGAGGAATAAGTAAAAGGCATACCTATCCTAAAAAAAATAGGGTATACGTACAAAATAGAAATGGCATCTAGCACGAATCCTGTCTCTGTATTTCTGGTAATTCTACGTAATGTAGCAACTCATGACTCACGATCATGAGCAATAATGAGATACAGAAATATTTAACTAAATAATAAGTACATACATTTTTATCGATTTAAAATAAAAAAATCGGACCAAAAAAAACACTATATTAATACGTAAAGTACAAAAATTTATATGGTAATCTCGCTATATCGCCCAAGGTCCAATCCCGCACGGGATATAATTTGTGTAATTTACAAATAGTAATAAAATAATCAACAACGACGAGGATGGGATTCGAACCCACGCGTGCAGAGCACATTGGATTAGCAGTCCAACGCCTTAACCACTCGGCCACCTCGTCTTGTTGATGTGCAACGAAACCTATCTCTACTAGAGAAGGTCGTACGCGTTAAGAGTTAAGACTGCGCCGAGCGTAACATGAGGTTGGACTGAATGACAGAGCTCGATATATAAATCGGCGCGCGGCCGCCATAGTAAAATTGTATGGAGGATTGGAAGTGCTTTTTTGATAATATGTATCTTTATTGTCAAACAATAACTTAAATATTTGGGACGGACAAATTGTAATATAACCATTTAAGTTTCGTTTAAGCTGTAAAATAGGATACATTTCTACTGTTATAATTTAAAAATAACTTAATACGAGCTTACGATTTTGCATTTATCGTGCAAATTTATGTAATTTTGTACGCGAAAATATTAATTATTTCAAGTTTTTTACACGTTCATTGTTATGGTAAATGTATATTTTATATTTGTATTAAACAAAAAGTGTTGATTTTATCAACTTAACTGCGATCGCCTGTTTTGGCACATTTCGCTCGGCGCAGTCTTAAAACGTGTACTAAGTCTTACGAGTACGAATACGTGAAAACACTGGTTCCATAGACTAGCTTCACGTATTTTCATGAGTAGGACTGAATATTTGTGTATAGGTTTAATCAAAAATGTTTAAATGAAAGTAATAGCAGTATTAACTATTGAAAACTTCCCTTCATACTATTACAGATTTAGGGCCGACAGCTTATTACATCATTAAAAATCACTCTGAGTGATTTTTTTAAGTTATAAGGTCTATTGTCATTGGATATCTATTATCTGTTATTCGATTCATTTCACTCACTCACGCAAGTGTCAGTCGAACGCGTCTTGCAAGGTTACGAGTATTAGGAGTTCAGTGAATTCAAAAAGTGTCTTAATTCTCACAATATTAGGCTGACTTTCATTTGGCATCAGCAAGCACCTCACTCAATGTCTACGTCGAACGCGTATCAGCGTATGCGTTCGTGTCTTGGCTTAGCGGTCTTTTATTACGAGTTCGGAAACTGGTGCTTCTGTTTGTGTTGGTGACTTTGCACTAGATTTTCTTGGTACTTCTAAATACTCGATACTGGTTTGTACGCAGACGAGGTCCTCATACGTCTTTGATGAAACCTAGTATTAAAACCTGTTGAAGTAAATACGCCTCATCTCTAATCTCTACTTAGATCTATATGTATGCAATTAAACTGCATATATGACATATAAAAATATTTAGATTATATTGTCACGATTTAAGTATGACGAACAAACGATCGCCCAGTTGCTGCCGTCGCGTTCGTTGTGGGTTCGAATCCCATGCTCTATGGTTATGTAATACAAAAAATATTGTTCTATTCACGGCCACCTTCATTAATGATAAACAAATACTGTTATGTGCTGTACAGTTTCTGTCTGCGTCTTCAACCGCGTAAATCTTACGGACACGGGTTAAAATTATCCTGTGTGTTAAACCAGGACGTGGCCTATTTGTATGACAAGTTTCTTCTATATTCGTTCAACAGTCTGATTAATTTTCTTAATTTTTTTATGTGAAAAGACATTGACTTTTCTCGATCAGATCGGAGACGTTCTGGACAAAGGCCAGGTTAAGAGCACCTTAAACCGGCGAGCGTGTATGAGGAATGTGATGAAAGTGAAGCCAGAGAAGTGTGTCAGGATCGTAGCAAATGGAAATCCGTAGTCTCTGCCTGCCCCTCCGGGAAACAGGCGTGAATCTATGTATGTATGAAAAGACACCGCCTGGTCTAGGAATAAATTATGTTTCGCGGGGGTTTTTACGAAGAATCAAACGAAAAACATATAGAACAATGCAGTCTTTGAACAATAATCTTCGAATTACACAAGTTTGTCTAGTGTGGATTGAACCCACAAGACTCCATGTAGAGGCAGTGGAGAAGCGACCTCTTAAAACACTACTCCATTTGTGGAATCGACTTTGACTATATGTTTAACAGCAAGTCCAAGGTTCAATCCCGTACAGGTCAGTAATTTGTGTAACTTACAAAATATAAGAACAAAATACCTTGTAGGTCAGTAATTAGGTAGCGTAATTTACAAATCATAATGAAAATAAATCTACAGTTATACATCGACGAGGATGGGATTCGAACCCACGCGTGCAGAGCACATTGGATTAGCAGTCCAACGCCTTAACCACTCGGCCACCTCGTCTTGTTGATGTGCAACGAAAACTAAATCTACTTAGATCTATATGTATGCAATTAAAACGCTATTATGGTCTATAAAAATATATAGATTAGATAGTCACGACTGAAGTATGCCAAACAAACTGACGGCATGGGTAGCGCAGCGGGCAAGCGGTCGACTCGCCGCTGTTGCCTCGCTAAGTGTTATGGGTTCACATGCCACGCGGGACACTACATTTATCTGTGTGATCGATAAATTATTGTTCTGTTCTCGGTTGTTTAATGATGAACAAATATTTATAAGGCAGTAGTTTCTGCCCGCGTCTTCGTCCTCGTAAATGTTACGGGCACGTATTACCGAGTTAAAATTATCCTGTGCGTCAATGGAGGACGTGGTCTATTTGTGTGATAAGTTTCTTCTATATTCGTTAATAGTCTAAATAAGTTTCTTATTTAAGACAACTCTCGTATTAGGAATAAACCTGTGTCGCGGCGGACTTTCCAAACAACGGACACAAAGAACAGAACAGAACTCAGAACAACAAATTGCGGATCCCACGCATTTGACCAGTTTGGGTATCGAACTCACAACTCTCAGGGTCGCGGCAGTGGCGAGGCGACCACTTAACCACTAAACCATCCATGCAGTCAACTTTGACTGTATGTTTATTAGTTAATAATATACACGTTAGTTTATTAGAAACCAGCTGATCCGCGCAACTTCGTGTGCTTCATATAAGAGAATTTTCCCCGTTTTTACAACATTCTTTACCGATGCTCCGCTCCTATTGGTCGTAGCATGATGTTATATAGCCTATATCGTAAATAAATGGGCTATACAACGCTAAAAGAATTTTTCAAATCGAACCATTAGTGCCTGAGATTAGCGCGTTCAACCAAACAAACAATTCAGCTTTATAATATTACTAGCGGACCAGAAAGACGATGTCCTGTAAACATGAAAAAAAAAAGCAAATCTAAACCAATCTCGAATCCACTTGAACGCACAAAAAATTTCATAAAAATCGGGCCAGCCGTTTAGGAGGAATTTAATTACAAACACAAGCACAAAGCAAATCTCGCATCCACTTGAACACAAAAAATTCATCAAAATTGGTCCAGCCGTTTAGGAGGAATTTAATTGCAAACAAACGCACAGAAGATTTATATATATAAAGATTATAGATACTAATGTCGTCACTATTGCTTGAATATATTTTTATAGTTCATAAATGCATTTTGATAGCATACATATAGATCTAAGTAGAAATAAGTTTCGATGCCTATTACCAAGACGAGGTGGCCGAGTGGTTAAGGCGTTGGACTGCTAATCCAATGTGCTCTGCACGCGTGGGTTCGAATCCCATCCTCGTCGGGATATAATATTTTAATATATTTTTTTAAATAATTATTGTTGCGTCTTTATTGCGGTTTTAGTACAAGTGATCTCTAATTTACGTGAAACGTAAAATAAGTTCCGATTTTTTATACAGCTGCTACCCCGCGGTTTCACTCATGTTTATGATTACAGCTTCGCTCTCGTGACTCGTAGCGGGATGCTATGTAGTTTAAGTTACTTCTGGTTGAAGTATAATTACTAATGATTTAAGAGGATTTTGAAGCACTACAGTAGTTCTTAATACATAATATAAAATAAAATATTATTGTCTATACATTTTTAATTACAGAACAAAGACTAATTAAACCTTATGTAACAAATTATTATGGAGATAAAACAAATAAGTTTATTGTACCTAATACCTAAGTATATTTAATAACATATGTAGATATGTTAAGAGAAAACCCTAAAATAAAACTAGTTTATTAAAAAAGATACTAATGGATACATTGTTGGATGGAATTTAAATACATATTAATACATATGTATTAATAATATAATATAAAATAAAGTGTAATTATAATGTTTCTAGTTAGTAAAAAGTAGTCTGCGTAAATAGAAATACCAATGATTAAATTATGTTCGGGTACTTTGAAATAACTACACTGGAACATTGAGACAACTACCATCTTAGTCTCCACGTGACCATGTCTGCTAAAATACTTAATAATTTTAATTTTATTAGCTAAAAAATTTGTAAAATTCGATAGTAGTAGTAGTAGTGTAACAGTTTCAAAATTATGTAATACAGTGATTAATAAACAACGTGATAAAATCCGTATACAGGGTGTCCGGTAATTAATGGATAACCTGGAAATGTCTTATAGTGGAACTGATGGCCGTTCAGAAAAAAATATTTTTTTTAATTACCATGTATAACTTTCTTGTAATACTACGACCATAAATGAATGAAATCCATCGGTATTTTGTTGTTTTATTATTAAACACTAATTATGTTAACGTAGCTTGCACTTTTTAATATATTTGTTTTTTTAAATATATATATTTTTTTTCTTTTCATTTTTTCTGAACGGCCTTCAGTTCTACTATAAGACATTTCAAGGTTATCCATTAATTACCGGACACCCTGTATAGTAGTTTAATTTTAATGAATAAAATTCGCGTAAACAGAAGACAATATTATTATAAAACGTATTATTATATAACTTATGTTATGTAGCAGCTTTCAAAGCGCGTAGCCGTTAAAAATTACCTTTGGTGAGTAGGTATAAAACTATAATCGGTCTAAGTAATCATTGCAAAGAAATAAACAACTTAAATAAAATTGATCGTGAGTCTATGCTAGGGTACCGTATTCAATTACGATCAGACCCCAAATTATAGGGATACTGTCATCGTTTAGATATAATTTCAGCCA
The DNA here is from genome assembly GCA_963675205.1 of Catocala nupta. Classification (NCBI taxonomy): domain Eukaryota; kingdom Metazoa; phylum Arthropoda; class Insecta; order Lepidoptera; family Erebidae; genus Catocala; species Catocala nupta. Next base: position 17,437,380 of record OY776104.1, read on the forward strand.
GTCGCTATGAGAACTTTACAAATCTAAGAATTTTCTCAAGTATAATTTTTTTAATGATACTACCCATTTCGTGACATTTCTCTGGCTAAATATTAATTACCGTGTAATAAAAGTACTTCTAATGTAAATCTAGTAAACTTCATCTTTTACATTTCCAGACCAGCCCTAAAAAGATACTAATAGAGAACCTAACATCACGTGGCCGACGCAGGAATCAAACTCAAGATAGATGAGACAGACAGAGAGACCAAAAAGAGTGGGAGAAATACCAAAAAGCTAAATTAAAATATTTTGTCTGACGCGGCAATCGAATCCAGACATACGCGACTACCGATACTATATCATAAAAGATTTATCTACCAACGACTCAATATAACAAAGAATCTAATCAGAGGCAGTAAAACGCAGAAAATATTTTGTCCGAAGTGGCAATCGAATCCGAAAACCACGCGATCATTTGATTTAAATTATTTTACGTAATATATATTATTTATCTAAAATTTCAACAAAATACCACTAATAGTTGGCCATATTATATTCTAAATATGTACCTACATCTTAATAGTTCTCAAAAAGTACCGACGAGGATGGGATTCGAACCCACGCGTGCAGAGCACATTGGATTAGCAGTCCAACGCCTTAACCACTCGGCCACCTCGTCATATACGAGGCGACGCGAATTACAAGATTCTATTATAAAATGCATTATATTGTGCATTATAATAGCTTTTTAAAATATTTATAGTGATAAACAATAATTTTATTTGCATAGTGTGAATTTTTATGTTGAAATGAGTATCTATTATAATTGTTGGATATGAATTGTTGTTATTGTTGTTGTTATTGTTTTGTTTATTATGGGGTAATATTATTATATTAGGTAGATATAGAGCATTTTCTGCCTTGTCCTTTTATGTAAACAAAGAAATAGGCGTAGTGGTTAGTGTAACCGACTGCCACGCCTGAGGTCGCGGGTTTGATTCCCGCACAAGACAAATATTTGTGTGCATGAACATGGATGTTTGTCTTGGTCTGGGTGTTTCTATGTATAATATGTATGTATTTACAAAAAAAAAGTATATATGTATGTTTATCCATTGTCTAGTACCCATAGTACAAGCTCTGCTTAGTTTGGACTAGATAGTGTTGTGTGTATGTGGTAGAATATTATTATAATATATAGTGCCCTTACTTTAGGTAAATTTTATTTTCCTGATTTTGTCAAATCTATTCATTAGACGAACAAATATACATTTAGTTGGAAAGCAGTAATTGTTTTTATGTTGTTTTTTATTGTACGTTCGAATCCAATATACAATCATTTGTATGCAACTTAAAAGAGTGGCCGTAAGTTTCTTGCAGGTTTCTTTTCATAGGCTCTCTCAACCCTTTGCTTGAACCTAGCAACTAACCTAAATGTAGCTTAACTAACTTAGTAAACTCACTAACCTATGTATTTTGACGTTCATAAGTGTTACTTTGTGACCTAAATGAATAAATGATTTTTGACTTTGACTTTGACTATAATACACAAATTATGGTTCTAAGTCTGGGTGAACTTTGTGCCTATTAATTGTATGTTTGTATTTTATAAATATCCCGAACACAGTTATTGACACCGGCGTAGAGAGCGGTGTTTTTAAAAGTAAAATACCACGATTGGCTGCAAACATAAGCGCAATTTTATTACACAGTACAAATGTAGCTATGTTTATAACAATATAAGATAATTTTGTATTACAAAATACTCGGCTTACCTAATCACCATTTGCGAAAATAATAATTTCGCTTACTTATCTTAACATTATGATAAGATAAAATGTTTGTCCATTTGTTTCTTTATACAATTTTACATATAATAGCAACATAATTTAGAATAATATCACGCACATTTATCGTATAGAGGTAGGCAGATATCATTGCAATTATGTTTAGTTTTTACGTAATAGAAGCGAGTCTATTGGAGTGTAAATGTTACCACATTGAGCAGCTACTGACAAAACACAAATAATATTGCTCAACTCGGATATTGAACCCGTTATTTGTGGCGCTTGTAATAGGCATGATGATTAAAAAAGATTTTAGTCAGTCTTTTAGATTACCAACAAATATTGGACACATATTTTTCCTTTGTCCCATAAACTAATAAAAATGAAGATACAATGTGTTAAAATTTCGTGTTACGTCACTGTTTGGTACAAATTTTACAAAACAGTGACGTCACAAGCCCTCACTCCCGAGCTTCAATGCGTTATATCTTGGTAATTTTTTATTGGTTTCTTATATTTTTTGGTAATCTAAAAGATAGACTATTTAGAATCACTTAGTTTTAGTCCTGTCATCATACCTATTAGTTTAAGACTACTGGACCAATCAAGCTGTGCTATATAGGTATATCATACTTATATTAAAATGTGAAATTTTCTGAAGATATTAGGACGTTTGTAACTCAAAACCTTTGAACGGATTTGAGTAATTTTGGTATAAATATAATAATAATATTCTACCACATAGGTACACACAACGCCATCTAGCGCATACTAAGTAGAGCTTATACTAGACAATGGATAAACATACATACATACTTTTTTTTGGTAAATACAGTCAAAGCCGGATATAATGACATTGAAGGGACCATATATCTTCGGACGTTACTTTCGATAGTTGTTATAAGCTATATACGCAAGTATGTACTCATATTAATTGTCATATGTATGTATAGAATTTTTAAATATGTATAATTATGAAGTTAGCTGTGCTTGCGGTTTCACCCGCGTTTATAGTTATTGCGTCACTCCCGTGGGTCGTAGCGTGCAATAGCTATCCAACATTAAATATTCAATTCGAACCAGTAGTTCCTGAGATTAGCGCGTTCAACCAAACAAACAAACAAACTCTTCAGCTACTATATGTATACGGATTTTATCCGTATATAGTAGTTTAATTTCAATGAATAACATTCGCGTAAACAGAAGACAATATTATGTAAACTCTTCAGCTTTATAATATTAGTATAGATGTGTATAGGTTATGCTTAAGAACTTGTTTTCAAATAAAATGACGAAAAAAGAAATAAATATGTTTATTCTTAAAAACCTTTTATATATATACAGTGTAGTCTAGTACTTAGCATAAAATATTCCTTCTTCGCCCTAGCCTTTTATTATTCCCAAGTCACTTGGGGTCGGCTTTTCTGGTCTAACCGGATTTGACTGGATATCAGTTTTTACACGGAGCGGCTGCCACCTGACCTCCGCAACCCGAAGGCTTACGATACCCTAAGGCTAGACCAGTGTCAAGATATTATAGGGCACTGACTTCCCAATAACGACTGCCATAGATGTTCATGGCAGTCGGGACCGACGGCTTAACGTGCTCTCCGAGGCACGGAGCAGGCGATAATTATTGTCAATCAATACGCACATAATTTCGAAAAATCATATAACTTCCGAAAGTCAGAGGTGTGCGGCGTGGGTTCGAACCCGAGACCCTCTGCATTGCAGTCTGTTGGTCTCCCCACTGATTGATATAGATTGGAATAAGTTAAATTTTTAATAATTAAATTGTTCGTATTTTTTCGTTTTGCTTGAACTAGTAAAACGGTAGTAAGTAACGGTTAGTCGCTGAAACCGATAAATATCGATAAAGTTTTGTCGTTTGAAGCGATATTTCGCTGTATCCGATGTTGTTATAAGCGGTATGATTACATAATTGTTTATACATATAGGGATTCGGCCGGGACCTTGCCATTCGGTGGTAATAACCGATCCGTCGTTATAAACGATGTCGTTATATTCGGTTTCGACTGTATATACATATTATATACAGAAACACCCAGACCAAGACAAATATCCATGTTCATGCACACAAATGTTTGACTTGTGCGAGAATCGACCCCGCGACCTCAGGCGTGACAGTTGGTTACACTAACCACTACGCCATCGAGGCCGTTAACCCATTCCTGAATAATAATTAAGATACTTTTTATCCCATAATGCGGTCCTATGGGATCTTAGATTCTGCTCACGAGATGTCGTGGGCAGAATCTAACATCACACTAGATATCATTAGATGGTTAGGCCATTGTAAATGTCTTTAAAAGAACTGATTGTATTCCACGGTTGGCGCGAGGGTTTAGGTAATCGCATCGCTAAAAACTAAGCGTCAAATTTTGTAGATACGTTAACTATCTTTACACAGAATAAGATGTTCTACAAATAGTTGTTCCTAGTGTGTGTGTTTTTGTAACCGTTGTTCCAATGACTACGAAGTCTCTCGAGAGTATGATCAATAGTACTGTAGAATTAAACCAACTGTATTTAGCTATTAAATTTACACCGGAAGGCATTGTTTTTCTGGTGTATTTTTTATAGCGAGAGTTCCAATCCAGTCTGAAAAGCGTCAGATGTATACTGAAATGCAATTTCATGTTTACATTTAAAGTTTTATTTAATTTAGGAGAATATCATTTGTGATGTTATGTCAATGAGACTAGATCGGAACTTTATTTTAATCAATTTTTACTAGAATTAGTACTTTGCTCTGACTACAGCTTATGTGGACTAAGGCACAATCAGAATGAATAGCATCCATAATTTTACTGATTAAATATTCTTTTATTAGTAAATACTTAGTACTATAAATCCTCTTGCGTAAATATCGGCCACAGCAGGCAAACTTAATGGAGACCAACCACAAGGCAAGTTTCTTGAAACAAGTAACGTGCTCTCTTTAACTTGTTGTAACGTACAGGAATCCTAACTAATATTATAAATGCGATTCAAAGTTTGTTTGTTATTTGTTTGTTTATTACGCTTTCACGCCTTAACTACTCGACCGATCATCATGAAATTTCGCATACACGTTGTCAGAGGAAGATTAAAGGACGAAGGGTCCTTTCCATCCAGAAAAATACTGGACAGTATTTTTTTGGATGAAAGGCATCCTTTTCCGAACTTAACCAAACATTACATTTACACAACCTACAACCTACATTTACACAAGCGAAGCCGCGGGCAACGTCTAGTATTTTATATTATTACTAGCTATACCGACAAAGGATCGCCTGCACCCACGAAAAAAAAAGAGAAAAAAAAGCAAATCTTAACCATTCTCGAATACAAACACGCACAGAAGATTTATATATATAAAGATTATAAAGATAAACACACAAACAGCTTAGTAAGCTGATGCATGTGTACCTTCAATTTCGAAGAATTCATCGAGTCTGTTCTTGAATCCCACCATTATAAACTAATTCGAACAATACAAAAATTCCGCTACAGGTACCGCTCCGCCTCCAATGTCTATGTATGGCGTGCTTAAAGCATTTTAGTGACGATGCCTTTATCACATCTTGAAGGATTCGGTTCCACGCTGTGACTACTTGGTTTGGTAAGAAATGTCAAGGAGTTCTCTTAAGGAGATGTTCTCGATAGTTGTAAAGAGCGACCCATAGGTGATTTAATAAGACAGTACAGTTTCTGGGTTCCAGATATATCGCAGTACTCACTAAGTATTTTATGTCTCTATAGGTCTTTCCTTGTTTCCAATTTTCTCCTCAGTTTTTGCTTTAGTATAACACTTGCTTCTAGAAACTTGCACCGTATAAACGGCCCTTAACTTATTAAGTGGTAGCCTGTTGCGGCACACCGACGACCAGAAACAATAGGTTTTCAATTACGTCAATGATTCCAACAATTGATAACTTTACACCACGTTGTTGCTCAAAATTGTTGACAGAAATAATAGGGGTTTTTGAAGTTTCCGCTTTGTATGAAGAAAATAGATAACGTTTTGGTTTTCATACGATATCATCAATATTTTTTTCAATGGCCAATTTGAATTCTATATTTTTCATTATGTGTAGTTTATTTAGGCTACTATGGTTTATCTTAAACTAACAAAAACATCAACCATCATGTAATGGCGAATTAACACAAGGAATTTGAGCATGCACCTACCGATTTAACTTTAAATATAAATTGTATAAAAAGTTATTGATATTTATCATTAACTAGCTGTTACCGTCGACTTCGTCCGCATGGAATTTAACAAATAAGTATTGATCACTTTTGCGGAACACAATGTTTTCTAAAATAAAATAGCCTAAGTTACTCCTTATAACATCAGCTATCTGCTAGGGAAAGACCCGTCAAAATCGGTCCAGCCGTTACAGAGATTTGTCAGCACAAACAGATAGACGGGCAGAGGGACAAAAATATTTAAGTTTGATTTTTTGGTATAAGTACCTACCGTATATACATACTTTCATATGCATTTCATAAAAAGCTGGTATTTTGACATTACAAACAGACACTTCAATTTTATTTATTTGTATAGATAATCCCTGTTACATAGTCTATTCTCGAAATAAAAATATTTTTTTATAATAACCATGGCACATTGAACAGAAACCACAAAATTAGATATAGGACATTAGTGGCAACTTCATAGTTAAATACCTAATATCTAATTATATTATATTGTTAACTTATTGATATCCATCTTATTCTTATTCTTATTGTGTTATATGTATTAGCAACCGTGATTAGATTCTTATTTTATGTTGTTAACATTTAAATAACTCATATGGTGTTTACCTATAAGTAAATGTTACACAATGTTTATTCTATAAGTTTGTATCAAGTGTAAGTAATTGAGTATACAATTGGTGATGAACTAAATAAAAAAATATACTCACGGCTAGCCGAGGACAAGAGGTCTGGCAGGTAGGGCAGTTTCTTGATGAGTATGATGCTGTCGAAGCACGACGGTTGCAGGAGTGAGGCGGTCGCGTTAGCTGCCAGCACTGCCGACATTATAGGAAGCAGATGGGTGACCTACAACATACAGACACTAGTTAGAAAGCGAATCAATGCTAATATTATAAAGAGGATTTTTCTTTGTTTGTTCTTTTTAAGGATTAAGCTCAAAAAGTAATCGATCGATTTTAAAATTTCTTTCACCATTAGAAAGCTCTATTATCATCGATTAACATAGATTATATTTTATTCAAAAAAGGTACGGTTACGAACATAATCTAATCAAACCTACTTATAGGCGAGTAAAACCGCGGGCAAAAAGCTAGTAGGTATGTACAATCATATTATATAATTACTAGCTGACTCGTGCAACTTCGTCTGCTTTATATAAGAGATTTTTCCCGTCTTTGTAACATTGTTCATGGCTGCTCCGCTCCTATTGGTCGTAGCGTGATGTTATATAGCCTATAGCCTTCCTCGATAAATGGGCTCTCCACTAAAATATTTTTTAATTCAGTTCTGTAGTTCCTGAGATTAGTGCGTTCAACCAAACAAACAAACAAACTCTTCAGTTTTATATTAGGATAGATGGCGTAGAGATTTAAGCGGTCGCTTCGCTACTGCCAATGCATCAGATGTTATGGGTTTGATACCGCAAAATTGTTTGATCCACAAATACTTGTCTCAAATCTGGTTCTCCTTTGTGTTCGGTTTTGCTATGTTTGTTAAGTCCTCCGTAATGTAGATATTATTCTTAGTGCGAAATGGAAAATAATTCTGCATTTATAACGAGATGGTTGTAAACCTAGTATTCAACGTCTTCGTCTTCATGTGAACTTTTTTATTTATTTCATCAGCTTTTTGTAATGTCCTACTGCTGGGCAAAAGCCTCTCCCTTGGACTTCCAAATCACTCTGTTGGTGGATATCCCCTGACCTTATGACCTTGTGACCTCTATATCTCGGGGGATTTTTGACCTACAGGGCCCATATTCAAACTCGACCGAGGGATGACCCCAAGGTGTCTGCACACCAAGTTACAAGTCAATCAGTCCAGTGGTGCCGGAGCTATGCCTGTCACTAACAGACAGACACTGACCCAAATAATGTTTTCATTAACCTCTTCGAAGAAGACTCAGAGGTTAATAAGGGGGATGATTTTAAAATTCCTTTTGAGTGTAGTTATTTTATTATTTTATATAGATTTTACGGCACTGTTTATTTTAAAATCTCTACTTGTACATAATTTTGAAACCGTCTCTATTCCCCACCTCCTGAATAAACTCGAAGGGATGGGAATACGTGGACACGCGCTTGAGGTCTTCAAAGATTACCTGTCTGATAGAACGCAATGTGTCAAAATCGATTCTATGGTGAGTGACGAGAAGACTCTAACATTTGGAGTTCCGCAAGGTTCAATATTAGGCCCTACTCTTTTTCTGACATACATTAATGCCCTTTGCAAGCTCCCTCTTCTTAATTGCTCTATATATACATACGCCGACGATACAGCCCTCCTTGTCCACGGTCGTACCTGGCCTGCTACTTTTAAATTGGCGAAGCAGGCACTTAATAATGTAATGAGCTGGTTAACTGCTAACCTCTTAACACTAAATGTCCCAAAAACAACCTACCTGACTTTCTCGGTGTCATCTGCCAGCCAACCCTCACTAGACTCTTTCCAATTTAAGGCCCATTCCTGCACAAATAATCACTTTTCTACTCTGTGTGATTGCCCATGCCTGTCTAAATCGAGCTGTGTCAAATACCTCGGTGTTTATATAGACAATAAACTAAACTGGAAATCTCACATAGACAAGCTTACTGCCCGTGTGCGTAAACTAATCTACATTTTCAAAAAGTTACGATATTCCGCTGAAATGCAGACTTTAAAAACAGTTTATTTTGCTCTATGCCAGTCAATTCTAAGCTATTGCATATCAGTATGGGGAGGGGCGGCAAAAACTTATTTACTGGATCTGGAACGGGCACAAAGAGCTGTACTCAAGGTTATGACCTGTAAACCATATAGATACCCGACGTTTACACTCTACGAGGAATGTAAAATACTTACCGTGCGGCAGCTTTTTGTTTTCCATACAGTTGTTAAAAGACATGCCTCTCTAAATTATGATCATAGCAAACTACAGCGACGACGGTCTAAGCAAATATGCCCAGTACAGAAATTCAGAACCACACTTTCGAGAAGACATTATCAGATTATCGGGGGTCACCTCTATAATGTCATAAACAAAGCCTGCAATATATATCCTATATGCAAATACTTTTGTAAATCTGCTGTAATCAAGTGGCTTCTGACCAAAAACTACACTGAGACTGAAGACTTATTAACCTTGTCTGTCTTGTAGGTAAAGGGTCACCATATATTGTACATACACGCACACACATACATACATACATACATACATACATACACACACACACATAGACGCGCGAGCGCGCGCACACTCATACACGTAAGCATACACGTACAAACACACACATCCATAACACACGTGAACTCAAACACATACGAGCGCGTACTCGCGCATAACTATTGTAAGTATGTCCCAATTGCATGTCTGCCACGTTCGATGAACAAAAATGTGAATTCCTTTGTGAGGGCGCTGGTACCCATAACACAAGTTTAATCTTATCTTGGGTACCAGAGTTCAATGCAACACTTCTATACAAAAATTGTTTTATTGTATTTATGTCATTGTGTTGTGGCTATTTGGAACAATAAATTATTATTATTATTATTTAAATACTACTGTTTTAAACGTTTTAAATTTTAAACTATATGGGTTTACACTTTCCTTGACATTTCGGTTGCTTCTATGTTTACATGGACACTAAGATGGTGGTCGCTCCAATGTCCTGAAGTGTGGTTATTTCTACGTAAACGAACATAATTCTCCGTGACGATGGCTAAAGAACAACCGGAACTTTCAAAATTATGCAAAGTAGGGTTTTTAATTAAACAACACGTTCAAATCCGTATAAATTATTTTATTTAATGAATAACATTCATGTAAACGTAAGAAAGACAATATTGTAGTTATTTTATTTTTACACCACTAACAAATGGAGGAATTTTCAAAGAAAGGTTTTCTCTCAATTTGGTGTAGGTACGTTAAATATCGAAGTACCTTCATCTTACTAAGGACCGCAGCCAAGAACCTTAATGATGTGTTCTAGCATTAAATAGAATTCTATATGTACCATATAGTGCTAATATTATAATAAATAAAAAATAAATAAATAATATTATTATTAACTAGATTTTTCCCGCGGTTTCACCCACGTAAGTCATGAGGGAATATCGGGATAAAAAGCCTATGTGTGAATTCAGATCTCCAGCTATCCACATACCAAGTTTCATCGTAATCGGTTCAGTAGATTTTACGTGAAAGAGTAACAAACATCCATACATAATATTAGTATAGATATTATAAATGCGAATGTGAGTTCGTTTGTTACGCTTCCATACCTTAACTACTCGACCAATTATCAAGAAATTTCGCATACACGTTGCCAGGGGTACAGCAAAAGGACATAGGGTACCTATCAACCAGGAAAACAACATTTTCTCGAAGGATAGAAATTCATATACAACCTTGATTAAACAGTGAGGCTTTATTTCTATCTACATATAGTATGTACCACATACAAGCTCTACACCACATTTTAGTTCAATAGGCACAGTAGTTTAGCCACAGGATAGATTTTAATCTTGTATCTGCCCTAAAAGCTGACCGAGAGTCTAAGCATAGGTATCTAAGGTCATGCACCTTACCTTAAAGCGATAAAAATGTAGGAGACGTTGCCGCTCTGCCGCCGCAATTGTTCCGGGACACCCGTGACATCAATATAAACAATAATAAGAATGCGATGTTGCTGTTTTGTTATGCAGGTGACCACAACGGTGCAAATGGTATTTGCGTATAATTTTGTTTAAAAATGAATTTAATTTGTTTGATAAAAGTGATTTACTATTTTTATCTTTATCGAGTTTTTAACAGTTTCGAATTAACACTAAACCCATATGGAATACTCTGTCCATTTTCATGTCCGTGGATCATAGCAACCTTTTAAAAAATTTATATTAACGCGAGCGAGGCTGCGGGCAAAACTTAGTATGGAATAAGATAAAAATGGTCAGTACCTGTCCAGTCATCTCACTGACGATGACGATAGTAGATACAGTATGTGTGACTGCGCCCGTGAATGCTGCCGCTCCAACCACTGCGTAACCACCTGACAACAAACACATACAGTCAGACAATTTATATGTATATAGTCAGATTGCAATGATGGTATAGTGGTTAAAATCGTCGCTTCGTCAGTGCACCGAGTATTGTGGGGTTTGACACCCCACAGGGACAAATATAATTTGTGTTCCACAACTACTTGTCACGGATAACCAAAGAACACCAAGACTGAGTCTGGGTATTCCTTGCGTCTGTTTTTTTAAAGGTCACTCCCACACTAGTAAATTTTTTTGTGTAGCGAGGGACTTGATAAACATTCAAACAACGGACGCAAAAAACTTCCAGATTTGACACAAGTATTTGCGGATCACACAATTTTTTGTCTCGTTTGGGATTCGAACCCACTACACTCGGCGCAGTGGCAGTGGTGAGGCGACCACTTAAACCACTACCAACATTCCGTCTTTTCTTCTTCTTTTCGTGTGGTTAGTGGCCAACCTGTTGTCAAAAGTTGTTCAAGACGCCCGTAGGCCTCTGACATGGCTCAACGACTGCTGTCAATTTGGCAACAGCCGGGGCCGACTTTTTACGTGCCCTCCGAAGCACGGAGACGCTCAGATGAAATACCACTAAGCGGTCACCCATCTATAGACTGACCGTAACCAACATTGCTTAACCTCGCTAATCGTTTACCGATCAGTGAGTGCAACTGGCTATGAGCGCCTCGCCTCGCACAGGAATTAATTCCAAGTGCAGGCGTTGTCTTTTAATGAAATAAAGATCAATTAATTATTAATTTATAGAGGTCACAAAGTAGCACTTATGAACGCTATAAAGAGTTACACATGTATAGCTTTAAAAGTGTAGGCATAGAATCCAGCTATGTGTTAAATCACATTTAAAAGTAAGCGATCTTATTACCATTGACTAGGCACATTGCCAAACTTCGTGTTGCTGCTGACAATTTACCAACACAAAAACTCAGAAACACTTTCAATTGTCTGTCTTGACAATTGAACTTGTGACCTTACAATTGGTCGTAAAACAAACCATCAATCTGGCCCAACGAGCCATCAGTGTTATCAGTAACAGTAAGTATGTTCCAGAAGAGAACCTGGGACCTTATAATCGGATGTCAACATAAACGGAAATTATACCACGGCACCAACGAGCCATCAATCTTATCAGTAATAGAAAGCACGTCCCAAAAAACTCACCAGGCAATATCTTCTGTATATGACCACCATAAGCAACACCGAGCGGGCAGAAGTAATGCATAAGTTCTCCAGTCAGCCTTCCTAGAGAAGCTCCCATCTTGAAGGCTGGTACGAAGATACCGGCCGGTACCGGTAGCGTACATGATACCATACTCAAGAAGTACTGCAACAAAAAATACTTATTATACTAGAATTCATATGCGTTTTAACTATTGAGTCCAAGCGGTACACTGGCGGCTAGATACAACAGGTTTTGAATTATGTCTGAGTAGAGTAAAAAGCCTATTGACTGCCTGAGTGTTATTATTTACTCCGTGTCAAATTCTATCAATATCGGTTCAGTGGTTTAGCAGATAAAGTAACAAACATCACTCTTTGTAATAAGGCTGCGCCTTACAAATTTGTTTATCATTTAATACCTTAATATATTTTAAGTATTCAGGTATAATTTTCTAACAAAACTTCGTTTTAAAACAAAACAGTTATTGTATCTATAAAACTTATCTGTAATAATATTTAAATCACTTGTTCAAATAAAAAAAATGATAAGTAATGCTTTGTGGAGCCTAATTTCGCATCAGTAACAACGAGACGAGGTGGCCGAGTGGTTAAGGCGTTGGACTGCTAATCCAATGTGCTCTGCACGCGTGGGTTCGAATCCCATCCTCGTCGATAACTTTTTGTTAATTTTTGTAGAACAAAAATTTTTTATTTGTGTAAATTTTCAAACTTAATTGATTTGTTGTTGTTAGTTTTTCAATATAGACCCTGAAATAGCTATTTTCATTATTTATTGTATGAAATAAATTAAATTTATAATTATTAGATAAACACTTGTAAATTAATTACATCAATCACTATAATGTCGATTTCTACTTTATTACATCTATAGCTCTATTTGTTGTACTTCTCTTCTATGACAATGGCCATGTACCGGTAGACTATCTTTACTCTATAATTCTTCTGGAAGAGTATACTTACAACAGAAAAGAAGAATATGATAAGGCATCCAAAGTGGTCCACTTCAGGCGTGTGCCAGTGAGATACGATAGATGCTTGTTCCGCCGTCAGTTCGTCTGTCCACGTGAAGTTTGAGAATAGGGACAGCACCTGCAATACAAACATAATGTTAGAACACTTGAAAACGCAATTAAAAATAATATAGATTTATTTTATTTATATTTATTTTATTCAGTAGGTACAAAAATCCAGTTACATTTGTCCAGAACATTTGCAATAAACAGAACGTACTTGTAAGTTCACATTAGCTTTAACTGACAAATAACTAACACAGAGGTTTAAAAAAGCTTGGGTACAGTAATAAAATCACAGCTTTTTGTAGTCGAACAGAAAATATTATGAATCTCGTATATCAATCAAATAACTTCGGTGTCGGAGATTCTATCTTGTGTTTCTCAAACAAATTAATGTACCTATACTTTTATGAGAAATAATAACGTTTAAAACCAGAAACCAGATCTCATTGCCAACGCTTGGATCCCGGGGCTCAAACCGGGGATCGAGGGAGTGATTGGACTTCCATACTTACTCAGCGTACGAAACGCAAGAATACAAAAACTGTTATTAAATTTCGAAAGTTTGTTAGATTATTTCCCGGTGAAGCTGAAAGTAACAAATCTTTGCTACCTATAAATTGTTATTATTATTTTTCTAGTATAATATATAACGAGGTGGAGGAGGTGTGGTGCGAGAGGCAGGGCATGCAATTTTTACTTATTGTAATTATTCAGTGTACAATACACGATGGAAACAACAAATAATAAATTTATGCAATTTTCTCGTATAATATAAACTTGAAGTGCGATTTTTTTAATACCAAAAAAAATAATGGACGTTGTGTTATTTTATTCCAAATGCAATCTATAAAATAACTTTGATGGTGTGAAAAAGATAACGTGAGTGATTATCCAAATAATTTACTTTTTAAACAAGCATAAATATTTTAGTTTTATTTCGATAGTTTTTAGCTAGCTTGCCTAGTTTCGTACTCATCAAGGGCATTTCTTAGGTGCGACATGAAGCATGATACCCGAAATAAAAAAGGCAATATATAAAAATTTTCGGGACCGTATTTCCATTGACCCAAAGACAGTAACATTGTTGAAATTGTTTTCAACAATGTTACTCATTAATTTTCTAAATAAAAATGTATGAGGTGTTTGTCATCGAACCGAATCGAGTTTGAAATATGTCTCAAATATCACTGAGCCATAATGGCATATGGCTTAACTTTGTACATCAGATCAATTTCGATTAAAATTGATAACTGTTAGATAAATATAATAACGCGAATAAAATGAAAATTATAAAACAATTAATAAAAATTACCAAACTAGCTCCTGATTACTAAAACAACCCATGAAAGAGCCCGTACTGCCGCAAAAAAAGACAACGAATTAATATATTACATAATTATTAAAATATACTAGTATTTCCAAAAATAATAGATTCTATGTATCTTCTACGTAAATTAGCTAAAATCCAAAGAGCCATTTAGTTTACAGAGGGCGCCAGAGAAATAAACAAACACACATACACCCGATAAACTTTCCCTTATTTAAAGCAGAAGGGTAAAAAATAAAAGTAACCCCTTTTTATAACAAAGACGGTTGTCCACTTACCGTCATACTTTGCTGGAAATTTAAAAGCAACGAGTAAGTAATAGGTGGTTCAAAGACACTCACAACCTTACATCTAAACTAATAATACACAGGAAGATTAGGCTTAGTTCAGTAAACGTTCGTAGTTTTTATTTTCATATTGTTATTCTTTTAAAATCAAGGTAATAACTCTAAGTAGCCCATGGATGCTAGTAACACCAATGGTATAACTACGAGTACTGGAACCAGCCCAATCTTAAATACCCCACCTTAAAAACCCGGGAACCAAAATCCCTAAGCAGGAATAATGGATAGTGTCTAAATGATTAAGTTCCGGCTTTTAGTTCAGATACTCATCATCCTATCTTTAAACTATATCGACTTGTTAAGTAGAATAAAAAGTATCAATTTCAGATAATCTTTAGCCCCCTTAGAAGCAATTGTCTAGTGGGAGACTGTTGAATAGTTACTTGATCTCTGACTTTCTACAGTTATTCGCGTAAGAATTGAGTAGCAGCGGAACACCAGTGGCCAAACATTAAAGGCTTTCAATGATATTTGGCATTCTAAACATTGGCAAATTAAAAGTGAAGGAAATCCTGCATGTCTGAGAATTCTGCATAATGTTCCCGAATATAGAAAGTCTGCCAAATTACAAAGTACCGGATTGGTGGACTATGGTCTGTCCCTACTCACACTGAGAAGAGGATTGTGCCCAGCAGTGAGCTAGTTCCTGAACAAGTACATCATATTATCCCTATTGTATTTGTTCCTTGAACTAGCAACGTAGTGACTCCTTTATGAAAAGTCGCCTAAATTTTAACCCTACTGTTACAAGCAGATTACGATGTTAAGGTCAGGACGTACTAATAATATGACAACTTAACTGTAATTATAGAAGTAGAACGTACCTGTTCTTGGTTTCCAAGGTCAGCAGCCATGTACTTGCCAATGCCAGGGGGGAAGAGTATTGACATCACCACCAGAGTCACGAAGCCAGGGTATATGAAGCGGCTGGAATTAATACGTATTGGTATTAATATGAATTGTCTCGTTTGTCTTGAGGCATATATTTATAGCTGGACGTGAGGCCATAGGGAATATCCCGATTTGCACAATGTTATTTATTGGTTTTCTTAGAAAATTGACCGTAGTAGCACGGAAGCTGTAAATTAAGCATTCTGCAATTTTTTTGTAACAAGAAATTAGATAGTGAGATATTCTAGAAAATATAGTTAAAATATAGTTTAAAAAGCAGCGATAGCCTAGTGGAAAACCGTTGGACTGCCACGCAGAGGTCTCGAGTTCGATCGCATCATCGCGCATCTCTGACTTTTCGAAGTTATGTGCTTATTAAATAGTTAATTATCGCTTGCTTTAACGGTGAAGGAAAACATCGTAAGGAAATGTGCATGTCTGAGAGTCCTTTATAATGTCCTCGAAGATATGTAAAGTCCGAAACGCGCAGTGGGTCAGCGTGGTGGACTATGGCCTAACCCTTCTCACACTGAGAAGAGGCCCGTGCCCAGCAATGGGATGGTTTAATACAGGGCTGATATTATTATTATATATATATATTTCAAAGTTCTGTAAGATATACTAATTTAATAAATTGAATAAACGATAGTTCTATAAACGAAATGTAGGTCCTTGCAACCTAACAACAGTTGCGGGATTGAAGCCAACTCATTGTATTTTCCATTTGATATTTTTTTTTATTACCAAGTCAGGTTTTGTTGAAGGCAATAACCATAATACTAATAAATAACCCATATTATGCGTTATATAAAAAGGAAATAAAGTATTTCGCGTTCGGCCTCGTGTTTCTGAACAAACTACAGTAGAACTCTAATTATCCGAATCAATTGGAGCCAGAATAGCCATAATCGATAATTCGAATAATTGGCTTTTCTCGAAAAAAGGGTATGTACGAACATATGTGTTTTCCAATTATACGAATCAATTGGGGCCAGACACTATTCGGATAATGAAAAAATTCGAATAATTTTTTTTATTGAAAAAATGGTATGTACATACAACAGATGTGTATGTTATTTCAAAGAAATATAGCTTATTTTTGATCACTATATGCATTTTTATTTGAAATTGAACGAAATTGCAACCCATAAACATGTTGCATACGTATTTTCATTTTCTCATCTCCCAATAATGTTTCCCAAAAGCAATTTTGATAGCTGGAATTCGGATAATTCGAGTTCTACTATATTTATTCGGTTATGCGTTCTGTCATTAAAAGTTGTATAAAGTCTGAGATATGTCAAACTTACTTCTTCTGTAAGAAGTTGCTGAGTGTCTTGGTGTTTCTGATGAACAGCACGTACTGGCGGTGCATCCACACCCACAACGCCGCGAGCAGACCGCACACTATCCTGGAAATTAAAAAGAATAAGCTTTAATATAATAGTACCACCTGTATATATGGTTCATGAAATTGTGCAGTAGAAGAATTTTGTAAGCGCAGTTGTAACAAATTAATTAATATTGTCTTAAGTTACGAATGTTACACATTAAAATTAGAAAACTATGTAGGTACGGATTCCTGATTTATTAAAAAAGAAAGTACTCCAAGATCGTGGGCAAAATATGTACCTAGTTGCGTTTTAGATTTAGAGATTATGAAATATATAAAACTTATTTAGTTTTTGGGTCTCTGTAACATGCATATTATTAATATGTATGCATGTAATTAAATAAATTATTTATTGATTATTGCAATTGCAGAGCAAATTTGCGTGCTGAACGCCAGATTACACTTTCCAATTTCCTCTTCCTTTACAATAAGGGAACGGGATGGTTATTTTTATATCATCACTGCCGCAGTTTTAAAAGAACACGGCCATCAAAAAGGTTACCACTTCTCATCTAGTGAGCCACTGGCTCTTCGGCCACCATATATAATAAGAAAAGAACCCACGATCACTGCTTGTCACCACACGGTCTTTATGTTTGCTTCATAAATTTGTGGGTACATTACAACTACACAATGACAATTAAACTACCGTCATTTTAGTCTTCCCGTGACTATGACTTCTAAAAAGCAACAGAATCGTCGTGGAAAGTTTATACAGGGTGTCCAGTAATTAATGGATAACCTGGAAATGTCTCATAGTGGAACTGATGGCCGTTCAGAAAAAAATATGAAAAAAATCTATCCTAACTACTACATTTTTTAATTACTATGTATAACTTTCTTGTATACTATGACCATAAATGAATGAAATCCATCGGATTTTTGTTTTTTATTATTAAACACTAATTATGCTAATAGATAGACAGTCAAAAGTATGCTATTATAGCTTGCACTTTTTAATATATTTATTTTTTTAATTTTTTTCATTTTTTTTTCCTTTTTCTGAACGGCCTTCAGTTCTACTATAAGAGATTTCAAGGTTATCCTTTAATTACCGGACACCCTGTATATAAATACTTGTAGAAAGTATGTTTTTAATTAATCACTATTAAATCCGTATAAAGTAATCTAATTGCTATTTATAACATTTACGTAAACTTAAGACAATATTTGCTTCATCAAGTTAACATTTCTATAGTATCTGTCAACTCACCCGAGCAGTACGAAAACAGCAAACTCCTGAGGGTCGAAGGGGAAGTCCTGAGGGAGATTCGTGGGGAAGAGAGGTTTGACCGTTGGCATGGCACCCGACCAAACGGATAGCAGTCGAAACATCTGGAACATAGAACCGAGTTATAGTACAGGTGAGTATTCACTTATCTCCATTCTCCCATTCCTTAAAGCTGGTCAAGTGACTTTTACAAAAAGACTAAGGCTATGTAATGCTGTGTTGTGTGTGTGCCTGTGGTAAGTAGTGTTTTCAGGGTAAACAGTGTTTTCTGCTGTAATTTCGTCGATGGCGGTTCAGAGGTTTAGACGTGACAAATTGGAACATAATAAAAAAATATGGAGGTATACGTTGGACGGCGGGAGGCAAATACTCTATGGTCTAGAAGGGAAAAGATAGCGGCAAAATATGGCCTAGGACACTCTAGGGAAAGGGGCAAGAAAATAAATGTTTATGGTACGTGCAGTATTAAGACAAAACATATATATTATGAACTACCTATTCCACGACTTCAACCGCGTGGTATTCAACAAAAAGGTTATAATATTTTTTTGCAGCTCTCCTTTTTTCTAAAATAAAAGTAGCTTAAGTTACTGCTTATAACATTAGCTATCTGCCCGTCAAAATCGGTCTAGCCGTTTCAGAGATAAGCCGAAACACACAGACAGACAAACAAACATTTAAAAATGTTTTTTTTTTATATAAGCACCGTATATGTGTAAGTACATATATAAGGTGCTTCAATCATAAAATATATTTCTTCAATTTTATTTTTGTCTGACTGTTTGTTTCGACTTATCTGAATATGAAATGAGTCGATTTAGTAAAAGCTGTTATTTTGACATTAAAAACAGACATTTATATTTTATTTATTTGTATAGATTTATATCGTCTTATCAAGTATGCGTGTTACTTATTATCATGATTCGGAAAGCCGTTCGCACTCGAGTTTTCTATCCTACTCTGTTACCCAGGTCATAAAACAATTTCCATGCGTTTTATTCTAGAATGATCTATATTAACGTGTTATAAATGTACGTCTCATCAACACACGAGATCATCAACATCAATAAAGAGCTGTGGCTAATGATAAACATTGCGACGCTTTGTTGTAAAGTAATTAGACGGGTATTCATTACTTCTTAGATGTATTTTGATATGCATAACATCATCTTCCGAGAACATCTAAAAATATAATCATATGAAAGTTCCTATTATATTTTTAACTTATATACACATCGTGTGGAAACCTGCATGTCTAAGAGTTCTCAATAATGTTCTCAAAAGATATGAGAAATCTACTAACCCGCACTGGGCCAGCGTGGTGGACTATGGCCTAACCCTTCTCACACTGAGAAGAGGCCCGTGCCCAGCAGTAGGACAGTTTAATACAGTGCTCATATTATTATTATTTATACACATTTCACGCAGATATATCCAATGGATAATAATAACACTGGGCAACAAAAAAATATATATGTATTTACTGCGGCATTAATTTTGTAACTGGTTTTATTAAACACCTTCATCAGTCATACCCGAAATGTATTTACTTTGTATGGATTGACTCTGGTTCTTGAGATATTCAATATAAAAAACAGGTTCATCAGGACATTAGAACAATGAAAGAAATATACCAAGGCCGATGGGACAGCCATATTATGATGGCAGACTATTGCTCGAGTTTAATATGGGACTGTCCTGAACATAAACACAATAGAAAAGCTAACAGATAAAGCTGTTCAATTTCTTTTTAATGATTTTTTGTTAATTGCTTCTATATTAAATTTTCTTGTCGTTATTATATAGCCGCTTCTAAAATATATATTTAATATGTAATTGTATTTTTATTTCGGCCTTCTTTCAGTCGTATATGTAGTTATAAAGTCTTATCTCATAAACTAGAGTCAATTTAACAAATCTGATATTTTTCAAAATACAAAATTGACTTCAACTTACCATACCGCAAAATGACTGTTCCCCAGTGTAATTTAATAGTAATTTTCACGAAGATGTGTTAAGACTGCACACCTGCACTGGGCCAGCGTGCCCAGCAGTGGAACAGTACGTGCTGATATTATTATACCCGGCATTGGTGTATTGGAACTATTTTTTGCTAGCTGAAGTAATAGAGGTCGATTCTATTGCCTAATACTAGACTTAGCTCCAGAGTCCGTGCTGCTTCTGAGATTATTTTAATGAAGACACATTAACTGTTTTGGACGATTACAGGTATGTATCTTTGTATCTAAGTATGTTTACACCTATATATAACTGTAATCATTAGTTAAAAACATGCAGTTAAGCAAGCGAAATCTCAAAAAGATCTGACAGTACCAAGATGAATTAAAAAAAGAAGCTTTACTGAAAAATGCTCAGAATAAACCTCATTTCTCCTAATATACCCTGAAATTTTAAGGTATATCCATCTAACTAACTAAATAGCAAGAAGATTAAACATTTAACTTACAATAGCACTGCAGCATGCCGCGAAGAAGCCTCGCCAGTAGTTACGAACAGCGAAGTATGTTGATGTTACTTCTATTGAGAACAGTACACCTGGAATAATAACAACGAAAATAAGTACAACTAAGTTATTATCTCTTTTACAAAGGAATAACGCAGTGTAACAATACATTACGTTATTCCTCTCAGTGAGGAGACCAACAGACTGCAATGCAGAGGGTCTCGGGTTCGAACTCACGTCGCGAACCACTGACTTTCGGAAGTTATATGTCTTTTCGAAATTATGTGCGTATTGATTGACAATTCTCGCCTGCTCTGTGCCTCGGAGAGCACGTTAAGCCGTCGGTCCCGGCTGCCATGAACATCTATGGCAGTCGTTATTGGGAAGTCAGTGCCCTATATCCTGACACTGATCTAGCCTTAGGGTATCGTTAGCCTTTGGGTTGCGGAGGTCAGGTGGCAGCCGCTCCGTGTAAAAACTGATATCCAGTCAAATCCGGTTAGACTAGAAAAGCCGACCCCAAGGAATAATAAAGGCTAGGGAGAAGAAGATCTACCCTAAACCGAAGGAAAGCATATTATACTGAGCGGCGACGGATGCATTAGTTGGCAATTGGAATACATTTAAATCATACTATATAATATAGTAATCATATATGCCTTTAACGTACTTAGATCACAGGGGAAAATATCCATACCAAGAAGATAAACTCACGAGAACAATAGTATACAATATTTAATATAAGTGAGCGTGATTATACTATATTTATAATTCAGATGTAAACGTAACAGGGCGCGAAACAATTGGTCAATGTAAGAGGCTGTTGTTGAAAGTGTGCATACGAAAATTGAATATTGTATAAATATAATAGTATAATCTAGTTTAAACATATAATTTTTTTTAAAATTATTTTCCGTCAATTCACTTCCAAATTATTAGTGCGCTTTTTTTTTTTTTTACGTGGGGGAATGCAATGACGCATATCCCTCCGCGGGGGCGGGCGGAGGGATTATGTCGGACTCGCCGGGGTAAAAGAAGATGGAAAAGAAATAATGTACCTCCTGGAATACCGACTAAACCTACCACGGTGTTCCTCGACAAAACCACTATCGGCGGGGCCGCACGAATCGCTTTCGCATGCGGTCGCGACCCCGCCGAGGTTTCGGCCCGCCGTATGAAACGGCAGGCCACTACCCAAAGAGACCTACCCAAAGGACTCCCTCAAAAATTCCCTACTGTCTCCCCCCTAGAGGGGAGACGGACTCGACACAGAGGCGCGCGTGGGAACACGCACGCCGCCTCTCGGACCTGGTGCTGAACGGATGGCGGGCAGGCCCACAAAGCCCGCCACCCCCAGGTCAAACCTCAGGGTGGCTGGAGGTCGTCCCGCGCCCTCCGGCGCCCGGCTCTGCGGTTGGGGAGAGGGTTTATACGCTCCCTCTCCCGCCCCGCCGCCTCCTTGATGGAAATCACTTCCTCGCAGAAGGAGGCGACGGCGTTCCACGACCTCTCACTCCGGACCATAGACTGAACTACGGCCGGGAGCGAGAGGGCAACCGATCCGACTGCCGCGATCAAATCGCGGCGCTGCGATGCCCAGGCGGGGCAAACCGCCAAAGTGTGCAGCGCCGTGTCCTCAGTAACGTCGCGGCAGTCGCCGCAGTGGTGACAACCGGGCGTCTCTTGCCGGCGTATACGACACAGGAACCGGCCAAAACATCCGTGGCCAGTCAGAACCTGTGTCAGCCGGAAGGTGAGGGCGCCATGCCGCCTCTCCAGCCACTCCTCAAACACGGGACTTACCGCCACGATCGTGGCGTGCCCGGCACTGGGGTGCACAAGTCGCTCCTTCCAATTCGCCACTAGGACCTGGCGGAGCTCGGACCTCGCCGCCTTGATAGCGGGAGGATCCGGTCCTTTGCCCCGAGCTAGCGCCTCCTGGCGCCAACGATAGAGCGACGCCAGGAGCGCCGCTTCCAGGTCCCATGGCATCGATCCGGCGAGGAGGCTCGCAGCCTCGAACGAGATCGTGCGGTATCCCCTAATCAACCTGACGGCCATGGCGCGCTGTGGTGCACGTAGCGCCGAAATGTTTCGGGCCGCCAGGTTGTCTGCCCAAACTGGGGCCCCATATAGGGCCATGGACCGCACGACCCCCTCGTACAGCCTCCGGCAGGAGGTGTTTGGCCCCCCGAGGTTGGGCAGCAGGCGCGCGAGCGCACCTGCAGCGCCCCGAAGAATGGGGGCCAAACGACGAAAGTGGGCTGTAAAGTCCCACCGGCTGTCGAGCAAGAGACCCAAATACTTTAGGGTTGGCTCGACGCCGATGCGGACCCCTCCCACCATGATATGGGCCCCTGGAGGTGGCCGGTTCCGAGGGCCGTAAAAACAAACGGCCTCGGACTTGGACAGGGCCACCTCGAGGCCCAACCGCCGGATACGACCAACGACTTGTGCGACCCCAGCGGTCGCCAGTATGGCCGCCGCCCGGTGCGACTTACCCCTCGCCGTGACAAGCGTGTCGTCGGCGTAACAAATGACGCCGACGCCACGGAGGAGCGCAAAATTATTAGTGCGCTTGTCTTAGCGTTTATGGCATGTGGCCGGTCATGAGGGGCGACGACACAATTACGTAAATATTTCAAGCAGTTCATTAACATTTAAATGTTTTAATGTATTCTATAGGCTAAGGTAAAAATGGATCATAAATAACATATGGTGTAAATACTCGTAAGTTCTCTAGCTAAGTTAAAATGCTTGTAGGAGCGGGTTCACGATTATGTAGTAGGAAAGTTTTGGCTGCTGAATGTATCCATTTCTTGGTACTCACCTCCGACGGGCGCGGCGAAGCAAGAAGCGACTCCCACAGCACAAGCTGCTGCCAACATCTCAGTAGTTCTAGACTCGTTCGCGTAGATACCTTGGAACGTCGTCACTAGTTTCGAGAGCAGGGTCGCTACCATTGATGCTATGTGGACTGAGGGACCCTGCAAAGCAACATTACAGTTACCAATAGGAGCTGAATTACTAGACGGAACTTACTACTGGACGGAATTATAAATAGCCCGATAATAGACGCCTTTAGTTTAAAGACTGTTTTAGCCGTATTGTCCTTTTAGTGTAGGGCAAGTATAAAAAAGTAGTTCGTTTAAAAAAAAGTCCGTGATTAATGAACAATAGGAGAGTATTTCTTATTATGAAATCTTTTGAATATGCATTCAGCCAGCGCGTGTTTAGCCGACAGTTGAACTAAACTTAATGGTTTTTTATGTTGTAATTGGAATCCTTTTGAATCGGTTAATAAAAGTTTTAGGTCACGGAAAGTCAGATAAAGTTGTGTAACGTAACATATACAACGTTAGAAGACAACCAATAGGTATAAAAACATAATTATATTTATTTTATATGTAAAAAGTGGCTTTGAGCGTTTCTTTGGTCTTCCATACATAGGAAAGGCTAAAAAGAGTTGCTCGCTGCTATTATGATTATCATATTTCCCTTCATCGAACTCATCGATGCAGAATAAGGACTTTTTTAAGTGGTCTTTTTGCCACTGTTACTACTGCGAGTGTTGTGGGTTCGAAACCCGACGGCACTAAAATTTGTGTGATCCATAAATGTTTTGATTGTAAAGTCCTCTATGAAACAGGTTTACAGGGGTTGTGTTTTGTAATAGAAAGAAATAATAATAGGCTCAAGAAATTAAAAGTAAATCTTCTACAGATATTGCGTTACACATACCTCTTTACCAAGCGGTAGACCAGATCCCAGCGTGGCTGTGAGTCCAATAAGTTTGGAGATCAAAGCTCTGTACGTTAAATACTCCTTGAGATGAACGCCTCGAAGAATCGTCTTCATTTCGGGGATACCAGAACCTAAAGAACATAGGCGTTAGTTCAATCGCATACAAATAAAGATTCTTCTCATTGTAAAATATTAAGGTCTATTGAACGTAAGTGACCGCCGCGAAGAGTTTTTTGGTTGTTCATGGATACTATCTCGGCTCCGATGCATCGTGTTATTGGAAAGAAGTCTTTCTTCTATCATATTGCACTAGTAACAACTCAGTTACACAATAGTTTATGGAAGTAAAAAATCTATAAAAATCATTATATAAGATATGCAGCCAAGATTGTCCATTCTACCACAGTTATACTTGCCGTGACTTAAGGTATAACTTTTTCTAGATTCCACTACAAATTTCATTATTTTTACATTTACACAAAGAAATTCGTACCTTGATATTTTTTACTATTATTTATGAACAGGAAGTTAAATCAGGGATCTCATCGCCATCACGAGTCAAAGCCATACACTCTGTGACATCGCGATTGCCGACTAGACAGTTGTTTACTTTCTACGATCTTCTTAGTCTCATGGTATGGTTTTAAGGCTCCAAGACCTTACAATCAACAGTAACGCTAACGCTTATTCTTGCAATTGAACTAATCTTTGTGGCCACGAAACATTCGTTCAGCGGCGAGAGTGAGCGTTCCAAATAACACAACATAAAGCCTTGATCATGTTTGCTTAGAACGTACTGTTCATAGCACTCGGATAACAGAAGAACTATTAACTTACCAATACTCTGTGCGGCTACGATATGAACGAACCCAGCGGCAAACAGTATCAAGCATATTGGCAGTGACACCCACGCAACGTACTGACTAAATGTTGACGTCGCTAAATCGTTGTACATCCACATGCGTGCTGGAAAAAGACAACAATATATAATAGTCATATAAACGTGTAAGCTAGACAACAGAATCGTTAAGTGCGGCATCTAACTCTGTCTCGCAAGAACCACAGAATAAATACCAATACCAGAGGGACTAGTACAACAATTAAAAAAGAAAATATTCTAAGAAGAACAAAACATTATGAAGATGATTACAGTACGAACGTTTGCTACAAAAACCAATAAAAACCAGGGACTAGCATTAGACTAATAGCTCTGGACGCTATATAAATATATTTTGATTAGTCGATCAACGTTTTCGCTAATGACGTTTTAAGAAAATTTATAAGGAGACATGGCAATAATCAAGTCCTGTCGACTTATGTCGAACTATTCAAACTTACTATTATAAAATATAGTGTTATGTTTACGCGAATGTTATTCATTGAAATAAAACTACTTTAGACGGCTGTTATCGCGTTGTTATTTAACACTTTATTACATAATTTTGAAGTTATTATAACTAGAATCAGACCTTCGAGTCACAAAGACATGCATATAAGTACCCACTAGAAGCGCTTCTTTCTTTTTTTTTTCTTCCTCAAAGGCATCTTATATCAAGAAAGATATAATATATATATATATATATTATATATATATATATATATCTTGTAAGGCAGGTGGCGTGTTATGCGCAATTTATTCGAATATCATACGATTCGATTGCTCATCGCTAGTTAGTAAGTACAGTACGTCGGTTAAAAGGGATAACAATTTCGGATCAAGTAAGCCACATGTTTTAATGCATTTCGTCGTTTTGCTCCAAAATCGCAGTACTCACTTGTATCTGTGTTACTTTTTAATTATTTGAATTTTGGGTTTTGAGTAACGTATCTATAAGACTTAAATAATAAGAAAATATGAGTCATCGACCCTCTTTTGCAATTGCAGTAATTGCATTGAAGCGTCTAGATCCGAAGTCTTTGTACCCGCGGCTCTATGTTTTCGTAGCTATCTATATGTACGTAATTTGTAACTCTACGCTGATCTTAATACCGTTTTAGAATATTTATTAGAAGCTATGTCTTAAATTATGATGAAGTCACCACGATCTGAGTCTCGTGATTTGATTCATGCACGTGATCAGACCGTTATATCCGATTATCCTATGACCTACAAAAATACACACGTGACTAGACACTCCACAGACCAATTAATATTCATTTTTTTATAAGAAATGTTCGCTTTTCTTAAAAAGAAATCTATGCAGAGATACAGAGATAAACAAGACATTATTCATCAGTTTTTTATAAACAGAATGCATTGATTTGACTGCACGGATTACGTAGTGGTTTAAGTAGTCGCCTCGACACTGCCGTTGCGCCGAATGCTGTGGGTTCGATTCCCCACACGGGACAAACATTTGTGAGATCCAAAAATTGTTGTTCCGAGTCCGAGTGTTCTTTGTGTCCGTTGTTTGAATGTTTGTGACACAGGAATTATTTCTGGTTGCACTTTGTGACAAAAAAATGGGGGTTCACAATTCGTAAGCAGATGTCCACGAAAATTATTTTGAGGAATACCACTCGCTGAAGAAGCAAGAGGTTCTAAAAAAAAATGTCTGCCCGCCGACTGTGGTAGGTCCAGGGCGGAGATTAAAAAAAAAGGCAGCCCGTAGAGATTTTATCAAATTTTTTAATTTTAGTTCTGGAATATGGCAGAAATTTAGCTGCAGGGGGCCCACCGGAACCAGCTGAATTTTGAAAAAGTTTAAAGTGGTCTATGAGAAAAATGTCTGGGAACCTCTGATTTAAGTGTCACTCCTTAGAGTATATGCGCTTCATCGCCGTTTAGGACAAAAAAATATGTAGTTCTAACTAATTGTTCCGGGTCTGGGTGTTCTTTGAGTCACGTCTACCGCAATACAGGCATTACTTCTAGTGCGGCAATTGGCATATTTAATGTTAAATCACATAAGCTGCTATACTCTATGAGTGTACCGGCGCCGTAGACTAGGGTCCAAACATAGAATCTTAGCAGAGGTGTAATATGCCCACATTCCGCCAGATTCTTTTTAGGTTTATTAGGTCCAAAGATAATGTCATCTAGAAATTTTGTGATATAACTAAGAGTTTCTTATAGCAAAACCTAATACCGCTTTCTCTTGTCTGTGATTCGAAGCTGAGACCACGGTCGACTGCAAACATATCAGCTAACTTATGCTACGGGAGAACTTCTAAAACCAAAAGCTTTTGAAGGTGCCCGATTCGAGAATCGATCTCAAGACCTCATGATTTGCTGCAAACTATGGGACCAAGTAGTGAAGCTAATGTTTTTCAACTAATGATATGTATACACGTGTTCTCGCACTCGAAGACTCACGACACGCCATATTATACATTGGTTGACTTGCACATTACTGCTGATCACAACACTCATCTTTAAAACATAGAAGAACGAACTTACTTGTTTGATGCCTTTTATATGTCAGCGTGAAATAATAATTTATATAATTTAATATATTTTGCCTTTACACAAACTAATTTTTTTTACCTTTTGGAATGCATTGATTCATACGCTTTCGCGGGGGCGGGCGTTCACCGGGGTAAAAGAAAGATGGTAATGATGATAAGAATGGACCTCCCGGTAAAACCGACTAAACCTACCACGGTGTTCCTCGACAAAACCGCAATCGGCGGGGCCGCGCGAATCATTTTCACATGCAGTCGCGACCCCGCCGTGGTTTTGGCCCACCGTTAGATAAACTAAAGTATGTAGAATAAATTACATTAAGAGAGATAATTAAATTAATCTTGGTTTTTAATAAGCGATCCTTCTATGGTTTCGTCACTAGAGAAATAAATTTTTGTTAGTATTATTTAAAAGCAAATTATGTCAAACTACTACAACAACTACCAACTTTTGCCTACGTCAATACTAGGGGATCTACTCATTCTAGGATAAGAAGTAGACTACGTCCTTCCCCAGGATATTTCTCAATCTATCTCCTTGACAAATGTTATCAAAATGGGTTTAATGGTTTAGCCGTGAAAGTGTAACAGACAGATGATGAATGGATTCTTATCCTTAGCAAACCCACAGGAAACATAGACATGCTTGATGAAGCCCTCTTTTCTTATGTATAACAATAAATAATCTAAAAGAAAAACCATAGATAGATAGCTTATTAGCAATCATCGTTAATGAACTTCCGTGCTTTACTGTAAAGTCTTGCATAGAGAAATGACATTCAATTGTTATTTCGAGTTTCGAGGTTTGAATTTCGAGAGATATCTCTGTTACCTATTACTGTAGTGCTAGGTATAATAATAACTGAGTTTTCACTTACAGAAGTGAGTTTTTATAGTGCGATCTTACGGAATAGCCCGTGTTCTTCCGTAAAATCGCACTATCAAAACTTACCTCTGAACCAGCCTAGAATCCCACGGTAGTGCGATTACGTCAGTACGTGATGGCATTCCGACGGGATTACGGGCGTAAAACTTTTTAAATAAAGAAGTAGGTACTCACCATTCTGACAAACAGCAATTCCCCTATCCATAGCGAAGTTGAGCACAGCCATAATGATGCCGAGAAGCGCCAGGAACACCCAGTCCTCGCCTAGCCGAGCGAACGTGTGCCGCCATAGGTAGCCTGTCACAAGCTTCTACACGTTGTTTATTTATTATCGGTGAACATAGTCTCACCCTAAAGAGGTAGGCAGAGGTCTATCACTTCTATATTTTGACAGATATGGTCCTATAGGGAGCTATTGCCGCCTAATGGACACAATTTCGAGGTATAGCTCCTGCTAAAGAGAATTTCCTGACAGAATTATCCAATAAGAATTTGTCAAACTCGGGAATCGAACCAGAAATATCACGCACAGCAATCATATAAGACTGCCTCATTGGCGATGCGATTGTGAACCTCTACGCCACTAAGGACTTATCGGTTGAAATGCAGATCTGAGCGAGATTTCATAATTTTGTTTTTAATTTAGTCTCTCAATCATCTTTTATCAATCTTCTAGGCACCTTCTAAAATACAAATTCGGCCGGTTATACGGTCGTTTTTAGACAATTAGCAAACAAATTTTACCTATCTGAAATACTTCATATATTGCTCTTGAAAATAATATATGTATAATCTGTATAATTTTGGGGAAAGCAGAAGAATACGAGATGATGATTTTGGCAATAGCTACAGATGTATCAGTTGTACTTTGCGAAGGCAATAGATCTGCTAAAGTTCTTTAAATTATCTGACGCCAGCATTTCCTCTTAAGCATCACATATGACGGAGCAACAATGAAAATACTAGAGAAAAGAAATAACGCTATGAACAATTAACAAAGCGGATTACTAAGACCTATTAATTCAATCATCAAGTTAACAAGTATTTCTTCAGTCTCTGACACCAGTCTTTCGATCTACTCACCTAATACTTTAAAGAACTTCCCCCTCGGACGATGCTTGCCGCTTGCTTCAAGCTCCTTCTGCCGAAGCTTGTCGTCTTTCCGCCTTCTCTTGCGCAGTCTTCTGAGTCTTCTCGCTTCTTCTCTAGCCGCTTCGCTTAGGTCGCGTTGGTAGCGACCATACATCTAGAAGAAAATAAGATATTTGGTTTAATATGATTAGTTTTGTAAAAGACTATGTTTTGGTCACGATTTTGACCGCTTGGACGTAAGAATATTGGTAGTACCTATCTTTGTATTTTTTTTGCTTTTATAGCTCTTATAAAAATAATTAAATATAAATAAATAAATTTTCTTAAATATCTCCAATGTGTACGTTAATTGCCGCCCGCGAATTCGCCTGCGGGAATACTAAAAGATGTAATGGTGGGAGTATCTTATAAATTAATCCAAGATATCGTCTACCTGTGTATCAAATTTCATTCAAATCCGTCTAACGGTTTACATGTGATTGAATAACAAACAACAAAAAACATCTTCACAAACTTTCAAAGCTATAATATTAGTCGAATGACGCAGACGCGTAAAATAAAGTCTTCCCTTTATACGTAACTAACTTATCCGCGCGGCTTCGCTTATTTACGTCAATGTTTGTAATAACATAGCCTATGTTACTAAAGTATAGCTTTCTATTATACACTTTTCCGACACTAGCACCTCATAATACGATTTTTTTATTGTTCCTGGCTGCCAGTTAATAAATAAAGACCAAATTATCTATATTTTCAGAATCGTGTCTGCAGTTCCAGAGATTATCCGTTAAATATAAACCAAAGAAATTGTTTCTTTTCTGTGGTTTTACTGCATTAAATGGCATTAAGGTATGGTTACAGTGCCGGGTCATAGCGTAATACTATATCTTTATATATATAAATGTTCTGTGCGTGTGTTTGTAATTAAACTCCTCCTAAACGGCTGGACCGATTTTGATTTTGTGTGTGTTCAAGTGGATTCGAGAATGGTTTTTTTTTGTGTGTACAGGACGACGTCTTTCGAGTCCGCTAGTAGCCTATATGTCTTCAATTTACAGGCCACCTAACGCAAAATAGATTTTTAAATAAGGGTTTGTATTTTCTGAGATAACTGCGTTTAAACGAAGAAAAGCTTCAGCTGTGCAATTCGAGGCTTTTAAAAAGGCATGACAACTAAACAAGCCAGTTTTAGGCCCAGAGGTGCACAAGAAATTGGCTATACTAAAAATATATATTAATATTTATCCTAGTTTTTCCATGTATGTATTATTCTGTACAAGCCGGTAATATTTTCTAAAAATATTAAACAATAAAACGATTAAACTATGTAATAGAACTTGGAGGCAAGTACATTAACGTGAAAATGTTGCCTTGGCACAAAATATGTTGACAGGTAATTAATCGAAATAATAATTTACTATTGCTATAATATATAATTATTATTTTAATCGTTCATTTATTTTTATACAAAAGTAATACACAAACTAATAATAATTATTAGTATTATCTTTGCAAGGTTGCTTTGATTAACTTAAAGTACCTAATTTAAAGTAATGTCTATTATCGATGTATCGAGGTTTTGTGTTTACTATGGCACCACCATCTTTAACTTGTATGAGCCAGAAAACGTAAATGTCAATATCATTGCTTGTTTTGCAACTCCATTGTGACGGTTACTTTATTTATTGCGATCAATATCGACGACTTTATCCTATAAGCTATAAAACTGCAATGTATTCTGTTTTATTTCATTCCTGATAGATTGTACTCATAAAAATAAATTAAAATAATGTGTAAAATGATGTAGCACATATTTAATATAAATTGTATTGATGAGATATAAGAAGAGTTAATAACTTTAAAATGCCAAGTTATTTGTAAATCACTTCTTATGCTAATTAATTATTGGCATTGCTTACTATTATTATCATTAGCCTTTATAGATGTGCACTGTGGGCCCGAATTACTATGGCGTCTTGGTATGCCCCTTTCTGTTGTCTGTCATTTGGATTAGCAAAAAATATCTTATTTTTCGTTTGTCTCACAAACTAATTACAACAGAGATACAACGCGATTAAATTTAGTGTAATGTCACTGTTAGGTACAAATGTTACAAAAGTGTGACGTTACTAGCTTTAATGCGTCATATCTCAGTAAATTTTTATTGTTTTGTTAAATTAATCAGAATTATTTATTTTTAACTATGTCATCATGCCTATTGCCATGGCAATAACTCAATAGTTACTTGGGTTTCATGACTATGTTAGCCGACTGGATGACTAGGTTAGCCGGATAGCCAAGCTGAAGTGGCAGTGGGCAGGGCACATACCGCGCAGAACCGATGGCTGACAACGGAAGACGCATCAGGAGTAGGCCAGGCCTCCTACAAGGTGAACCGACGATCTAGCAAAGGTTGCGGGAGGCGGTTGGATGCTGGTGGCCTAAGACCGGTCTGCGTGGAAAACCATTCAGTAAATTCACTAAACTCACTAATTCATAAACTTCGACGTTCATAAGTGTTACTTGGTAACCTTAGTGCATAAATGATTTTTGAAGCTAATTTGTTACTGGTAAGGCGACGATCGAGTTCGAGTTCAATTTTTAGCAGAATAGCTCGGCTGATAGACAATATTATTGCAGAATATATAAGATGCGACATACCACAAGTCTTTCTCCTCTCTTAATAATTTCATCGGACTCCATATTTTCATCAGAATTAATATTAGTAATACATTTTTAATTACACCAACTGTTATCTGCTAAGAAAGTGGAAATACTGAATGGCAAACCGTTTCAATATAGCCTTGAGTCCAGGTTTTGTTAGCATTACCTATCAGATTATCTCTTGTTTAGTGAAGATAATGAATTGGAGAACATTTGGTGGTCGACTAATATTTGTTTTTACTTTAATCCACTCTGGCTTCTTTGAACAACCTTTGGCTAGTAATTTTTTTTGTTATTTTTTAATGGCATTGGTTGGCGAACGAGCAGACGGATCGCCTGATGGTAAGCGATTACCGCCGCCCATGGCCACCCGCAACCCCAAAGGAGTTACAAGTGCGTTGCCAGCTCTTTAAAAAGGAATGAAGGAGGGAAAAGACAAAGGAAAGGATAGGAAAAGAATCCGTGTAACTGGGCCTCCGGCTCTCACTCACCGATACGAAACGCAACAGTGCGGGTACCGTTACTTCACGCCGGTATTCTGTGAGGGGTAGTACTACCCACCACCAAGAAAAACCAGCGAGGATCTACTACCTTAAAAGTTCTTTCATTGTTTTTAGATCTAAATACTTTAAATTAAAGCGAATTAAAAGTAATGCCTTCCTCACAATAAGTAATCATCGCATGCTGTGAAAAACACGTCGTAAGTAATATCAAACTACAGTCTGCATGTCTATGCAGACGACATTCCGCGAAACAATGTTCACCTCTCAAACGAGAATTTTACAATAATGGCCACGAAAATGTGTGAAGTCTGCTAACTCGCACTGGGCCAGCGTGTCTAACTCTTTTCAGTTACTCAGTGTTATTGATATTTACTGTTAGAAAGTTCTCAGTGGCAGCACAATGTCCGCCAATATGCCAGACAACAAATCTTCTAAGAGACGATTCTATTGCCGTCTTGTCCATTACATTTGATCTAAATCATATCATAGCTGGCGAAATGCTGGCAATACATCTCTGCCTACCCCTGCAGTACAGGCATGAGATCCTAACTAACCCTATCCTAACTAATATTATAAATACGAATATGAGTTTGTTTGTTTGTTACGCTTTCACGCTATTACTACTAGACCGATCACCATGAAATTTCACAACCATGTTATCAGGGGTAGAGAAAAGGACATGGAGTACTTTTTATCCAGAAAAAAGTACTGTTACTAAAATAAACTACATTTACGCGAGCAAAGCCGCGGGCCGAGGGATCAAAGTTTATTGACAAAATCTGGATTAACTAATCCAGTCATTTATAAAGGTTGTCCTAGAAATAACATGTCAAATGTTACGATAAGATATATTGATGATAGTCACGAGTGACCTATCAGATAAGGAAATATTTTTGCCTAAAAATGTCTACTTTCTATCTTTTCTTTATGACGTTATGTTTTGTGAGTAGGTATGTTATCAATTATTTTCTAAATTGTTTTTTTTTTGTTTATTTTTATAACCATATGAAACAAAAGCATCAAAAGATACATATTTTGTCGTTTTAGAGTTCCAGGTTTGCTATCGTTACTATGCATGTAATTTTCAGACTGGCACATTCGGTTTGGCAACTTTTGTTAAACAACAAAGCTAAATAATATGTCTACGTATTATGCAAAATCCGACTGGGATATCTAAATAGTTCATTTTCTGCCCGGCTATGCCAAATTAATACTGACTCGAAAACTCACATAGCTATGCCGAACGTTTCTTTACCGAACATTCATATGTACATATATTCGATACTACTTCAACTATGCACTCGAATATATGTGTATACCAACCCCTATGTTAGAAGATTTGTGATGCCAAATTATCAGCATGTTACTATCATGTTTTAGCATGTAGATTACCCGGAAAACAAAATAAATCGACATATCTTATCTAACCTTGTTTTTACAATAAATCTGTGAATTTTCCATGTCCTACAAACATTTTAATCAAATTACAAGGATTTGGACATGACAATACGAAAATGTACAGCGTGTGACAAAAAAATCCAGTTTCTTTTTTATTTAAAATACTACACCCGTACTAGGAATAATTTAAATAATTAAAAACTATGCAACAATTTACTAAGTGACAATAAACAATTATTATTATTAATTATTGTGGGCAAAACAGAGTGAAAGCGTAACTACTTTTATGCTGGTTTATTTATTTAAGGACAATCAACAAAGCCTACACTAAAACATTGTGATAAAACAATAAAATAAAATATAATTATCTAGCAGCGATAGCCTAGTGGGAAACCGTTGGACTGCCACGCAGAGTTCGCGAGTTCGATCCCAAGGCGCGCATCTCTGACTTTTCGAAGTTATATGCGTATTAAATAGTTAATTATCGCTTGCTTTAACGGTGAAGGAAAACATCGTGAGGAAACCTATGTACATGTCTGCGAGTTCTCCATAATGTTCTCGAAGATATGTGAAATATGCCAACCCGCACTAGGCCAGCGTAGTGGACTACGGCCTAACCCTTCTTACAGTGAGAAGAGGCCCTTGCCCAGCAGTGGGACAGTTTAATACAGGGCGGATATTATTATTATTATCTAAGCTCGTGTGTTAATAAATGACGAGAAATGAGATGTGATTAATTACATTAAATAAACATCTAATGCCGTTAAAATAACAAAATAACAAAACTAATAACGGTTTACAGTATTAAGGTGGTACTTCCCCGAGCGAGTTAACTCATTAGTACCGAGCACATTACGGATGTTATATGATCGCAAGTTTTTTGTACACGCTGTATATTAGATATGGTGTGACCCGACCCTTATCTTGAAGTATTCGACTGCCCAAGGTATTCAGTAGCTGGACATTCGAATTAAGGTTATGATTACACTAGGTTTTTGTACTTATTCTTGTACTAGCCTGTCCGTTTATCTCGACTTTAATGCGTCATGATGTCAAACTGTCTACGTAGCGCAGCGCTAGTAAAAGCGGCTGCTGTGCATGAGGTCTCGGGTTCGATTCACAAGCGTGTGTTATGGCGGTTTTGGTGTCTGACTCTGCCCGGTAAATATTGGTGTAACGAGTTTTAGTTTTTTTTTCAGAGGGAGCCTCTAAACAGCAATAGACTACGTAATAAGGACATACTTTGAATTTGAATCCTGGGGTAGTACACTGCTCACCTGGCTCCTCTCCTTATATGCCAATAGCTATTGCCTGTGCCAGCTCTCAGTAACAGTACTTTTTCCTGGATGAAAGGTCCTTATGTCCTGATCAGTACCTTTGTCAACGCATATGCGAAATTTCTTCATGATCGGTCCAGCAGTTGAAGCGTGAAATCGTGTTGCATTTATAATATTTATTTATTTTAGGATGACGGTAGATGGCGATAGGCTCGCTCCCTATTATGACATCTAAAACCATAGCTGGTCAAATATGGGTGCAATACATCTCTGCCTATACCTTCGACGATAGGTGTGAGACTATGTATGTATAATAAATATTTCTTAACATTCAAGGAATTTCTGTTGATTCATTGCTCGAGTCATTTATATAATTAACAAAGTCATCTTAATTACTATCACGTTTTTATTGACTTGCTTGCTTGTTTGTTTGTTTGTTTCTAACTTCCATACAATAGTTATATTTAGTTTACTAGTTTTCTTTAATTGTTTGCCTGAGTCTCTGTTAGAGATTTCATTAAGCTACAAATTATATGAATTATTAATTATATGATTAATGTCTTCTATAACTCATATTTTAACTAAAAGAATAATTAAAACTTACTCTATAGCCTCAGAGACTTCAAAATCAAAATATCTTTATTCATTTAGGTCACAAAGTAACACTTATGAACGTCAAGGTTACAAACTAGACAATAATATGAATTCACATTTGCATTTACCTCTTGCTGCGTTCAGCAAAGCAAGCGCGTCGAATCAATGGGTAGACTGGCCAAGAAACTCACGGCCATTCTTTTTAATCGCTAATTTTACAATGCTGCTTGTTATACAAATTATATTTTTAAGGAACTGCAACCATTATACCACTTGCCCACTACTGAATTGAACATACTTAAGCCTTAAAATTTAACTTGAAGTGTGGCTTGGTTTCATCAGAGACCAAGACACACTTCAAGTTTAATTGGTATAAAACAGAGAGCGCTACTCTATTCACCACACCGATATACTTTATCGTAACTTATTCAAAAGTCAACGGCAGACTTAGGTAAATATTTTCTAATCACATTAACAGTATCGTGAACCGACGAGAATGCATGAAAACTAATGTTGTGGGTTCGATCTCCACACGGGACAACAATGTGTGATCTATAAATACTTGTTCCGAGTTGAGGTGTCCTTTGTGTCTGTTGTTTGCATGTCTGTAAAGCCCCCCTCGACGCAGGAATTATACCTAAACTGGCAGTTGTCTTTTTAAAATTAAAAGCTCAAGAGACCGCGGCAGACCTCGATGAACATTATCTTACCATAGTTATAGTACTCTGAACCGATAATAATGCATCAAATAAAAAGTGAAATTGAACAAAGCAAGCAATAAATAAATTGAAATAAAACCACGATCGTAGCAAATTAGAATCCGTAGTCCTTGCTTGCCTCTATAAGAAATAGGCTTCAACCCAATTCCAATCAAAATACCGGGGTTAGAAGCATCTATACCGTCTACGGCGCAGTACAAATCAATGAATGATCAAGCGAAATCTGGTACAAGGAGGTCGGTACTAAATAGATCTTAGTACGCGTAACCAATTAATATCGCAATTAGACTCCGAGATGCGTGGGCAGCCAGCTATTTATAGACGTCGCGTCCCATTTTATATGCTGACATACGATGAATTCCTGGAGTTGTATGATGATTAAAAATATATGTGTTTGATGCTCGCCATCCGGTTTTAGAAACGTCTTTGGAAAATGGGTCAGCCTTGTTTTGTAGGGGATTTTAATGTTGGATTTTTAGCAAGGTTCTTTTTAAGTTTAAATCTTGTGCCATTATACTTCGAAATCTCAATGTTCGAAGCTATGAGAAAGAGTATATATAATAGCAGAGATATCCTCTCGTTGGGCTGCCATGCAGACATTTCAAAGTTGTGTGTATTAAGTAATAAATTATAGCTCGCTTTATTGGTGAAGAAAACATCGTGACGAAATCAGCTAGTCTGAGAGTCCTCTATAAAGTTCCCGAAGCCGTGTGAAGTCTGCGAGTTCTAGCGTGGCGGACTATGTAATGGCCTAACCAACACTGAGATGAGACCCGTGTCTAGCAGTTGAACAGTTTATAGATAGAGCTTATTCTGATATTTTACTAGTAAGACTGATCAGGACGAACACCTGTGCATAATTAATCATTAGTACTAAGTGGCGAACTATGCAAAAATGCAGGAAGATATTGAACGAGCAATGTTTGGAGTTTCTATTTATACGCAAAAAATCCTAAGATCTCCTCCCTCTCCCTCTCGCAGAATAAACGAGGTATAGTAGCATATATATATAGTATATAGTAGCAGTATGGTGAACATTTCTCCCAAAGGAGGGATCGAAACTTGGAGTAAAGACCGCGAGTCGGAAAACAATAGTTAAACTATTATTTGCCGGATAGACCATCGATCTGGGGAAAGGTCGCTAGGGTATACTAGACTCGACATTTTTTAAAGTTAACGTTCTTGCGCTACTTTGTTAAGGACTATGTTAAATTATCTGCATGGATTTATCAATATGGATTATTTGTATGATGGACTGAAGAAACCCTGAATGAAATCTGAGGATTCGTATTTGTGCCTCTGCGCATATTCTAGCAAAAATATTACAAGGAAAATATATATATTATCTTGCCTACGATCTACATATATGGCAATTATAACAATTATAACAGAACAAATAAAGACTTATCTACGTATTAATTGCAGAATAAGCTGTTTGTAGTTTTACTAGAGTTTTCTTTTAAAGTATCTTATTTTATTGTCATATGTGAAAATATATCATTTTGAAACAGTATTCTATTAGACTTAGTTACTAGTTCAAAGTTGGTTTCCTATATTCAAGAAACGTTAGTCTTAGCTACGATCAGTACAATTTTGTCACATTTTTCATAGAATATGTTTAAAAAATTAACAGACTGTAGGTAAAATGACTAGATTTTAGAATAAAAGAATCGGGCATTAATGTTAGCACTGTTCCTAGGTGACCTAGCCCAGTGGAAGAAATATTTGTTCGATCCGTACATAGTTGTTTGGAGTCTAAGAGTTTGCTTTTATATTTGTAAATGCTCCTACGATACACGATCTACGTAGTGCGAGATTAGTATTTAAAGAAAAACAACACCTAACTTAGACAAAGGAGAAGACACGATGAATAAGGAATCTGTTATGCGCGTGCCACGGAGCTGGTTATTTACCAACTTTGTAAGCCTCGCATCACGTGCAAATTGTATTATGAGAAAATGAGTGTACTTAATATTAAAAACCAGTACGAAGAGTGAGAATATTAGGTATATTCGTTTTCAGGGAATATCAACTGCAATCGTATAATAATCATTATAAAATGATTTTGCTTTTAGCTTTATATTTGGTAAAAGATTAGTATTAGTTGTATCGTATACATACTTGTTTGATATCATAGTTATATGGAAAAATATATACATCCGTTAGTATCATAGCTTTAAATATCAGGTACAAAATAAAGAACATTTATTTCACTAGGATATATATAGGAACCTCGAGCCTATTACCATTCACATTGGGATATTTAGAACTACTCATATTTTTCCGAGTATGTTTAGTCCCTAAACTTCCCGTGGACCAGACAATTCTGGGGTACATACGGCCATACCATAATATATAAAATTAATTGTTAATTTTAAAAAGACTATTCACGTACTAAGCATAATTCCTGTGTCCTGTGGGACTTTACAAACATTCAAACAACGGACACAAAGAACACCCAGACTTAGAACAACCATTTGCGGATCACAAAAAGTTTTGTTACGTGTGGGATTTGAACCCGAGGTGGCAATATTTTTTTTGTTTTTATCCAACTAAGGTGGCAAGCAAGCATACGCCCACCTGATGGTAAGTGGTTACCGTAGCCTATGGACGCCTGCAACACCAGAGGCATCACTTGCGCGTGCCGACCCTTTAGAAAAGGAAGAAGGAAGGAGAAGGAGCGAGAAGAGGGAAAAAGAGTGATTGGGCCTCCGGCACTCTCACTCAGCGCACGAAACAACAGTAGGAAAACAGCTATTTTACGTCGATGTTCTGTGAGAGGTTGGGTAGTCCTTCCCCGGTCGAGGCGGCTCATTCGTGATGAAATCAGCGAGGCTCTACTACTCACTCACTTAAACTAATACACCATTCGTGCAATCGAAATTGCAACTACCATTTCAAAACTTTCCAAATATACATAACCCACAACGGAATCCCTTATTCACACAAACAAGTGCAAATATTTGCTCCAACATGCGCAAGCGCGAATCAGTGCTATTTACAAGATAATCTTAATCTCCGCAAACACTACTAGAAGGTTATAATCGCGAGATTACGTACATAGTGATATCTTAATCTCTAAGACCATAGGTACACAGTGCTGCTTGTATATTAACATTTTCCTCGCATATGGATACTTACTCACATAATATGATACCTTCTCTACTTTTTATTGCGTTGAAAAGTTCTGTTTACAAACGCAGCAGCCTACTTTTAATTTGACACTATACAAATGTATGCTGCATTTGCTTAATGGCGTAAATACGAATGCATTGGGCTATAACAATTTTTGTTTGTATTATTTATATCATAATAAT
The DNA here is from genome assembly GCA_963675205.1 of Catocala nupta. NCBI lineage: Eukaryota > Metazoa > Arthropoda > Insecta > Lepidoptera > Erebidae > Catocala > Catocala nupta. The sequence goes on from OY776104.1 coordinate 17,477,860, forward strand.
GTTTAGCGGTCAAGGATACATAGTGAGAATCATGTATGTCTGTGAGTTCGTCTGTGAGTTGATTATATACGTGATCTAGGTGTAATACACGATTCGAAACTTACATATGAGAAACATATAGACACCGTAGTACAAAAGGCCAACAAGGCCATGGGGTTCTTAAAGAGGTCTTGCTTTCAATTCCCGAACACCAAAATTATTAAAATATTGCATTGTTCTTATGTTCGTAGCTCTCTAGAATACTGTTCACAAGTATGGAATCCACTGTACAATACATATATTTCCAGAATAGAATCAGTACAAAGAAACTTTACCAGATACCTTCAATACAAGTGTAAAACAGAAGATCCAAATTATGAATCGAGATGCAAAAGATTCCATCTATTGACACTAAAAGAGAGAAGGAATATAGCCGATATTTGTTTTCTTGTCAAGGTGGCTCAGTCATCCATTGATTCTCCGCATCTCCTCTCTAAAGTGCAACTGCGAGTTCCCACTTTTCCCATCTTAAACTCAATGTGGCGCGTTGTAGCACAAATTATAGACAACACTCATTTTTCATAAGAGCCGCTAGCTACTATAATGGGTTGATCGACAACTCGGGATTTGATTTGTTTACAACTACACCAGCTGTCTTAAGAAAGTAATGAACTCACATTGGTTCAATAACTGTACAAATTAAAGTAAGTAATTATTACTACCATTATAAGTAAGAAATTTTCTGTTATGTTACTGCTAAACAAGCTCTGTATATATTTATATGTGGAAACATGTAATTGGTAAATAGTTAAGTAATCTGTTTCTATGTTTTAGTCGATAATACTGTTTGTTTTCCTAATAAAATAAAATAAAATAAAATAATGTTCTCGAAGATTTATAGAGTCTGTCAACCCACACTGGGCCAACGTGGTGGATTGTGGCTTGTTTATATATAAACTGTGCCACTGCTGCACATTTCCTTTTCTCAGTGTGAGAACGGTTAGGCCTTAGTCAACTACGCTGGACCAGTGCGGGTTGACAGACTTTACATATTTACGAGACCACTATAGAGAACATTAGGACTTACGGTAAAACGAGACGTTATTTACAATGGGATGATGATTAAAAAGAAGTTTGTAGTCCGTCTTTTAGATTAGCAAAAAATATTGCATACGTATTTTTCTTTTGTACCACAAACTAATAACAACGAAGATATAACGCGTTTAAATTTCGTGTTACGTCACTGTTCGGTACAAATTTTACAAGTGTGACGTCTCAAGCCCCCACTATCTAACTTTATGCGTTATATCTAAGGACTTTTTTATTGTTTTGTAAAACAAAAAATAGGTCTCCAATATTTTGTGCTAATCTAAAAGATGGACTAATTAGAATCACTTATTTTTAACTCTGTCATCATGCCTATTTTAAAAGTCAAAGGTGCGTGTTTGTGTTTGTTTCGAAGTCGAGGTTCTCGCATTAGTTTATTGCTGCTTCATCAGTATCATAGCTTTAGATAATACACGAACAATGCGAACGTTTTTTTATGTTCTATAGTTTTGTTAATGATCCAGGGCTACAATATTGTACCGGTACTATAAATAAATGTGTCAAGGTTTAAGCACAGGTAAATTATATCTCCATCTTAATATAAATCATTGGGTCAGGTGTTTGTACAAAATAATTATTTGTCAGGGTCTTTCGTATAGAGACCTACGTGAATACATTGTTGGCTGTCAATCTACGTAGATGGTGCTATACGTACAAATATATGTATATCAATGTTCAAAGGAGGCTCACATATCTATCTCTCTTGTTAATATTTTCCACCTTTAATTCCTTTTCCCTAAACACCGGACCGTATGTTTATAAGCTACCTTTATGAGATATGTCAACCTGGACTTAGTACTTCACGAAAACAACGTCATTTCCTATGTCATCCTAACTAATTTATTTAAATGCAAATGTGAGTTTGTTTCTTAGCTTGTTACCCTTTGACGCATTCACTACTTGACCAATCATCATGAAATTTTGTATACACGTTGTCAGGCAATCGAAAAACTACATAGGGTACCTTTCATCCAGAAAAAAGAACTGTTACAAACCCTTCCTAAACGACGTTTACATAAGCGAAGCCGCAGGCAAAAATAGTACTTAAATAAATCACAAAAATGTAACAGAATATCATAAAGATGTCTTTATTGCATCGTCATTTATTTTAATGTTTAGTTATACTCGTATTATAAACTTCTTATACTAGATTCTTGTAAAAATTCATCAATCAATTCTAGTACACAGTCATTATGCTAACCACCGTGCTGGCTAATGCTATGCTATAAGAAAAAACCGCAGCAAATATCAACTTAATGAAAAACATACCTAACTATAAATTTACGACACTATAAAATGGATATTAAAACATAAAATAGTCATAAATCTAAGTTGGTACATGAATTAGTAAGCAATCTTTTCAAACAACAACGATAATAATGTTTTATTTATAAACAAAACATACGCACAATAAAAAAGCAAGTCCGATAAATTATCATAAAAGATATCACGTAATATATTATTACATAATGTCGCAAAACACGCCGCGTCAAGGTTTTCGAAAAATAAAAGAAATACACAGGCACTGCGCATACGCATGTGACGTCAAAGCCCGACGCTTAAATGTCAATGAACCCCATTGTAAAGCTCGCAGAAATGTTACAACCCTGACCAGAAAACACTGGTTTAATGTTTTACAGCCAGTTTTGATTCAAATTGAAAACTTGTTTTTTAAGAACATAATGTATGTTAACGAAATTACAGTTTCGAAAGGTAAATAATAACAACGTAATAATATTCAACTGCACGAAAGACTGAGTAGTTTGAGGCGCTTCGCCATTGCGACTGCGCGAGTGCGAGTGTTGTGTTCACATCACTGGAACATAGGCATCTTAAATGATCATTCTGAAGGAGGAAGGGGAGAGGACCTGGATGAGAAGACTGAGGAGTTGATTATTCCGCTAGAAAAATGATGCGCCAATATGATGAAGATAATTATACCTCCCGAGCGATTTCGGTCACGGCGACTGCTCCATCTCTTGGAGAAAGTTTTTGTTGATGTGATCTCAAGTGACTACCATAGCCAATCTTGTGAGAGAAGGTCCGCATACATTGCGGACATGTAAGAACATCATTCTAATTTTTTTAGTTGTAGGTGATCGCCACATTTGGTCGGCTTTTCAGTTTGCCTCGTCTAGGGGCTCTTCAAAGACAAAAACCTTGGTCTCCTCAAAAACCTCTCCAGTCCAAACGGAAGGCGGCTATCGTTTCCCATTTTGAAGGCTCAATTATAACATCTTACACGCATTCATTTTTATATACATAGATTAAACCGACTAGAAATTGTGTTCTGCGACGTTTAATGAGTTCAACACGATATCGTTTAATTAGTCACACTTTTAATTACATTGAAGGAGATTTATTTTATCGGCCTAATTCGACTCTAGGTATGTTAATCCGGTGCCAGACATAACGTAGCTTTAATCGCGTAAATACCCACAATGACACGAGTGGCACCAATTATTGGGACATCGATGAAGAATGTAGTAAGTGTGAGTGAAACAAGGGAGATACGTTAGTAGGGTAGAGAGGGAGATAGCAAGAGCAAAATACTTGGTTTTGTCAGCCCTCTGAAAAAAGGCATCTATATATGTATTTCTGAATAAAAACAGGTTGCGTAATTGTTAGGGCGCCTTTAACCTGGGACGTAGGAGATGGCTAAGCGGTAAGCTAGGCCAAGAATAGTTTGCGAAAATTATCACGCTCACGTTTGTAAAAGATGTGTTAATCGCCATAACTAACATGTATAGTAGAGCTAGTGACTTAAGCGAAGTTTTTTTCGGCATTCAGAAATGCAGCTACCCAGTCCGATTCAGCTCTTGAATACCTGGCGCCGATCCTTAGCCAGCATTCCACATATTAGTTTTTTTCGTTTTTGCTAAGACAAGTCCTTTAAACATTTAAACAACGGCCACAATGGACACCTACAGTCGTAACAACAATTTGTGGATCAGAAACATTTTTGTCCCGCGTGGGAATTGAATCCACAACACTCGGCGCGGTGATAGTGGCGAGACGTCGAATTAAACTACGCCAAACGTGCAGTTAAATTCTTAGCTCGTTACCCTTGTTCCCATCTTTAGCTCGTGACTTCGAGCGTAGAATGCAAGCAAGGGTGCTTGCATTCTACGCTCTAAGTCATCACACATAGCTCGGTTCAACAACTTTAAAAAACCTCGCTCCATTGGATCCTTTACCAGAGCTTAGGTCAACGATCCTAATGGCGAATATCAGACAGAGCCCTCGCTAGACAACCTCGCTCAACTTTACTGAAAAACCGCCTTTAATCTACAATCCTTCACTGCGCAAGTACATTCTTAAGCCAAATAAAACCAATTCCACAGCATACCCAGTGTGCATCTAGGCTTTATTTTGAGAAGACAGTGAGCCTTAATTATAGTGTCAAGTGTTGCATTGTCATTAATTGCTGCTATTTAACTTGTTAGGGGTCAAAATATACAGTATTACGTACAATTAAATTCATTATTCCCATCTGTGAGATTGAAGGAAGTCAGATTGTGATCACGACGGTAAGTAGTTATATATGTATATTATCGTCTGGTTATATAAGAGTTGCGTTATGGTAGATGGCTACGGTAGAACAAATGAAACAGTCACGAGTTCGTTATTTATCCTTGCTAGTTAGTGTAATAAGCGTGATTAAAAGAACGAGGGTGTAAGATTAAGGCTTTTATAAGCGACGATCTTTTATTGTAAGTATAAGAACAATTTGGTGGCTTCGCAGTAGTGAATGTAATTGCATGAGGTATTGGACTCGATTCGGCGGGTGATATTGTGTTTTTTCTGTCGAGAAATTCTCAGTCAGTTCTCTTAAGAGTAGGTTAGTTTAGTAACAGTACTATTACTAAGTAAAAGTTCTCCTTTTCTGTTTCCTTGAACATGTGCTTGCGAGATTTTATGATGATCGGTCGAGAAGTTAAAGCGTGAAAGTATAACAAACAAACTCACTTTCGCATTTATAGTATTAGCTAGGATAATCGTATCGTACTCGTATCGTCGTTAATAAAATAGCGTTAAGATCGTGATAATTCGTGTGCATACTAAATCGCAACACGTTTGAATATTTTATTGTAAAGAACTATGTAAATGTTCATTGTGGTGTAGACAGATGTTTGAATGATGTAGTGTAGCATGTGGTTATTGGTATAAGGAATATTTAATACTGCATAAACGACGAGGCGTAGCGGTAGCGAATGCGACTGCTGTGTATGAAGTCTCGGGTTCGGTTCTCGATCAAGGAATTTGATTGGCCGTTATGAGAACTACATTATTATGAGTAAGGGTCGCTATTGTTATTTATTTAAAATTCAGCCACGGTATCTCTGTGTCGTGGGTGACTTTATAAATACACAACTATACAAAGTACGAACAGACTTAAAACAATCATCAGTAAATTACACAAACAATACGCCCTTTCTTAGACTAGAACCTATTTGCGCAACCGAAAAATATCAACATAATCAAGTAACACGAAATACTCTAAATATTCTGTGACCATATCAAATATCTTTTGTTGGTCGTACAAAACAATGTTTGATAAGTTTGTCCTTCTTTGCAAAAAGTACGAAATGTGTATGGGAGAACGTGGTAAAAATAAATGCTTTAAAAGATGCGTGTTCGAATGGCCTTTGAAGCCTCTACCCTCTACCCACCCAGGAAACTAGCGTAAGTATACATCACTCCGCTTTCCACACAGCATCAATTTATAGATCTGCATACAATCACAAGTCTTCCTATATTACTAAACATTGTTCTATCAATACATAATTACAAAACATTCAGTTTCATTACAGTTAATGGTATTGATTTCTGTGGTTTCGCAAATTATTGTTGTTACTCGACCACAAGCGATGGTAGATCCTTGGACTGCAATTTTATATAATGCGTTATTTGTATACCTGTTTAATTTGATATTATAGCCTTGATCTGTCTTGTATAGACTATCACCTAGATTCTGAAAGGCTATCAACGACGTGTCAAAATCAAACACGCGTCAAGTGATTTGATTGACTAATTTAGTCAGTCAACCACAAAACGGACATGCGTGTTACAGTCTTTTAAAAAATATTTATGCTCTGCATTTCAATAACCGGGGTACGCAAATTATATAACACCATGCTTATGACTGTCTAGTTTGACCCGTAGATCAAATCATGACATGTGTCATATCATGTGATTTCGATCGTCTAGTTAATTTGCGATCAGGGATGCAACAAGTGATCTAAATTTATATTAGGTGTTTCTTTAGCAGCGTGTCTGTAAATGTACAGGATTAGTGTCAAAATGCTCGCTTTCTACTACACTGGATCGCAAAACATAGTTGGCGAAATGTGACCAGATGGCTGGTCTTTTTTAAATAATTATAATAATAATATTCTATCACATACACACAACACTATCTAGCCCAAACTAAGCAGAGCTTGTACAATGGGTACTAGACAATGGATAAATACTTTATATATATATATACTTTTTTTGTAAATACATACATATTATTCATAGAAACACTCAGACCAAGACAAACATCGATGTTCATGCACACAAATGTTTGACTTGTGCGGTAATCGAACCCGCGACCTCAGGCGTGGCAGTCGGTTACACAAACCACTACGCCATCGAGGCCGCCAAATCGAGCATCGAGCGTAATACGCCTCTGCTTCGTTTTATATTCGGGTGTGAGACGAAGTGTGTTTTGAATGCCTATTACAATAGCTTTTGTCAGGACATCTAGTAACCTTACAAAGAGGTAAAATTGTTGTATATATTTAGGACCACAGAAATTTCCAAAATATAATGACTGGACAGCTACATCATCTCTTAGCGATATAGAGGTTATATTTCAGTTATATACCATGCGAGCATAGGCGCAGGCTGCAGCTACTTTCATAAAATGTCATTCCCATTTGTAAAATTTTATTAATCTATTACTCAGAAATAACCAACGGAAAGCTATCCCTCAAGAGTAGTGTATTCTTCCTGGATAAAGATTCTCCTATGTCCTTATCCAGTCCATAAACTAACTCTACCCAAGAAAAGTCATTTCGTGACTCCGTTATCACTTAAAACAAGGACAGAACAAGAAACACACTCTCTCATCTAAAACATTAAGTAAATATAAAGTCTTCAACTGTTAACAAAAGTAACCTTATAACTCATTACCATGCAAAAGTTCATATTACCGGACGCAGTCATTCCACCGCCAACTCCTGGGCGTCAAGTTCCAACAGTTACTCTACACCTGAGCTCGGCTATTACACAATAAAATTTAATCGTAGGAGGGGAGGAAATATCGTCTGATGAAGTAAACTTCACAATTACGCTTTATACCAATTGGCGCGCGTGAATTGCTGGATAAGACTCAGTGGGGTAATTTGTTAGTGTTGAGTTTCTTGGACATATTATATGGTGGGAACGTCGTCTTAGTATGTCAAAACAAACCATTTTGATGGCAGGTTGTCTGTTGAAGAATAGCCGGGACATTAGATGCTATTTATGCGCAGTAGTTTTTTATGAGGGTAATAAACAATTTTTAAAGAGAATTGTGTGTGTGGAATATATAGCATGTTGTTATTATTACAATTTCAAATAAATTTAGACATATAATAATATTAATTTCACTGCTTTTGAAAGGGTAGTTGGTTTAGATAATAGATAGCAGAAGCTATCTTAGACGTAAGAAAACAATAAGACGTAGAGAGTTCAAGCAAAATTGCTTCGGTTACCTTTAGCTCTATTTGCTTGAATAGTGTTTGGTTCGGCGATTGAGTTAATAAACTGACTCTTACACATCATTTTGATTTTTGTGTTATTTACTTTAAAGAAATATTACTTAAAAACAAAACAACATTCGAATTTCAAGTCCAACTCCAAAAGCTTTCTCACAAAAACTGTAAAGTCTTCAACACAAAAACACAATAAAATAACCTCAATAAAAGAAGATTTTTAGTAACTTATTGAGTATATCCACTAAAGACAATTTGATCAAGTATGACTTAGTTAATCATTTGTGCAGTTACATTGGCATTAACCTTAGATATCTCGGACATCGCGTGCAGGAGTGCAACTCTCGTTAGACGAACACCTTCATACCTTGTTTAGACAGACTAGCCTATATGTGTTCCGCGTTCTCTTACGTCTAACTGTTTCACTTGATTGATGTTTAAGTTTTACACTTCTTTTGTATTGTTTAACTTTCTAATAGAAATTTATTTGAATCGAATTAAAATGCTTAAATTCTTTGGCACGTTGTGTAGTAAATATGATGAGTGTGTTGTACACGAAGCGACTGCCATATTGAATTCAAAGAAAATATGGGTAATGATTGCCTTGCCTGATTTTCTAACGTAAGCTCCCAAACAATCAAGACATTTTCTTTATTCAGTAATTAAATATTCATCTATTCTTGAATTTAGATCTGATAGAAAAATATTAGGAATTGTGTTGTAAAGGAAACGACATGTAGTTTTGCATTTTAAATCTGAAGGTACAGAAATTTAACTGCAGTTGCTAAAATCTGGGTATGCAACCCAAATTTTGTCAGGAATTTATGGACAGTTTCACAACTACCAAGTAAAAGTTATACGTTAAAGAAGAGAGATGACAAGATTTTATCTTATAGATAAATGCTATTTGGAGGTGGTAGGACAGGCCCTTAGACTCAATATTGACATTGATAATCTTTTGGCTGAAAATTCAAACTGGCAATCGCGATAGGCTTACACCACTGAAACCTTTGGTCCGCTAGACTCACGCATCTTCATAGGAATAGGTCCTATGTTATGTTGGTAAACGTAAACAGCTGTTATATGTATTTGTATAAAAGCAATTGAGAAAAGCTCATGTCTTTATATAAACATATAAATAAGTGTGGCAGGGCCTTGCGTGGGTATATTTGACCCCGTCTGAAGGCGAGTTTAAGTTTATTGCACCACAATGAGGGTTAATATAAGCCGATATTTGTAATAATGCTTATTCACTTCAAACTGTAACTGTTTGTCATGTTCTAAAGAAGGAATGAAACGAAGAGACTTGATACATTGAAAGGAGGTACAGGATGACTAGCTTTTACTCTCGGTCTCGATAGATCGGTAGAAACACGGTAGATTAGCCGCGAGTATAAGTTAATCTATTAAATAAAGCGATTAAATATAATGACCATCAACATACTACATACTAATTGCACAGCAAAATATCCTTACTAAAATATATCATAACGAGCAACTATACAACTCAAATCACTGCATTCCGTCTCGGAAGGATCAGGTTATGTTAGGTTCCTTCTTAAACCCACCCAAAAATAGGAGCCCCGCGAAGCGGCGCGCCGTCGACTTAGTTTGATCTCTTTAAATATATTTTGCTGTGCAATTAGTATTTTTGGTGGAACAAAGGTAAAAAATTGAGGAACAGTTAAATACTACCTTTAAATACCTAAATAGCGTATTTACTTATATACATGTTTAGTTTTATGAATTTTAGATTAAGCTTCAACTATGTCAAATATTTCGTGTGCGGAAAATGTTTAAAAAGGGAATTTAAAGTTTTCTCTTGACGTATTATTATATGGATTCAGAAAAAAATATTCGAACACGCAAACTGATAGCTGAAATTGCCTTGCTCCGATATGAAACACGTGCCTACGCAGATTTTTTGTTCGAAACGGAATACTAGTTAAATTCCGCCCGCACGCCATAACCACCACCATCATAGGAATACTGTATTGTCAACTTGTTTTAGTGTGATCCACAAACGGTTGTTCTGAGTCAGAATGTTGTTGTGTCCTATGTTTGAGTGTTTGTTAAGTCCACCGTGACACACGAATTATTTTAAATGCGAGTGCCCAATAAAAAAAGAAAACGTACTGTTTTCTATAGCAATAATAATAGTTATAACATCTCCACAAACTACATCATGTTACACAGTGTATATTCGTAATTTGTGGGTGATCTGGAGTCTAAACTAAGCCGAGCAATGCTTGAGTACGTTGCGAATTCCTCTCACTCCAAAGATTATTTTACTACTGTTTCATTCTAACTACATGCGACAGAAAGACATGTCATTAGACTCAGTTCAGTTAGTAATAACATAAACATCACTATTATCTAACACTCACCCTGAAAGTGATCTAAGACAACTATAAACAATACAAACGTGTCGGAACATATTATAACAATAATATATTATAATATAACGGCGTACGTATATTTGACCACATGACAGTTTCAATATCAGGCTACGCACGATTTACCGAGTTTGCATATACACCATAATTAACGCATTGGTTACTGTGCTGGCTATTTAGATCAAGTTCATGCCGAGACACGTCTATTATAATACTATAAATTGATACTAATATTATGAAGAGGTAATGTTTGATGCACTTTTTTTTTGAGATCTGTTCGTTTCGCACTCAAATTATAATGGATGTGTACGAATCGACACGTAAAAAGCTTTTTTTTTTAATATATATTGTCGTTCGGCACAGTTTGTGCGAACAGATTCGGGCGAAACTACCAATAAGCCATGTTTGTAGCTAGCAGCGATAGCAGGCGACCGATTGACTGTTAAGCAGAGGTCTCAAGTTCGATCGTATCATCGGGGTAATCTCCGGCATTACTAGTCCGATTTGAATTATTTTTCTATTTAAAAGATGTATTATTTTTAATGGATATAGGCTTTAAAATTTGTTTAACACGGACGTTGTCGGGATCGCCTGCTAATCGAGTATAAAGCTAACACCATAGAGTTTGTTTCAAAATTGATTTCTATTTTATAGTTTATTTAATTGAGAAACGTTATAGGCTATTGAAAATTCAGTACCTACTTTTCACGAGGGCGTTATTTACATATAATTAATTACATCCAATTCATCCGCGAAGTCTTAGAATACCAGACGTAATTAAAATTCTATTGTGTCTGACCACCGGGGTGCCGCTGCGGCTCAATAGGTTAACATTATAACCCTGTCGAATTTTATTGTTGCATTAATAACACGTATACACTCTTATTATTATAGTATTTTTATTAGTAATATAAATTAATCATTTATTATACGCTTAAATAAAAAATACGATTTGTTGCACCGATCGTAACATACATTTAAATACTTTTATTAATAATATTTTTATTGCTTAATCGTGCTGAATCGTAATTGTATGGGTTAATGACAGTGTCATAAAAAACGGTATTTTAAAAAGTAAGCGTAATGTCTCGGTGCTTTCACGGAGGCATTGCGCCTGCGCATCTTAACCAATATTTTTAAATGTGCAAACAAACTCTGGCACTACTAGTAATTACTGTATCGCAGGGGACTTTACAAGCTTTTAAACAACGGACACAAATAACATCCAGACTAGGAACAACCATTTGTGGATGAACCCAATCCAACACTTCGCGCAGAGGCAGTGGCGAGGCGACATCCATGCATCCGTGTTTGTTTCTTACGCTTTTTCGCTACTCGACCGATCATCATGAAATTTCGCATACACGTTACCAAGTCAACAGAAAAGGACATAGGGTACCATTCATCCAGAAAAAAATACTGTTACTAACTTAACCTAACCTACATTTACGCGAGCGAAACCACGGGAAAAATCTAGTCTATAATAAAAGTTACATTGTCACTTGTGATTATAACTTTTGACATATAAGACATTTATCATATCTATACTAATATTACAAAAGCTGAAGAGGTTGTTTGTTTGTTTGGTTGAACGCGCTAATCTCAGGAACTCCTACTGGTTCGAATTGAAAAATTCTTGTAGTGTAAGATAGCCCATTTATCGAGGAAAGCTATAGGCTATATAACATCACGCTACGACCAATAGCAGCGGAGCATCAATGAAAAATGTTTGAAAACGGAGAAATTCTCTTATAAATTCTGTATAAATTATATTATCTTATAGATTATGGCAGAAGAGGTTATTGAGAGTAGTTTTTCGCAGACACAGGATATGAATACCAGTGGAACGAAGGATGCAGAGAGCAGTATTGTTGGAGCGTTGACCGCATTTTCCAAAGCAAAGTCCGAGAACTTTTACATATCGCCTTTTGATCCAAATGTACACGATTTTGATGTATAGGCGCCGCGGTTGACCGCGCCCGGCTAATGAATAATTGGGATGGTCGCGAGTGCCTTGGACGGATAGGTAGTTGTTTGAAGGGAGACGTAGCATAAATTATATACTTTATTCTTATAGTAATATAGTAAAGCAGACGAAGTTGCGCGGGTCAGCTAGTATATTATATAATAGGTTTATCTTAGAATGTATTTTAATGTCTATTAATTAGTTTATTTAATCTTCGACATAAATTAGAATTTAAGAGATATCTTTACGATTTTGTTATAGCTACTTATACGAAATAATACGGATGTATTAATGTTATACGGGATTTCAGGTTAATTTAATATCAATACAGATAAATATACTATAAGTAATATATTTTTTGTAAATGTTATTATTATATTTTGAAACACTGACAATTTTGCTGAAATTTATACCTGGAACACTTTTTTATATATTTTATTTTAGGGCCTCAATGCAGTATAAACTATCTAGTTGATTGCAACAGGGTACAGATATTAATTATTTATAGTTGTATAAATAATCAACATTTTATAAGAATAGGTACTCAATTATGTTTCTTCAATTACTACATAATTGAGTATAGTTATAAAAAGCGAATTATTTTTATAGGTATTAAATAATTAATTATTCAGCCATGAATTGCACTCATAGCTGGAATTATATAAAATGCTACTTCTGGAATAGCTGGAATTATATAAAATGATTGATAAATCTTTAAAGATCTCGTGACGTAGAAATTGATAAAGTTTTTTTTTTTAAATGACATCTTTTTGTATAAATCCTGTGTCACGGGGGTCTTTACAAACATTCAATTAATGGATGCAAGGTGCAGCTAAACTCAGTACAATATTTTGTGGATTACACAAATAATTAAACCCACAATACTCAGAGCAGCGGCCGCTTCGTCGTTCGTTTCGTTACGCCATCCGAGCAGTCAAAATATCCGTATTACTACATTCTCAACCACTCACTCCAACTCGCCGTCATAGTCATTTATTAAGTCATCATCCTCCTGCCCACATCCCAAACTATTTGGGTTCGGCGCAACATGTCTTTCTCTTCCATAAATCTCTATCAGTCGTCATCTCAGCACTCACACCCTTCCTGGCCATATCATTTTTTATGCAATCCATCCATCTTTTCTTGGGTCTTCGTCGACTAGAGAATCCTTGCACCTCCATACTCAGAACTTTCCTAACAACATTTATTTCATCTCTTCTCATCACGTGTCCATACCATGACCAGTCATTTATTAACTAACAAATGAAATTATGATTGAAATTAACTTTTACTGAAGATTAAAATAAAATGAAAATTATAAACTAAAAGGTATTATAAAGAAATCATTAGATATTATAAAGAAAGTCCCCCGTCGCGTCTGTCTGTCCGCGATAAACTCACATACTAGTTAACGGATTTTCACCAATAGACAGTGTGATTCATGAGGAAGGTTTAGGTTTATAATTTTATAAGGTTTTGTATTACCCGTGCGAAGACAGGGTCGCTAGTTCATATTATGATTATAACAACCAATTAATCTGTCAAATCTTAGAATACCAGACATTATTAAAAAATCTATTGTGTCAGGTGTCTGTCCACCGGTGTGCCGTTGCGACTCAATAGGTTAATAATATAAGGATACTTTTCCAACAAAAAATCTTAAGTTTATTTTAAAATTTTCTTTATTCTAGATGAAGAGAGCTTTTTTAATGTCTAGGCAGCCTTTTAAATAATTTCATTGTTTGGTATTTAAAACTGTACTATGATATGTTGTGGATTATTTTGTCTCGAAGTCCCTTCTTCTCGGTTCTTCCCTTACCCTTCTTTATTCATCATTCTCAAAATAATGTTTGGCTGAAATGTATCTGTATCTAAGTAATCTGTGTGTTTAGGCGATAATATTATAGAATAACACCTTATATAAAAGCAGCAGGGGTCGATACAACTCTGATAATATGACAACATTAATTATTACTTAAGTGTGTTCCTGAACTATTATCACAAAAATAAACACTATAACAAATATAACTTATCGCCTCTTAATACACATATATCTGGTTTAATGCATATTTATCACTTTCCCTAAGAGATAACGGTCATATGATGTTATTTATGTGTGTTATTGTAATTAAAACAAATGTCATGCGCAAGCGCATCGTGTTTGTTTTTGCGCGAAATGTGAATAAACTTGTATCATAGATAGTTGCAATACTTTTGTAAATATTATGTTTGTTATGTTTAGAATTATTTTATCTGCAGTTATGTTTGTAGGCTAAAATAATCTAAAGTTATTTAAAATGTCTTGGATTTTCTTCCAAAGGGTATTCTTAACTCTTGACCTTTGGGTCCTTGACCTTGAGGTCAAAAGCTTTACGTCGCTAATGGTCACAAGCTAGTGCCGTTTTTGCCAATATTGATAAGATTGGTTTCGAGACTATATAATCCATAGGCTAAAACTTGCCTAAAATGTAATAAATAAGTCCAATAGTAAAGTTGCATCTTAACTATATTTTCCTATTATAATAATGTATACATAAAATACCATTCACTAGAAGAAAAACAATTCTACAGCGGTGTCATAAGAAAAATCAGAAGCGTGGTGTTTAGAACTACAAGTCATTTCAAAGTTATCCTTTGCTACTCGCGCGCTAGTGATAGACCTTGGGCTGTGAAGAATAATAACAACAACCGGACTCAGCACAACTTGTTGATTTTAGTAATGTATATGTGGTGATCAAACACATAATGAATGGCGAGCCCTTAACTTTATGAAGCAGTCAATCAGACTTACATGAACTTAAGCAATTCACAATTCAGATCAAATTTATTAAATGGTTATTGGTTCTAAGCCAATCAGACTTGACCTAGAACGGTATCAAAGAAGTCAGAATTATTCTGTCCAAGCTCAACAACTATTGCCACAATAAAAAATACAAGATAATAAAAAGGCCTCAAATTTTGTAAAATAATGTCTCTTTTTGTTTCCCTAAACCTTTTATTATGTAACCTTTTTGAGTGTTATAGGACCGGTAGCTAAACATGGTCTTTAAAACAAGTCTGTTGCGGATAAAGTCGTTATTATTTTCCCTTTTTTAAGTCAGAGTGTTATCTTAATTGTTACTTGTATAACGAGGCTGCGACCCCGGTTCTCGAATCATTAAAAGCGCACATCCTGTCCTAGCCACCATAAAATAGGCACTAAATTCTGATTAGCCTTAACAATTTTTTCAATCCAGAGTATATAATAGTTTATGATATTCAATCTAGCACTAACAGACCTTCAGTTTCTTTTGCAAGCTCATCCAAGACATGTAAGTGACATTGAAGAATAAAGAGAAAACAATATGGATTTTACATCAAACTATCAAAAATTAATTTATGATGCTTGTCTTGTACTTTAACTCAATTATGGCAACAGTGCTCTACTCATTCATCTAACTCCAATCACTTCTTCTACTTCAATGAATAAGCAGATTTAGCGGTCCGAATGAAAACTAGAATAGTGGTCCCAGTTTCGTGCTTTACGTTGGCCTTTTAGTTAGTTGTGTTGTTTTATTGATCCACATTTTACCTCGAAGCCAGACAAGCTGCTGACTCTTCTGTCACTAAAGGCAAGGTTAGGTTTAGCTTACGGTTTTTTTTAAAGTCATTTCTCAATAATAACGTGAACGTCAAAATATTACCACAGCTCATAGCATTGGGTATACGAATGATGAATTAGAGACCATACATAAAATATACGAACTTCATCATTTGTTGGTGAAGTACGACGGTAAAAGCCATCATTCTAATTAGCGGTTACCATAGAACCATGTTACATCAATACCGTAAACTTTACAATAAAGTGAAATAGTTCCTGCGCTGACAGCCTTAAGGAGCCCTAAAACCCCTACTCATCACTCATACCTGACAACCATTGCTTTATGAATTACGATATTCTTTTACTCGTATACGAATATGATCCTGAACCAAATTTTGGTTACTGCACGTAGACTTTATACCAATTTTGCTCAAAAATGACTAACCCCGCTGACATCATAAGTAACATTCAAATTAGGAAAAGACACGAAATTTCAATCATCACATGATCGTCTGCTAATCAATACCAAATGAACAATTAGCATTCACTAAAAACGGTCATGTTAACACTCTACAAATAATAGGCACGGCATCACATGACTACGCGGGAGCAGCCTTGGCTCTCAACGTTCGAAATTTGAAGAAAGTGTTCACCTCTCCTATTGTATGGATTTTCCTTGTCTGCTCTAATTGTTCAATATTTGGCATTTGTGAATATTTAAAGTTGATGTTGAATGTCAGTAGTTTTAATGATTTAAACCTAATTATCTCATCACGACTGTTTATGTATTGAGTCTATAGTAAATAAAGCAATATTTACTTCTTTCATCATAACATTTTCGTCGTGTTTTGCAAGATTTCGCATACTTACTAAACGAGTAACTTGAAGTATCGACTTCATATAAAGGCTGTTTTGATTTTTGTCGTAATTGCAAACCAGTTTGCGGTTCCTTACCGTATACTTGCAATGTTTATGATCTAACCATTTTTTTTCCTTTTGCATATAATGTTTACATCAATAATGAGGATTTTCTGAACTCATATGAACTTATACGAAGGTGACTCCAAAAAGATGTTGTTTAAAAGGGATAAAGATAAGTTATTGTACAAATTAATGTCCTTTACATCATAGTAAAACCATGCAAGGTGGTAGGGCTTCTAAGTAAACTAATTCATAATATTTTAAAACTCTATCTAACTTTCAACCAGATATAGGTAATTTAGGCCCCAAATGTTCGTGTCTGTGTGTGTTTCTTTTCTGGATAACTAAAGACGGAAATGGATTGTTGCTGCCTCCCTCTAACTACTTCTATAGCCTTGTGAATAAACTAATTGTGGTTTTGACAGTACCTTTCCCTGTGACATCAGGAGTCAAAATTTGGCTACACCTGTGTTACGATGGAATTGGTCTATAAACAACAAAAACAACTTATTCGCGTTTTATCCTCTATAGTCGGTATTATTGTGATATCAATACTTAGGTATATCGCAATATTTCTGCTTATTATACATCCGTGATGACGTCAAGACGCAAAGGACTATCCGCATATACGTCATAATCAGGTAGATGGCTCCATGTCTGAGCGGGTTATGTACCCAACCTATCATAAAATTCGAAGAGTCATTGTGATATTCATATATGCTACAGTTTGTAGACATTTTACACTTCATATGTTATGTGACAAGGGCTTAAAAGGATCATGTTAATAAATTACACTACCTCTACAGATCGTAAATAAAGACAAAACGTATTATGCCGAGTTCATGTTCCAAATCTTTGAAGGAATTGACAGCACTCGACTCGTACATGGGTATAATAATAAATAATTGGCAGAAAATACTTATTGTGTTCTATTATTTTGAACTTTATTATAGGATAATGCTACGTTAGTTTTGCCGGCTGATGGTAAGTACCTAGGTAGTTTTTGGGTCGGATAAAGCGTTATTGGAGTTTATCTGTTGGAAAATTCCCAGTAGCACCGTATTTCGTTTTGATTCTTTACTCCACTTGTATCGTTGCTAGTCAGTAAATTTAGCAGTTTAGTGTTCTTGTCTCGTCAGAATTGAAGAAATTTTTATGAACTTTGACTGGACAGTTTCTTTTCTTATGCAATCTTTATATAAAACATTCCAAATTATCAGCGTATTAATATTTAGTATTAAATGAATCTTACTAGAAGGATGCACTATATCCATATCGTAATGTAAATACGCAATTAATTAAATGTACCTAACTTTTCTTAAAAGATTTCTCCTTATAAATATTAACGATGGCAAATTTTACACCTCACCGTGCGCGCAATATGCTAAAAATGGTTCCAAGTTTTCTCTTCACTTAATATATAATAATATTTATTTCATTAAAATACGTTTTTTAAATATCTTATAAATTTTTACATAAGGCATTTATTTAATATACATACCATACATAGATTTGACGAAAAGGTCATATAACCATATTTAAATAGGTCGATATATGGTCGTAAGACGTAAGTCTTTAGCGAAGGCGGTGATTCACTTTGTAGTTTCTTATACTGCGTATACGCAAGTTGAAAGAATCAGCTGAGGGAAACAGTTCGTTGTGCTATTCGTAGGCGAGTCACGGACGATTCCAACTCCTTATGGATATTATACAATTGTGACCAAGTTTGTGGACCAATAGTCACGTAATATAATGTTACATTATCAGCCTGTCACAGTCTGGAAGGTTATTCCCAAAACACGTAACTACGTAAGATCAGTATATTCTCTTTTTCAAACTATATTTCTATCTATACTAATATTATAAATCTAAAGAGTTTGTTCGTTTGTTTGGTCGAACGCGCGAATCTCAGGAACTACTGGATCGAATTAAAAAAATATTTTAGTATTGGATAGCCCATTTATCGCGGAAGGCTATAGGCTATATAACATCATGCACATCGGTCTGAAATATGACTACCGCACTAGGAATAATGCATGTAACGCGGGGTACTTTACAAATATTCAAACAATGGACACAAAGAACTCCCAGACTCGGAACAGCCATTTGTGGATTATGTAATTTTTTGTACTTTCGTAGTAGGTAATGGCAAGGCGACCACCTAAATCACGACGCCTTCTAAGCAGACAGCACTGACAGCTGATGTACTGAAATTTTAGTTTTTACATAATATATAGTCCCTCCATCTAACCAAAGGACTTAAGCTACGAACATTTATATTCCTAATATTATTAATTATGGAAAGGTTAAATAAACTACACATAAATTAAATCCGTAAAATTAATGTCATACGAAATAAAATAAGAATTTATAATTATTCAAAATCAATATTCTGGCATATAAAATTTATTACTAAAATAATAATTATTAATGCTATGAATAATTTACTATATATACTTTTTAATAAATTGAGTTATCTGTTTAATATTAATGTTTACATTTAAATTATAATAATTAAGCATTTGTACTTTAATTTTATTAGAATTGTATATACCTACATATTTCCATACCCTTTATGGCAAATCGCAGCGTTCTCATATAATTTTAAAATATTTCTGTAAACCTGTGTTGAGCAAATAAACTATTATGATTTAAACTAATTTAATTGATGACCTCACATAATCCTGTTTTAATGATCGTACATATTAAAATAGTATTAACAGTCGTAAGATGTATAACTGAGTTATACGTATATTAAGTACATAATACCAAATAATACAAGACAAGCCTTTTACCATCATCGGCTAAAAGGCAAACTTTCAAATTGTCCTTCTCAAACTACGAAATTTTTAACATAAAAACACAGTCATATTTTTTTCGTCCCGTTTTGCAGCTGGGACCAGCAGTGAAGCCTACAAACATTAGAACAAATGAATGCCACGAAACCAACTTGGCAGTTATATAAAACACTAGTCTTAACCTGTGACTTGGTCTTCATGGACAGCAGTTCAAAGCAATATTTTTTTGTATATCAACCTACGCTTGATCTCACAGAACACTGAACTGAATTTACTCTCGAACAGAGGCGGCGGGTGTGCTTCGTTCAAGTTCCATGTTCTTTGCTTGGTGTGATCTAAAATTCTTAGGATCCCTAACTTCGTTTCTACTAAATATAATTAAATAAAACATGACCTGGATTTTAACTTGAACTTGAGTTACCAAACTATGGTTAATTCTACTCAGTGGTTTTTGCATATACCTAGAGCAAACGAACGTATTTGAAAAAAAGTACAGGAAATCTTTTAATAGTTAATATTTTACATATTTAATGTATAGAAACAGCTTCTTTACAGTTTTATAATAGTATAGATACTCATATAATCGTAGGTTATACCGCGAATACAAAGTTTACGGATTGACACTTCCACAATGCAGAAGAGAGAGGATATGAAAATAAAGGGAATGAGATATATGGTATTTCCTTTATTTTCATATCCTTTTTCTTTCTTTCTCATATCCATGCAGTATACGCTTATCCAAAACATAGAGGAGTTCTTGCAAACAGGTTTTTAAATGTATGACCACTGCCAAGTAAAGTGTCAGTATTTGGATAAATATGACCTAGACCGGGCAGTGTGCGGATCTGACTAAAATATCCAGGATGTCTCTGTTTCGGTCAATATTCAGCGAAGCCGATTAATATATTCGTAAAGAAATATGACTTCGGCGATAAATAGATATTCAAAAATTCTATGCAGATTAAGTAACAGCAAAACTTTCAATAGATAGGTGCTAGAGCAAGAAAATTGGGCGGGCGCCTACTGGATAAATAATATGCCTTTGATTGCTTTAGAAGTTAATAGAAAATGCCTATGTTACGGCAATGGAGTTTTTACAGGTGAGATAATAATAAGAGAAGAATACAATCCCTACAGCTTGATATTCATATTTTACGATAAAGAGATCGGTTTTACCAGATATACTTTTATTTTTACTTATTTAAATAGCTAGTAAATTCCTAAATATTCTTTTTCTAAATCTTACTTAAGAAAATGGATTTACGCCTTACATTACGAGTTATACAGGCTTTGTTGAATCTAGGTTTACTCTCCAAGGAGTCTTTCTTGGCTTATTAATAGCGATGATCTACGTACAACTCTAGAATTTAGAGTTGAACCCTAACATATTGGGGTGGCCAGCAGCCATGGGCCAGTTGCGCATGGTTTACTGGGCCCAGTATATACAGGTAGATGATCTAAATTCTGAGTGCACGTTACGCTCTAAGAGTACTCACCAAAGTGCTTAAGTAGCTGTGTCCGATCTCATCTTCAGAGGTGTTCCCTGACACCAGGTTCTGTCGTTTCCACTTCATCGTCACACTTTAGTATCAACACATTGAAATAAATTGTCGTTTAGGAGCCGTGCGCGGTATTTCGGATAGACTGTCGTGAAAATTATAAATGAGTGACTTTCATTTCAATAAATGAAATTATATTTTACATTTATTTATGTTAATAATTTCTTTTATTTTAATTAAAGATGTTGAATGGATGTTTTATTTTATATGTTCTAGCGAATGTAAACGATAAAATGATTTGAACATCATAGTAATATACGTAGTGGGATAAGTTACAGTTGTCTGGAGTCTAAATTCAGTGGTTTAGGATATACCTACTTAGACTGAATAAGGATGATTACTGCAATCATGTGAATTGAAATAATACATAGACCAAAATAGTAAATACACTACAACGCTAATAATCAAGTAGGTGACATAACATTCTACAGATTTGGAAGGTTTGTTATATTTTACACGCGTTTACGCATTTTTAAACGAGTGATTGATCAATACAAGTCGACCATAAAATTTTAACAAAAATAAATAAACGGTGAAATGAATTTCAAGAATTTATTAATGAAAATAAATGAAAAATATAACTAAAGAAATTAATTTAAAATTAAGTAGTTATATAATGTACATTTTAATGCTTAAACTTGGATGTATTTCAATGATATTTTCAATAAAGATGAGCCCATTAGATCAAAATTATCTTAATGAGATGGATGATTAATGATGATTATATAAAGACTGTTATCAGATTTTACATAATCTGTGAAACCTTAGGATGGAAATACGTAATAATGATTATCACTGAAAATAATTTCTACGAAGCCAAAAAACACAACACTTTTGCTCGACAATAATGCACCTTAAACTTTGGCACTAAAGTTTAAAAGCCCATAGAAGGCAGTATTTTCGAAAATATTTTGGTTTTGAAATGTCCTTTACCGGTTGCGACCGTCCGCCGCGTCCAGGTGAACTGAACTAATGAGATGCGATGCTCCCGCGCACATCTGAAGCTGAAAACTAAGGCTGCGTGCTGAGATGCGCGAGAGCGGACGACTAATTTATTATTAAACATACCTACGATTTTTGCATTTCCTGCGTAATGTTCTTAATTCGGAATTCTTTCTTATTTAATTTATTATTATTATTTATTATCATGCAAGCACTTGTGTACAACTGATTAATATCTATATCCGGCTACGACATTACATGCACATCAGTTTGAGATGACTAGATATTTATCTAATCTAATATATATTTTTTTTAATTTTACCAATTTATATACATATATAGAAATTTGAATATTTAAAATCTAGAAAACGCAGGAAAGTATATTTTTTTACCGCAACATACATAAAATAAGTTCTGTACATAGCATAATAAGGCATACGACCTGCATGTTCAAGCGTAAGCAAAATTTACTGAAGAGATTTCCCCGCAGGAAAATCGTTATCATAGTTTGCTGGAGGTATCACCGTGATAATAGGCAACACTTTGTACCTTTTTCCTATTGTTTTGGTATAACCCAATCTGTAACTTTACTTTCCTTAATCATAGATAGACATGTATTTAATCTAATACAAGCAAGCTCGCTTTCTTTATAGAGACAACAGCTGTTACAGCTGAGGTGACGCGTTTTTTTTAAGTGCCTGTCTGCTAGCGAAATTTTTGCTGCCTCTATCAAAGATTTAGATTATAGATGCACCCCTACCACGTTTGAACATGGTCACCTTTCTGAACATTAAGTTATCATGAGGCATGCAATGCCAACATCACATCTAAATTATATATATGCTATTATATTATTGTCACGCTTAACGCACAATTTTCATTATGAATATACTCGTATTGAAAATTGTAAAGTATCGATCTCTATCTAACGTCTTAGCTCACTCTACTTAGTGTGGACAGATGCGTGCGATAACTAGTCCGGTATAGGTACATATGTATATATTTTAAATCTTTTATCCCAATAGCAATTCTTTTCAAAATCTCTTTGGCAGTTTTCCCGTGAAAATGTTACAAACTGTCAGCCTGAAAACGTAACGTTTTCTTTTTTAATATCGTCAAAAATCCAACCAACCTTTGCTTTGGACACAAGAAAAATGTTATTTTCACCAATATAAGAAGCTACACATCTATTAATCGTAGTTCATAAATAAAATATTTATAAAAAAGTAAGCTTATTAAGACTATTATACCTATTATTAAGAATTATTATTATTGACATCTATTAAATTAATTGTATCTGTCGATCAAAAGTAGGTATTTAAAATTAACTCTGATTAACTTTAAGGGGCTTCTATATCAGAAAGTATATCCTATTTTCCTTACGTGAGTTTATAAGTTAGATTGTACAAGCGTCATAATCATCGACAACCTGAGTGCTCTTTGGTCATAATAGACCAAAGCTTTTAGTGCGGATTTCACCCTTCAGTAGCTTAGGATTTTAATTATCTGCATGGTGCATAGTTTGATCCGCTCAAATGATGATACATAAGCGAATTGTTAGTCAATGCAAACGAATACGCGTGCAAATTCTGGTACTTTAATCCTATTTAGTTATTTATTTAATTTTTTTTAAATTAATATACCTACTAATTATGGATTATAAATCAGCCGGTAGAATACAAAAATCAAACATCAACCAAGGCAAACATTTAAGTCTAACTTTTAATATATTTGAATACGCTTTTTATTAAAAAGGTGATATCATTAAGTTATTCAAAACCTTAATCAAGTTTTTGTAATATAATGTGTTGAATTTTTTAGTGTTTACACATAAAAAGGTTTTATCTGCTATAAAAAGTATTGCACACGTTTATATGCAATATTTTTTAGGTGGCAATAAAACCACGGTAATGTTATCTAACAGTATTCTATTTTCATACGAACGGTTGGAACGCGAGTCATACCGACTCATACCTACGCGCGTCGAGCTCGGTAGGCACTTGGTTCGCAAAATCGCAACCAGTAGCGAATGCGCCGCAGCGATGAACGGACGGTGTGATAGTTTTGTCAGCAGTAAGCGTGCGATTTGTGAATATTTGATTGAAATAAACACAATTACTGAACATAATAATTATGGCAAAGTGCAATTGCAAATAAAAATATTTTAAATTAAACTCTTTATCCGAATGCGGATTTTTTTATACTATTAAATTTAACAATAAAGCTTTTCGTACGTCTCAGTCGAGGCGCAAATATTTTTCAGTCTCAAGTATATATTTGAGATTGAAAAATATTTGCCCTAGGTTGTTTTTTATTAAATCTACTAATCAAAAACACAACATGTTTTTTATTGAACACTTCCTATTTCATTCACAACAAATAAATTTAATAAGATATATAATATTGTTCCGACTAGTGCCCTCTGTCGGCACTGTGGGGAAGAGTCGGCGCTTTCTAATAATAATTTATTACAGCACCATCTATTGACATCTTACGGAACTACGTATTTGTCGCTACGAGTTCAGTGGAGAAAGCGCTGGCACATTCTCGAAACATCGCGCTGTTGCGTGCCGTGTGTGACGTTTTCTGGAAAACTCCAGAAGCACTTTACCCGCATATAAATAGAGCGCACGCGCACCGCCGAGTCAGTTTACTATCGTAAGCGGTCAAGTGTTCATCGAAGCGAACGGAAGCGACAATACCACGGAGTTTGAAGCAGTTACAATGGAAAAGTGTAGTATAGTGTTTGTTGTGTATTAAAGTTACTTGTGTGCTAGAATAAAACGTGTTTTAGTCGGTAATATTGTTTTGTATTCTTATCCGTCGAACCCAGCACGTAACAATATTTACAATCACTAAGCTAGAAAGAAACTCAAGTAGGTAGATGAAATTAAAATACTTTAGGTGGGCAGCTGTCTCGCGTGTTTGCGTACCGCGCTGCTGTAGGTAATTATTTAAAGGTCAGAGCCGAGTTACAATACTGTCAGATAACATTACCGTGATAAAACTCTTCCAAATACGAATACTGATCAATAGTAAAAAAAGTAAGGATATACTTTTTACTTTTATCAACTACCGTTTTATAAAGGCCAACAAGCATCTTCTTTTATCTCTTGCTTTCCAGCGTATAGCCTAGTGGGAGACCGTTGGACTCTCACATGAGGTGTCGAATTCGATCTCAATACACGCGTCTCTGATTTTATAAGTTATCTGCGCATTAAATAGTTCGTTATCGTTTGCTTTAACTGTGAAGAAAAACATCGAGTCGAAACCTGCTTGTCTGAAAGGTCTCCATATTGTCCTCGAAAATATGTGAAGTGTGCCAATCCTCTCTGGGCTAGCGTGGTGGACTATGGCCTAACCATTTTCACATTGAGGACAGGTCCGTGCCCAATAGTGGGTCAGTTTATATAAAGGGCTGATATTATTATCATACTACCTGTAAGTGCAACCACAAACATACGGCACTAAACCAATAAGGCAATGTGCCGCAGTCGATCAGCTTATAATAAACGAGAGAGAATTGAACTCGCGACCCTTAGAACGAATGATAAGCGCCACAAAATAGTGTACCAAATAGGTAGTTAGTCACATGATGTTTAATGAGGTCAAATGTTATATCGAACTATTATGATTTATAATAACATTTATGAGATGTTGATCTACATTGGCGCTATATTTACAGAGGTGACTATCCTGCTTAATCTAAACACGAATCGTTTTTACTTTTTACTCGAAAATAAGAGTATTAGATTAGCCCTGTATGAAACTGTCCCACTGTGTAGCACGGGCCAATTCTCAGCGTGTGAAGGGTTAGGCCATAGTCCACCACGCTGGCCCAGTGCAGGTTAATAGACACTATGTATCTTCGAGAACATTATGAAGATCTCAGCCATGAAGGTTTCCAAACGATGTTTTTCTTCACCATTATAACCAGTAAAATTAATATTGTATAATTAAATATGCTTGTTACTGCGTATATGTTGTTAATATTTGGCAAGAGTGCAGATCAACATATTTTACCTACAATGTGTGATCAGCCCTCTCGCCACATATCTATATAAACTAATTTCAAGCTTGTACACACAGCGACACATCAACCTAGACTGTTTGGACTTTTGAACTATTAGAAGTTGAACGCTGCGAATCGTGCGAGAGAGTTGTTGTAGTATGTTATATTTTTGTTATTTTGTCTCATTCACGTGGAACGGGCCGCGGGCGTCGCCGCACCAGCTAGTGCACCGTGATGGGTCTACACCACTATGCACTGTACCTTTCCGACAATTCTCTATTTTTGTATGTAGCGTAGTTATGCGTATATAGGATGTCTAACTTGATGTGTAGCCGTGTGTACGAGTTCGCCAATTATTTATTGACATCCTAACTAAATATTATAAATGCGAATGTGTGTTTGTTTGTTTGGTACGGAAAAGGACATTTATTCAGGAAAAGGACCTTTTCCTGAGAAATGGCAATTTATTGACAAAAGTTAAGATAACGCGAGCGAAGCCGTAAACAAAATCAAGTTACAAATAAACCAACCAGGTAATTACTGCAAATTTGGCATACAGATATACCACGTCTTGTAAAAAACTATTATATATTATACTAGCGGTCGCCTAGTGGTCAAAATTCCTAAGCTTGCTACTGTTTTCTGTTTTTCTCTATTACGTCATATAAATAAGGTATAGGTAACAAAGAATTGTACGACGTCAGACGAACAATGTCGAAATACTACGAACGCGATTCGACTGCGTGTGTGTGTGTGTGGTTTTCATTAATTTATGTGTTTCTAATGCATATTTTATAAAAATATTACGATTCGCTACTCCTCCATATAAACTTAAATTGTGCCAAATTTCATACTCCTCTGTCCGCGCAATTTTCGAAAAATGGGGTACAAAGTTTTTGCTTCATGTATTAATATATAGATTTTTATACACATGGCGTATATGTTAGAAATAATTGACGTATGAGAAGGTAATATAATTTTTAGAGATGCCAGGATAAAAGGTATCCTATGTAAATACATAGGATACCTTTTATCCTGGCGTCTCTTAGGGGTTCAAGCGGGCGATGTCGCGGGTTCAAGCAAGTGATATAGTAATATACGTATTACACTTATCATATTTAATTTTTATATGCATACAAAAACGTACGCATGTCGCGTACGTTTTTGTATGCATATACACAACGTGTCAAGTACGATCGTTGACAGTAAAATTATTACCACTGAAGATCATATTTATAAACAAAATACAATTAAAATTTATCTCTAATTGTTGTTTATAGTTCATTATTTTCGTTGTTCGCGGAGTTATTTAATGTAGCCTTATCAGCTACGACGATAGTTTATTACGCGTAAGATCTTTCGTGAGATCTTTCCTGGATAGGTAGTGTTTGCTAAAGTATTATCGGAATTTTCTGCTAGAAAAGCCCCAGTTGAAGTACGGAGTCAAATTATGTGCTATGTTCAATAGAACCTTTTTATACAACAAGGGTGGCAAGCAAGCGGTCTGTAAGATATTTATGTAGGCTAAGATCGTTTGCAATATTGTTAGTGTCATTGTCGCTTTGCCGAACTTAGAGAGACGGAATCAAATATGGGATAAACGCAAAGGCAGAGCCAGTTAATTGCGTGAGCTTCTAGAGTTTTCTTTAAGAATATGGTACTTCCTACCTTCTTGTATGGTTCTTCTGTTGGAGCCAGACCATTCGTATGATCACCAAATAATTTACAAGGGCACAGCGGGCACTCCCAATCGAAAACGAACAGCATATTTGGATGCTACACACTTCTGGTGACCTTATACTATAGATGGAGACAGAGAGATCTTGTTATCTAGTTCATATAATGACGCGGCAATCTAATATCATGCAATTCGATTTTGATGACAATGTGACTGCAAAATCTACCGTAACTTTATCCTACTTTTCACTAATATCATGAGTTTGAAGGTTTGTGAAGATAACTGGATGTTCGTTACTCAATCAAGCGTGAACCGCTGCACATATTTGGATGAAACATAGCGCTGAGGTAGACCATCTCTTTAATATATGGGCCATACGTTCCCGTGGTAGTCACGCGAACGAAGCAGCGGGCCGAAGTTTGTTAGTCGTAAAATAAAAGGCATTTCATCGACAAGACGCTTTACATTTGAGTACAGGATGTATAACTGTATGATAAAGAATTCAACATAAATTATTTTATTCTTACTGATGTTTCCAAGTAGTACCTACTGTTAATTTTTTCTTCATAATATTAAATTGATCTATACAAGGAAATTGCTTGTTATACGGACAGAGAGATTGCAATGTATTTATATCTAATTAGTTATCTATACTATTATTAAATTTTAATAAGGCTGTGGGTGGAATTAATTGGAATTGCCTTGGTGGTGCAGCGGTAATGAATAGGACTGCCGTGCACGAGAGTTGGATCAGAATTACTGCTAAGATATGCACGGAACAACCGTTTGATTCCGTGCATATATGCAACATATATATAAAAAAAAACATACATGCAAACATATAGGTATGCAACGACTTATTGTCGCTGACTGTATAGCATTATCGTTCTATAATATAAATCTTCTGTGCGTGTGTTTGTAATTAAACTCCTAAACGACTGGTCCGATTTTGATGAATATATTTGTGTGTGTTCAAGTGGATTCGAGAATGGTTTAGATTTGTTTTTTTTTAACTTTTTTCTGTGTACAGGACAACATTTGTCGGGACAGCTAGTTGTTCTATAGTAATAAATTGTGGTTAAAGTGAGTCCTTTAAGTGTTACTGTTTTAAAAGATACGAAATTACAATGATTGGGTATGACAAAGCTCTTTAAAATATCGAGAATGTTTATCGCCTTATAACGCTGACTGTACCAGGTGTGTGATTGGTAAATATTTTATTACTTTTGTCGCACTAGGACAAGTTTCTGTATCGTGGGGTCTTTACAAACATACAAACAACAGACACAAAGGAAACCCAGACTCGGAACAACCATTTGTGGATCACACACATTTTTGTCCCGTGTGGGCAGGACCAGCACCAGCTGGCTTAAACCACTGCGCCATCAGTGCAGTTGTTCCAAGACTGTGTTTTGAGCTTGGTGCATCATGTATAATTATAAACATCCATGATGCGGGTTTTGATTAACATAAAAAATACACCCCTCTTTCCTACGAGACGGTACGGAAAAACACGCCCCTGTTCAATGAATAAAGTCGTTAGGAATAAAAAAACCGCATGGTTGTTTACTTAAGGAAAATAATTTACTATACAATTGCTCCAGTGTTGAACGAAATACGAACCGGCAATTAGCGATTAGAGCAGTTGCAAATCTCAGAATTCTTGATTGATTGGTAATTCCGTTCATACATAAGCATATTATAATATATAATATGTATCCGCACAAGTCAAACATTTGTGTGCATGAACATGAACATGGATGTTTGTCTTGGTCGGGGTGTTTCTAAAAAAAAAAAAGTATATATGTATGTTTATCCATTGTCTAGTACCCATAGTACAAGCTCTGCTTAGTTTGGGCTAGATGGTGTTGTGTGTATGTGATAGAATATTATTATTATTATTATATGTATATGACGTATCATAGCAAGTCTGTATATCTTAACTTTTAACTAATATTACAAATGCGAAGGTGAAATTGTTTGTTACGCTTTCACGCCTTAACTACTTGACAGATCATCATGAAATCTCGCATACACATTGTCAGGTATTCAAAACAGACATTTAATTTTTTACTTTTTGGTCCGAATATATTGATTTTACTGTGCGGATTAAATTTCTAGCTGCAAGGGGTCCACCAGAACCAGCTAAATTTTGAAAGTGGTCTGTGAGGAAAAATGTCTGGGATCCTTTGATCTAATAGATTAGGTAGAGCGGTCGAGCGCTCATAGGACTCTTAAATCAAAATTATAGCCATTTCTATAGCTTTTAAGTACATTATATGTAATCGTGTTACTTGAGCGCAACGGTAGCGAATGCGACAGCTGTGCAGAGATCGGGTAAAGAGTTATTGGGGTTTTCTGACAAGAAATTCTTTATAGCAGCACAGAGTCTGGAATTGTGTGAATCGTCCCCTATTATGTAGATGTATGTATGTCCCCTAGTATGTAAGGTTTTATACAATTTGCATGGTAGTAAGCGATTACTAGATAATCAACGCTACAATCGGCAATGCCTAATAGATTCCTTTAAACCAATGGGCATTGCCGATTCTTGAAAAAGAACCAAGTCTAGGTTCTGCACCTGGCTTTGGTTTTTGTCTAGACTACACTGACTTTTTGCTGCCAGCACAGCGCTTTCTAAAGTAGCAAAGAAGCTCTACTCAACATTAAAACATTCTAGTTTATTGGCTACGATCTTCTTTCAACAAAAATTCACAAGCGAGCACCAAGTGTCGTGTACGATGAGCATCAAGTCTAACGAAATGGAGGTGTTTTACAAAAGTACTTTGGCATTCAAGCTTTCTAGTTTGAGTGAAATCACAGCCAAATATTCATAATCGTAATTCAAAAATACGTTTAAATAATAAAAATAAGTTTATGCATTACCGTATGGAATATAGCTACATACAAATATATCATTTAATTTTATGCAGGTATGAAAAATAAAATCAAAGAATATTATAAAGAAAATGTGTGTCACACAGCTGCGCACGCGCCCTAACAGGCCTTCCTAACATTGCCTCATATGATTAGCACAGTTTGTTACACTTAGTGCGTCCTCCATCGATAACAATAACGTTTATCGATACGGCACAACACTAATAACTCGATAAATGCTCTGTAATAACGTCAATAATCATTTCACGTGATTTTGCAGCACCATGACTACTGTTGACTCAAAAGGCCTCAGAATTAGCAGTTGCTATGAGAGAAGTAGGTAATTATTTGAAGAACTAATTATTTTTTATGAACCTTAAATTTATAAATAAAGTTAAATAGGAGAATTAAATAATAATAAAAGATAAAACTTTCTTCAAATAATTCTTCTTGAAAGTTTTTATACAGTTTTTCGAATTCTCTGACATCTGGTCTATTAATCACAGTGTTACAGAAGTCAGTGTCTTCACTGTCTAACAAGGACACGTTGATGTCAATGAAGAAGCCATATAACATATAAAAAAGACATCAGAAATTACACTGAAAAGCCAAGTTTAAAGTTTGCATGTTTTATACAATAGAACAAAAACAGAAAACTTTTAATAAATAGTTACTCGTACCTACTTCCAAAGATGCCAATAAAGTTTCACATTTTTAATTATTTTTATTAGACAGTAATTTTTACTATATATATGTTTAACACATGGATAAATCATGTCCTGGATTAACACATAGAATGATTTTTATTCCGGTACGCTTTTCCATTTATAAGGCGAGTGAAGGCGCGGTCAGGAACTAGTAGTTTAGGTGCTGCCGCACACTCAGTCACCAGTGGCGGCCATAATAAAGCCACTAACGACCGCCACAAGTAAAATCAAATATTTTATTTATTTTATTCCTTCTTAACACCCGCACTAAGGAATATAGCTCTTGTGTCGCGGGAAACTTTACAAATATTCAAAAAACAGGCAGAAAGCACACTCAGACTCAGGACAACCATCTGTGGATCACATAAAATTTTGTCTCAAGAAGGGATCGAATCCACAACAACCGGCGCAGTGGCGGTGCCAAGGCAACGACTTGAACGATTACGCCATCCGTGCAGTCAAAAACATTTGTGGTACATGTTGTATGGTACCGTCGCACACTCGAGCATTTGATTGGTCGTTTCTAAGCCACAAGCTGAGAGATTAGCCGGCGTTCGTTACTTGTGGTAGAGATTGGTGGGCTGTCGTACACGTGACCATAATTATCGTCGTCATTTTGCCTGAATGTACATGCGTTTAGTCGAATCATTTTAGTGGTTGTGACTGTAATTGCATCTAGTGGCTTGTCTCGGCCACCAATCGCTATAGCCGTTGTGGCAGTAATATATACAGAGTGTCCGGTAATTAATGGATAACCTGGAAATGTCTTATAGTGGAACAGATGGCCATTCAGAAAAAAATAAGAAAAATATCTATCTTATCTACTACCTGAGATATGTGTTTTTTTTTTAATACTATGTATAACTTTCTTGTATACTACGACCATAAATGAATGAAATCCATCGGTTTTTTGTTGTTTTTTTATAAACACTAATTATGCTAATAGATAGACAGTCAAAAGTATGCTATGCTAATATAGCTTGCACTTTCTAATATATATATTTACTTTTTATATTTTTACTTTTTGTATTTTTTTACTTTTTATATTCTATTTCATTTTTTCTGAACGGCCTTCAGTTCTACTATAAGACATTTCAAGGTTATCCATTAATTACCGGACACCCTGTATAATAGGTAACTCGCACTTGGACAACTATCTCTTTCGAGTGTGGAGATGGAGTCCATAACACAGCAAGCAATAGAGTTTAGTGGCTGCGACGGTGTTTGCTTCTATTGGCTAGCTTGCCCACTGATGGTTGCGTCTAGTTGTCCAGTAAGCGGCAGTACAAATAGGTAACACTCAAGACATCTATGTATTTTCAGTATAAAGATGGAATCCAAAACACAACACGCAATATCAGGGTGGCCTTATAAACAGTGCAATCTAATTTAACAATTATCTCACCAATAAAATAAGAACTAGAAGGACTTCACTTGTAAATTGTACAATCGATAATCAAATAATTAATACCATAAAATGACTAAGATGAGCCATTAACTAGTGTTTGTATTTTTTTCATTAATTTCCTTCATAATTTCAAATTGATTCATACAAGGAAATCGCTTACGGCAACAGACAAACTGATTGCAATGTATTTAATTCTAATGAGTCTTCTATACTATTATTAAATCGTAATGAGGTTGTGTTGATAAAAACTAATTAGAATCGCGTTTGTGGCATAGCTGATGTGTATGCGACTGCTGGGTATCAAGTCACGGGATGGATCAAAATTGTTATTGATTTTTCTATGGAGAAATTCTTAGTAGCCGCACGGAGTCTGGAACTGAGCCCAGTAGAAGGCCATAGCCTTATCCTCAGTCATACCAGGCTACTGCTTTAGAATCTTGCGTAATAACCGTAGGAAGCTAACAAAATCTGGGTGTAATACGACCTCTGTCAACTCTCACAGGGATAAGACTATGTACTTATATACATAGACTCATATCTTTAGTTTACATGCTAGACAGAGAAGTGGGCAGATACTACGGATCTCCACTTGGTATGTCAAATGGAGATGCGTAGTATCTCCTCCTTGCTTTATCCACTTTTATAAGATACTGGTTTTTGCCCACGGCTTCGCTCGAGTTAATATATTTTGTCAATAAATTTCTATACCCCGAAGTAGTTTTATCTTGGATGAAAGCGTCTCTACATCCTTTTGTGTACCCCGGACAACTGTATGTAAAATTGTATGATAAAGGCGGAAAGCGTAAAACTCATATTCACATTTATAATATTAGTTAGAATAATATAATTAATTCTGAAACATTTGATTTTAATCGATTCAAAGAATTTAAAGCTTAATATTTTCTGCACGTACGAATGTTCACACATTAGGATTATCTGTGAGTCAGAGTTCAATTGTGTCAGTCAACTTAGTAGGTTACGTGCGGAAGTACGTATGACCGTGAGTATCGGTCAACTGAGGGAAACGGACAGACAGGTGGGCTGTTTCGTACACGCAAAGGATACAAGCGCGGATCACGCTAGATATTTGTACTTGGGAGAATTGGAAGCAATGGATTCATACTTCTACAAATTGTTGGTCTACATTCCACCAAATTATGGAAACAAGTAATAGGTATGTTAAATTTGATTGCACGAACAGCGTAGTGGTTTATGGTCCGGTTTCTACATCAAGAAACGAGTCGTTTTAATTACGGATAGTTAACTTTAGACACATACTTTATGAATAATATGTCAAAATGTAACTAGCCGTAGTTTAAACGACTCACTTCTTGATATATGTAGGCACCGAGCCTAAGTAGTCGATACACCACAACTACTGCGCCTAGTGTGGGGGTACGATTCCCAGACGAGACAAAATTTGTGCGATCCAAAAATAGTTGTTTCGTGTCTGGATGTTCTTGGTGTTCATTGTTTAAATGTTTTGTTAAGTACACCGCGACATAGGAATTATTACTAGTGGGGAAGTTGTCTTTTTAAATAAACTAGCGGTCGACTAATGGTCAAAATTCGACCAAAATTTCTAAGGCTAGCTTTGGAATTTAATTCTTTGTTTTTTTTAATACTTTGTTTTCTGTTTTTCTTTATTACATATAAATAAGGTATAGGTAACCATAGATACAAAGAATTGTACGACGTCAGACGAACAATGTCGAAATACTACGAACGCGATTCGACTGCGTGTATCAAATGTGTCGTTATATGCGTGTAGTGTTTTTTCATTAATCTAATGTATTTCTAATGCATATTTTTTATAAATATTAGGGTTCGCCCCTCCTTCTCCATATAAACTTTAACTGTGTCAAATTTCATACTCCTCCGTCCGCGCAATTTTCGTAAAAAGGGGCACTAAGTTTTTGCTTCACGTATTAATATATAGATAAAAAAAAATCTGATACGTTTATTTATAATATATATATTTCTAATTAGAATATGCGCGCATCTCTACTCGCCCTTTGTAGTAAGCGTGATATAGTTTCGTGTTCAGTGGGTGAGATATTTTAAATGCATATTTAACCTTCATAGATAATAGAAATAAAAATAACCGTACTCTATACATATTCACACAATTTACTTTAATTAAATCTTTAATGTGCTAAGTTACGGTTAAAGCAACCGAGCGCATAATAATTGTTTAGTTCGGCTTAGTTTGCTATTTTTATACTTAGCCAACACAATTGTATAGTAACGCCCTAGATGCAACATTGAAGTAAATTTCAGTATCTGATTTAGATAGGCTAGGTAGGAATGTGATAGTACCATGAATTGTAAAAATGAGTCTCCCTGTGAACATGGCTGCTGAAAAGCAACCGAAATGTCGGGGCAAATTTAAATTTGAATCTACATAGTTTTAATAATTTTAAATAGCTAAAATAGTATTTTAGGTTCAGTAGTAGTGTAATGTATACAAAATTTTGTAATAAAAGTGTTAATATCGCGATGAAATCCGTATAAAGCACTTTCATTTGAAAATGAGCCTAGTTGGCAAAGCGACGACACCGTTCGTCGTTTTGTACTACACATATATTATGTACAGCCACCTATAATAGTGCATGGATACCTTAAGGTCCAAAATCCTGTGAACACTCGAATTAGAATGAATATGAATGGAACTAGATGGGTTTGTTTTATAAATATTGAAACGGGTACTCATTTTATCAAATAGGTGAAATTTATATGAAATTATAATCTCATCCGAAAAGACACATAAGGACAGAATAATGGTTGCATACGAACAGAATAGCGAGTAATCGAAAGTACCTAAGTATAAAATAAACTACCCACTGTAAATTTATAAACTCGAAATCTGTTATTTTTTCAAATAAATTATTGAGAATTGAGATTAAAAAATTGTTTTATCAAAATTGAGTTATTAAGAAATCTACTTATTTTAATTTTATAGTAGTGCACCGCCATCTATTACAATATAAATAAGCTACTTAACAGTTGTTCCGTTAGATGGCGTCAATTACTGGCTTATACTATTTTAGTTTTGAAATGGGTATGCATTTATGCAGCTCACTGTACATATACATATATGATACCAAACTTTGGTGAGTGTATATTAACAAGTGTTAAAAGCCTTAGAAGTAAAACACAAAGGTACATTTTAGTACTTGACTTAGAACCATGAATAGCTTAGTTGGCAAAGCGACGACGCGGTTCGTCGTGGTCGCAAGTTCAAGTCCTGCTTATTGGATTGTCTTTTTCCTGTGTTATAATTTACAACACAACATAGGCCGAAGTCGTGCGAACACATGTGATTCTGAAACATGCTTTCGTGCAATCTGCATAGCCTCGCGTCTATATTTCCGGAAGGGTAGTGAATGTTCACAGGTCGGATAATATAACGGGTAAATGGTCGCCTTACCGTTGTTTGCGCCCGCGCCGGGTGAGTGTCTGTTCAAATGCTAGATGTGACAATTATTCGAGTAATCCATATATAATAATTATGTTTCTTTTGTGTAAAATATCTTCCGCTCTATGCAAAATTTTCGTGACATAATGATTTTACCAACATTCATAAATCGGAAACAAGGTACACCCAGACAAAAAACAACCATTTGTGGATCGCACAATATTTTCAGCTATGAATTGCATCAAGGCTTGGATCATTAATTAAATAATTGCTATAGAGGTAATTCATTTTTATACCTATACTCAATTATGTATTAATTATAAGTATTGATACATAATTGAGTATACTTGTCTGCCTTTTTAAAATAAGTAATAGTAAGATTTAAGAAAGCTCCCATACTAGATGTTATTCCTGTATTGTGTTGTGGTGGTTAATATAGCACAAAGCGTCATAACGTAGCACGCTATATTTACTCAACGCATAGCGCGTGCTACATCGTTATAATCGCGGCGCTAGAAATAGCGTCGCGCTATATATGCCTAGTCTGTTATGCATAGCGTGGTAAAAGGAACAGCGCGCTGCGCGATGACACGGCCGGCAACGCGAGCGGCGAGCGACGTCTAACGCGTTAGATAGTAGATAGATACTAGGGTTGCCAACATATTTTCGACGAAATATAGTATTTTCAAGATAAGCTATAACAAAATATAGTACATTTATAAAAATATAGTATTTAATGGAAAACAAAAAGAAAACATTTGTATGTTACTGATTTTTTTAATTTGTTTTACCTTGTTAATTTGACATCACGGACAGGTTCGAAACGGATTATGCACGATGTACGAGTTTGGATACATGCTTTCACATCAGTTATAATTAGTAAAGGAGCGTAGATAGTTTTTTTAACTGAAGGTTTTTGTTTGTTGTTTGTCGTTGTTGAAATATAGTATTTTTGCATACTATATATTTCTTCAACTGTATATAGTACGCAGACTCAAAATATAGTATAATACTATATATTATAGTACGGTTGGCAATCCTAATAGATACGCTAGTCAGCCGTCGCGTGCTACCGCTCGCTGTTATGAGTTATGACATATTATCGTTGTTTACGTCACTATGCTATTCCGGCCGGCTCATGCGAGTTAAGCATTAATGAACTTTTAAATCGCCTATAATTGCTTTATTATTATAGAACCTATCATTATTATTATTCAGTAGTCACAATCAATAAATTATACAGTCCTAAGCCTCAAAAGTATGAAGGAGAGTTCATCAAATTTATTTTGCCTATTACTTATTAGATTATATATTTTTACAAAACACGCTGCACAGTGGAAGTAGCGCATTTCAAGGTTATATTCTCGACGGCTCCACGCTACCATATTCTGTGACGCTACTAGTGCCCACGCAGCGCGCTATAACATAGCGTATAAGATAGCGCACTAGAAAATATAGCTTATAGTCCGTAGCGTGCTATCTTAATATAGCGGATTATACAGCAGCGATAGCTCAGTGGGGAAACCAACAAACTGCAATGCAGAGGGTCTCGGGTTCGAACCCACGTCGCGCACCTCTGACTTTCGGCAGTTATATGACTTTTCGAAATTATGTGCGTATTGATTGACAATTATCGCCTGCCATGAACATCTATGGCAGTCGTTATTGGGGAAATCGACACAAAAGATTGGCCCCCACACAAGATAAGATAAGATAATATAGCGGATTTGAACACTACTAGTATTGTGAGGGTCTTTGCAAACATTGAAGCAACGAACACAAAGAATACTGACTGACTCTCTGACTTAGATCAAACATTTATGAGTTATATTTTTTTGTTTCGTGTTGTTTTTATACCACTAACACTCTGCGTAGTGGCAATAATGATGAACACTTAAACCATTTCACTTTGTGTCCTTTATTGTATGTTTGTGGAGTCTCCTGCAAAAAGAGGGCTTGATCTCTCATGCGGGATTTGTTTTTTGAAGTGAAAACTTCTTTAGGCGCATTGAGCACTTTTTGGGTGAACAAAAAGCGTGGAACCGCACCGCACGCTAGTTACTTAGTTTTCACTTCTATCGGCAGTCCCCAAAGACTGACCCACATGTTTTTTTTTAATGACTGTACTGGGTACGGCACTGTTTTTTAATAGGGCGCCTCGTCATTGCCACTGGGCTGAGTGTCATAGGTATCTATTATTCCTAGTGTGGAGGCCGCCTATTTTTCATAGAAAAATAAAATTCCATTACCAGAGGTCACCAACTTTTTGAAGAAGAAATTGGTTTTCTGGACATCTGTACAATCTAAATGTCACTCATAAAAACACTATCTAAATGTCACTCATAAAAACACTAGGATCGTAAAGTATCATGTTAGCGCGTGACATGTCAAGTTCATGACGCATCCAGAGGATATCCTTCACGCATTTTTTTTGGTAATACGGAGCATGAGCTCCTTAAACAGTTTCCGCTATTTACCGTGAGTCACTGGCCATTTGGTTAACTAAATGGCGGTGCTGTTCAGTTTACCATGTTTGTGATAGAGGTCACCGGTTCATATTCGTTTTGAGCAATCGTCCGTTGTGATATTTTTGTTTTAATACTTTAAAATAAATACTAGATTTTACCTGTGCCTGTACTCACGTTAAAGTAGATTAAGTAAGTTTCGGTTATGTTAGTTCAGTACTTTTTTTAAATAAAATATAGCTAGCCTACGTTACTCGGTCACATTATAGCTTCCTAATAGTGAAAGAATTTTAAAATCAGTTGAGTAGTTTTCGAGTTAAATTCTTACAAACAGACAGAAAATCAATTCTTTCCTCTTTATAATATATACCTAATAATCTTAGTAAAGACTAGATTATGCCCATGATGGACAACATTTCATATTGTCTATGCGTTTTACATAATGTATAAAACAAAATGTTAAGATTAGATTTTAAGTTGAACCCAAAGTTGCATAGATGGCGTTATGGTTCGGTCGCTTCGCTACTGCTAGTTGCTCCGGCTCCGCTGAGTGTTACTGGTTCGAGGTTCGAACACCGGCCAAACAATGGTGTAATCCACAAATACTTATTTAGAGTCTTGGAGATCTTTGTGTCAGTATTTGAAATGTTTGTTGTGTGTGTTTATAAGACAATCCCGTACTAGGAATAATTACTGTGTCGCGGGAAACTTTACAAACATTCAAATAACGGACACAAAAAAAAATTTTAAAAAGTAAAAATAAACAATAGTTTAAAAACTAAAAACACGCTTTATTAAAAAAAAAAAATAATGCAGGAAATTATTTTCTACTTATTTAGTTTGTTTTCCTTTAATTAGCGTGTTTTTTAGTTTTTAAAACTATTCTCTTTTAACTCATTACTTTTTCCTAATTATTTTGCAAAATTTTTGTATTTTCGTCGGTCCTTGATAATTATGTCAAATTTTGAATTAATCCGACGTTTTGAAGGGGGTCAAAATCATGTTCAAAGTTTCCGTTACATACATGCTAACATACATATTAACGTATATGAAGCTAATAAAAGCGTGTTAAAAGATCTAGATTCGAAACAACCATTCGTGTATCACACAAATTTTTGTCCTGTGTGGGATACGAACCCACAACACTACCTACTCCATCCGCGCAGTTAAGTTTCAGTGGATATTCTTTAAGGTAAGGATATCTTCGAAACGGATTGCGGTCTTGTCAATTAAAAATTAATGATCCACGTAATATGTGGTCAAAACTAAACTGTAGCTAAACGTCTGCTGACCCCTTAAGACTACGTACCTATGTTCCTAAAGTGCGTGATTCAGTTCATATCTGCCGTGTGAGGAGTTAGTTACAAATAAGTCGCGGAAGTACTGCTGACCGTGGCTGAGACCGCTGGGCGCGTGGCCATTGTTACACGACACGAGATCTCATAAGGGACTTTAAGTCTTTGTCTTATTTAAGACAAATATCGCTCTAGAGAATAGTGCTTGTATAGCATATAAACATATAAAACAATTCGGTATGTTTGCAGAGGCTCCTGAGATTATGCAGACAAACAAAACTGTTTTATGTTTTGTGAAATACCACGCAGTTTAGCTAAGTCCTGTGCCGCGGGGGACTTAATTAAATAATGTTCCAAGTTCTTTGTGTCGGTTACACAAAGAACTTGGAACAACTGTTTGTTGATCATATAAATTTTTGACCCGTGTGGGCATCGAACCCACAACACTCCGCGCAGAGTAATGGTGAGATGACCTACTAAACCATTATGTCACGCCATCCGTGCAGAAAAAATAACTTAGATGTAATAAATCCAACAGACAAATTTACATTCTCATTTATAATATTAGTATGGATATTCTAACTAATATTATAAATGGAAATATGTGTTTGTTTGTTTCGCTTTCAGGCCTTAACTACTCAACCGATCATCATTTTAGCTTACACGTTCTCAGGGCAACAAAAAAGAACATAGGGTAACCTTTCGTCCAGAAAAAAGTAATGTTTCCAAGGGTAGAAATTATAATAATAATATTCTATCACATACACACAACACCATCTAGCCCAAACTAAGCAAAGCTTGTACTATGGGTACTAGATAATGGATAAACATACATATGTACTTTTTTGTAAATATACATAGAAACACCCAGACCAAGACAAACATCCATGTTCATGCACACAAATGTTTGACTTGTGCGGGAATCGAACCCGCGACCTCAGCCGTGGCAGTCGGTTACACTAACCACTACGCCATCGAGGCCGACAAATTAATTGACAAAATCTAGATAAACGTAAGCGAAGCAGAGGTAAAGCTCCAGTAAAACAAACACAGTTGTCGTTTCAATGATAACCTCACATTTCAAATATTACTCAATGTGTAAATAATAATAATTCATTAATAATAATAATAATAAACTCACACCCTGTAACACACACAGCCACTCTATTCACAACTCAATCACAAACTATTGCTGATGTACACTTGGCTTAGGCCCGTGCCATCAGTTTTCTCTCCGGTTAGCCGAGAAAATAAAAGCAAAACAAAATAATAATAATATTCTACCACATACACACAACACTATCTAGCCCAAACTAAGCAGAGCTTGTACTATGGGTACTAGACAATGGATAAACATACATATATACTTTCTTTTTTTTTTGTAAATACACACATATTATACATAGAAACACCCAGACCAAGACAAACATCCATGTTCATGCACACAAATATTTGTCTTGTGCGGGTATCGAACCCGCGACCTCAGGCGTGGCAGTCGGTTACACTAACCACTACGCCATTAAGGCCGACATTATATAATAAGTACTACTTTTCTTTAGTTGATACGTATCTAATTACGTGCAGATCCGTAATCTATTGTGTTATCGTTACGGTAATAATTACAATAACCGAATGTTAGGGTAAGGTCGTAGTTTATAACTACTTATCTGATGTGATAAGAAATAAAAGCGGTATAAAATATATGCGTAATTAATAAGTCTCGTTGATTTATTGTGCGGGTTATGTACAAATGCATAATCATGATTTGTAAGTACCTACTCGATTAGTATATTAATATTATAAAGCTATGAGTTTGTTTGTTTGGTTGAACGCGCTAATCTCAGGAACTACTGATTCGATTTGAAAAATTCTTGTAGTGTTGGATAGCCCGATTATCAAGGAAGGCTATAGGCTATATAACATCGCGCTACGACCAATAGCAGCGAAGCATCAATGAAACATGTTTGAAAACGGGGAAATTCTCTTAAAGTATAATTTATATACTATATTCTTATAATTATGGCAGAAGAGGTTATTGCGAGTAGTTTTTCGCAGACACAGGATATGAATATCAGTGGAACAAAGGATGCAGAGAGCAGTATTGTTGGAGCGTTGACCGCATTTTCCAAAGCAAAGTCCGAGAACTTTTACATATAGCCTTTTGATCCAAATGTACACGATTTTGATGTATGGTGCGCCGCGGTTGACCGCGCCCGGCTAATGAATAATTGGGATGGTCGCGAGTGCCTTGGACGGATAGGTAGTTGTTTGAAGGGAGACGTAGTATAAATTATATACTTTATTCTTAGGAACTACTGGTTCGATTTGAAAAATTATTTCAGTGTTGGATAGCCTATTTATCGAGGAAGGCTATAGACTACATAACATCACGCTACGACCCACAGGGCCGGCGCAGTAATCATAAACGCGGGTGAAACCGCGGGTACATCTAGTTATTAGATACTTTAGGGGGTCTGGTGCGAGTTGTTTTTAAGTTAGCGCGATCGAAACGTTTACCGCGTTTGATTCTGATTGGCATCATGGATACAGTATATTTCAAGAACTTTACTAATATTATAGATGCGTTTGTAAGTTTTTGAGGAACACCGTGGTAGGTTTAGTCGGTATTACCGGGAGGTCCATTCTTATCATCATTACCAGCTTTCTTTTGCCCCGGTGAGCCCGACATAGCCCCTCCGCCCGCCCCCGCGGAGGGGAAAGCGTCAATGCATTCACCCACGTA
This sequence comes from Catocala nupta, assembly GCA_963675205.1. Lineage (NCBI taxonomy): Eukaryota > Metazoa > Arthropoda > Insecta > Lepidoptera > Erebidae > Catocala > Catocala nupta. Next base: position 17,520,454 of record OY776104.1, read on the forward strand.
AAAAAAAAAGTACTGTCACATAAGGTAACGTGCCAGGAAAAAGTAACGTGCCTAATATCTAGATGAACACGAGCGAAGCCGCGGGCATAAACTAGTACTTAATTACTTAGTTACCATTTTAACACGCTTTTATTTACTAGAGACATTTTCTAATTTGATTAGAAAATCTCGTATCGTATGAAACAATGGAATTCTACAAATTCTTCCCCTTACGAGCGCACAATTACCTATTATGCTCGTTCCTTCGCGCGCAAGACGCGAAACATGCTCGCTGCGTGTGCGCAAATATACAAACCTATGACTGGTTTCGTTTCCTATAACATGCTCCAATAGCTAAAAACAAAAGCTCAGCAATAGGAGACCACACAAGCAGTGGGCAAAATAATTAGCTGTGTGTGTGCGTTTATGTTTGTGTGTATTCATAAAGATATAATGTTAAGTCTGCTAAACCGCATTTAACTGGTATGGTATGGAAATGACCTAGGTCTTTTGATTCTTAGAGAACATTTTCTAGTAGAAGGAGAGTCTATAGAAATAGACTACATGGAATAAATCTGTTTATGAAGTCCGGGGATCGATTTCCGAGTTAGGTTAAAAGTTGTTAAATTTTCTGTTAGGAAATTCATACTAGCGCTATACAGTCTCCTTCCTACAACGTGGAGCTTAAAACTCAACTGGCGAAAATATGTGAGCTTTATACACCTCTGCTTATCCCTTCTAAGCTATAGGCATGAGACTATGCTTGTATGCTACACAGTAACACGATGATCTCTATGGCTTTAATACGTTTTATTACAACTGATTATTGTTAGCTTTAATCTGTCAAGTCTTAGAATACCAGACATAGTTAAAATCTATGGTATTTGGCCACCGGTGTGCCGCTGCGACTCAATAAGTTAACAGACTATTTGTAAAATAATGGTTCTTAATATTACAATACACACAAATATTTGCAAACGAATGATTACAATTTATCATACCAAGGAAGGAAAACCAATTAATATAACACAAAATCCAGACGCATCCAATACCTAGACTAGAATAAATTATCCTAAGTTAAAATTCAGGCAAAAACTTCCTTGATATATGCCAATGTACATGGCCATTGACATTGATAGTTATTCAATATTTAATTTGACCTCTTACCTGAACTTGGAGGATGTGACGAGACCTGCATTCTGATCTGATTTGACTAGACAACCTTGTTTTAGACACAGTTAGAGTTTGACTGAATTAATTACTGGCTATTATGGCTAAAATGTCATTAGCTGACTAAAATGCGGCCGTAATATGATTGATATACGATCGTTGACTTTGAATATTTACGCATTTATCCTTCAATATTGCGTATATTTTTAGCTGTTCTATTGTGAAGGTTTTTGTTGTTTTCCTTGTTTCATTTGGCAGTTAAAAAGGCGTGGTTTTAATCTATGATTTTTGATGTTGTATCTGAGATATGATAATAATTATTAATTGCTTCTTAATTTACAAGACACAAGGCCGTGGGCCTCTTCACGTTGGACCCATGTCTCCGCGTAAACCTCCCAAAGGTCCAGATATTTTTTTAAATGTGCTAGGTAAATATCTTTGATAAGAGAAAAATAATAATTCATTGCTTCTTAATTTACAAGACTCAAGGCACTTCATAATGCACAAAAGTGGTAGTGCGTCTAACAATGCATAGTAAGCGGATGGCACCCGAACTAGCTAGAACCTGTATCTTATCTTGTGTGGGGCCAGTCAGTACAGACCGGCGACACTTCGACCCAGTGGGGTCTTTTGTGTCGACTTTCCCAATAACGACTGCCATAGATGTTCATGGCAGCCGGGACCGACGGCTTAACGTGCTCTCCGAGGTACGGAGCAGGCGATAATTGTCAATCAATACGCACATAATTTCGAAAAGGCACATAATTTCGAAAAGTCATATAACTTCCGAAAGCCAGAGGTGCACGACGTGGGTTCGAACCCGAGACCCTCTGCATTGCAGTCTGTTGGTCTCCCCACTGAGCTATCGCTGCTCTTTAATGAGCACTAAAATAAGCAATAATTTTAATGGGTTGGGAAAATGGTAAATTGGAACAATGGATTATTAAGACCTATATGCAAACATATACGATACTAGTTTGGCCCGCTGCTTTTCTTGCGAAAAAGTAGGTTCGGTTATGTTATGTTAGTAACAGTACTTCATTTTTAAATAAAAATATTACTTGGCGATATAGCTTTACAAAGGTGAAAGAATTTTTTTTAATCGGTTGATTCGTTTTTGCTTTAAATTCTTACAAACAAACAAACTAAAAATTAAATCTTAATCTTTATTATATTAGTAGGTACCTATATATATAGATAGGTCCACGAAAATATCTTTGTCCTTTTATCTACCACTGACGTGTATGCGATAATTCATGAAAATTAGTAAACGACCGATCATCATGAAATTTAAAAAGGTAAGCGTGAAAGAGTAATAAACAAAAAAAATATTACATTCGCATTCATAATATTAATTGGGATTAGGATACTTCAGCAACACCCGCACCCTAAGACTGACGACAATGTTTTTTGGATCACACATTATAACCGTCCACTAGGAGATTCGAACCCATAACACTACGCGCGGTGACCGCTTGCTCGCTACTCCATCCATGCATTCAAAATGTTACGATTGACATCTTAATAAATCCAATTATAACTATTGTCTGTAGTCATAACATAAATGAGAACAGAGAACCAATAAAGACACACGCACATACACAAGCTTGTGCTAATAAAAAAACATTTCTATCCGTCTGTTTCTGGTTTATACTAAACAATAGACGTTTCCTGATGCTAAATGATGCCTGTACTGAATTACTAAGCGTATATTTTTACTACTAAAAACTGCTACAATGTAAATTTAAATATGCTTACTAAAGAGTAAGCATATTTAAATTTACATTGTAGCAGTATAACCAAAGGGTTATGCGGCATAAAATGCTTTAGGTTTGACTAGCTGTTACCCGCGACTTCGTCCACGTGGAATTTAACAAAAAGTTTTAATACATATACCGCGGCTCCCGATTTTGTTTTTAAATAAAATTTGCCGTCCAACTTTATTTTTATAACATCAGCTATCCGCCAGAGAAAGTCCCGTCAAAATCGGCCGAGCCGTTTCAGAGATAAGCCGGAACAAACATACAGACAAGCATTTTAAAACTTGATTTTTTGGTATAAGTACCGTATACCTATACTTTCATATGCATTTTGTAAAAAGCTGTTATTTTGACATTACAAACAGACACTTTTATTTATTTGTATAGATTCGTGTGTCGGAAAAGTGTTATTGAGTTTTTCGGTAAGAAAATTTTCAGTAGCTGCTCCGTGTTATAAATCTTGAGTAGACCAGTAAATAATATATACCAGTAGATAATAGCAATATGCTCGGCTTCCATTACGTGTATGCAATAAAAATCAGAGTGCCGAGTGCGAATTTGTTTTACGTTAACGCGATCGACACGTTTATAACGTTCGGCGCTCCGATTGGCTCGGTCCAAGCTCTTAACCAATCAGAGAGCCAAACGCGTTAACCGTTTCGATCGCGTTAACGTAAAAGCAACTCGCACTCGGCATCCTATAGCCCCTTTGAAGATACAGACTGCAGGGATGGCATAGGTAAGAGGCCGTCTCGACCTTGCCACTTCGCTGAGTTAATTGAAATTAAACTACTATATACGGATTTTATCGCGTTGTTTATTTGACACTTTAGAATTTAACAATTTAGAAACTACAACACTACATACTACTACTATTAAACTTTACTAATTGTGAAGCTAATTTAATTATTAAAACTATTTATATTTAAGTTTACACTGTCCCTGACGTTTCGGTTGCTTTTCAGCAGCCATGGTCACGGGAAGACTAAGATGGTAGTTGTCTCAATGTTCCAGTGTAGTTATTTCAAAGTACCCGAACATAATTAAGTCATTGGTGTTTCTATTTACGCAGAATGAGCTCAAAGTATCATGAAGTCTAGCTGTGGTTTGGCTAGCAAAATATTTCTAAATTGTTAAATTCTAAAGTGCCAAATAAACAAAGCGATAAAATCTGTATACGGTAGTTTAATTTAAATGAATAACATTCGCGTAAACAGAAGACCTTATTATGTAAATCACTTCGCTAAGTGTCTTATTATGTTAGGGTTTGAAACATACACGGTACAAAACCAACCAACGATATGTGCATCACACAAATGGTTGTTACAAATCTGGATGAATTTTGTGTCCATTGTTTGTCCCCCACAGGCATTACTAACAGTGCGGGAGATATCTTTCTAAACCAAATAAAAATATGCTGGTAGGCAGCTGTAGCTTACATTACATTACGTGTAATCCACTTATTACTACACTTTTGAAGATATTCAGGCCTGAATCTACGTATGTAGGTTTAGTTACAAACATAAACTATTAGCGGTTTCGGAAGAAAGGAGACGGTTTCTGTTAAACTATTATTATTGTAAACTTGGCGAATAAAAAGAGTGGCCATGTTTGCTTGCCCATTCTTCTCATGAACCCTACACCCTTGCTTTGCTGAACGTGGCAGTAAATGTAAATTCACAGAAAAAATTTAGTGTAACATTGACATTCATAAGTAACTTAAATAAATTTATTTTTGCTTTGATTTGAAACTTTTTCCAAGGAGCGTAACTCGCATACTCGCCGCAAGTAAGTATAACTGAAACGCAAACGCGACTAATCCGTGCAGTCGAAAACACAAATTTCTTCTATTCTGATAATTGCTATAGTCGTCCAACGATCCCATTTACTTTCCTTAAAGGACATGCTTCTTCAATCATCACTGTGATTATAATCTAGCAGTGGGGTGCGATGATTCATCCTTTTATTGATATTGATTGGGAACAACTTGTAAGCAGCAAGGACGCTAGTTTACCTACGACTAGTCTAAGAATAGAACTAATACATTCCTGTTAATGTGGCTGGATGTGAATTACTACGTAATACTCGCGTCATCAGAGCACGAAGTAGTCCAGCGTCAGAATTTTGTTCGTGATAGACATGCGCGATTTTTTTGTTTCTGTTTGTGGTCTGTCTGAGCGGTGGTGTATGCGATTGCTCTGCAGGAGGTCTAGATTGTAACTCCTAAGTCGAGTATATCTATATATTAATACGTGAAGCAAAAACTTAGTAGGTACCCCTTTTTACGAAAACCTTACTACCGAACGGAGGAGTAAGAAATTTGGCACAATTAAAGTTTATACGGAGGAGTAGCAAATCCTAATATTTTTATAAAATATGCATTAGAAATAAATAAATAAAATTAATGAAAAAACACTACATGCACACAACCATGCATTTGACACATGCAGTCGAATCGCGTTCGTAATATTTCGGCATAGTTCGGTTGATGTCGTACAATTCTTCGTAACTATGGTTACATACCTTAAGTACCTATTGCAATTTCGCGGTATACATAATAACGATCAAACTTAAAATATAAATCAATTATAGCCGAATTTCGACTACTTGGCGACCGCTAGTTATATTATAATATTCTATCACATATGTACACACAACACCATCTAGCCCAAACCAAGCAGAGCTTTTAATAGAGGTACTAGACAATGGATAAACATATATATATACTTTGCTTTTGTGAATACATACATATTATACATATAAACACCCAGACCAAGACAAACATCCATGTCCACACAGATGTTTGACTGTTGCGGGAATCGAACCCGCGACCTTAGGCGTGGCAGTCGGTTACAATAACCACTACGCCATTCTTCTGCCAAGAAATTTTCGGTAGTAGCATGGAGCCAGGAGCTGTGCCCGATAGACAGTAGGTAATAGTCTCACCCCATATTAAGACTGCGCCGAGCGTAAGACGCGGTTGGACCGAATGACAGAGCTCGATATTAAATTCGGCGCGCGGCCGACATAGTAAAATTGTATGAAGAATTTGAAGTGCTTTTTTGATAAATATGTATCTTTATTGTCAACCAATAACTTAAATATTTGGTACGGACAAATTGTAATATAACTATTTATGTTTCGTTTAAACTGTAAAATAGGATACATTTCTACTGTTTTAATCTAAAAATCATGTAACACGAGCTTACGTTTTTGCATTTTTCGTGCAAATATACGTAATTTTGTAGGCGAAAATATTAATTATTTTAAGTTTTTTACACGGAGTAATTGTAAACACATTCATTGTTATGGTAAATGTATATTTTATATTTGTATTAAACAAAAAATGTTGATTTTATAAACTTAACTGTGACCGGCCTGTTTTAGCACATTTCGCTCGGCGCAGACTTAAGTCAGAGGTAATGTCTTAGTTGGCTATATGTGTGTTTAATACATCTCTGCAAAACCCTTTGGGGATATCGGCGTGACGCTAAGTATGATTAATTATATTCGAGTACAAGATTGTACCAGGTTTGATTCTTGAGTCAGGCAGAGTAATATACGGTTTTGGTGATATATAAGCGGAAGTTTATGTTTATATAAAATATTTCTATATTTAAATAAGAAAACTATTTGATATTATAGTTAGAAAATAACGCGCATCCGACTGTTCAAGAGAGATTGAAGATATAACTGGTTAGCTTATGCAGCCCGGCCGATGATCCCAACAGTGCTAGGCTGGAATATTATAGGAATTCTAAACCTAGATAAATATAGGTATTTATACTTATTGGTGTAAGTGCATAGAGGATATGTGCATATTTTTGTGTAAATAATTAAAAACCGGTACTGAACACATTTTTAGAATTTTCGTTGCCCGTTTCATTGTGAGTATATTTATAATATTTTTTTGTTATGGCCGAATCGAATTGATTTTTTATTTTTTATGTTTTAAGTCATTATGGTTTGTCTTAATAAAAACATCAACCATCTTGTAATTTTTATGGCGAATTGAAACAACGAGTAAGGACAGACACTAAGCGATATAAATTTAAATAGAAATTGTATTAATAATATGTATAGTTTATTCTCGAAATACAAATTATTTTTTAAAATAGCCATTGCATTTTGTACAGAAACCACCAAATTAGATGTATGAATTTAGGTATACATGTCATTTTTATGTGTGGATGTTTTGCTCAATTATAAATTAAGCGCTGAACAGATTTTAATCAAAGTCGGTATGTAGATAGCCTGTTTCAAAAGCACATAGGTACAGCGAAAAGAAAACGCATTGTAGGTACTGTGGCTCCGTAAAATAACGCAATAGTTACTTGCATAAACATGAGGCTATGGGCCGGAGAGATTTATATTCATAAGCGATTTATATTTTATATTATTGTTTACTTAATATTCATCCCTGTAGCTAGTTTAATTTATAGATACAAAGTCCTTTCCAAATCATCAAGTATTCAAACCACTGCTTAGTATGACCTCATTTAAATTATCACAAATCACCTAAAACTACTGACATATTTCACATGCAAAATAAACCGATTACATGCAAACTTAACAATTAAAATAAATAACATTTTAAACACGTTATTACCTCATTGAAGCACATCAGTTAAAACTAATAACCGTTAAAATTTACATAAGCATTTATTTATTCTAACTAGTTATAATGATTATTAGCACTTAGTTCTAACTAATTATTTTAATACACTCCGCGCACAGGCTCACGACTAATTAAGTATGAACAATAAAGGGAACTAATTAACAGAGTGCATTAAATCACTGATATGTAGAGTTACTATTCCCTGGAGAAAGATTTATTTACTTACAAACAATAGTACTCACGTGACGTTTTATACTTATATGTACATAGTTAAGTGAGAAAGTGAGGGCAGATATGATTGTATGCCTTATTATTTAATGACAGACTGAGGATAGTTTCCATAAATACTTTACTTTGACTATAATAATAATGAAAGACAAAACAGCTAACAATAAAAAACTAAAATTCTAACTGATATTATAAATGCTAATGTGAATTTGATTGGTGGTTAGTTACGCTCTCACGCTTTATTTGGCATAAACATTGTCAGGGGAACAAAAAGGACATAGTACACCTTTCATCCGAAAAAAATACTCTTGTTTGAATGGGCTCGACCGGGGAAGGACTGAGAGTGAGACTGTGAGAGGGTCTCACAGAATATCGACGTAAAATAGCAATATTCCTACTGTTGTGTTTCGTTCCACCCTCTTTCCCTCATTCTGCTCCTTCTCCTTCCTATTTCCTTTCCTAAAGGGTCGGCAACGCGCAAGTGATGCCTCTGGTGTTGCAAGCGTCCATAGGCTACGGTGACCACTTACCATCAGGTGGGCCGTAAGCTTATTTGCCACTTTTGCTGTATAAAAAAAAAACACTGACCTAACCAATCATATCTACATTAACACGAGCCAAGCCACGGGCGAAATCTAGTAAACAATATTTATATTGTTTACTAACATTAAAAGAAAATTAAGTACCAAATAAAATGAAATATAATAGGGACCCCAGAGAGATGACGTTGTTGGCGTAGGCCAAAGAAACGCTGGCGCGATGATCTGGACACATTTTGATTCACCGGCAGATTGAAGCTCAATATAGAGATCGTGAAAGAAATGTAGGGGAGACGTTTGCCCAACAATGACACAGTAAAGGTTAAAAATTTATTTATTTATTTATTTATTTATGGCACCCCAACGACTTATTCACTAATACACTTTTCATTAAATTACTTTACATATACTTTTTATACTGGAGTGAACCAGTCACTTACAGGAGTGCACAGCACTTTCATTGAACTTACTCACTAAAAACTACAATATGCATACAATATTAAAATAATAAAGCTCAACTTAAATTAACTCTTACAAAACTAAACACATTGGATTTATTGTAAATGAAATTAAAACTAAAGCACGGTTAATATTCAATCTAAACACAAAACACAAAAAGGAAAAAATAAAGAAAAAAAACACATTTAACAACTTAAAGAATAAAAAATAAAATGGTAGGGTTACTCCTTTGACATAGAATATATTGTCATTTACTGTTTAGGCTGACAGGTTGACAGTAGTTTGCGAAACTGTGATAGAGTGTTGGAGAAGATGTCAATGTCATTTGAACGAGTGTGATTTTCGTTAAATGCTCTCATCAGTCGATTCATTGGCGCAAAATGACCGAGGTTAGTTCGAGCTGGGCGAGGATAGAACAAATTTAATTTTCGATCGGCTCTGGGGATGCTCTCACGTGGCACCGATATATAGACTTCTTTGGTCAGTCTCGGGACTTGTATGAAGCCGTTTATAATTTTGTACAGTAAAGTTAAATCGTGAACTAGCCTACGATGTTCTAGGGATATCATATTGAAGTGGCTAAGTCTCTCCCTGTAATCCGTATCATATGAAAGGGTGTTGGATTTATACCGTAGATAACGCGTGAAATTTTTTTGAATGCGCTCTATACGATTCACATGTGTTCTATAAGCAGGATTCCAGACCGGCGACGCGTAGCCTAAAACACTGCGTACATACGTATTGTACAGCACATTGAGAGCTTGGGTGGAGTTAAAATCATGACAAATTCTTTTTACAAATCCCAGTGTTTTTCCAGATTTAACGACGATATTGTCAATATGTGGTATAAACGTGAGCTTACAGTCTAAGAGCACTCCCAGATCTCGTATTGTGTTGACTTTTTGCAGAAGTTTTCCACTGAGGATATATGACGACTCAAGCGCTTTATAAAAATAGTAACATTGTTACGTTTTCAGCAATGAAGGGTTCTGGAGACCCACATAGGTAGGCCTCTCCCATTTTCTCTTCATCTTTAATTACTTTTCTCTTAAGTAGGCAACGCACGAGCGACCTCTGCTATTATGTGCGACCATAGGCTACGCTAACTCTTAACAATCAAGTAGGCCATGAGCTTGTTTTCCATTGCAAAAAAGATAGAAGCAGCAGTGCTACTAGAGCGCCGGACAAAATCAAATTGTCTCCTGTTAGCATAGTCCCTTTTAAGTAGTTCTAAAAGAGTTACTGAACTCAGAAACACAAAATACAATACTGAGCAACGGGCCTTAATCACTTAAGTAAGAATTAAAGGGTATAAACAACCCCAACAGAAGTTCTTTTGTAACTTACCGGAGATGCCTGCTGTAATTTAAGTATGAACTTAATAATTTGCTCTGAATTAAGTATAAATAACTTTTTAATGTTTTTATTTGTATCCCGGCGTTTTGACCGACTTGGATTGTTGACTAGTAGACCCATTATCTACTATAGTATTATGTGTATAAATGTAACATTTATACAAATAAACATGTATTAGCAACATAAAACATGGTCTCTTCCCGCGGTCTTCTGTAGAGTGGAGGCATTCCTTAATTAAGATATTGTACGTTTGAATAGAGATACCCCACTGTATGATGAATAATCAACGGTAAGTAATTTAAACATATCTACTACATTTGAATATGTTTGCGCTAACTAGAGCGAGCTATATTTACAGTTCATATTATGCAATGACAATACCGCATGCATCTTCATCTAATAATATATTAGACATACTTTATCTAAGAGAGCACTTACCGATTTAACGACCTATAAATAAATAGCCTAACTAATATTATAAATGCGAATGTGAGTTTGTTTGTTATGCTTTCACGCCGTAACTACTCGATTATTAGACGAACAGAAAAGGACATAGGGTAAATTTCATCCAAAAAAAAAAGTTCTGTCCCTAATCTTACCCAAGCTACATTTATGTGAGCGGCGCCTTAGGTAAAATCTCGTATTTCATAAAGATAAGGTACTATGTAGCAATTTGTATGTCAAAAGGGTTAACTAGCATTCTTGTTAATCTGTCTAAGTATACTGAAATTATGTTTCAGGGACACTGATAATGTATATATGACATGATTGTATTATGATGATGGAATATAACCGATGTCTTGTCTATTTGAGCTATCCTACTGCTAGCTGTGTGTGAACATGTACAACAGGACCAACCACTACCTGAGATTTGACAAACCACAGGATCCTCGCTAAAGAACACCGATTTCTACCAAGGATGCTTCGCGAGGCTATTTAAATCAAAAACATCCTAATTTCAATAGAGAAGATAGTTGGAATGTAACACCAGCTTGGGATCCAGTAATTCAAATAGTCAAACCCAAGAAGAAACAAACCACAGCTAGACTTAATGATACTTTGAGCTCATTCTGCGAAAATAGAAACACCAATGACTAAATTATGTTCGGGTACTTTGAAATAACTACACTGGAACATTGTGACAACTACCATCTTAGTCTCCCCGTGACCATGGCTGCTGAGATGCAACCGAAACTTCGGGGAAATTGTAAACCTAAATATAAATAGTTTTAATAATTCAATTAGTTTATAAATTAGTAAAATTCAACAATAGTAGTAGTAGTGTAACAGTTTTCATAATTATGTAATAGGTACATTGTTAAATAAACAACGCGATAAAATCCGTATATAGTAGTTTAATTTCAATGAATAACATTCGCATAGACAGAAGACAATATTATATCCTAAGTAGTACACCTCGACCTGTGGTGCTTCTCTTTCCCGTAAACTACGGCTCTTTTTCAGTCCTTCTAAATATTCTGTATTTTGGTTTCAGTTATGCTTAGGAGGGTAGTTCAAACTATCGTTTCCAACGCCTCCAACTATAACTTATTTAATTTGATGTGGGTTTCAAGAGAATTTTATCCCTCGGCTTACGAGTGTCAAAACTTTCTTATTTTCCATGGTCACAAATGCTGAACCTGGCCACACAAGTGTTGCAGAGGTATATGTGTGTGGGTTTAGTTTATAAAAAGGGCCAGTCTAATAAAATCCTTCAACAATAAATTTAAGTATGTTGACCATTTTTATTGCCATAAAGTGCGCAAGCGACTTGTAAATTTGTTTCGTGTCGTTGTAATCTCGGTGTAATCATGTGACGTCATGTATTACTCCTACGCTCGAACATAGTGTACCTATTGTGTGATAGCAAGAGTGTTTGTGACCAACAAAGAAAGAGTCATCAAATATTTATACTTTTGTTTATATACGGCTGGCGCTGTTATTACCAGTAATTACTCAGTACATGATGTAGACTATTGGATTCGAATTATATTCGAAAGTACTCTTATTTCTGATATAAAAAAAAACTACGCACTAGGATTAATTCCTGTGGCGCGGGGCTTTACAAATATTCATATTCAATAACACCCATACTCAGAATAACAATATTTGGATAAAACAAATTATTGTCGTATGGAGATTAAATCTACAACACGCGGCGCAGTGGTAGTGGCGAGGCGACAACTTGAATTACTACAACATCCGTGCAGTCCAGCCTTATTTTTTTATGTGGGTAAATGCTTTGACGCGGGGCGACGGAGAGGTTATGTCGGGCTCACCGGGGAAAATATACCCCGGTAATACCGACTAAACCTACCACGGTGTTCCTCGACATAACCATAGACGGCGAGAAGGCGCGAATCGCTTTCATGCAATCGTAACCCCGCCGTGTGAAACGGCAGGCCACTACACAAAAATACACCGTCCCCCTGGGGGGGGGGGGCGGTGTCACGACACAGAGGCGCACGTGGGAACACGTACGCCGCCTCTCGGACCTGGTGCTGATCAGGTGGAGGTCATCTCGCGCACTTCGGCGCCCGGTTCTGCGGTTGAGGAGAGGAATTAACCACTCCCTCTCTCGCTCCGCCGCCTCTTTGATGGAAATTTCTTCCTCTCAGAAGGAGGATCGTGCCACGATCTCTCACTCCGGACCATAGACTGAATTACGGCCGGGAGTGGGAGGGCAACCAGCCCGACTGCCATGATCAACTCACGGCGCTGCGATGCCCAGGCGGGTCATTCCGCCAAAGTGTGCAGCGCCGTGTCCACAACAACATCGCGGCAGTCGCCGCAGTGATGACATCCGGGCACCTCCTGCCGGCCTATGCGACACAGGAACTGGCCAAAACAACCGTGGTCAGTCATTACCTGTGTCAGCCGGAAGGTGACGGCGCCATGCCGCCTCTCCAGCCACTCCTCAAAAACGGGACTTACCACCACGATCGTGGCGTGCCCGAGCATCTGAGCAGCCTATAGCGACTATTTTAACTATTGAAATAGTTAACATAGTCGTTGCAAAGCAAGCAGCTATGGTAACTATTTTTAATCAACCAGATGGCATGCTTGATTAGCACCTCAGAATTTGAAATGTTAAGAAATTCTAAACAAATATTATTTATTATAAAAAATTAACCTTAAACTATTTTGTCGCAGCGGCACACCGGCGACCAGACACAATAGGTTTTCGTTTATATCTGGCATTCCAACAATTACCAGCTTATATGAACAACCAAATAATGTTTTACGTAATTCAACAGACCGACACCACACGATCGACCAACGAAACTGTTGCTTATTTTTAATCGAGTTTAATAAGAACCAGGTTCTTTATTCGACGCGTTTGTATATTTTTATTTATAATTTATATCTCAGCAAATCTCTCAAGATTTACGACGTCCATATACAATATACAGCCTTGGCATTACTTTTGGTAAACAGTTATGAAGTCACTTCATGGCATTAGCCTAAAACCTGATTTTAATAGAACCCATTGTTTGGATGCCATTTTCATTATAATCATATTTTATAGCCAAATTAGAATGTCTTATTGACGTCAAATCTTTTAAGTTTATGTATATTAAATTCCTCAGTAATTAATTTTAACTTCACGTGCGCCTGGCAGTTCTAACTATATAATTCTTAACAATACGATCAGCGTTTTTAAAAAGCTTATTTTTTTATTTTAATCTGCTTGTAAATTTTTTTGTTGACCCTTCCAGCTAAATTAGAATGGGTTTACGTTAGTAGAGCAATAGGTAGGAATCAAAGCCGCGACCTCTCAATCACAAGTCCAGTGCCTTTTCTATTGGACTATCGCAGCTTATAATCTATGATCGCTTTCCGTTGTGACGAAAGACAAAGGGGAGATGTAAAGGAGTATGTATGAGCGTGAAAACCAAGGTATCAAAACAGAATCTTGTATAATATGTACTCGACGTGGAGGTCTTATCCATGGCATGAGTAAAAAAACTATTTTCTGTTTCAGTTAATCTTTACTAACATGATAAATGCGATTGTGTATTTGTCTATTACACTTTCACGCCTTAACTACTCGACCGATCATCATGAAATTTCGCATACACGTGTGTCAGGGGTACAGAAATCTTCATATAGTACCTTCTCATGCGTCAATTACTTCTAACATATACGCCAAGTATATAAAAATCTATATATTAATACGTGAAGAAAAATGTTGTACCCCTTTTTACGAAAATGGCGCGGACGGAGGAGTATGAAATTTGGCACAGTTAAAGTTTATATTGAGAAGGAGAGGCGAAACCTATTATTTTTATAAAATATGCATTAGAAATACATTAAATTAATGAAAAAACACTACACGCACATAACCATTCATTTGACACACGCAGTTGAATCGTTCGTAATATTTCGGCATTTTTCGTCTGTCTTCTTATAACTCTTTGTAACTATGGTTACCTATACCTTATTCATATGTAATAAAGAAAAAAGAAAACAAAGTAGCAAGCTTAGGAATTTTGATCACTAGGCGACCGCTGGGTATAATATATGAATATTTTTATATGATTAGGGATTTCCTAATCATATAAAAATATTACCACTAAATAAATTGACTACATAATTACGTTGATGGCTCATGCAGAGCTATTTCTATTAAATATTTTTTGAAAATACCCAGTATAATTGATTTGTAATTGACCTTATATAATTTTAGTCATAATTGATATTGTAAACGTGATATTTAATATGTTCGTGTAAATGATATGACCTATAATATATTACATTTGCATGCCATTTGCTGGCTAAATGGGCTTGTACTCTTGTAAATAATTTATAACATCTCTTAATGTGCCCTGTTTATAGTAAATAAAGACTTCTTTAATCTTCCATCATTTTTCATTTATTATTCCCGAGGGATATAAAATTTACATTTACGCGAGCAAGGCCGCGGGCAAAGGCTAGTAACATTATGAATGCGAATGTGATTTTGTTTGTTTATAACGCTTTCACAGAAAACGAGATACCTTTCATCCAGAAAGAGTACTGTTCCCTACGAAGCCCCGGGCATAAGCTAGTATTATAATAAGTGAACGCACTCAACTCCAGCGCATAGGTAATGCGTATACGTCATCAGAAAGCCGCTGATAACAGTCACACTGTTTTGGTATGCAAACAAACACCAACACATTTTACTATAAATAGTATTACGTAATGTCATGATGTTGAGATTGATTTGCTCTCGGTGTTGTCGCTAGATGGCATTGTGTGTCTTATAGTTTTGACTGCACGAATGCCGCAGCGGTTGATTTTGGCAGTCTGGGTATGTATGTTAGTATATTCCACTGTAGCGCCTAAACTACTTAACCGATTTTAATGTATGAAGTGTCAATAGATTCCTAACAATCGCCCGGGTGAGATAGGCTACATAAATTTTACGAAGAAGTATTTAATAAAATAAAGTTTATAAAACTATAATCGGACTACGTAAAAAAAGGGGTCTAAAAATTTTTTTGTATCTGTTGTTGAATGATTGTAAAGTAACCGGCGACACAGGATTCAATCCTATTTTTTTGGGTCCGTAGACTCAAAGAAAAAGGTAACCGTTGTCTGTCTATCTCTTGAGATCCTTTTTTCTCAGTACTGCGTTGAGGTATTAAGTTGAAATTTATATTAAATATTTAGGTTATTACCAAATAATATCAAATAGTTATTAATAAATCAAATTTGTAAGTCTACGTAATCAAACGAATCGGACGGTTATGCATATTTTGACACTCCGATTAAAGGAATGAAAACATATAGGATACTTACAGTTGCCTTAGAAAAATGAAATCATATATGTACATGTAAAGGGAAAACGCGAAACCTATAAATTTTTCGTTATATCACGAAACAATAACAAGTTTGTACGGAGTCCTCCTTTTTTAATAAAACAAGTTATCCATTATACCATCGTCAACTTTACACCATCATACCACTCGACATCGCGATATGGTTTAACCTTTCCACCTGGAAACGTTTTCGTCCATCACGCTATACTTTCATCAGAGGCTAGGTTATCGTCATCTGGTAATCACGTAACAGCAGACGAGAACGTGGATTGTATAATAATGTATAACTCGAGAAAGAAATATGATACTACCTCCCTTAAAGTTAGTAATTTGAGGGAGTTGCCTTGTTCATAGGACATAACGAAATGTGGCGCACCACAAAAGAAGGAAACGGCTACTGTGTATGAAGTGTCGGGTTTGAGGTTAAGGCCAAAGTTATTGGATTTTCTGTCAAGGAATTCGCAGCACGTTGTCTGTGCGCTAATGACGGCGATTGAGTGGCAAATAAGGTGGATGGTAGTAGTCATCAAATCAAACATAAAAAATAGTTCTAAAACCTTTCAACTTTGTCGAACTTTGGTGATATAGGTGTGCTGTAAACCATATAGATACCCGACGTTTACACTCTACGAGGAATGTAAAATACTTACCGTGCGGCAGCTTTTTGTTTTCCATACAGTTGTTAAAAGACATGCCTCTCTAAATTATGATCATAGCAAACTACAGCGACGACGGTCTAAGCAAATATGCCCAGTACAGAAATTCAGAACCACACTTGCGAGAAGACATTATCAGATTATCGGGGGTCACCTCTATAATGTCATAAACAAAGCCTGCAATATATATCCTCTATGCAAATACTTTTGTAAATCTGCTGTAATCAAGTGGCTTCTGACCAAAAACTACACTGAGACTGAAGACTTATTAACCTTGTCTATCTTGTAGGTAAAGGGTCACCATATATTGTACATACACGCACACACATACATACATACACACACACACATAGACGCGCGAGCGCGCGCACACTCATACACGTAAGCATACACGTACAAACACACACATCCATAACACACGTGAACTCAAACACATACGAGCGCGTACTCGCGCATAACTATTGTATGTCCCAATTGCATGTCTGCCACGTTCGATGAAGAAAAATGTGAATTCCTTTGTGAGGGCGCTGGTACCCATAACACAAGTTTAATCTTATCTTGGGTACCAGAGTTCAATGCAACACTTCTATACAAAAATTGTTTTATTGTATTTATGTCATTGTGTTGTGGCTATTTGGAACAATAAATTATTATTATTATTATTATTTATTATTAATTATCTCTGTAACCCGCTATCTCGGTCTTACATATGCATTAACAATGCTTTAGCAGATGACAGTAAGGCCTCTGAAGTAGGTAAACTTTTTGGATTTTTTTGATCCAAATTGCAGTCCCCACAATCAGTCGGTGATTTCCGTTAAATCTTAGCACCAAACCCACATCTAAATCGGCTGTTATATTTAAGTTATCTACAGTAACAATTATTTAAAGCCAGTTTAGCATAATTTACATGTAGTGTTATAATCATAGATAATATAGGTAATTGTTCCAATAATACAATTACATATATTACAACAACTATTATAACAATTCATATACTTACAATTAAAATACTAAATTGACAGTATTTGTTAGATAGATAATGTTTAAAATAAGCAATAATTTAATATTATATGACACTAGGTGTTACACGTACAAGGCTATTTAAATGGTCTTAACCAATATTACTAACAAAGATGACCTCTAAATATTACCGCTAAATGTTACCATTACTTGGAGAGGATAGAGTTGTGAAATCGCTAAATAAATGTTAATGCTAAAACAATATGCTATACACGATTTTAACACTACAGGTAAAGTCTGCTGAACTGGCTTTGATTAATGGTTACTTTAGAAAACTCAAATACAGGCTCGGATGTGAGTTGGGTGGTGAGATTTAACAGAATCTAATAAGTGATCGTGGAGACTACAATACAGATCAAAAAGACCTGATCTGTTATGAGTTTATCTACTTCAGAGGCCTTGCATTTGCAATAGATTTGTTGAAGCATACGTAATAACGAGATGGGTGTAAAAACCCAGGATTCAACCTCTTTGTCTTCATGTGACCTTTCTTTTCTTTTTTTTCATAAGCTTTTTTAATGTCCCATTGCTGGGCAAAAGCCTCTCCCTTGGACTTCCAAATTGACCCGCAGGGCCCACATTTTACGAACTCGACCGAGGGATGACCCCAAGGTGTCTGCACACCAAGTTACAAGTCAATCGGTCCAGTGGTACCAAAGCTATGCCTGTCACTAACAAACAGTCACTAACAGACAGACACACAGACCCACATAGTGTTTTCATTATCCTCTTCGAAGAAGACTCAGAGGTTAATAACGAGATAGCGCATTACAGAGTTATAAAGGTTTGTCTTGGTCTCGTGTTACCAATAATAATGCTTAAAGAGGTAGTAGAACGGTACAAATATCTATTTTATATCTGATGGGTCATTCTTTATTTTTTGTTTAGAAAGGCTACTCCTGCTCCAGGAATGATTTATGTGTCGCGGGGGACTTTACACATTCAAGCAACGGACACAAATAACACCTAAACTCGGAACAACCATTTGTGGATCACATAATTTTTTTTCCCGTGTGGGGATCGAACCTACAACACACGACAGCAGCAGATGCGAGGCGACCACTACAACCACTACCCTATTCGTGCAATCATTGAACTTTATATATTTACCTCCTTATTATAATACTAGCTGTCCC
The DNA here is from genome assembly GCA_963675205.1 of Catocala nupta. Lineage (NCBI taxonomy): Eukaryota > Metazoa > Arthropoda > Insecta > Lepidoptera > Erebidae > Catocala > Catocala nupta. The sequence continues at coordinate 17,539,185 of OY776104.1, forward strand.
CTGCGGTTTCAGTTACTACTGGATAAAGAACCTTTCTAATGGAGAAAGAAGTTTTTGAATTGGTCCTGTAGTTCTAACATAATGTCCATTGTTTAGAAATCGAAACGTATTATTTACCGGCGATGTCAACTCTTTGACAAATTGCATACAGCGAGATTGAACTGCACCTCTGATTACGTAATTGAGTAATCTCTTTAAAATAACTTTATTGGCAGTTTTGCTTTGTATACCTCCTCCTATAGGTGTAGCTTTGTCCATTTTATAACATTATTTAGTAACCAGATTTTGACTGCGAATTAGCTCGCATTAATATAAGTTTTGTCAATAAATTTCTAACCCTCGGAAACATTACTTTTTCCTGGATGAAAGGTACCCTGTAAATGAGCATGATCATCAGTTGAGTAGTTCAAGTGAAAGCGTAACAAACAAACAAACTCACATACGTATTTATAATATTAGTTAGGATTTAGTAATAGAACAATCGTTTATACTGATTTACTATAAATATCTTGTTACAAACAGAAATGAGTCGAGAAATATGACAATGTGACAATATAGGTCGCTTACCTATTTGCTTTAGGCTCTAGACAGACGGAATGCATTTCAACTGCACTCCAACTGCAAAATTGCAGTTTGAGTACGACTGCAATAAAACTGCAAACCAACCGTCGTCTCGTTTGCAGTCGGTGTGCGGTACAAATGCAGTTGTACCAACTGCATTAAGGTTGCTATAGACCAACTGCATTTGAACTGCACGTGGACCATGCAGCTAGCTCTCAGTCAGCGTTCAGTTGTTGAAACTGCACGCCAACTACACACCGATCGCAATTGGACTGCGCCGTTGGTGTGCAGTTTTATTGCAGTCGTACTTACTGCATTCAAACTGCAATTTTGCAGTAGGAGTGCAGTTGAAATGCAGTCCGACGGTCTAGAGCCTTAACCCATAGCATGGTAGCGGCACACTGTCGGACAGACACAATAGGTTTTCAACTATGTCGGGCATTCCAACAATTGACAGATTAAGGAGATAAAGCTTTATATGTATCTGAAAGGCTACCAGAAATGTAACACTTACATTTAACCAACTTTGTTATTAGATACTACAAAAAAAAGCGAGCCTAGTCTATAGGACACGTTTATAGACTCCTTGCTACTTATAGAATATTTCTGTACAGAAAAACCAAACAACACTTTGCTCTAGCTGGTAATCCAACCTGACACCTCATGACCAGCGAGCAACATACGCCATGATATCCAAACGGCAGATTGTATGTTGTATAATTTAGCCAAATTACGGTATGATATACTTATGCCTACTCAAATTTGAAATAATTATCCCACTCATTTGCGTAAGATCGGTTATAAATTGCAAACAGGATTAAATATAATGACCAACAAAAGTACTAATTGCACAGCAAATATTGCACAGCATAACGAGCACCTATACGCCTCAAATCACTGCATTCCGTCTCGGAAGCCTTAGGCTATGTTAGGTTCCTTCTCTTAAACCTTAGCGGGGCTCCGTCGACTTAGTTTGATCTCTTTAAATATATTTTGCTGTGCAATTAGTATTTTTTTTGCTGTGCCATTAAATACTACCCATTGCAAACATGCGTCATGATCAGACACAGCGTCTTTATTACGCATAACACAAACAGCTGTTTGCCAGTGTGAGTGCACTCACACCATAACATCAACAAAATTACAATATTATTACTAACATAATTATAAATTAATTACATTTTGACCGCGGCTTTCCTCGCGTTAATGTAGATAGATTGTGTCAATATATTTCTACAGAACGTTTTTGCTATATGAAAGGTACCCTTTGTCCTTTTCTGTACACATGACAACGTATATACTTTCATGATAATCGATCAAGTAGTTAAGGCGTGCAAGAGTGAAAAACAAACAAACTCGTGTGAGTTTGTTTGCTTTTTACGCTTTCTAAGTCAAGTATATCCTAAATAATATTATAAATACGAATGTTTGTCATTATTAGTTTGGACACACTAGCAAATAATGTCCATCTTCGTATTAGTCGAAGCAGAGAATAATGAAACACTTATAATGCATTTCACTTCAAACAACAAGTACATTCGTTTCAAGTCGTTGCGAAAGAATAATAAATTACGACCCACTTGCATGTTTCCTGTCTGAATTTAATGTTCTTTGTAACGCAGCTGTAAGAAAGTGTCTGAATGACCGGCCCATGTTCGAGTTGACTGGTCTCGATTTGTGAAATGTTTGTTATTATCCTGTCAATTAATTGGTCCTATTGTATCCATTTTTTAAATGTTTGAATTCCCTCGCAGTACAGGAATTATATTCTAGTGAGACAGATGTCTTTTTAAAAAAATGTTGAAATATATAATGATTGAAATGCCAGATATAATTGAAAAGCTTTTGTGGCTGGACGCCAGTGTGGCGCGGCGTCTCAATAGTTTCATTAATTTGTAGAGCTTATGCGACCAGTCGCCTATACAAAGTGTTTAATCAGTATTGCATAGTAGTGCAATATTATCCAAGCACACAATCTAGGTGATTGGTGATCCGCCTAGCAAATTCAAAAATCATCTGATAAAATTGTTTACGAATAGTAAGTATTAAGATACCTACTGGATCCCAAGCTGGTGGTACATTCCAACCATCTTCTCTATTGAAATGTTGGAATGTACCACCAGCTTGGGATCCAGTACTTCAAATAGTCAAACCCAAGAAGAAACAAACCACAGCTAGACTTCATGATACTTTGAGCTCATTCTGCGTAAATAGAAACACCAATAACTAATTTATGTTCGGGTACTTTGAAATAACTACACTGGAACATTGAGACAACTACCATCTTAGTCTCCCCGTGACCATGGCTGCTGAAAAGCAACCGAAACGTCGGGGAAAGTGTAAACTTAAAAACAAATAGATTTGATAGTTTTAATAATTTAATTAGCTTAAAATTAGTAAAGTTTAATAGTATAGTATAGTAGTGTAACAGTTTCTAAATTATGTAATAGAGTGTTAAATAAACAACGCGATAAAATCCGTATATAGTAGTTTAATTTCAATGAATAACATTCGCGTAAACAGAAGACAATATTATGTAATAATCCTTATTTAATATTATAAATGCGAATGTGAGTTTGTCTGTTTGTTTTTTACGCTTTCACGCCTTAACTACTCGATCAATCAACACGAAATTTTGCATACACGTTGTCGGGAGTATAGAATAGGACACAGGATACCTTTCATCCTGAAAAAGCACCGTCACAAACCTAAACTAACCTACATTGTCGCGAGCGAAGCGGCTGGAAGAATCTAGTATCCTATTTCTAGTATCCGTATCCTCTCATCTTAATTGTGTGTTCAACAGGGTCCACGATGATCAAAACTTTAACTTTGTACTGACTAAGCTAACATCGTGCAATGCAATAAATACATGTATTATATTGTCTTCCGTTTACGCGAATGTTATTCATTGAAATTAAAGTACTATATACGGATTTTATCGCGTTGTTTATTTGACACTTTATTACATAATTTAGAAACTGTTACACTACCACTACTATTAAACTTTACTAATTTTTAAGCTAATTAAATTATTAAAACTATTTATATTTAAGTTTACACTTTTGCAATATTTACACTGGAACATTAAAGACATCTTTGTCTCCACCTTAGTCTCCCCGTGACCATGGCTGCTGAAAAGCAACCGAAACGTCAGGGAAAGTGTTCTTCTTCATCTTCTACGTAATGTGAAAACTGCTGTAAGAAAATGATCAAAGTCATTGTGCGAGATATCTGGGCCATTCGTGAAATATTCACCGATACGTTACATCCGTTCAATAGAATAGGCGTGTTACCTAAACGTAAATAAAATCACGGGCTAAATGTGTACGAAGTCGTGAGCACAAGCTAGTCTTTATCCTTACTACTTTTACGAATACGAAAGTTCGCTTGTTAGACTAATTCTCAAGAAGTAAAAATTTCTATTTAATAGAACTTGATTAAATTAATATGGCGGATTTCTTAAGATTAAACCATTTTCAGACGACAATCGCTATTTTATTTCGACATATGTACGTCTACTTCGCAAAAATGAAAAAAAGTTTAAAGACAATAACCCGGCTACGTAAAAAGGGGTATAAAAAGGACGAATTTAAAATGTATATAGCCTATGTCACCCGGGCCACTATTAATAATCTATTGACACATCATTCATTAAAATCGGTTCAGTAGTTTAGGCGCTACGGTAGAACATACAAACATACCCAGACTGCCAAAATCATTACCCTACCTTTTGGCTTCGCCGTAGTCGGGTAATTGCTCCGCAATATGACGTTATTTTTTGCGCCAAGATAGTTTATGAGCCGTAGAATGACATAAGCTACTTTTTACCCGGTAAACGCGAACAAAGCCACGGTCAAAGACTAGTTAGATAATCAGTTAGAACTCTAACGTAAATATACTAATTATGTTTTAAAAACCGGTTGTAAATATCTCTTAAGTATACACACTTAACCTTAATAACTTAACTATGACCGGTCATTTCGCAAACTGACCGTTTCTACCTCAGATACAAAAGAAAGTACCGGTGTAGCGTATGTAGGTATTTAATTATATTATAATCATTATTTTATTAAGCTCAAGGAATTTTGCGATATTGGATATAATTGTTAAGACCTTTATTTGATATATATTTTCCTTGAATTTTTATGCGTTAATTGTTGTATGCATATTAAGTATGTATTATAATAAACAGGTTGTATCTAATTATATGCATATAAGACGAAAAAGAAACTGCTTTATTTCTTTCATACATCTACACTAATATTAAGTTTGTAATGATTCAACTCAAAAACTAAAAGACCGATTTTAAAAATTCTTTCACCGGTAGAACACTATATTAACATAGGCTACTAGCGAACCCGACAGACATTGTACAGTACACACAAAAAAAAGTAAAGAAAAAAAGCAAATGTAAACCATTCTCGAATCCATTTGAACACACACACAAAATTTCATCAAAATCGGTCCAGCCGTTTATGAGCAGTTTAATTACAAACACACGCACAGAATATTTATATATATATATATAAAGATAGGTATTACAGCACGCTATACGCAAAGGGAGCGAAGCAGTAAACTATAAACGCGGGAACACCGCGAGGATAGCCAGTTCATTATACACTTGCCTGTTTCCTGGAGGGATAAGCATATTATGATGAAAGTTCGTGAGGTTTGTAGTTCAATTAAATATTTCTGTGAAGAATTTTTAGTAGCTGCACCATGTTTGGAACTCTGTCGGATGGATGGCAATAGGCTTGCCACCAATTACGTGAGATCTAAACTCATAGCTGATGAAACGTGGGTCTAATAGACCTCTGCCTACACCTTCGGTGATATAGACGAGACTATGTTTGTATGGCCACAAAGATAATAATAATATAATATTCTATCACATACACACAACACCATCGAGCCCAAACTAAGCAGAGCTTGTATTATGGATACTAGACAATGGATAAACATACATATATACCTTTTTTTTTTTAATACGTACCTACATATTATACATAGAAACACCCAGACCAAGACAAACATCTATGTCCATGCACATAAATGTTTGACTTGTGCGGACATCGAACCCGCGACCTCAGGCGTGGCAGTCGGTTACACTAACCACTACGCCATCAGGGACACAAAGATAATCTAAATTTGGAACAACGGTTCATATCTATATAAATGCATAATATGCAGATAATATCTACAACGGGTATGGGTTTAGGTCATTAGTGCAATATGTGAGACTCCAATCCACAAACTCTAGATCGCAAATCCAATCACATATCTAGTGGGCTAACGCCACATAAAATACTGCGGTATTAAAAAAAAACAGTCCACTTTATAAAATCTGACATGGCGGATGTTGTGTCATATATGTCAGTAGTTTAAGTCAGCTTTTACTATGTACAATGAAAACAATTTTATATTCGTAACAAAATAAACATACAAAGATTATAATGTGCGTCAACGCTTCAAGTCAGGGATAGTTCCAACAATATCCTGGCAACTGTGGCGGATCAAATTGATGGGCCATTTATACAGCACTGGGCGCATAGACATGTGCGTGCAGACGTACAGACAGCGACACATCAACCTAGACTGTTTGGACTGTGAACTATTAGAAGTTGAAGCTGCGAATCGTGCGAGAGAGTGCGTTATATTTTTGTTACGCTCTATCCTTACCAATACATCGACACCACTATGCACTGTCTCTTTCCGTCAATTCTCTATATTGTACGTAGCGTAGTTATGCTTATATAGGGATGTCTAACTTGATGTGTAGCCGTACCTACATGTCGCTAATAAGTTTAGTTTATTTAATATTTAGTGTTAACAATAGGCTAAGGTAATACTAACACTATATGGATCATTGGTTTGAAATAAATTATTATTATTAGGTATAAGAAAGTAGTTATTTAATATACCTACCTAATATTCCTGAATTGTGTTTGTTTTTGTATGGTTTATCCTGTTAGTCAACATGACCGCAAGAATTTAAAACATAATTGGGAAAATGTTTCTGATACAAATGTTTTAGTTTAACTAAAATAATAGGTATTTTATAGCAGTGAGTAATAATATATAGAGATAAAATTTGTTTGTTTGTATGTAGAGGGAAAGTTCTCGAACCACTAAACCGATATCACAAATTATTTAATTAATAGACGGTTACACTATGTCTGAGTAACATAACTCATAAGTTATGTTTTTTAACTTAATAATAATGTTCCCCAGACCGAATTTCGGTCACGGCGGCCAATCTCGACGGAGACTGGCCATCTGCGCAGGAGATATTATAGTGCACAAGCGTGTACGCAAACACAAATGCAGACTCACTCTGTTCCTTAACTCTCATGATCCGATGGGACGGTAATCCGACACGACCGAAGAGAGATCAGGCGTAGGACCAACGGCTTTAGGTGCTTGCCGAGGCACGGGGGTGTCTAACACCGCCAACTTCCTAACTCCGGACTGCTATCGAGATTTCTTAACAGAAATACCCAATAAGTTTTTGTTGGGCCGACGCTCATGCACAACAGTGGCATTCACTACCGCTGCGCCGCGGAGGCAGTTGGCTAAACTAATTATTCGATGTCAATACCCTTGAAAAAACTTACGATAGGAAGCAAACGTAATTAGACTATAATCATTTGAAGCCAATTTTATAATTATAATTAATTATAATATAATTTTGTAAAAAAAATGTTCTTGCGTATTCACCGCTGCGATTTACTACGACAAGTAATGCAGTAATTTTATCCAATTTTATTATTATTGTAATGATAAAATTATAGAAAAGTTGTTTGTTGTTGTCAATGAACCAATTATATAGCAATTGTAGTCAATACCATGGAACTTTCGCCTTACTCTGGTCACAAAACCACCATTATAACTCAGGGCAGTGTAACCTGAACAATGGTAGGGCGAGTCCTATGGTGCAACCCCACAGGATAGATATTAGCACGATTAGTCAGAAATTAACAGTTATAACGGGATTTAAAAACGTCTTTGAATTATTTTTGTCGATTACTATAAATATTTAATCGTGTATAATTTTAACACACTTAAATCACAAAATTGTATGTCTTGTAGGGTAAAAGAGACGTTTTTCGATGTCTTAAAACTAATGTTTCGAAGAATAGCGCCTATAATTTGCGATTTGTTTCTGGAGAAGCTCGACTAGAGATCACTAACCTATAAAATATCAGGCTCCTATAATGTGTAGGGTTTTCAGGATATTTAGGAGGTGTTAACTTTGTACCAGGCGATGGCAGCATGGCCTCTGATTTTTAAATAAGCATTGAAGGCTCCTGGTATGCGGTCGAGAATGCATAAATCGTCTCGTTTTTTATGTCTTCTCCAGAATCCCTAATTGAATAATACATTTGCGATATCTTTACATACATTCAAACAACTGACACAAAAAACCCCCAGACTCGGAACAAGTATTGATGGACCACACAATAATTTTGTTTTCTAATTAAAACACTTGGCGTAGTGGCTGCGGCGCGAGGCGACTAGTTAAACCATTATACAAATATAGCAAGCAATAAGAGGCTACCGTACGTTAACTACTTGCCATTAGGTTGACAGTATGAGTGCTAGTAACCACATACCACCTCATTATTAGGTTTAAAAAAGTTCGCATATACCTAGCTACAAAACATTAAAGATGAGTGATATGACATCGAATATTAGGCATTTGGCTGCCGGCTACGAGCCCGTACGCACCTTGACTTTCGCCCCTTTCATAGAAAGACGTAGCTTGCGGGGCTTCTAACTTTGGGTGGATTTAAGAAGAAACCTAACAAATACCTACTAGGGGGCGAAACTTGAGGGGCGAAGGGATCGTAACTGGCTGCCGTGTCGAGATCTTTTCATGTCTGTTATTCTAATAACCAATGAACTTAAACGAAATTAAGTTTAATTGGATAGTAAAGATAGGTTTATCTTTACAATCCAGTTAAGCTTAATATTTGATGATAACCAGCCATACTTTTCATACACTAATGCGGGACATTTCCATTGTACACTTGACTGATATCGCTTAAGAATTTAAACTGGCGAAATGGATTAGATAACACAGTGCTGTGATGCCACGCGGTATCACCTGCTTATTTTGCCACTGCCAAAAGTAGCAAGGTATTTTCTTATAATGAAGGAACCATGACTGTACTGGTGGGGCAGCGGTAATGTGTATGAGGTATCGCTTTCCGGATCGGACTAACTGTTATTCTGTTAAGACATTCTCAATACCAGCACGGAGTTTAGATCTGGGCCCGGTAGACGCTAATAAGTTTGCCTCTTATTACGTGGGGCTACAAAAATTGCTGACGAAAAATGGGTGTAATGCAAGTCCGCCTAAGATTTTCGGGATATAGACTATGTAGATATACATATATAGCAACTTTTTAATTACTTGTCTTATATACGTAAACAAATAACAACGTACTGGTAGCTAGAAACAATATAATATAGAGACCCATCTGTATATATGTATTATCGTTAATTAACATATGTGCTTATTAAATATCGAATATAGTATGAAAGCAGTAACTGGATTATATAATGGATTGTTTGATATCTATGATACTCGCAGTACCTAATGAGCAGTGGCGTAGCATAGTGGGGGCGGCAGGGGGCAGCCCAACCCGAGCGGCACTTTTAGGGGGCGGCAAAATACCACAGTAAATAATAATAATATCTTGTCAATGTTTAAACCATTTCATGACGAACGAGCAGAAACACATTAATGAGTACTTCTCTTGCTAAAAAATGCTTAAGAATTTCTCTAAATTATAGTCTTTTAAATTGAAATACCTAAATAAGAGAGCGGCAAAATTTTCTTCCGCCCTGGGCAGCTGATACCCACGCTACGCCACTGATCCTATGCTATGTCCACTGTCTCTATGCATACTGTTTGTAATAACAAAACACCAAGTAAAATACCATAAATCTCTTGACAGCTACATCAATCATTCTGTCTATTGATTGTACGAAATGTGGTTTAAGTGGTCGCCTTGCCATTGCCAGTTCGCCGAGTGTTGTGAGTTCGATCCCTTCCCCACACAAGACAAAAAAATTGTTTGGTCTTCAAATGCTTGTTTCGAGACTGGATGTTATTTGCGTCCTTTGTTTAAATGATTAAAGTACCCGGCGACAAAGTAATAATAACGAGTACCTTTAAAAAATACAAACATACATACATATATAGATTCACGCCTGTATCCCAGAGGAATAGGCAGAGACTACGGATTTCCATTTGCTACGATCCTGACACACTTCTCTGACTTCATTCAATTTCATGACATTCCTCATACACGCTCGCCGGTTTAAGGTGCTCTTAACCTGGCCTTTATCCAGAACTTCTCCGATCCGATCAAGACACGTTCGCTCGGTCTTCCCCTTGCGACTGTTCCACTCACACTAGCCTTATAAACTTTCTTAGTCAGTCTTTTCTCGTCCATTCTTTCTACATGCCCAAACCAGCTTAACATACCCTTTTCTGTTCTCGTCACTATATCTAATTTCATGCCGAATTTCTCTCTAAGCTCATCACATCACATGATTATTTTAAAAATGTATCAGAGATTAGGCGAATTAAAACAGTGTCCTTATTTTTCTTGCAGGTTATTGTCTCATAGGCATTTTGCCTGAACCTTGCACCTAACATAAATGTAATAAAATTCAGTAAATGTAATAAACTCACTAACCCCTTTGACGTTAATAAGTGTTACTCTGTGACCTAAATTAATAAATAATTTTAACATCGACTTTCAAAAATAATATACTTCATTTACAAACACACAAACATATTTACTTAAGTAAGTAAAATATTGAATATAGGTATCACCGAGTACAAACAACGATAACGTGAAGATAATCTCGCCCGCGACCAATGTCACATGTTTTCATTTCCTTATATTTTCGTTTATTACGTATGTTCGTGATCTTTTATATGATATCATGTAATAGCATTGATATGATATCGATTACTATCAGGAAAAGCAACGAAATGTGACTTCACAGAATCTGGAGGTTTTTAAGACAAAAGTTATGGACTGAAATGCGCAAAAAGAAAACGAAGATGACGTATTGAAAGGGTTATTTTTTATCGCTTTAACCTGTCAAATCTTGGAAACCTGAGATAGTTAACCATTTGACCGCCACGTCAAAAAGAAAAAGCGTACACTCGGCGCCAAGCTATGATTTCATCCTTTAATTTGTCATATAGTCGTGGTGACCGTGGTGTACAGGACACATTTTGCTTTGTCAAAAGATTAAAAACCTATTGTGTCTAACCACTTGTGTGCCGCTGCGACTTAATAGGTTAAACTAGCAATGTACACAATTACATATGAATTATATGCGCCTTAGTCTACGCATGATAGGTTTTCAAAAACACAATTATGCGCATTACTTCTTTAAAGGCCACGTATTGGACACAATAGAAGAACCTTTCCACCCGCACATTTATTGTAAAAAATCGTAAAAGTTACAAAGTCTCAAATATTATTTATATCTATATTATTATTTTTAAGACGAGGTGCAAGCGACTACAATTTGTAATAAATGGAGAGTATCATATATTCAAATTAAATGATAGTTTTCGAATGGATCCCAAGTCCAATTTGAACGTTGAACATAGACCTGTTTAGCGATATCAAGACTACAAGATTAGAGCCGAATAACTTGCTGTACATTTAAAAAAAACAAAACAAGCTCAACATGATGTCCATGTAAGTTTTTATTCACTTAATAATGATGATACAAAACTTGACATCGTCATTCTAATCAAAAAGTGCTTTGATCTGACGTATTGTTTTTTGATTAATTGACATGTATGTATTTCCTTAGCATAATAATATTAATGTACCCTGTTTTACATAAAAGATACTCATAAAGAATGTAATTGTTAACGAATAAAGCGAAACCTATATGACTGCAAGGATACTGTTACAGCGCCGAGTATTTTGGTTTCCATTCCCACACGGCACAAATACATGTGTGATTCACAAATAATGCCACGAGAGTATTTTATTACAGGCCTTCGCTTCCTACGTAAAAAAAATAACAAACTTTTGTGACGGTAGATGTCCGTACTGTCTGCCTACATCTTCGAGGCCTAGTTAGCAAAATAAGTCGATACACATTTCGATTGCCTCTATCTTCCAAAATGATAAAAAAATAGTTTTATAGCAGTGATAATTAAAAGATAGTTGATAATTACTATTAAAATATACAAAATAATAATTAGGATTTTTAATTAATAAAATAATTTACAAAGTTAAATGTGTACAATCACAAATTTTTTTTGAATTTGTAAATATTAATTGAAGCGTAATTTATAGATGTTGTAAAGTTAATTTATCTTATCTCATACGCTTTGAGATTAGCGGTTTTAAAACTTTAGAAATAATCCTTCATGCATAATCTTTTACATAGTTAGATAGATAATAAAAAAGTTGGATGAAAATGTAGTTTCGCTTATGACCTAAGCCGGTCTTATATTGAGACAAAAATATATCATGGTTTACTGTAATAGCTTATGACTTGCTCTGGCGCACAATGACTGATTGAATGACTTAGTTAACAGATTTGATTATCGATACACGTAAGCAAAAAAAAGCTCAATAACTTTTTCTTCTCTGTTGGTCAACCTTTACCTTTTTCCGTTTTGTTTGGTAACAAAAGACGAGCTAAAGCTCGTCTTTTGTTTCTAAAGAAACAGTTTTTTTTTAATATACCTATGGACAGGTAAAGACAAAACAGATTATGGTCAAATATGGACCATTGGGAAAACAATAGTTTAATTAAATATTATTTGGTTTTTCTATAATAGGTATAGGTAAAGATTTGCCATTGCACTGACTGTGCGAGTGTATAAATGTAGTCAAATATGAAATACTAGATGTTCCCGCGGTTTTACATGTGTTTATCGTTACTGCGCCGCCCCCGTGGGTCGCAGGGTGATGTTATATAGCCTTACTCAATAAATAGGCTATCCAACAGTAAAAGAATTTTTCATTTCGAACCAGTAGTTCCTGAGATTAGCGCGTTCAAGCAAACAAACAAACAAACTCTTCAGCTTTATAATATCAGTATAGATAGGCGTACAACTATCGCTTAACCATTTAGCGTTCCTTATATTTTTATAAGTACTGTATTCTTTAAAAATAGTTACCTACGTATGATCAGATTCACAATGTAACAAGTACCGCCATCTAGCGACAATGACTACTGCATCGTACTCTGTTTATTTATTTTGTCACCTGTGGCAAAACGAGTGTTAAGATCACATCATCGTGCGATTTGACCTCATAACCCATCAGTGTCTGCGCTGATAGACAATCTTAAGCTATACATAGATGACTCAACATCAATAATCTATATATTAATACGTGAAGCAAAAACTTTGTACCCCTTTTTACGAAAATTGCGCGGACGGAGGAGAATGAAATTTGGCACAGTTAAAGTTTATATGGAGAAGGAGGGGCGAATCTTAATATTTTAATAAAATATACATTAGAAAACATTAAATTAATGAAAAAACACTACACGCACACAACCATGCATTTGACACGCGCAGTCGCAGTCGAATCGCGTTCGTAGTATTTCGGCATTGTTCGTCTGACGTCGTACAATTCTTTGTAACTATGGTTACCTATACCTTATATTATTATATGTAATAAAGAAAAACAGAAAACAAAGTAGCAAGCTTAGGAATTTTGGTCGAATTTTGACCACTAGGCGACCGCTAGTTGGTAATTAATAAACAAAATTTCTCTTGCAAGTCTGAATGCGAGAGACTGGTTTAATGTTACAGTGATTTCAAACCTTGCTACTTTTATTTTACAACTATGATCTAGTTAGTTTTACAACTAGATTAAGCACGTGACCTTGTTCGCGTGGACCTGTCGTCCACGCGAACAAGGTACACCGTACAAGCCATTTATATAGTATTTACAATATTAAAGTATTATTAAATCATTGCGCTACGCCATGATGGGATGTTACCATTTCTCATGACGGCAATATCGTAAGAGCTGAGAAAAGTAAACAAAATAAATATGTCGCCTCTATCATGGCGAATGCTCCGAAGAGTTATTTGACCTTATCCCACCTTCCCCCTTCCTTTTGAGAACCACACGTGCCGGTCTTCGTAACCACCGATGGACGGTTAGCACCAAAAGGTTAAGCAATTCCTTTTTATGCCGTACCATACAACTTTGGAACAGTCTTCCGGCACGTGTGTTCTCTCCCTTCTATGACATTGGGTTCTTCAAACGTAGTGTGAAAAAGCATCTGGTCAGACCAGCCTGACACTGACGACGACTAGAAGACATCTATCTTCTCCTCATCGTCACTGTCTCTGGACTGTAATTGGCCTCACCATCACTTCGCCGATAAACGATAAAAAAAAATTTATAATATGTTAGCTCATGAGATTGTCGACATGTGGGATGTGGACTTAGCAATCATTGTGCCGATAGTCATAATGGTCAATAGGTTTGCCAAGAGCCTGAACAACCACCTTCAGAAGCTTAGGTCAAGGGTTTGTGTAAAAGGCAGGGTTGCTAGGCACGGCACGCATTGTGAGGGTTCGTGTCCCTGGAGTCCTAATCACTGACAGCTTAGACGCTGTTCTTAATGCCGACGGGCCCTCATACCTTTTATATTTTAAATGTATTTCATTTTTTATATTTAAATATTGTTGAAAAAATAGATAGATTGAATAGATAGATAGATTGTAGTATGTAATAAATTTTAATTGCATAATGAAGATTAATTAAGTAAATACTTCAAGTCAATAGAAAATACTTCAAAACTACTGAAAAAACCTGGAGCAGCCCTAATTATGTATTTATACTTCAAAAGTGGTTAATGTATCTCGCGTCAGCCACTTGCATCGTGGCAGTCGGATCGGTTGCCCTCTCGCTCCCGGCCGTAGTTCAGTCTATGGTCCGGAGTGAGAGGTCGTGGAATGCCGTCGCCTCCTTCTGTGAGGAAGTGATTTCCATCAAGGAGGCGGCGGAGCGGGAGAGGGAGCGTTTAAACCCTCTCCCCAACCGCAGAGCCGGGCGCGAGATGACCTCCAACCACCCTGAGGTTTGACCTGGGGGTGGCGGGCTTTGTGGGCCTGACCGCCATCCGTTCAGCACCAGGTCCGAGAGGCGGCGTGCGCGTTCCCACGCGCGCCTCTGTTTCGAGTCCGTCTCCCCTCTAAGGGGGACACATTAGGGTTTTATAACGTCGTTAAGCATCGTGCTTGCACACGCAAGTAGCTATCGATATAAATGCAAGTGCTTGCGTGATACTAATTAGGGCAGCAGATATAACGTACTCATAGCTAATCATCGCTTAAGTAAATATAATAAAATATTTTATTATTTATTTTATATTCCTCACACAATAAAAATTACTGAACAGCCATTGTAATACATGTCACACCAACTTTAATGAGTAATAAATTATTTTATGTGTCATATAATTATGTATTATTTTAAATGTCATCGAGTAATAACTTATTATTAGAGGAAGACATGTATATAATGTACATATATTATGGTATATACAACAAACATGTAGGTAGGTATATCATTAAAGATGATAGACAATTTTTTATAAGAAATTAATATTTGTGACTTTTTTATCCAAAAAATCCAATTACCACGCGCATCTAATCTTGCGCATGTATCTTACCTCAGCTACATGCGTCGTATTAGTCCATAACGCGAGAAGCTGTAGTTCTTGAGTTATGCAGATCTCGAGGTCGAGTTAGACGAGTCTTGACTCGTTCAAGAAGTAATTTTGGCTTTTTCAGTAGCAATTTTAAAATTATATAAACGTAATATGCCGCGATAAGCTTGTCTTCAATAAAATGAGATGTAAACAAAATACAGTAGCTACGATCAAGATTATATTATTGATAGACTTGTATCAAAATCATATGATTTTGACGCCTTCCGACAACCAGATAACTTTTATCTCTGAAAGATTAATAAAGTCGGCATGTCTAACTATACAATACAGAATATGTCACGTTTAACATAAATTATCTTCTATTGTTTCAATATAGTCCCTTTAAAAACTCATAATTATATGGTAATATTGTTATTTTTGGGGTCATGAATTATTGGTAATAAAATATTTTACCTACCGTCATTTCATAAGCGTTTTTTATGACAAAAGTAATATAAAATATTTAATTTGTCAAAGAAAACTTCGAGTGTAATTAAATCTATTTAATGACATAAGCAAACTGTCTTCATTACATACACAATAACATAATGAATGAATGGGCCGGCTCGACCGGGGAAGGACTACTCTCACAGAATATCGGCGTGAAATAGCAGTATTCCTACTGTTGTGTTTCGTTCGGTGAGTGAGAGTACCGGAGGCTCAATCACTCTCTTTCCCCCTTCCCGCTCCTTCTCCTTCCCACTTCCTTTCCTAAAGGGTCGGCAACGCGCAAGTGATGCCTCTGGTGTTGCAGGCGTCCATAGGCTACGGTGACCACTTACCATCAGCTGGTGGACCGTATGCTTGATTGCCACGTTTGTAGCATAAAAAAATAATATATATTTCTATTAAAAAGGCTAATCACGATGACGAACGATATCAATATATTGTTGCTTGATTGGCAAAATTAAAAAGAAAACAAAATTTTAGGTCAAAGAGAAGTCACATAAAATTATAATAACTTTGTGTTATATTATTATCTTACGCTTTAAATAAGGTAATAAAAAGTTTGACATACTTGAAAATTAATTATAAACGTGTAAAATAGTGGTTTTGATAACCACACGAGACAAAAATTGTGTTTTATATACTTGTTCCAGTTCACAAAGAACACCCAGTTCCTTGTGCCTGAATCTATGTATGTAATGTCCCCCGACACAGGAATTATTCCTAGAGATAGATATTTTTAAACAATATTACGCCTTGCGCATCTACGCGCCGCCGAACCGAACTCGATTTGATTCGGTGCTCTGAGGAAATTAAAACGATTATATATACAGACGTAGGTAACTGTACAGGATTTTTTGCATTATTTAATATATAATAACGCATACTACGTCACTGATATCAAGTAAGATAAGATACAATTATATCATATTGATAAACGTTATCAATATTTCTACATTTGTACAGAAAGTGGTAAGGAAAACGTCAAATTTGTATGAAGACAGTTCTTTTGAGCAAGTCTCGTATAGACAGTAAAATACATAAGTAGCTGGACATTGAACTTTGTACAAGTATTTTATGAATTAAATTAATACGATTGCGTGGATGGGTTAGTGGTTTAAGTGGTCACCTCGCCACTGCCGCCGCACTAAGTATTGTGGGTTCGATCCCCACACGAGACAAAACTTTGTGTGATCCACAAACTGTTGTTTTGGGTCTGGATGTTCTTTTTGTCCGTTGTTTGAATGTTTGTAAAGTCCCCAGCGACACAGGATTTATTTCTATAATGCAAGTAAAAAAAAATTTCGGGTCTTTCAACACATTGCTGATTTCCGAGAATCGAACCTGCACCTTCACATTAGGCCATAGACGTGCGTTAACACACATAACAAGAGAGCATTTCAGAAATTATTATTATTTAATAGCCTTAGGACACTGCGAAAGAATCCTTGAAAGGCAGTGTATGAAGATATTATTGTAGGTTCAATTCATTATATGGAGCAACCAAAAATTAACAATACATTGACATCACTTGACTTCATTAGAAAACAATGAAACTAAATATAGCAGCGATGTATTCCAAATAAAAATGATGACCGCAAAACTCTCACTTCAGCGACGCTACTCATCTCGATTTAGCCGGATTTTAACCCTATTTCACGATAAATTTTGGTACAAAACACACAGTTACAGAAAATCGCCTCAGATCGCGTGGGAAATGGTACATGGGAAAACGGACGCACACACATACGAGGACCGCACCGATTTTTGGAACTTGGCCAGTTCCAAAAACCGGTAGGTAAAATATTGAGTATCCAGTAAAAATGTCTTTGACAAAATAATTTAAAGTTCGAATAATTGGCTAAGAGTAAATTGCCAACGGAAAATTAACTTCAATTTTGAATACCTTGCCAGTCATAAATACCAATAAATAAACAATCATATTTCGAACATTAGCTGTAGATAAATGTATTAAATTAATTTGTCATTGGCTATTAAAATGAGATCTCAGAGCGGCCAGTCCTACGTCAATTTAGCACAGCCGTTTTTTTTTCAACGTATGCATACTGCATGTTAACTAGTTTGAAAGTGGGCCATAGGTACTTATTAATAAATTTATTTTCGCTTCGCTTTAACAGTGATTAGTCTGAATTTCTTATTGGGTGACTATTTCAAGACTATATATATATATGTAATACCATGTAAGAAACACACTTCATAAACGAGTTTCTTTTGTGTCAAATATTTAAATTTGTAAATGTTTTCCTTTAGATTATACATACATAGATTCACGCCTGTTTCCCAGAGGGGTAGGCAGAGAGTACGGATTTCCATTTGCTACGATCCTGATACATTTCTCTGGCTTCATTCACTTTCATCACATTCCTCATACACGCTCGTCGGATTGAATATTATAATACGTAGTTTTAATGTGAATTTGATATTATAAGTAGCCTGTAATGTGTTTTCTAAAGATTTTCATGTTTTATTGTATACAATTCATTATTATTATAAACGGCCAGATTGAGCTGATAGGCCTGTTAGCCGGAGGAAAAATTACTAAAAGAATGGCCTACTTCCAAACTAGCTGATATGCATTCGTTGATTACCTACACAATACTTATTACTGTATTACATTCAGCTGAACTAAATTGACGTAGGTCTAGGTCGACTATTTTACAAATCAGCAACAATATATAAAGTGCGTATCGTTCGTACAAATAGCCGAGAGTATATTTTCGCTTCATGATTTTACTTCTTTCGTTGTGGTCTTAATCAATGACGAAGTTTTGATAGGCTTCCATTGGCATTTCATGAATCAGTCCCATCTCGTGCCACTGTTTGTAACTGGTTTAAATTGTCTTATTAAAAAGTAAAAGTAAAGTAAATACAGTCGTTTTCAATCATGCAACGATAGCCTGGTTAGATAGCTAATACCGTTGGACTATCATGCAGAGTTCGAGTTCGATCCTAAGGCACGCAACTCCGACAAGTCATCGTTAATTATTTAACGGTGAAGGAAAATATCGTGTGGGCACCTGCATATCTAAGAGTTTTATATGTTCGCGAATATGTGTGAAGTCTGCCAACCCAGCGTGGTCGACTATAATGTTCTAACAAATGTTACATTGAGAAGAGCCCCGTGCCCAGCAGTGAGACGATTTCTAAACAGAGCTGATATTACTGTTTGTATTATAAATTATAGTAAAAATACAAAAATTACCTTCTTTCAAATACTTTACCAATATTATAAAGCTGAAGAGTTTGTTTGTTTGGTCGAACGCGCTGATCTCAGGAACTACTTTAGTTTTGGATAGCCGATTTATCGCGGAAGGCTATAGACTAAATAACATCACGCTACGACCAATAGGAGCGGAGCATCAACGAAAAATGTTGCAAATACAAGAAAAATTCTCTTATGTGCAGTGAAGCAGACGAGGTTGCGCCGCCAGTCAGCTAGTTAGTCTATACGCTGCAAAATTTATTGTCACGATTATTGCCAAGCCAGCATTGAAGCCCGCTTACACGATAATATTGGCTTGAACCAAGTGTGCTGTTATATTTGTCTTACTTGATGAAAAAAACAGGGAAAATATGACGCTTGCTCCATGTAAATGCCCTTAGATTCCGTTCTCGGGTCGAATAGTAATTCAAAAATTCACAGTAGGTATATAAAAAACCGATACAGAGATATAAAGAGGATACAAATGACCTTGGCCTAATTAGTGAGAACAAATATACGCATACTACTCGATTCTTTATTGATAATCTCGGTCCAGTGGCATCGATGTAACCGCGTGATTAAGCAACGAGAGTTTGTGATGTTTGATGAAACTTATGCTCACACGGGCTTCGGTGTTCGATGCCCGTGTGAGCTTAAGTTTAACGTCAGTGTAGGGGAGGGGTAATGTTATGAAGTCTTATTGAAGGTGTCCTAATGAAATGATTCATTTTAGATATGGATATATATTTACTGGTACCAGTTATGAATAATATAGATACATATTGAGTTACCACCGAACAGTGTGGTTGCGGGCAAAGGACTGCTGCGCGGCTACTGTATATTTGCGCCTGACCATATAAAACTAAACCATCATCACTGTCGCTGCAGGCAGTATATTTTTCGTAGACTCCCTGTAACATGGCATCTAAACATATATGATTTAAATACAAGTGTTTTCATAACCTAACACTTAGAATATGTAATGAGATGCGTGGGTATATTTTCAATAGCGCTCTTCTTTTTTATTGACAAAGCCCGCATTAGGGATCTAATCGTATCGCTGTGAACTTCACAAACATACAAGTAACAGACGCTAAGTACACAATCAGAACAATTAATTGGATCATAAATAATTCTCCCGTTGATTCGAACCCACATCATTAAGCGCAGCAGCAGCGGCAAGGTAACCGCTTGTCTACTGCGCGTTTACTCAAAAATAACGATTTTCTCTTTTATTTATTTAAAAAACGACTCCCGCACTAGGATAATTCCTGTGTCGCGGAGGACTTTACAAACATTCAAACAACGGACACAAAGAACACCCAGACTCGGAACAACAATTTGTGGATTACACAAATTTTTGTCCCGTGTGGGATTCGACCCCACAACTCTCGGCGCAGTGGCAGTGGCGAGGCGGCCACTTAAACCATTACGCCATCCGTGCAGTATGTACAATAGTTAAGAACAGTTCTTAAACTTATAAGATAAGTTAAAAGAGACGGTAGCCCAATGTATAAGGTATTGGACTTGCGATCGAGAGGGCACGGTTTCGAATCCCACTCGTTGCACTATTGACGTGAACGCACTCCTGATACAAGCATTCTACTTTGGCTGGAGGGGTTAACAAGAATACTAGTCATTTGAAACCCAAATTACTCGTAATATATATAAAAAGGTCTCTGCCTACCCCTCTGGGAAACATGCGTGAATCTATGTATGTATGTATATATAAAAAAGTAAGTAATCATTCAACTCGTGTCACTATAGTAACAAACACATGTCTCAAGGTGCGGTTTCAAGTTCAAATCCTATCGTTTGTGTTATAAAATTATACAAATAAATAATTTTATCTTAAGAACGTTATAAAGGAATGTTTAAGTAGGTAATAATATGTTATATTTAATATTTTAGTGTAGGTATAATGTGTTTTTGTCATAACTAGTGTATGTTTTGTTAATAACAATAAGTACTTATGATGCGGTTCACCTAGATAAAAATACCTAAATAAGAAATCCCTTCTAATATTAGATTAATTAGTTTTACTAACAAAATAAATATGTTTATGGAGAAAAAGAAAATCATATTAATTGAAATTAAACACTTTATACGGATTTTGTCGCGTTGTTTATTTTACTTTAAAACACTTTTATTATTTTTATATTAAATCTTATTAAATTTGTGATTTTAAGCCGCTATAATATAATAGTAAATACGATATAGATTCAGTTCCAGCGACCCACCTACCATACAAAACAGCGAGTTGGCACACTGTGGTGGTTTTATTCGGTAGGCCGAAGTCTCTGGAGAGTCCGAAATAAGCGGGAGCATTAACCGACGTAAAAAAGGTACTTATGTTAATGCAAAAGAAATAATTATAATATGTGTTTTGATCAACTAAGATGGTACAGTCAGCAAAATAAGTAGCTGACAATTAAATATGTAGAAGTATTTTATGAATTAGGAAATTTTTAGTAGCCGTATAGTCTGGCAGTACCTGGTTAATGGCAATATCATAGTTAAGATTAATTTAAAACTCTTTCTTTTGCTATTATGTGTTAGGTTTACCTACATAGTAAAATAAGTAGCTGAACAATTTACTAATTTGTAAAAGTACGTATTTTAAATTAAAAATGTATAAGAACATAACTATAAAAACATAATTAGAGCCATTTTAATACGAAAACCTAATCCTAAATTATCACAATTAATAACACATATCATACTTTATTTTTTCAATATTCAATAATATATTCATATTTAGTTTTATTAAAAATTTTGACGAGTGCAGATATAAAATTATTTAAGAAAATAATAAATTTGGGTTTGAGGCATAATAGCCACCCATCTTAAATTTAACCACGGCTACGTTGCTTAAATAAGTAGACATTCCCAACACAGACCTTACTGTCCAAAGAACCATTCATCCAATACACACAGTGGCTAGTTTAAGGTCAGTACTACAATAAATATAAATAATATCACATTCAGTATTCAGTCGTCAGCTGGACCGTTAGTCGTCAACTAAATAATTTGTTTCCTGCCCCTGACGGCTAAGATTCGCGAGATATAACCACCTGTACTTATGAAAGATCACAATTTTAATGCCAAGTTTTACATTACAAACTTTTCAATTATGTTATACTAGCTGACCCGCGCAACTTCGTCTGCTTCACATAAGAGAATTTTCTCCGTTTTTGCAACATTTTTCATTGATGCGCCCGCTCCTCTTGGTCGTTCCGTGATGTTACGTAGCGTATAGCCTTCCTCGATAAATGGGCTATCTAACACTAAAATAATTTTTCAATTCGCACCAGTGGTTCCTGAGATTAGCGCGTTCAACCAAACAAACAAACTCTTCAGTTTTATAATATTAGTATAGATAGCAATAGTGTGGGGAGACCAACAGACTGCAATCCAGAGAATCTCGGGTTCGAACCCACGTCGCGCACATCTGACTTTCGGAAGTTATATGACATTTCGAAATTATGTGCGTATTGATTGACAATTATCGCTTGCTCCGTGCCTCGGAGAGCACGTTAAGCCGTGTCGGTCCCCGCTGCCATAAACATCTATGGCAGTCGTTATTGGGAAGTCAGAGCTCACTAATATCCTGACACTGGTCTAGCCTTAGGGTATCGTTAGCCTTCGGGTTGCGGAGGTCAGATGGCAGTCGCTCCGTGTAAAAACTGATATCCAGTCAAATCCGGTTAGACTAGAAAGCCGACCCCAAGTGACTTGGGAATAATAAAGGCTAGGGAGAAGAAGAAGATAGCAATAGACATTGTTACTTATATAACACAAATGAAAAGTTGTGAAGGTGTTACTTCTGCCTACATAAACCGCTCTATATAAGAAGCTGCTGCTCCTGTACCATATCCTACATCTTGTGTCACAACCGTCCTATCAGACTATGAGAGCGTGGGAATAGACAGGGCACTTGTGTTTGCACAGTCACATGCGCGCCATAATATCTCCTGCGCAGATGGCTAGTCCCATACACATAAGAGGGTGCTGCCTCATTAGTGCGTTGCGTTGCGTTGCGTCATCGCAGCATCGACGCTGCGTCGTTTTCCATATATTTTTTGTGACATGCCACATTTATGCGTTGCGTCGTCGATCCATCGTGGAATGAAGACTGAAATCAGTGCGTGCGTCGCCCTTTTGCGCTGCAATGTCGTGCGTCGTCGCAACGCAGATGTGGCATATAATGCGTTGATCTGTTGCGACGACGCAACGCAACGCGCTAATGAGGCACCTCCCTAAGAGAAATTCTGTTCAAACAGCGTGCATCTTAGGAACATACCTATTATGGACAGTGTTGGTCATGTTCGCGAGCGATTAACAAGCAGTTCGCAAGTTAGATTCCTTTCACAGACACGAGCAGTGCAGTTCGCGTGCCCCTAAACATAGTATAGGCACCTTTAAGCATTTGTTCGCGACACGCGCGCGCGCCGAATGTTACGCGTCGGCAGCCATTCGAGCTGTATAGCGCGCACGGTTCACGCGCGTGGACAGGTGTGGACTCACCTTAATGACATTATTAGCTTTGTAAAAAGTATTGTTCAAGACTAATAAAAAGCTAATGAGTAATAACAACACTCTCATTAGCGTATACTTAACACCTCTCGCCTAATTCATAAGCAACAATAAGATGTAATGAGAGTCAATTGAGGGCAACGGGTTAATGAGCCGGGCTTAGATAAGGCATAATATTTACCCGCAAATATGACTTTTCTATGGAGGGCAATTATCTTGACATATTTTTATAACATGCTTTTAACAAGCGTTATTTCATATGAACGTGAGTAAACAAACAGTCCGTCGGAGAAAAACAATAGAAGCGGCGATAGCGTAATGGAGGTATTGGACTTGCGATTGATAGGTTGAGGTTCGAATTCCGTCCATTGCACTACCGATGCGACCTTTGTATTTTGATCTGCCTCCGTGGCGCAGCGGTAGTTAATGCGACTGCTGTGCATGAGGTCTCGGGTTCGAATCGCGGGTCGGGCCAATAAACAGTTATTGGGTTTTTTAGTTAAGAAATCTTAATAGCAGCCCGGAGTTAGGAAGTTGGCGGTGTAAGACACCCCCGTGCTTCGGAAAGCACGTAAAGCCGTTGGTCCTGCGCGTGATCTCTCGCCGGTCGTATCGGATTACCGTCCCATCAGATCATGAGAGTTAGGGAACAGAGAGCGCACTTGTGTTTGCGCACACACTTGTGCACTTTAATATCTCCTGCGTAGTTGGCCAATCTCCGATAAGACTGGCCGCCGTGGCCGAAATTCGGTTAGGAAGAAATTTTTTTTTTCAAAAGTCTCCCTCGCACTCGGTATATTTTCTGCGTCGAGGGGGACTTTTACAAACATTCCAACAACGGACACAAAACACACCAAGACTCAGAACAACAGGTTGCGAATCACACAAGTTTTTACCGCTACGCGATCCGTGCATACGAATTATATTAGACTATAATATTGTCTTATGTTTACGCGAATATTATACCTACAATGAAATTAAACAAACTTTTTACGGATTTTATCGCGTTGTTTATATTTTATAAAACACTATTATTATATAATTTTGAAAATTTAAACTGCTAGATAGATTTAAATACTAGAAAAAAAATAGAACATAATTTAAAAAAGCGTGGGATGCTTTCTAAGATATTTTGATAACCCACCCCACGCTTTTTTACATTAAAATTATTAGATAAATTACTTTCTGCTTTTTTTAATAAACCGTGTTTTTTATTTTTTAAACTGTTATTTATTTCTAAATGAAATGTAATCTATGTCCTTCTTTGTACCCCTGACAACTTGTATGCGAAATTTTATGATGATGGGTCGAGTAGTTTTGGCGTCAAAGCGTAACAAACAGACAAACAAGCTTTGCTTTTATAATAGATAATTTAGACTAGTGCGTACGATGCGCCCTTGACCATTCATCGAGGTATCGCACGAGCACAACTATTCGAATATGCTATTATGCGCATAACTATACCGAACGGTTTCAGTCGAGCGTTTTTATCGAACACTAGATGTCCCTCGCGGTTACTTCCACGTTTACGATTACGGCTTCACTGCCTTGGCTTATAGCGTGATATTACTGCCTTTAATATACCTCAAGAATTGGGGTATCAATTGCGAAAATAATTTCTCATATCCGATTTTTAGTAGTTCTTGAGATGAGCGTGTGCAAACAAAAAAAACAAACAATATAACGGCTGGACTGATCATGATGAAATTTTTAGAGTGTTTTAATGGGTCCCTGAATGGTTTATATCCACAATTGGGCCTGGTGTCGCTGGGTTCAGTTAATCCGTGCAGAACAACGTCTATCGGTTCCGCTAGTTATGTAAAGATTATATTGAAGACTATATTGCATACTAGATGTGCCCGCGGTTTCACTCGCGTTTATGATTACTGCGCCGCCGCCGTGGGTCGTAGCGTGATATTATATAGCCTATAACCTTCCTCGATAAATAGGCTATTTCAAATCGAACCAGTAATTCCTGAGATTAGCGCGTTCAACCAATCAAACAAACAAACTCTTCAGCTTTATAATATTAATAGATTCGATTCTACCATAACGCTATACCGTTACAAATATGTGTATAGCATAGCAACCCTAAGGCGAGACGTAGTTAACCAGGTTTACTATCTTGCTTATAAAATAGAAGATACGATAGCCTGCATTAAAACGTAACGAAAGTGAAAGAACGCAGTAATCCATAGTCTCTGCCTATCCCAATGCGAAACAGGCGCGAATATAATTGTATGTAAAACACCTTTTATAGTTAATTATCTTTTTACGGTTACTTGAAGGGTGCCAACAGGACCCTTTTACTAAACCTCTGCTATCCGGTCATCTGTCTGTCGGCGGGCTGTATCTCATGAGCCAAATACAAATACCGTTTTATTTTAGATATTCCATTACCGCCATAACAATAGATAATAAAAACCGGCCAAGTGCAAATCGGACTCTTGTAAGATGGTACAGAACCCTTTTTAAATAAATGCGAGTCCGACAAGCACTTGATCAGTTTCATCTCGGTTTGTTTAAACTAATTTAGTGTTATCCACTATATCTATATATACTAATACTATAAAGCTGAAGAGTTTGTTTGTTTGTTTGGTTGAACGCGCTAATCTTAGGAACTACAGGTTCGAATTGAAAAATTGTTTTAGTGTTGGATAGCCCATTTATCGATGAAGGCTATAGACTAAATAACGTCACGCTACGACCAGGGGCATTTTCAAAAAAGGGGCAATATCTCTTATGTGAAGCAGACGAAGTTGCGGGGGGTCAGCTGGTCAATAATAATTACATTATACAACACAGATAACGGTAATATGACAAATTTAGATACACAGTAACATCTAGAAAGTTCTTTAGGTGATCGTGAAACAGTACAATTTTAATTTCAAATGAACATTGTGTGAGAAAGCTAAAGAATAACAAGCCTTTGTTCAAGGCTAATATAAATAAAACATTAATCTGTTTTCAAAAGATCTTTTTATGACGTTCTGCTTACCCTTTTTCAAAGGCTATGCAGCGATAGCTTATTGCAGGACTGTAGGATTGCCGCACCGAGGTCTCGAGTTCCAACGCATCTCCGACTTTTCAAAGTAATGTTTATATACGTATTAAAGCTTGCTTTAACGGTGAAGAAAAACGTTGTGAGGAACCCTGCATGTTTGAGAGTTCTCTATAATGTTCTCGAAGATGTGTAAATTCTGCCAAATCAAACAGAGCCAGCGTCGTAGCCCAAAGGTGGGTCCACATTAGTGACATTTCGCCGACCCGAACACGGATATTGTAGACGGGTGGAGGTTTGCATCGGATCGGACTCCGGTGTTGGCTCTGACCCGGTCGAACTAGCGATGGATGCCATTTTGCAACCTTAACCAACGCAGTGATGTCGTCTCCAGAAGAATTAGCCGAAATAAATTTAAACTTGCATGACAAGTGCATTATTTGTTTTACTTTGTGCTTTAAACAAGAAGAGGGGGAAGAAAAGGAAAGAAGAAAAGGAGTTCTCTTTTCACACTAAGAAGTTCGTGTCCAGCAGTGGCATAGTTTACTTACAGAGCTGATATTATTATAAGCGGAGGTAGCTTAATAGTTAAAATAAAAGAGGAGTCCAGGGTTCGATCACATTACGCAAATAACGCTGTTAACAGAAATGTTGTGGTGTTTATCTATTTAGTTAAGTTAGAGTAATATTTCACTTCTACCACAGCTTTCGTTAGATTTCAACTTTCTGCTATCCCTCAATTTTGTTTTAATCTCACCACAGTCCGTTAAACAAATATTGTCGAGAAACAACATTGAATGCTTTAAGACATTTAAGTCATAATACGCAGGATAATTTTTATGGGATCCAACGCCAAAAATTTTCAACTGGGCTTCAAAACTAGGATCCAACAATAATGAATCTATGCAGGCCGGTATTGTGTTTGATAGCTACGTCAATACGCTTACCTCATATTACGTGACGTCTAAACTATCCAAATATGGCTGTGAATTCTGATACACTTTTGCCTAACCCTTATAAACATGCGTGATGTATAGTACCTCAGTTTTTATTAGCCATAATTATATCGTAGCCGATAACGTATACCAATTGATACGAACGATAGAATTTTTCAGACGGCTTGTTCTTAACAACTGCCATAAATATTTATGGCGATTCAAAACTCATGCCTTTAATCGAACGACAATAACCGTGACCGCGTATAACCGGTTATTGGCCATTCTTATCGCATTTTTACTTATATCTTTGGCAAATCGCAATAGAAGATAAAGAACTAAATATTCCTATAGTTATAATATAATACAAGGCACAGACATTTCACAGAACATTAGTATCCAAACTAATGTTATAAATGTGAATGTGAATTTGTTTGCCTTGACTACACAACGTATCATTCAAAAATTTCGTACATACGTTGTCAGTGCGAGTCGCAGAATGTCAACTTTCCAAAATATCTACAAGGCGCAAAATGTCTCTTTCGCAAAACGTCCCCTGTTTCCAATTCCTTGATATCCGTAAAAACCGGTCAAGTACGACACAAATTCACGTTCAGAGGGTTCCATGGTGTATTATACAGATTGGTATCACAAAAACGAAGTAATGTATGTCCCTAATTGTAGTTTTTGCCACATCTATCTGTATAATGCATGATTATGGAACCCTCTATAATACCTATATTTTTTATTTAAGTTTTCTGCACTCATTGCTGCGTGTACGCAATATGCTTAAAAAGGGGTAGGTAGGTAGAATTTTCCTACAACATATTAATATTTTTTTAGATTATGTACGAAAATAGACCAGCAAGCTTGCATCTGAATTAACCCGACAAGTTTTTGTAGTTGTCAGAAGCCCGTGGCCAAATAAGTAATAATTAATTTTGAAGTGGAAGCACTGTTGCCAATTAATTGATGATGGTATAATTAAGATGGCTCGTACAGGGAAGCACTACATATATTTGCGACTGGTCACGAGGTCCCGTGTCCCATTTCCGTGTCGAGCGAAGTGTTTTATAAATTATCTATCAATCATAATACGGAGTATTAATATATATGTGCCCGGTAGACTTCTTCTAACTCTCTAGTCTTGTTTTTTAATATAACGGTGATGCCTCATTAGTGCGTTGCGTTGCGTTGTCGCAGCGGATCAACGTTTTGTATGCAACACCTGCGTTGCGACGACGCACGACGTCGCAGCACAAGACGACGCACGTCCGCTGTCCGTAGATTAACCTAAGTCACTCCCCAGACTCCACAATGGATCGGAACAAACGTGTAATATATTTCTGCCTACCCTTTCGGCTTGTAAGATCGTGAGTACTTATGTAAGTGCTAAGTTCGGACTACATTCCAAGATCAACGCAACATGTGGTTGTCCGACATATAGAAATGGCGGGAACAGTTCGGCTCGAGCTTGTTCCAATAAATAGCGAATAATTAATGACGACTGAGGTTCTGAACTATTTATTCATGAGCGACTGAATTGTAAATTGTTTTGTTGTTTTCATGTTTAGTTATAGTAATGAACGTAGTAAATACAGACTCGCGTGGTATGTTTATTTAAAGTTAATTATCTGCATAGACAGGTGACATTTAGCTTTGAGTACACAAATATATTTAAAAAAACTTCTTCTAGGTGGTGCTTGACTAATTACATATTATGCTTGTCACATAACAATCACAAGTAATACTCAAATTTGGAACATATATTCGCAGATCACACAAGATTTTTGCTTCTTGATAATCTCACAACTGTTAAAAGAAGATTCCCTTTTTTCTGTCAAAATATTGAGTCTTATAAATTACCATCAACACTATGAAAATAACATGGAAGCCTAAACTATTATGCCATAAAAGACTTTTATACCACATAATAGAGTATCAGTCTACACTTTTTTAATGGTCACAGTACCAGATTTGAGCTGCTTTAGTGAATTTCCTAACTGAAATACCTAACTTTTGTACTCCCTGAGAACTCATTAGGAATGCCCAAGCCAGTCAAAATAAAAAACAAACATCACTATCACTAACATCTATTTAGTCTAATATTTATTGTTTGCGTATTAAATAACTTTCCATGTCATATCACCGAAACACTTTTGTTTTTTGCAAATAAGATAGTGGCAAGACGGCAACAATCTTATGTCAATGTTTATCCCACATATTTGTGTTACCACAGGACAAAAATGCTATAAAATATATTACATTTATTTTAAAATCTTTTATGTAGTTCTTTGCTGTAGAATATAACATTAATAACACTATAAAAGATTTTGTAATATAAGAATTTTTTATATGTAATACTACTAATAGTAATCAAAACAATAAAGCATATATAAAGCAAAAAATATAGCATAAAGAACTTTATTGAATCCAGAAATGAGCAAACAGACTTGCTTATTAAAGGAATTTATCTTTGTTTAGGCTATGATTCACAGAGCAATAATTAAGTACAATAATAACAATTTATTTATATAACACTAAATATAAGAGAAATAATATAAATTAGTAATAATTCATTGTAACACTGTGATTAATAATGCGCATACATGGTGTATAAAATGTGGTGTAAAATATGTAAGAATCACACTCATTATAATAGGAGGTGCTGGAATGCGACTCTGCCTAATATGGAAGGAGCAGCTTATATTAGATTTTCATATATTAAAGCAATAAACATTTTAATTATTTTTTATGTTATTCAGTACAAGTTATTATAGGACATCAATAACAATACATTTTGAGTCAAAGCAACCTAATCTACACACCATTACTACATATAGACCATATTTAACATAGATCAATCCTAAAAAATCTGAAAATCTAGGTCTTTAAACTGTATCAGTGTAATATGTTTGATACATTCCTATATGTAATTAGAAGCAAAGGAATGTGATTGTAATGACTAATGTTTATTTAAGAGGTCAAATTACTTATGCAACTCAACTGCACTCACAAGTGAAGTATTGTTATAAAATAGGCATAGATTAAAAAGTTCTATTGTGTAACTTATAAGAAGTTTTTGAAATAGGTTTTATAAGATTGGATATAGGTGGTCAAGGCATGAAATATGTAATATTATGCAAAAAGATAAGCTTATACAAATGATAAGATTAGCCAATTAGAAGCAAAATATCAAATATTCTACTTTTAGTTAGTTATTATAGTTATGTTGCCATATTTTCTTCTTGGTTCAATTCACAATCTAGAGATAAATTAAATTACCTCCCCTAGAGATATCCTGCTAGTTTTATGCATAAATGGCCAATTCATCATTTAATGTATAAATCTGCCTTTAAAGGAAATATAATATATTCATATAGGTAATATAATAAATGACAATCAAAGAACATACCTATTATGTTATTGTTTGTAAATAATAATCATTATTTATAAAATTAATGTACTTATAAGAAAAATCACTGAGCAGCTTAATTATGTTTCATACTGTTGTGTATTAGATACAATGAACTGAAAATAAGTTATGTATTTATAAAGAATAATTTAACTAAATATCAAAACTTATAAACAAAGTTTATCTCAATGCCATTCATCAAGGAAATATTGCGTTAAATATTGCAACCTAAACGGCGTGTACAGATATAGGCCAGCACCGTTTTATAAACTATGAAAATCTTAGCACCACGTATTTTCTAGAAAAAGAAAGTTTACTTTTACTAAGTTTTATGTACTCACCAATGTATTCTGATATCCTAATCCCGACTCCTCATCCGAAGTCTCCTCCTTGCCGTGTGGCCCTTTCATTTTCACAACAAAGTTTTAAATGTTTCACACAGAAAACTGCAATATCAAAACAATGCGAACTCGGCAACTATGCCGCGTTTCGCAACTTTTTTTTATAAATATACAACAGTGGCAAAGAATCACAGTGTCCGACGCTGATCGGCCATCTCCTCGCTTCTCATACAACCGTTGTACGAGTGTAATAAGATAGTGTGTAATTGAATAAACGCAATTTCATGCAAATTGCTCTCTCGTACCGGCGGATGTATTAACACACACGTTTGAACCGAACGTCATCGAATGACCGACTGACAACAGTTGACAAAAAGTTGACAAGTGACAGTGTACATTCAAAAGACTTGAATGGCGACCATGAACTTGAACTTAATCGTTATCTATTTAGAATTGTGTCGAATTGCCACTAACAACTGTTTATGTATATTTAGTTGTCAATTGAGTTAATTAAAAGTATTGTATTATCGAATTTAAACACACAGCCGGAGCACGATACACATGCAAACGTCATGATATTCCGAACGCAACTAATCTCTGATTTATCAACGTTCCGTTCCGCATGTGATTTGATGTTTATTTAGCTTCTCATGTAGCACTCATGAACTCATGATACATAGTTTTATCAGATTAATTTGCGAAAATCATTTCTACACCCGTGATAAACTTATCTAAATCGTATCTGACACATGAATTTATATTACACGGAACTAGCATCTGATAGAATAGGTGTTCACATTATTTTGGTAATTTTGCATGGAGAGAAATTAATCTGACTGCCTTAATTACGTGGGTAAATAAGTTAAATACAAACTTCAGTGAATAGCTATAGATGGAGAAAGGTAACAAACGCGGCCTGTCCACGGTCGTTGTAAAACGTTTGAAAACAAAAGATATTCATCCCATTGTTATTGCGGGCTGTGTTTGGTTGACAATTAGTCACACTATAATTATTGTAAAATATTTTAAGTCTCCGTTAAACAGTACTTAGGTAACCAACATTTATTGAGACATACAATGCCTTTAATAGGTAAAAGGTGTGTATGCCCCCGTCATAGTAAGTAGGTAATTATCCTTTTCAATCCATTAAGATCTTTTCGCGATTAAAACCATTATTGTAGGTATATTTACCTACTTGCGTATTTTATCTATCTAAATAATTATAAAGGTACCGACAGCGCTTGCCTACATGCCACCGATTCCTTTTCAATTTGGTAGGTAGGTATGTTTTATAGATTTTATATTAATTTTGTTTAAGCTTTACCTACTCGTGATTTCATGTGCAGCAACATGTATCATCGACTTATCTGATCCGGATATTAGTCTACACAAACATAAAAATAAATCGATATCGGTAGTCTAGGTAGGTTTATTATACTTATATATTATAGTGAACTTTTAGTGAGAGAATAAATCAATTACATTTTCTTATCGCATATTATTGTCTAATATTTACCATCCAATACCTTATTTTATATCTATTAGATTTAAGAGCTCGCTGTTACATGAACAATGTTACGAAAATATTAGGTTAGCGCGTTGGGCGCGTCTTCACTACTATCGTACAAGATGCAGGCAGGCAAGATAGATCCTAGCGCGAAACAAAAAAGGTATTAACAGATTGCTATTTTGATTCTGTGAGACTATATGTGTGACTCTAGCAGACAAGAAAATATTTAAATCTCTGGCCCAGCACTCGGGTTTCTGTAATTTACTCATTAGAACGAAATCATTATTCAAATTAGAGACCTGATTTTGTCTGTAAATCATGTAAACTAGATTAGGATTTGAAGACACATGTCTAAGTCTCAAAACTACCGCCGAATATAAAAATAATATGGCCGTTAATGTTCTTACATTGTACTAAAATTCAACGTCGAAAGCATCTTAAAATAATTAGGTATATCATTTCAAAGTATGGCCATAGAGCGCTGTATTTGTGTAAGTAATTACCTACTAAGTAAGTAGGTATTTCTTATTTAAAAAACAATGGCGTACAATGTATAATAATCTCATAATCGCGTGCAAATATTCACAACTATAGGTACAAATCACCATTTAATTTGAAACATTAGTTCTATACTTAAATATAAGTTTTTTGGCAGTGACGTCGAAGACTATTGAACGGTTCAAGATAGTTAAAATAAATCGCGACGAACTCGTTTTTGTGGTGAAGGAAAAGATAGTGAGTAAACCTGCATGTCTGAGAGTTTCTCATAATGTTCTTAAAGGTTTATGATTATGAAGTCTGTCAATCCGTACTTCCAGCGTGGTACAATGGCCTAACACTTCTGACAATGAGAAGAGTGAAAGGTGCCCAGCAGTAGGACAGTTTACATACAGGGCTGATATTATTATTTTAAGCAAACTGATGTGTTAAAGACTTATTCTATCATACCTGAAACTGGCTTAAGTAACTGCGCTTCGCCCAGTATGTGGTAAG
This sequence comes from Catocala nupta, assembly GCA_963675205.1. Lineage (NCBI taxonomy): Eukaryota > Metazoa > Arthropoda > Insecta > Lepidoptera > Erebidae > Catocala > Catocala nupta. The sequence continues at coordinate 17,572,889 of OY776104.1, forward strand.
TAAGACAGTCCTCCCACTCCCGGTCTCATTCTTCACTCTCGTCCCGTTTTTCGTTTTCTAGGGTCGATAATGCGAGTAACAGATCATAGATCCATATAATATCCAGAGGCGAAACACTATGATTTACTGCGTATTGATCACCATTCTAGTATAAAGAAAATAAAAGAAAAGACAAGGACAAAGGGTACTATCAATCAAACAATAACCCCTTCATCCTAAAACTCCTTTCTTGTTTTTTTTTCTCAAGTTATAATATATTTCAAAGTTCAGTGCGCCTCCTGGCAAAGGTTTCCATCAACGACGTCCATTGATTTCTGTCTTTTGCAACTCTTCTCTGATTTAAACCTGCTGTAAGTTTGAGTTTGTCCTCCTATCCTTTGCGTTGTCGATCTCTATCTCGTTTACCAAAATGTACTTAGCCAACTATCAAATAATTTTATCATAATGCATGGTTTAAGTTTTATAATATTGTAAACCGTAACCGTATATTTAATTGTACTTGATTAAGCTAAAGATAAACCATAGCCATGGCATGGCAGTCATGACATCGGTGCCATGGCATGGCACGAGGTCCGTAGCTTAATTCCGCGTGTCTGAATTTTCTAACAAAGAAAGGCAGTCAAAAAGCTAGTAGTAGCGAAGTATTCATGGCTTTTTCATTGCTTTGGTGGCACAGCGATCCTGAATCTTGGGTCAAGACGATATACGGTTATGTTACACCTACTTCTCTGCTTCGTCCTTCGTAGAGATACAAGTAAGAACCTATGTACGTATGTACATTTACCCAGTCTATCAGACTAAGTTTAGGCCTGAATTTAAATTTTAAAATTGTCATATTAAGTCCTTGATTTATTTTAAGTCCTTGATTAACTTTCACAACGTTCAAACAGCATTTATCAATAAGATGAGAGTCTTGCCATGCCCATCACACTTATTTAACCTAAGAATAGAGAGACATTATGCTATTTATATTTCAGATATTTTTAATTTAATTATTGTGAATCCGGCCCTAAATAGGTATATTTGTGACTCGATGTTGGTAAGTTTATAATTAAATTATGCCTACTCAAACATTACATTGATATATTTTTTGTCGTATTGCGCAATAACAGAGCAGTAGTTGTATTTATTATGTAGTTACTTTTCTCACTGGTAGTTTTTGTAGCACACCAGTTTTTGTTATGACCGTACGCCTTGGGTTCGGTCAAAGTCAAGGATAGTCAAGTCAATTCCTTTGACGTAAAATTGGAAATGTTTAACGAGAGAAGTGATAGGAGGTAGTTACTAAAGAGATTACAAAAATAGGTTGATTATTTATTTGTCTGAACACGGCAAAAATAGATTGAACGTTTTGTCTGTTTAATTTACCTATTTTAAACTTAAATCTGCGTTACGTTTTTAAGGTTTCTAGGTATGACAATGAAATTGCACGGTACAATATTTAAAGCTGATCCAAAGGCCCAGGGATCGATTCTCCGATCGGCTAAATTGTTTTAGGTTTTTCTATTTAAAATAATTCAGAGGCAACGAGGTCGATGAATAGTCTAAACAATTTCGCCATTGATTTTAAAATAATTCTGTCCTGTATATACTCTACTGTAAGCCTTCGTCTTGGTCTTGTCAGGTTTAGAAGCAATTTTTTATAAAAGAGGAATCCGCGAACCTGGACATTCAAAACCATGTTGCTATACATAAATTTTCTCGAAATATAAAACAAAGACGATCTCCTCCATTCTACGGCCTTGATTGAAATTGAAGATTGCCCAGGCAATTATGATTGATTGTGAGTTCCCGGGCTACATCTGGGGTGGGGAAAGTGTTATCAAATTGTTCCGTAAGGAAATGTTTAATAGCAATACGTAATCTAGCATTGTTCCCGGCCGATGCAATAATATAGTTAAAATTAACATAAAGTTATTTTTAACTCTGAGAATTCCGCCTGCTATTGTGTGGTACTTAAAATATAGCTGGCTAAATTTAGGTGTAATTCACCACTATTCTCGCGGGTATATTTAAAGGTAAATGAGACGACAACTCCCGCACTAGGAATAATTCCTATGTCGCGGGGGACTTTTAAAAACCTTTCAAACAACGGACACAGAGAACACCCAGGCTCGGAACAACCATAATATTGTCTTCTGTTTACGCGAATGTTATTCATTGAAATTAAACTACTAAGTATATACGGATTTTATCGCGTTGTTTATTTAGCACTGTATTACAAAATTTTGAAAATATTATACTTCTACTGATTTTATTTTACTAATTTATAAACTAATAAAATTATTTAAACTATTAAATCTATTTATTTTTGGTTTACACTTTCCCCGACGTTTCGGTTGCTTTTCAGCAGCCATGGTCACGGGGAGACTAAGATGGTAGTTGTCTCAATGTTCCAGTGTAGTTATTTCAAAGTACCCGAACATAATTTAATTATTGGTGTTTCTATTTACGCAGAATGAGCTCAAAGTATCATGAAGTCTAGCTGTGGTTGAAACAAACCACAGCTAGACTTATAGTAGTGTAATATTTTCAAAATTTTGTAATACAGTGCTAAATAAACAACGCGATAAAACCCGTATATAGTAGTTTAATTTCAATCGGAACAACCATTTGTAGATCGCCCAAATTTTTGTCCCGTGTGGGAATCGAACCCCACAACACTCGGCGCGGCGGCAGTGACGAGCGACCACTTAAACCCCTACGGCATCCGTGCAGTCTAAATTTTATTATATATTTAATATTATATAATTATAAACGCGAAAGTTTATGGATGAACTTTATGGATGTTTGTTACTCTTTCACGCAAATACTACTGGACCGATTGCGATGAAACTTGGTATGTAGATAGTTAGAGACCTGGATTCACACATAGGCTTTTTATCCCGATATTCTCACGGGAACGTGACTTACGCGGGTGAAACCGCGGGTAAAACTAGTAGATTATACTATTTATGTAACATTCCCTAATATGTAGAACCCAAAAACATATTTTCCGAAATGTTAGTGTTAATTCATTTCTATCTTCGTGGTAAGATTTACAGGTATGAGTCAGTATTTTACTAAACTAATCCCATCTGCATTCTCACCGCTGTAACACCTGCGTAGCCAATTTCAAAACACCGAGTTTTGACACACCCAGGGATAGGTAAACTATTTTGGGACTCGCAACGAATTTAATCAGAAGCATATAAGAGTTGTCGTTGTTGAAGTTGGAAAAAATTCCAATTCCACACAATTCTAATTAATATCATAAATGCGAATGTAAGTTTGTTACGCTAGGACGCCTTAACTATACGACTGATCATCATAAAATTTCACATACACGTTGTCTGGGAAACAGACTAGGACATACGGTACCTTTCATCCAAAAAAAAGTACCGTTCATAACCTAACCTTTATTTATACGGACTAAACCGCGGGCATCATTTAGTAAATAACAATTATAAATACTAGAAAAGTTAGGCCCCCCACACAAACATAAAATGGCCTAATTGTGATATATTTCTAAAACTGGCAACCAGTGATCAACACTACAGTATTCTTCCAACACCTTAAGTGAATGTTACTTCAAAAAGAGACAATGAATGACTTTCATCCTGTTCATAACGAATGTGGGTCAGCAGTTGTCTTGTAGGTGAGCTACTTATGCAACATCCAGTGCATTAATATGATAAGATATGACACACACTTGTGTCTAGTTGCCATGTTCACGAGTATCTGTCAAGGTTAAGGGCCTATACGCGAGCCAAATTTTAATGTTTAGAGTATTAGGGTGTTACTGATTTCAGCATGAATGGTCCGGCTCGACCGGGCTGCTATACCAAGAGGTAATCGAAATTTAAAGTGCAAACGAAGAGAAAGTGGAAACTGTCACGTATCTGTAGTGGCGAAAATAAATAATATCACTCCTGTATTAAACTGTCTCACTGCTGGGCCTTTTCTTAGTTTGAGAAGGGTTAGGCCAAGTACTGGTTGGCAGACTTCACATTGAAATTAAACTACTATATACGGATTTTATCGCGTTGTTTATTTATCACTGTATTACATAATTTTGAAACTATTACACTACTATTACTACTATTGAATTTTACTAATTTATTATAAGCTAATAAAATTATTTAAACTATGAAATCTATTTATATTTAGGTTTACACTTTCCCCGACGTTTCGGTTGCTTTTCAGCAGCCATGGTCACGGGGAGACTAAGATGGTAGTTGTCTCAATGTTCCAGTGTAGTTATTTCAAAGTACCCGAACATAATTTAAACATTGGTGTTTCTATTTACGCAGAATGAGCTCAAAGTATCATGAAGTCTAGCTGTGGTTTGTTTCTTCTTGGGTTTGACTATTTGAAGTACTGGATCCCAAGCTGGTGGTACATTCCAACCATCTTCTCTATTGAAATTGGGATGTTTTTTGATTTCAACAGCCTTGCCAAGCATCCTGGGTTGGAATCGGTGCTCTTTAGCGAAAAGCTGTCATAGAAGTGGGTGAATTAATGCCTCGGTCTCATCATAAAAGAGATTAAGTAGATATTTTGTAACTATTATTTTACATTCGCGCCTAGATTCATTCATTAAAGTAAGGGATTTGTTTAATTTCTTGTATAAATATCGTCCAAGAAAGAAGTGAAATCTTTGTCCAAAAGATGTTTTATATGTATCGGTATAAGGAATTGCAATTCTACGTTCTGGACGTGTTCTAGAGAGCGAATTAGATGACAAACGAAACTAAATATAATTAAATAAGTGATTTTAGGGATATAGTAATATATAACAAAGTTGTTAGGTTTTAGTATATTACTATATTTATTGTATGCTACAAGGAAAATTGAGTTATCAAAGATGGCTGTCAAACTTCTTCCTACTAGTCTATTCCTGTTTATAATTTATTAATAATCGATTAACCTTGTAAACAACAATTGAACATTGAAAAAAATAAAAATTGCTATGGAATTGTTTTTATTGCTCTACTATAGAGCAGCCAATTTAACAGTCTATATATATTGTATGTTTGTATGGTCTGATCGAAGCTCATAAGTCATAAATAACTGAACTGATTTCAGCGGTTGCGGTTTCTATTGTTACATCAGTTAACATTACCATAGGAAATTGATCATCAAATTTAAGTATCCAATGATGCTAAAAATACTTTGCAGAATAAGAACATTCAATATATGTATAATACACAGGGCATTACGAATAATAGGGCATTATTCTTAATGCCCTGTGTATCTATACTAATATTATAAAGCTGAAGAGTTTGTTTGTTTGCTTGAACGCGCTAATCTCAGGAATTACTGGTTCGAATTGAAAAATTATTTAAGTGTTGGATAGCCCATTTATCGAGGAAGGCTATGGGCTATATAACATCACGCTACGACTAATTGGAGCGGAGCAATAATAAATAAAATATTGCAAAGTCGGGGTAAATTCTCATAACTTATATGAAGCAGACGAAGTTGCGCGGGTTAGCTAGTTATACATATGTATATTGAATGTGTCGATATACAGGGTGATTTTGAAATTGTGTAATTCCTTTTAACCACGCATTCTACTGGTGATATAGAATAACCCTGACCATATTTTTATTTAATTAGAATTATTTTTTTTGAAAAATTATTGTTCCGTTTTTTTCGTGAAATGGTGTCAGATAGTCATATGTTAACCAACCGAGGCAATTTTAATTTTTTACTAATTAAAATAAAAAAAACATATTAATAATTAATGTTGTAAATAATAACGGGCGGTCCTTTTTATTGCCCCTTATTATTTACGACATCAGTTATTGTTATGTTATTATTTTTAAATTAGTAAAATATTAAGATTGTGTCAGGTGGTTAAAATATCGGGCACGCCACGATCGTGGCGGTAAGTCCCGTGTTTGAGGAGTGGCTGGAGAGGCGGCATGGCGCCCTCACCTTCCAGCTGACACAGGTACTGACTGGCCACGGTTGTTTTGGCCGGTTCCTGTGTCGTATACGCCGGCAAGAGACGCCCGGTTGTCACCACTGCGGCGACTGCCGCGGCGTTGTAGAGGACACGGCGCTGCACACTTTGGCGGTTTGCCCCGCCTGGGCATCGCAGCGCCGTGATTTGATCGCGGCAGTCGGATCGGTTGCACTCTCGCTCCCGGCCGTAGTTCAGTCTATGGTCCGGAGTGAGAGGTCGTGGAACGCCGTCGCCTCCTTCTGCGAGGAAGTGATTTCCATCAAGGAGGCGGCGGGGCGGGAGAGGGAGCGTATAAACCCTCTCCCCAACCGCAGAGCCGGGCGCCGGAGGGCGCGAGACGACCTCCAGCCACCCTGAGGTTTGACCTGGGGGTGGCGGGCTTTGTGGGCCTGCCCGCCATCCGTTCAGCACCAGGTCCGAGAGGCGGCGTGCGTGTTCCCACGCGCGCCTCTGTGTCGTGTCCGTCTCCCCCCCTTTAGGGGGAGACAGTAGGGCTTTTATTTTGTAGAACCTATCTTGGGTAGGTCTTATTGCGTAGGGGCCTGCCGTTTCATACGGCGGGCCGAAACCTCGGCGGGGTCGCGACCGTATGCGAAAGTGATTCGCGCGGCCCCGTCGATAGTGGTTTTGTCGAGGAATACCGTGGTAGGTTTAGTCGGTATCCCGGGAGGTACATTATCTTTTCAAAATCTTTCTTTTACCCCGGCGAGTCCGACATAATCCCTCCGCCCGTCCCTGCGGAGGGATATGCGTCACAGCATTCCCCCATGTAAAAAAAAAAAAAAAAAAAAAAGGTGGTTAAAATATGGCTATTTGAAATCATTTCATGAAAAAAATCTGTACTCTAATTTTGCCGAAACCATTATTCTAATTAAGAAAAATATGGTCAGGGTTATTCTATATCACCAGTAGAATGCGTGGTTAAAAGGAATTACATGATTTCAAAATCACCCTGTATAATTGTTTGTAATAGAAGCTTGCTAATTTCTTACAAAATGGGATACTTCGAAACATCATAATTATTATTTGCCAGTAATCTTTACGAAAAGTCTGATATATATATACATAGGTAATAATTATAAGAATAAAAAATCCGTTTAAAAATACTCGTTTGTATAGACTACGCGACCAGTTTTTAAGTTACTATGAATGTAACATATCTTGTGTATAATATCATAATAACAACAAGAGTTTCAACTTCACAGATTTTGTATTTACCGAGATAAGCAGCCGTGACAAACAGACGGGCAGACAAATTTGCACACAAGGGTCTTAAAATTACGGTACCAGACTTAATAAATCAGTGCAATTCTTTTACCTTATAAGCACAAATTTTGTTTAAATGTAAGACTTGTCATAGATATGTTATGACTAATTATTATTTACATAAGTATGAATAGTAATTATCATTAATAGCATAACAATATATGTATAAATATTAACATAAATACTCATAAATACATGTTGATACATTATATTTAATATCATCATCATCTTATCCAAAAGACGTCCACTGGTGGAGGCCAAGTTTTACCACACAGACCGGTCTTGAGCCACCCACATCCAACCGCTTCCCGCGACCTTTACCAGGTCATCCGTCCACCTTGTGAGGGGCCCACCCCTGCTGCGTCTTCCAATGCGTGGCCGCCACTCCAGGACCTTTCTGCCCCAACGGCTATCGGTTCTGTGCACTGCCCACTGCCACTTCAGTTTGGCTATTTATTTTAAGTATATTTTATATACTTTAATTGTAACGTAGTCCTCCCTCCTAATTTTCCGTTCCCGTCAAGGTCCATTATGATCTAATTTGTTTATAAGCCCATCTTTTTATGTATAACTTTATGATATTCGTCGGCCTAGATGGCGTAGTGTTCAGTGTAACCGACTGCCACGCCTGAGGTCGCGGGTTCGATTTCCGCACAAGTCAAACATTTGTGTGCATGAACATGGATGTTTGTCTTGGTCTGGGTGTTTCTATGTATAATATGTATGTATTTACAAAAAAAAGTATATATGTATGTTTATCCATTGTCTAGTACCCATAGTACAAGCTCTGCTTAGTTTAGGCTAGATAGTCTTGTGTGTATGTGATAGAATATTATTATATTATTATACTCGTACTCTTTATTCAAATCTTTTCAATATATTTTTCATTTTTAAATATAAAAAAATACATTTAAAAATATAAAATATTATGGTACCCCACCGGCATCGGGAACAGGGTCCAAGCTGCCGGTGGTTAGGATTCCAGAGATAGGAACCTCCTGACAATGCGTGTCGTATCCAATAGCACTGCCTTCTGCATCAAACCCTCGATCCAAGCACCCAACGCAAGCCTCTTTAGATGGTGATCGAGGCTCTTGGCTATTAGACCATTGACAGATATGACTATCGGCACAATGATTGCCGAATCTACATCCCGTATGTCAACAACCTCAACAATTATATTATTATTATATTAATATAAAATATTCGTATATTAGCAGGTATTGAACTTTAAAAACATGACATATTAACTCTATAACTGTGCTTAACCGCTTATACAGGGTGTCCGGTAATTAAAAGATAACCTGGAAATGTCTTATAATGGAACTGATGGCCGTTAAGAAAAAAATATGAAAAAAATCTATCCTAACTCCTATCCTGAGATATGTCTTTTTTTTAATTACATATATACAAGAAAGTTATACATTAACTTTCTTGTATATATCCATAAATATATAAATCCATCAGTTTTTTGTTGTTTTATTACTAAACACTAATTATACTAATAGATAGACAGTCAGAAGTATGCTATGCTAATATGGCTTGCACTGTTTAACAGATTTTTTAATTTTTTTAATATTATAAATTTTTAATTTTTTCTTAACGGCCTTCAGTTCTACTATAAGACATTTCAAGGTTATCCATTAATTACTGGACACCCTGTATAACAAATTTTACTGGTTGTAACTTTAGTAACACTTCTCAATAGTTATACGTTTGGTTATTTACTTTTTGTGCGTCTGCTGCCGTTCAATTTATCAAGCAGTTAAATTTAACTGACTTGTAATTGAGTATTGCTTATAAAAACAATTACATGCAGATTTTATGTATTGTTGGACGGCTACAAGGCTATCGTTCTTAAATCTCAAGATGATTAGAAAAAAATCTATCTTTAATTTATATTTTGCTCGCGACTAACCAAATGTATGTTAGGTTAGGTAAGTAACAGTATTTTTTCTGGATAAGAGGTACCCTACTGTGCTTTCTGACAACGTGTATGCGAAATTTCATAATGATCGATCGAGTACTTAAGGTATGTAAGCGGCATAAACAAACTCACATATGCATTTACAATTTGATTACTTCAGTGGCGCATGGAGTCACGGCTTTGATTTTTGATTTAAGCAAAGCATTGAAGCTCGGCTACGCATTGCTATGGCTTTGTCTTATAGATATTTTTAGTATTTCATTCCATTATAAGAACGTAGGGATAATAAGTAAATAATCGCAACGATTTGCAAAAAAATCAAGTCAATCCATAGACTACTTTTCGCCTTCGATAACAGATGTGGCAACAGGTATATTATGTAAATTCATATTATAGTTTAGTTAGAGTAACCTTGACTTTCATACATGCTACTTTGTGACCTAAATAAATATGGATATTTTGATTTCTGGATTTGATATTGAACGCAACGTTTTTATTTTATTTCATCCTATTTCTCTCTTATTTTAAAAAGGTATCTCCCGCACTTGGGTTGTTTCCTGTGTCGCGGGACTTTACAAACATTCAAAGAACGGACACAAAGAACATCTGGATGTCCCGAGTCTGGACTCGGGACAACTGTTTGTAGAACACACAAAGGTTTGTTCCGTGTAGATTTTAAACTCGCAACACTCGGCGCAAAGGCGAGGCGACCACTTACACTTAAAATTTCAAGTCAATCTATCGACTACTTTCCGAGTTTTGATCAGTTTTGCAGACTAAAACATACGGAAGCTGTTTTTAATATATAAAGATTATTTTAGCAGTTCTATGTTGTTCTTTCATAATAGTAATGATATGTGAATAGGTTGATATTTCCGCCATACTTCTTTTGTAATTTTTTGTTTCAAGGTCTTATTATAAGTGTATGAGCACGGGTGGTAGTCAATTGTAATGCGAAGTATAGTTAAGTACTTCATAATATCAGACGCCCGCATACAGATTACGATAATATAACTATGTTCTTCTCATTTAATTTGAATTATAATAATATATAATAATGATTGCCTCGGTGGCGCAGCGGTAGTGAATGCAACTGCTGTACGTGAGGTCTTAGGTTTGAAACCCGGTTTGGGCTAAGTCCTGTTGCCTTTTCTGACAAGTTTTTTTTTTGTAGAAGACATTGTTTTAATATGTAGTATGTACTAGAGGAGACGTCTTAGGTAATATTTTTTTAGCATGCTTTGTACTTACAGACCTTTTGGAAACCTTTTTCCCGAAAGTGTAGGCCACTGCCAGGTGATGTGACTCCCAAAAGGACAGGCAGAGATGCCAATGACCTCTACCTGTCCTTTTCGGAAAATAGGGGTGCAACTATGTTTGTACTTATTTATATGTTTTATTCATTAGCGGAATGCAAATAAACAATTTATGCGTGTTATATAAGATGCAGGTGGATGCCTTCTTGTATCCGGTTCTCATTGCGGTTATAGCGCCTTCTATAATTATAATGAGGTGCATAATTAATGGCCGGTAATTAATCTTTATTAATACTATTAATAGCATGACTACACGGATAGGTTTAAGTTATCACCTCGCTACTGCCACTGCTACGAGTATTTTGGGTTCAATCCCCACGAAAAATAGTGTGGCACATAATTAGTTGTTCCAAGTCTGGGTGTTTTATGGCTCCGTTATTTAAAAGGTTGTAAATTCCCCAGCGAAATAGGAAGTATACCTGGTATAGGAGCTGTTAATTTTAAGAAAGAAGACGAACAAATGTGTATTTACTTCACGATCTGGATAGACGAGATCGAAGAAGCGAAACATGGTAGTCAATGAAAATTTATTTTATCTTATTAGTAGCTTTTCTACAACCATATTAAAATGTCTTAGCGATTAGATGGTTTAATAAGGTCTGATAATTTATCTGCGCATTTTTTAATCATCGTAGATATCGCGTCTTAATAAAGACAATAATTATATTTAGCTAGAATGTTCGTTAGTCCGAAATTGCATACTACATATTGCCTGTAAACTTGTCACTGATACTCTTAGATAGTATATAATATGGCAGTTAAGTATTCTCTTGTAGGAAGGATATAGGATCTGCTGTACTAAGATTTTGGTGGTGTTGCCTCATCGAGAAAGCAATATACAGAATGTACAGGCAGATAAAGAAAACTCTCAGTTGAAACGAATAATATTTTATTAATTCACATACAACATTAATCATACATGATAACATTGATATCTCTATTGTTTGTACATCATTATATTTGTGTTTGTCTATCCTATTTTAATGTCTAAGCATTCTCAAATGGATTTAAAGGATAAGGTTGTTGTTGTGAATGGCGTACATGACAAGTATAACGTGCGCATGTTGGGGTACTCGCGAGAGATGTATGCATTATGCATTGTGTAGATGAATGATGCGAGACGTGCGTGGGGGCAAGAATCCCGTATTATTATCTCGCCCATGAATCTCGCGTTACTAGCTTGCGCATGAATCTCTCGCGATTAGCTTGCGCATGAATCTCACGCGTTTAGCTTGTGCATGAAGGCCGCATCAGCAGTTTAAATTTACGGCAAAATATAACATTTATAAATAAAAATTTTATAACATTATTTATAAACAGTATCTTTAAGGTAATCTCAATAAAATTCTTTATGACAAATTACACTGAACGGCTGCTAAGAGTGATTGAGATACAACCATCTACACTTTTATCTAACTAAGAAGTTAAAGATGTGAATATCACTAACTGTAACAGAAGAACAATCCTAAAGTAGACTAAAAAAAGAGTTAACTAGTTATCTTTCGGGTACAATACGTTTTCTGTATGTAAGCCACCTTCAACCAGAAAGCAGTTAGGTACACTCTTAACAACGTGTATGCCAAATTAAATGATGATCGATCGAGCAGTCAAGGCGTAAAAGCATAACAAACAATCTCACATTCGCATTTATAATATTAAGTTAGAATAACAGCTAATTTGCTAAAGCAACAATCAACCTTTATAAAAAAAACAATTCACGGATAAAAATCTAAAGAATTCTCACACTTCATTAATTTATTTACCTTTTATTTAACAAAAGGTATATGTTTTATTGGCTTTTCCAACAATTCAAGGCGTTATTAGTACACATATGTATTGCATAATCCAATCGTGACCGATATATTATATTATTGGTACCTACACTTTACATTGCGCCTCTTGAAATTACTAAGGCAAACAGTGTCGTACTGCGATAATTACTTGTAACAAGGTCTGAATAATTAAATAGTATCTTTGAAACATCGATTAGTTTATAGAGAAAAATTTAAATTATAATAAAGATAATTATAATATCAGCCCTGTCTCACTGCTGGTTATGGGCCTCTTCAAGGCTATAATCCACTACGTTGGTCCTGTGCGCGTTTGCAGATTTCAAATATATTTTAAACATTATGGATAGACGTGCAGGTTTCTCCGCAATGTTTTTCTTCTCCTTTAAAGCGAGCAATAATTAATTACTTAATATGAACATAAATTTGAAAAGTCATAATAGCAATAAAGGCCCCGACATGGCAGTCCAGTAGTCTCCCGCTAGACTATCATCATATTCATATTATTTTCTTCTGTTTACGCGAATGTTATTCATTGAAATTAAATTACTATATACAGATTTTATCGCGTTGTTTATTTAACACTGTATTACATAATTTTGAAACTGTTACACTACTACTACTATCGAGTAGTAGGTGTTGGTTTGTGTGTCACCAAAGATTAAATTATGTTGAAATAACTACACTGGAACATTGAGACAACTACCATCTTACTCTCCCCGTGACCATGGCTGCTGAAAAGCAACCGAAACGTCGGGAAAAGTATAAACCTAAATATAATAGTTTTAATAATTTTATTAGCTTATAAATTAGTAAAATTCAATAGTAGTATTAGTGTAACAGTTTCAAAATTATGTAATACAGTGTTAAATAAACAACGCGATAAAATCCGTATATAGCAGTTTAATTTCAATCATATTTATATTTCGAAATTTTGCTGCTCCGGTGATTTATTTTGTGCATGAGAACTTCGGTTCTATTAACACTTACCTTGGCTTACCCATATTACATCCTAACCTAAAATCGTATCTGGGGAATTATGCGGAATTATTTTTAAATGTTGGCATTTCTATTTTTGTTTTATTTGCTTTTCTATCCTAATTTGAGAATGCTTAGACATAGGTTATTTCTGCAATGGACTGATCTATACTATATTGTAGGTAGATTTATAATTTGTGAGTACACATCCGCCATGTCAACGGCCAGTTCGAAATTCAAAGCTAATTTAAAACTCACGACTGTTTGTTGTCGTCCTGTTAACCTTTGTTTCTTATTTGAATATTACTTAGCTGTATTGAAAATATATTATTTTGTATATATAAGGATTTTCATTAAACTATTAAAGGTAATTTACTTTTTATATATCACTGTTATTGAAAGCACGCACATTCATATTTGACTAATATTGACTGGATAGATGCCGAAATGGTTTAAGTGGTGGTCTCGTCACTGCGCTGAGTGTTGTAGGTTCGATCCTCAGACGGGACAAAATATTGTGTGGTCAACAAACAGTTGTTCCGAGTCTGGACATTCTTGCTGTCCGTTGTTTGAATATTAGTAAAATCCTTCGCGACACAGGAATTATTCCTTGCGCGGGAGTTGTCTATTTTACAATAACGGTTGCAATGGCAGACATGGCGGATTAGACGTACTCACAAATTAATTATCTGTAGAGCTATCCAGCTATATAATCTAGACACAATGACATATATTGGTTGCTTTATATTATATTATTAATTAATTATAATTATTTATTTAAGTATCACTTATTGGTTCATAATTAATATTAACATAATAAAACAAAACAATTTTGTTTTATTCTCAGGGAAAAGTATAGTGACGTTAATATTTGAATAATAGGGTAGATACATATATTTTTTGCAAATCGCAAATGCAAATTATAAGCAGCAAAATTGAAAGTGATGACGACATTATATTCTTATCTTGGTTAACGTAATCAAATAATAAAAACAATACAGAACAGAAGAGGGAATATGTTTGGATACTTGATACGACATGACACTTTTATAAGAAACATCTTGTAAGGAAAAATATAAGGCAGAAGGGGAAGAGGAAGGCCAAGGAGGACGTTCATAGATCAAGTGAATGAAAAGGTAAAAGTTAAGTCGTATTAAGAAGTGAAAGCGCTGGCTGATGATAGGACATTATGGTAGATACTCCTCCGACAAGAGCTTGGCTCTTAAATTGAAGAAGAAGAATCGAATACCCTATTAAATAGGGAATTATGAAACTGGTGTACAAAATATCCAACGTAGATGCAGGCGTCTTTATTTTTGGGCATTTCGTCGAGTATCCATGAAAAACGCTTCAGATTACAATACTATAGTTTCACCTTTAAATACTAGCTGTGCCCTCGGTTTCACCAGCGTTTATGATTACTGTGCTGCTCCCGTGAGTCGCAGCGTGATGTTATATAACCTATAACCTTCTTTGATAAATAGGCTATCCAACACTAAAATAATTTTTCAATTTGAGCCGGTACTTCCTGAGATTAGCGCGTTCAACCAAACAAACAAATAAACTATTCAGCTTTATAATATTAGTATAGATACTCTGCCGTGGTAATCGAAGGGGCAGTAAGTCAAAGAAGGCCATTTTATTAAATTATTTATTTGGAATGCTTCTCTACTGTAAACAACATATTTTATTTCCTTTCTTTTAACAAATCTTCTTTATATAGGTATATAATTCTTCTGTACGTGTGTTGACAGAGAACTCCTCCTAAACGGCTGGACAGATATGGAAGTTTTTTTTTGTCGTCTGTACAGCACAACGTCTGTCGGGACAGCTAGTAGAATATAAAAATCGAGTATATAGTTTTATCACAAACGCTAAAATTGTAACAAAATCTTTGCGCGCTGTTTTCTAAAACTGCCTTTTCTGCCATCTCGATTACCACGGCATAACTGGCATTGAGCTTTAATAACCGAAAATAAACTATACTGGGTAAGTATCTTTCTAGTACTTACATAAAGTAGTGTTCATTATCAGGAATATTGGGATTCGTTTGGCAGGAAACGCAATCTAACAGGAACCTAACCATCATCTTGCAACGCAGGGTCTTTCCAAGCGGGAGTACATGACAAAGCTATACACTCTGGAATGCGCTGTCTTATTACCGCACATGAATTTGGTGATACGGCGGTTCCAGATCAAAAGCAAATAAGCATTAGGAGTATCTTTCACATGTGTTATATTAAACATATGCCATAGATGTCTACGTTATCTAAAGAATACGAAGGTAAACCGGTATTTGCAAATCGCCTGTGTCTTTAACGAACAAAAAATACTGGTTACTAACACTACAAGATAAGAGCAAATCAGTAAGTCGATATAGAAGGAAATGTCAAGGAAAAATAACTCTAGTAAAAACTTTTTGATGACTTGGTGTTGACAGCTCATGCCTAAAATAATAAGAATTATAATGAAATACTTTGTTATATCAACAGATGTAGCGAATAAAGTGATATTAGAAGACCACGTTGTGCACGGAGAAGAATATGACGAAGGAACTAATAAGGGTAAGGCCATCAGATGTACTGAGCGAAGTGTATCCAATAGATGGCGTTCAGCACAGAGAATAATGTCGGAAAGAAGACGCGGGAGAAACGGTCTATGTTTATGGCTCGCGTCTTAGCTCTTGCTGCTTCAGCTGCATCCTGAAATAAAAAACGCCTGTTAGAATTACAATTTGGAATTTCAATCGGAACTTTTATGGGCTCTTCTGACCAATCGTCGTTAAATGAAGGAATTTTAAATTAGAGAACAGATAGAATTGCAGGTTAAGTTTTCCTAATATAAACTGTTTTTTACGAAAATCTTTTGTACAATTCTCTTCTTATTATTCAGTTAGAGAACAGACAGAATTGCAGGTTAAGTTTTCCTAATATAAACTGTTTTTTTCGAAAATCTTTTGTACAATTCACTTCTTATTATTCAGTAACGGTCAATAAATTACCTAAATCCATGTATTTATTACCTATTGGGCACTTAACCCATTGACTCGCAGTGGCACACCGGTGACTAGACTCAATAGACTTTTAATTATATCTGATATTTTTAAGTCTTGACTGATTAATTTAATATCAAAATCTTTTTTATCAAGAGAAAGAAAGAAAGAAATCATGTTTATTTCGTACAGAGCACACACAATTATTTAAGACAAAATAAACAAAAAATAATATATATCAAATAAATAAATTTTAAGAGGGTAGGCACAAATAAAAAATTAAAACGTCATTGTATCATATGCACTGATGACACAATATTATGCGCAGAGTTAAACGTAAACAAAGTGATCGACCTCAGCGTTGTAGGCTATTTGCATTGTTTTTTTTGTTTTTGTTTTGATATGGTATTTTATACGTGGGACTATCTATACCTTATAAACACACGCATATTCTTGCATATCTAGCAGCAATATAAATACTTAGAAAATGTACCTAGACTTAAATAGAAACACAGTATTAGTAGCGTTAATAAATCTTGAACAAAATTCACCATATTGGCTGAAGGTAACATAGGTTAATTAACGGTTATCGCCTAAAGTCAGATTAGACCTTCTATAATGTCATTAATGAACAGTAGTTTGTACGATAAGCCATGCATGACGTCAGTCACGGCCCATTTAAGTTAAGCCCATCTCTCCGATGTGAAGAGCAGGATTAGTCTAGTCTATCTCTTGATATTTGCAATGTTTTAAAAATGATTCATTGCACCTCACCTTTGGTTTACCTGTACCATCTCCAAGCACGATGTTGACCAGACAGTATTCCATGAGCGCCATGAACACGAATCTGTTAATGTAAGAAAGGAGGAGTTTGTTGACAAAGTAAAAGACAATCAAATTATAAATTCCAGCATTAGATGCGTTGGGATAAAGCGTTGTTGAGCCCAGGGCGTCAATCACAGGTAATTCTTAACTATACACCCGAATGAGAGATGAAAGAAAAGGTTACCAACATTTTCAAGGAGTTAAGATTTTATCATACTGGTGAATGAGTTGACTTCAGAACCTTTCTAACTCCACAGCGGGTGCAATGGAATTTTAGCACCGGAAGTCGGTAGGTTACGCTGAGCTAAGGTTTACTTCTTGATTCAATATAAGATAACAGCATTATATCCTAATATTTGTTTAAATAATTTATTTTAAACTGTTAAAGCTCCTTCTTAGTTATAGTTACTGTTAATGTAAAGTAAGTAAAGTGTTAAAAAATACAATTCGAGATGAGAAAATTGGAACATTTAAAACTGGCTAAGAGCATTCGTATTTTAGCTAGTAAGATAGACACACTCTCTCATTCCTTATTAACAACAAAAAACCCAAATGCTACTTTAGTCTCTACCGAAGAAATTTGGCTCTGTGTGTCTCTATTTCAAACTGCTATTGCTACCGAAGACTATCTAACTACTAATTTAAGTCCAACGGTTGTTCTACTGATAAAATAAAATACTGTATATTTTAAAACTATACTGTCAATAATTCTACTTACACAGTACACACAGACATGAATGCGTCCACCGCCTTTAGATACGACACAGGAGGGAGCTGCGCCTGCGACTTGGCGTGCTGCGTGGACAGCGTCAGCAGTGACGTCACGCCGAGCGTCACCCGCGCGGGCGCCGCGTCCGGCTTGATCCAGAACGAAACCCACTGTTGGCGGAATATCATTGTCCTTTGAGAAATCTATACAAAGACATACATTTACATCCTCGCCAACAAGCTATGTAATTGCCGATGAGATTTCTATGTTGTTTTATATGTACTATTGACTAGAGCGACGGATGACCACTCCTAAGGTTAAAATCGCATAGCATTTCTTAGTAGCATTTTATTAAGAATTTCGGTCAAGAAGTTCTTAATAATTAGCCCAGAGTTAGGAAGTTGGCGGTGTTACACCCCCGTGCATCGGAAAGCACGTTAAACAATGGGTCCCGGCTGTCATGAATATCTATGGCAGTCGTTATTGGGAAGTCAGCGCCCTCAAATATCCTGACGACTGGTCTAACCATAGAATGATGATATCCTTCTGGGTTACGAAGATCAGATGGCAGTCGCTCCGTGTAAAAACTGATATTTAGCTAAATCTCGTTAGACCAGAAATAAGCGGACCTCCTGGCATACGCTGGGATTAATAATCGCAAGGAAGAAGAAGAAGAAGTGGTTTACTAGATTCTGTTATGCTGATGCTGATATCTGCTAGTACAGATAAAGATAATTAGGCATATGGCCTCTATGTGAAGGCAGCACTGTCAAATTGGAATACTGAACAGTCACTTTTTAAAGTAACCTCACATAAGACATCTATAATCATAATCATACAAGAATCGCAATAATGTTCTCTCTATCACAGAAATATACTTGCCTTCTAGACAGCCATTCCTCTCTAGCGGGTACAGTGATACTGAGATTTTTTAGGCTAGCCAATAGGCTAGGCCCCGGTTACAACGTGACTAAAACTGTAGCTGGCTGGCTGATTTACCCTTACACCAGTGCCTATCCTTTCATAAGACTATGTATGTACTTACAGACATGATGACGATCAAGCAGGTCGGTATGTAGGTATTAAAGAGATGGTACCCGAGCCGTCGCTTCAGCTTGAAGATCACCTCCAAGCAGGTGAAGTTACCTGAAAAGTCAATTATCAGTCTTCTGCAGAAATCCATTAGACTTAGCCGCATTTTTATACAAAAAGGGTAATACCGCCTGATGATTGCAGAAGCTAAAGTAATAATCCTTACTAATGTTATAAATGCGAATGTAAGTTTCTTTGTTTGTTACGCTTTCACGCCTTAACTACTCGATCAATCATCATGAAATTTCGCATACACGTTGTCAGGGGGACATTAGGTACTACTTAAGTAGTAGAGCCTCGCTGATTTGAGTAGTAGAGGCTCGCTGAATTCAGCATGAATGGGCCTCGGGCCATGGCTCGACCAGTTAAGGACTACCTTCTCACAGAATATCGACGTGAAATAGCAGTATTCCTATTGTTGTGTTTCGTTCGGTGAGTGAGAGTGCCAGAAGCCCAATCACCCTCTTTCCCCCTTCCCACTTCCTTTCCTAAGGGGTCGGCGACGCGCAAGTGACGCCTATGGTGTTGCAGGCGTCAATAGGCTACGGTGACCACTTACCATCATGTGCTTGTTTGCCACCTTAGTTGTATAAAAAAAGGTACCTTTCAACCAGAAAAAGTATTGTACCTGAGGGTTAAAAATCGACATAATCTACATTTAGACGAGTGAAGCAGCGGGAAGAAACTATTAGCCAATAATCGTTTGTAATACCAGATGTATTAGTTATGTGTTGCCTATCCGAAAGGAACTAAAGATGGTGTGGAAGAAAAGGAATGGGAAATATGGATATGTGACTGTCCGGAACTTTTACTCACCGCGCGAGATGCAGGGATGCATTTATTTTCTTTTTATAAAAAGGCAATCACACTAGCAATAATTCCTGTATCGCAGGGGACTTTACAAACATTCAAATACCGGACACAAAGAACACCCAGACCCGGAACAACAATTTGTTGATCACACAAAGTTTTGTCTCATGTGGGGACAACCCACAACACTCGGCGCGGCGGCAGTGACGAGTCGACCACAAAAACCGCTACGCCATCCTAGTTACGTCTTTTGTTCAAAGATCTTATGATGACCTTGAACAAAGACTACATACATTTATTGGATAGGAATAGAGAAGTAGATACTACGTTGTCTATGGGCCAGTTACCATCAATGCTATTTGTGACTGCTTTCTATCATACTATCGTCCGTCTGCTTAAGCATCTCCCAGAAACCTATTAACCACGGATCAGAACAACATTTTTTTTAAAGGAACCCATCCAAGCATCGATCAAATATACCATAGATGCACGTTCTTGTACTAAATCGTACCCAAATAATGGCTCCGAATCGATGTGTACTTATAGTTATGTTTACTCGTTCGACTATTTAAAAATAGTCCTAAAGTGAATATAAATTTAACTTAATATAAACCTTAATACTTAGTGATAGTGTCGTAATACCTATGACAAAGTATAATAAATGTTTTCTTCATTCTCTCGATACGGTAAAAATATTATATTATGTAAACAAAACATTCTGAAATGAACCTTATAGTAATTACAATTAAGTGTAAACTCATCGCAACAATTATGCGAGTGTTATTATTTTGACTATAGGCATATGATATTCTTACCGCTCAGAACATAGAAAGAAGGAATGATAGAGTCGTTATTCATTTTAATATATTTTTTAAATCTTTGATTAGACGTGTAACTAAATTTACGTTATTGAATGACAATAATTTGATAATAAGCTATTGTTATATTCTTTAATTTTAATAATTAAATTATAGTGGGTAACTGTAAGGAAGACGTTATATAACTTTAAAAAAAGCAAGCATATAATATATTTATATTAAAGAAGGCCAATCATTTACAGTACTAATAATTATGCTCACCTTCGTACATTATATTACATGCTATTTTAAATATTTGTATGTGTGTTTTCTATGTAGTTTCAATAAATAATAATAAAACTATATACTCGTAGATGGTCGAATTAGCTAACAAAACTAGATATATTTTACCAAGATACTTTTGTTGATGTAGATGCTAAAATATAAATTTTAACTGTTCTATCGTTAAGGAAGGAACTAGGTAAAAAAATGAACAACTTTACTAAAATAATGTTTTCATGTACCTTTAAACAATATCAACTTATTTAACAATTGCCGCTTAGACCGATCTTCTGTTTCTGCATTTTTCAATTTTGTCGCGTAATACGTATGTCAATATATTTTTCAATTAAAACTTATTAACGTTACCGTATAACCAAGATTCGGTGATTGTACTTGGCAGTGTTCGTCTATCCCAATGAAAACATTGGTATGGTTAAATTGTAAAAATAATTGAGAAATGCAGAAAAATTTAAAAATAATTTACTTATAACATTACTTAGTACCTGAACAGTATTTGAAGCTTTAGGTGTTTCATTATTTCTATCTAAATTTAAATTTAATGTAGCTTTCCCCGAAGTGGATGTAGATCCTATGTTTACTGTCAAATGGGGTATTATTGCATTCACTTCAAATTGCACTATTGACTCTTCTTGCTATAAAAATAACGAAAACAATAGTTAATAAATCAATCGTATATAAAATGAACTAAATTTAACATAATTTTAAAATTAAATGGCAAAATATTTTACCTGTATATTCTGTACGGCTACATTTTTTAGTTTATTAAACCCTTTCTTAGTTACATATATATGTATCTTCTTTATTAAAATACTCTGAACAAATTACGCTAGAAGTATTTGGTTGGTAAAATTTGTCATCTTTATCTCGAGCTTATTATATATATATATATAATACGTCTCCATTTCTCCCTTCGAATTTCATGTTGTGGAAAGCTAAAATAAATTAATACAAATATTATATTAATAATTTAAAACTTATAACGACTCCATGCCATTTCATATGGACTTTGTTCCAAAGTAGTGGTGTCGATTCGCTCTCGCTTACGGGCAACGCACGCAAGAGTGAGCGGGACGGGTGCGTAATACATCCATTTAAATTTAAACGAAAATATTTTCAAATATATTATTTAAAGTGTATATATTCATCAAAATATAATAAATATTTCATAATAAAACTATACTTACCGAAAGTACAACACTCCATCCTTTTTTTGCACTTTTAGAGTATAGTTTTTGCATTTTTTACTACACACTTTGGCATCGTGAAACGTCACACTGCTAGCGCGGTCGTAAAGTGACTGCGAGCGAAACTGTGCATAAAACTGATTTATGCACAGTTTGGATGGAACCATTTTTCGAGCGACGATCGTGCATCTATAGTATATTTGATCGATGCATCCAAGCAATTTATTTTAACCACAGATATATATAAAATAGAAACACCAATAACTAAATATGTTCGGGTACTTTGAAATAACTACACTGGAACATTGAGACAACTACCATCTTAGTCTCCCCGTGACCATGGCTGCTGAAAAGCGACCGAAACGTCGGGGAAAGTGTAAACTTATAAACAAATAGATTTGATAGTTTTAATAATTTAATTAGCTTAAAATTAGTAAAGTTTAATAGTATAGTAGTGTAACAGTTTCTAAATTATGTAATAGAGTGTTAAATAAAGAACGCGATAAAATCCGTATATAGTAGTTTAATTTCAATGAATAACATTCGCGTAAACAGAAGACAATATCACAGATATATTTTTAAACTATAGTCTGTAAATACTGCCGTTTTAAAATATTTATGGTAAAACCATATCGTTTTTAAAACGGCTGCCTGACCTTCAAAACGCTATTAACTGCTGAAGCCATCGTAATAGACGTGTTGACAATTCATTGCGGTGTTTAAGTTAATATGTGTAACCTAATGACTACTTCATTGTTCCTGTGGCATTACTTGGCTCTTATACAGTCGATCGTGAGGCGAGAGATAGAATCTCGAAACAGGCAGAGCAATATTGGCTTTTTTTAAGAAATTCTCGATAGCAGTGCGGTGTTTGAAATGGCAGTAGAGCAGCAAGCAAGTTGTCACCTCGCTGTTGTGCCGTGCTAAGCTTTGTGTAGTCGTTTCCCATTGAGGACAATTATTTGTATGATCTACAAATTATTAATTGTGCTTATTATTTACAGGTGTTTACGTTTATTGGATATTTGTAGATTGGGCAAAGTATGATACCTAATGTCTTTAACAAAAAGTAATTATTAAATTACCTCGAAATACTGCTGGTGAGGATAATGAACCAGTTATAGCTGTGAGAGATTTCATAATAGGTCGATAAACCTTATTATCTAAACCGGAACCTCCTGTTATAGACTGCCAATTTACCAAATCAGAGGTTTGGGAGAAAAGTTGCGGAGTAGTAATCAAAAACGTGGGTGAAGCCGCGGTGACAGCTGGTAATAAATACACATATACAAAAGATGTTACAACAGACCTCGTCGGCATTGACAGCTATGTTTATTGTCAAACTTGCACTAACCACGATGAGTCTTAGCATTAAACGGTAATAAAAGTGTTAAACTCAAAAAGACAAAGCTTAACCTGTTTCCAGGTTATCAGACTAAAGAGTAAAAACTAGGTCGTTACGGATTAACGTCGGCCATCGCCATAATCCTGTGTTGCGATGGACTATCGCATTTCTTCAGATGATCTTGTAATCCAAAGATTATTGCATGTAATTAATTAATTATGTCAAGTAGGTAATTAATGGAACGGCGTATAGCTACGTCATATAGAGCCGTACGTGCTTTAAGGGTTAAGTAGAGAAAGAAAGAGAGGTAGAACATTTTGATTGGCTCATCGCAACGGTCATGTTAACTGGCTCAAATCAAAATAAGAATCGTGGCCTGTTTTTGACTAGGAAGACTGTTTACCATCAGGCGGAGGCATTGTGGCAGGCGAGCATAAAACAGATTACTCACTAAATTGTGGGATTTTACTGAAGCTGGAGCTTTGTTGTCAAAGCAGACGGTGGTCAAATATGCTTGTGTTGTGATAAGGTTTTGAAAAGTTTCCGAAAGAAATTCCGGTATTTAGCAGATTTTTGCCGTTCATTGAACCGAATTAAAACTTGTTTGAGTTTAATACGATACGATGCCGTTCATCGAGTACGATAACGCCAAAGTGCGATGTCGGAAGAAGCCAATGGGCGAAAAATAAGTACGGTACCGATTTGTTGGAACCAAAACCGAACTGGGATCTGATCCGGCACCGAACAGAAAACCGGAACCCTTCTAAAAATCGAAATGGTGTACCGAGTTCAATCCATGCTTATGTCTCTGCAGTGAGTAGCATTACCAGGCTTTTCGAATAGCTGTTAGTGCTAGAACTTGACTAGCATAGTATTCAATGATTTAGCAATCGCTTAATCAGTCACCTTCTGTCATCATTGGATATCACTTACCAGTAGAATAAACGTGGGTGCAGTCAGCAGTGCTGTTCTGAACCAGTTCCAGTTGTGGCAGTTCAATGTTCTCGTCCACTTCCAGGGGCAAGTCAGGATTCCATTGGAAGATTAGATCGTCCGTTGTGTGGGATACTGAAATTTACAAAGAGAAAAAATATATAAACTATTTTATCATACTTGTATTTCTGCTTCGCAAGGAATTTTGCAAACATTAAAATTATGGACAGTAAATACGCCTAGACATGTAACCCCACCACACATAGCTAGCAGAGGCTGGGCTGCACCGGTAGCGTTCGCTGTCTGTATGTATAGGGCTTTATCCATAATATGTGACCTACACAAATGTTTGTTTCGAACCGGCTAACGAGTATACAGTCTGCGGCGTTATAGCAAGGCAACAATTTCTACCAATATGCGTCATACTTGCAATTTTGTCTTACGTATATTTACTGTATGTCTTTAAATAGAAGGCTTTCTTGTGGCAAAATCAAAGTGGCATAACAGGAGATAATAATAATAATAATATTATATTCTACCACATACATACAACACCATCTAGTCCAAACTAAGCAGAGCTTGTACTATAGGTACTAGACAATGGATAAACATACATAAATACTTTTATTTTTTGTAAATGCATACATAATATGTCAGATCGTTAGCCGCCCTAAGCCATAAAAAAATAAAAAAAATATTATACATAGAAACACCCAGACCAAGACAAACATACATGTTCATGCACACAAATGTTTGAATTGTGCGGGAATCGAACCCGCGACCTCAGGCGTGGCAGTCGGTTACACTAATTACTACGCTATCGAGGCCACCCATAATGCAACTGCTGTGCGTTTTTTAGGTTCGATATGCGAGTCTGGTACGATATTGAGATTTTCTTTCAAGATATTCCCAGAAACAGCTTCTAGACCAGAAATGTGTCCCGTTGAAGTTAATAAGCTCTTTCTTTAGTACATGAGATCTATAACCATAGCTAATTGAGAATAGTAAGAAAAAACTGGCTATGCCTTCGGAGTTATAGGCACGAGACTGGGTGAGTAAACTTTATCTAATATCTAGTATAGTGCAATTCAAAAAGTAACCAAAGGATTCTAATAAACCGCTAATACGAAAAGCCTTCTCATTGCCTTTCATCAAGCTAAAACAAAAATATTAAAACGCCCTGAACTGATATCTATCTCTCTAGATATACCTACCAAGTCAAAGCCACGGGATTCAATTTACGTGAAAGCATTCCTGTGACGTTAACGAGACTGGGATATGAACTCGATCATTAAAGAGCGTGCTTTCTCTTTGTGGGGGAAGTCGTAAAGATGAGAGGGCAAATAAGGGATCATATTCCTAGTGCAAACTAACCTAAACTACTACTACTACTACTAAAAACCGATAAGGATTTATTACAGAGTTCGATTCTTTCTAAATACTAGCGGTCGCCAAGTGGTCAAAATTTGGCTATAATTGATTTAAATTTTAAGTTTGATCGTTATTAAGGTTCTATTGTCTATAACTATACCTTTATAATCACATTTCATTTATTCACGTACTCCACATACATATGTTACCATAGTTACGAAGAATTCTACGACATCAGCCGAACAATGCCGAAATACTACGAACGCGATTCGACTGCTTGTATCAAATGCATGGTTGTGTGCGTGTAGTGTTTTTTCATGAATTTAATGTATTTATAATGCATATTTTATAAAAATATTAGGATTCGCCGCTCCTGCTCCATATACACTTTAAATGTGCCAAATTCTATACTCCTCCGCCCGCGCAATTTTCGTAAAAAGTGGTACAGAGTTTTTTTTCTATGTAATATCCACCTAAACATATTAAAATTTTTATATAATAGTAGATGTGACCCGAACTTTCACGCGCGTTTATATATGTATGTTTACTTGCGTGTGTCATGATTTTATATTATCATCATTTACGTACCCTATAAATCTATAGGTACTAATGAAACTGTTGGGTATTAGGCATACCTAACCTAAAAATATGTGATTCAGAAAACAACGCCGTAACAATTTTATTACTCGTATATCTATATATAAAATGTTTAATTTATATGTATAGACATCTTTCTTTTTTTTTGTTCAAAACATTATTAGCAATTCGGGTTTCAAATTAGTAGTATTCTCGATAACTGCTCCAGCTAAGCTAGAATGCTTGTGGTAGGAGTGCGTTAACGTCAATAGTGCAATGGCTGGGATTCGAACCCGTGACCTCTCTATCGCAAGTCTGATGCCTTACACATTGGACTACAGCAGCATAAAATTAAATAAAAAATAAGTAAAATCCCACATGTATATCTATAATATATGTATACCAGACCGGTGTTTGCCCAGGAGAGCCTGATATATGCACGGTTATATGATTGTATACTACATTTAAATAAGATTATATATGAGATTTATGATTAGCACATTTGTATTACATCAGCATTTCGATAGCTATATTAATTTTTACTACTTAATAGAAACATAATATCCAGACTATGTCCTGCTAATGAATTTCCCAACAGAAAAATCCAATAACACTTTGCATGGGTATCGAACCACGAGATTAACAAGGCAGCCAAAAATAACACCGTTACACACCGTCAAATTCGAAATCATACGTGACAGTTTCAGCATTGAGTAGTCCTGTGACCCAGAGTATTCCTATACTCAGATGAATCTATGCTCGTAATACAGTTTAAATTTTTGGTTGTATTTGAATTTCTAGTACTCCATAGATTAATTATTAAACGCAAAAGAAACCCCAATTCCGTTCGGCAATATCCTTTTTTGTCTTCATTATCAGCTTAATGATTTATAAAGTAGGTTATCATTGCATATTATTAAACAAAGTCCCACTCCGCATTTGTCTTTCAGTCTGTCTGTTCGCGATAAACTCAAAAACTACTAAACAGATTTTTATGCGGTTTTTATCAATCGATAGAGTGTTTCATGAAGAAGGTTTAGGTGTATAATTCGTTAAGGTTTTGTGTAAATTAGTTGAAATATGAGATGTTTGTTGAACCTGTCGAGCAAAAACAAGACGACTGGGAGCTTTCATTGAAAACGCTGCTCAAAACCTATTCCTCTTTTATAGCGATGGCATATATCTATTTTATTGAAAGGCTATTTAGACAAAGTAAGTATTAATCCTGATGAAATTAAATACATTAGTTACCTTAAGTATTTCATGCACATTATGGTAGTTCACTATACAATTTAAATGATTATCTTAGGAGATATCGCAAAATAAAACAAACGCGCGAGAAAATAAATTCAAGCGGACTTACACCGACGAGACTCGCTTGATGTAACCAACCCCGCGCCACCGAGTATTGTACATATGCCATGTTACATATAAATCTAATCCATAACTCCATATGCTCAACGCAATAAGCTCTACTATACGTGCGAAGCCGGGGCGAGTCGCTAATAAATTTATAAATCTTTAGAAGTTTTACTTATTGAGCCTAAGGCATTTTGCATTTGTATATGCGACCCAACGTGACGTCTCGGTTTAGAGTCCCGGATAGGGCGGTGTTATATTCGAATTATCTGTTAGGAAATTCACCAGTAGCAGTTCGATGTACGATCACTGGAAATATGTCTGTTATATGGGAATAGGCTTTTGTTTTATTACACATCTAAAAGATAGCTTGCGGATACTGGCTGTAATAGTTTACGCCTTCAATGCTTTTCATATAGGTCCTGAAAGGATGTCGGCTTTGAAGAACCGTGGCTGATGCACACCTTTATCTTATCATGAAGAAATAGGAGGTGACATCAGATATAATTAGCTTCCACGTTATATAAGGCGAATATCTACCTGACATATATATATATATATAGCTGCGTGCGACATCAGAAACATTTCCTTACAGAAAAACTCAAACAACTCATATCATGCACTCAACCCTCAATATTTGAAAACGTTAAGGCATTCCTTCGTTCAAGTGGTTTTTACATGGACAAAGTTTGTCGCGATACAGAAAATTATCGTTTCAAGGGTTTGTAAGATGTGGGCCAAGAGTACTTGGGGATACTTCAGCTCGTGGAGTCAGCTTGTTCTTATCGCGCGATCAGGAGAGGGTTATAAATAGCTCCGATTGAGAAAACGATGCTTATCGGTGATATGCATTTATGAGTATGTTCGTGAAGTAAGTGGGCGGTGTACAATATCATCTAGCCTGTAAAAGAGGTGGATGTGTATCAAACCCCACTAGATTTATCTATAGCGATCTGATTGTTATCAAATTTAATAATAATAACTATTAATTATTAATAAAAAATACAAAGATGATTTTAAGATGACATTATAATATTTTTGGTAGTTATTACCTTATAATATGTACCGCCAGCTTGGAACCTATTACTTTATTAATTAAGTCAAACCCAAGAAGCAGTAAAACAAATAAAGACTGCGCCGAGCGTAAGACAGATAATGACAGAGCTCGTGCGGCGCATATTCAAATCGGGACGCGGCCGCCACGCCATAGTAAAATTGTATGGAGGATTTGAAGTGCTTTTTTGATAAATATGTATCTTTATTGTCAACCAATAACTTAAATATTTGGGACGGACAAATTGTAATATAACTATTTATGTTTCTTTTAAGCTGTAAAATAGGATAGACTTCTACTGTTATGATCTAAAAATCACGTAACACGAGCTTACGTTTTTAAATTTTTCGTGCAAATTTACGTAATTTTGTAGGCGAAAATATTAATTATTTTAAGTTTTTACACGGAGAAGATATGGTAAATGTATATTTTATATTTCTATTAAACAAAAAGTGTTGATTTTATTCACTTAACTGTGACCGCCTATTTTGGCACATTTCGCTTAGCGCAGTCTTAAGTTTTAATGTTATTTTAGGCTTATTTTATGTAGCGCCAGGAGGCGCTAGTTCGGGGCGAGGGACCGGATCTTCCCGCTGTCAAGGCGGCAAGGTCCGCGCTCCGCCAGGTCCTAGTGGCAAATTGGAAGGAGCGACTTGTGCACCCCAGTGCCGGGCACGGCACGATCGTGGCGGTAAGTCCCGTGTTTGAGGAGTGGCTGGAGAGGCGGCATGGCGCCCTCACCTTCCGGCTGACACAGGTACTGACTGGCCACGGTTGTTTTGGCCGGTTCCTGTGTCGTATACGCTGGCAAGAGACGCCCGGTTGTCACCACTGCGGCGACTGCCGTGACGTTGTAGAGGACACGGCGCTGCACACTTTGGCGGTTTGCCCCGCCTGGGCATCGCAGCGCCGTGATTTGATCGCGGCAGTCGGATCGGTTGCCCTCTCGCTCCCGGCCGTAGTTCAGTCTATGGTCCGGAGTGAGAGGTCGTGGAACGCCGTCGCCTCCTTTTGCGAGGAAGTGATTTCCATCAAGGAGGCGGCGGAGCGGGAGAGAGAGCGTTTAAACCCTCTCCCCAACCGCAGAGCCGGGCGCCGGAGGGCGCGCGATGACCTCCAGCCACCCTGAGGTTTGACCTGGGGGTGGCGGGCTTTGTGGGCCTGCCCGCCATCCGTTCAGCACCAGGTCCGAGAGGCGGCGTGCGTGTTCCCACGCGCGCCTCTGTGTCGAGTCCGTCTCGTCCCTCTAGGGGGGAGACAGTAGGGAATTTTTGAGGGAGCCTGCCGTTTCATACGGCGGGCCGAAACCTCGGCGGGGTTGCGACCGCATGCGAAAGCGATTCGCGCGGCCCCGCCGCTAGTGGTTTTGTCGAGGAACACCGTGGTAGGTTTAGTCGGTATTCCGGGAGGTACATTATTTCTTTTCCATCTTTCTTTTACCCCGGCGAGTCCGACATAATCCCTCCGCCCGCCTCCGCGGAGGGATATGCGTCATAGCATTCCCCCACGTGAAAAAAAAAAAAAAAGACTTATTTTATGTAAATAGTAATTAGATTACGTTCGGGTATTCTTAAATAACTACACTTTAAGACGAAAAAAAATCACCTCAATGTCCTCTTGACCGTAGCTGCCAAAAAGCTAACGGATCATGCATCGGGGTAATTGTCAATCTAATTAATTCAATAATAGTTCATAAGAATACCCATGGTGCTGTATTCAAATAATAAGTTTTAAGGGAATCGAGTTTGTTCATGATTTTTTTTTGGTATTTCTCATCAAGGTAAGTATGCGTATAGATACAGATGCTAAATCAGCCATTTTTAGTATTTCTGTTTGTTTGTCAGAACGCTTCACGCGAGAACTGCTGCACGGATAATAATTCAATTTGATACGCCAATTCTCTATTTCTCGAGCTACCATCAAAGATATATAGTGTGAATTAGTTTGTTTTTTAGTTATTCTTTCACGCCTTCTCTACGCATTCATATCATCGATCTTTCATCCAGCAAAAAAGTACTGGAGGTACTGCGAGGCGGTCGAAATCTAGATTTTTAAGATACGACTGCCCTTCGAGGTATAATCCTGTGTTTCGAGATATTTTACAAACTTAATCACTGAACATCCATTCTGAGAGCGACCATTTGTGAATCAGACACATTTTTGTATCGCGTGGGATTCCGCCTGCTAGTTTGCCTAGCGTTGTGAATATAAGTCCGACACGGGACGAAAATTTGGGTGATCAACAAATATTTGTGCCAAATCTGAATGTTTTTCTTTAGCAAAAAGTGTCTAATAAAGATTTGATTTTGAATTTGAAATTTGAATTTTTTCTGTAGGTCGTTTTTTAATGTTTGTTAAGTACCTTGTGCTGTGCATTAGGATGTCCAGGTAGGGTAAAGTGTTTGCTGTCAAGAAGTTCTCAGTAGCAGGACTGAGTATGGAACTATGCTTGGTAGACGGCAGTAGGCTTGGCCGCTATTACTTGGGACTAAAATTATAGTTGGCGAAATGTGGGTGAAGTATCTACACCTCTGCCTCTTTCTGGAATAGTGATATGGATGAATAATTTTGTGATTGTACGCAACGAGGTCGAGACAGCCTTACAAACAAATGAGAGTGCAGCGTTGATTCGACACAAACGCATTTTTGCTCATCGATAAACTGAAGGCGTTCATTGCTGAGTTTACCGGTTAACATGTGGCTTAAACAAATCCTACTAATATTATAAATGTGAATGTTTGTGAGGATAGATGGATGGATGGATGGATGTTTGTTACTCTTTCACTCAAAAACTTCTGAACCGATTGCGATTAAACTTCGTATTTAGATAGGTGGAGACCTGAAACGGCATCGGGTCTTACGCAGGTGAAACAGCGGGGCGCATCTAGTCTCAAAATAATTTAAGGTTATAAATTGTCGGCTAATATCTTCTGTCTCGCGGGAGACATTACAAATACCTATTCAAGCAATAGACTCAAACAACACTCTGGCTTGGAACTTAATATTTGTGGCTCACACTACTTTTTGTGCCGTGTGGGGATCGAACCCACTACACTCGGCGCAGTTGTAATGGCGAGGCGTCCACTAAAACCTATACTACGCCATCCACACATCCGTGCAGTCAATAATAATTATTAAGCTCTTTATAACTATTTAGACAAATAATTATTTTTATTGAAATTAAACTACTATATACGGATTTTATCGCGTTGTTTATTTAACACTGTACCTATTACATTATTACTAGTAATGTAACAGTTTTCAAAATTATGTAATAGGTACAGTGTTAAATAAACAACGCGATAAAATCCGTATATAGTAGTTTAATTTCAATGAATAACATTTGCGTAAGCAGAAGACATTATTATAATTATTTTTATGTTAAATATCAATTTGCGATCAACTTTAAGTAGTGCAGCCTACAGTTCAGCCTGACGGCCGTTGCAGCCTAGAGATATTGATCTATTTATATATTATATTTTTATGTATAATATGTATGAATTTAAAAAAAAAAGTAAGATGTATATGTATGTTTATCAATTGTCTAGTACCTACATATAATACAGGCTCTGCTTAGTTTGGGCTAGATGGTGTTGTGTGTATGTGATAGAATATTATTATTTATGTTTCTCTTATCACAGGTAATTTCTAACATATTATATTAGAAAATACCTGGCCCTTTGGGAGGCTTACACGGAGACATGGGTCCAACGTGAAGAGGCCCTTCGAGAGTTTTAATCAAAGGTGGGATGGAACACCGACAGCGGCACTAGCCGCAGCAGGCGTAGGAATATTGCTACGTATGGATTCTAATATATGGGCTATGGGTATGGGTGTTTGATGGACCGGTATATATTGCTTACTATGGATGAAAAACGGCGTCTGCCCTGAATAATCTAATAGCATCATTGCAATGGGCAGACGGTGACTCGCCAACTCACTAGATGGGCCCTCTGAATAGCCACTATAGGCATACGAGCCAGCAGCAGAGGCCAACACCGGTGCGAGTGGCTAGGGGTGTCGAGCGGTGCGGCGCCGGTTTCACCATCACGGGTCTCGTGGCAACGGAGACCCGGTGCGGGTTTACCCGTAGTTATGCCCTTGAAAATGATACTTCCACCCCCAAGCATATAGCTCTAGCGGCCTCCCTCTGTCCGGCCGACCAAGGCAAGCCAGAGTTGAGAGTCCTATGGGCGCTCTTGAAGTTCCACCCCAGCCAACCAGTAATGGCAAGCCGGGGACGAGGTCCTAACCGACTCTCTGAGGCATTCATTCATTCCGCAGTGTCGCCACTCACATTCAGCTGGTTGCCACAAGTTGCCCTGCGGTTTTATTATTTATTATTATTATCTTTTAAAATATGTACGTATGCCTGTTTTTTACAGAATAGTGCAGTACTATTCTGTAAATTCTGTTTCTATTTGATTTAAGTTGTTCGCGACTCTGTAACACGTTAAGATGGATGATCGTGTTATTTTTATGTTTATCTTTGTTTTAATTAGTAGTTTTGTTTAATTTGTTTATTTAGGTTTTCATTTTCATTATTATTATATTAGTTGTTATTAAAGTCTTCATTTTATGTTTTTATTGGTGTAGGTAGTGTAATTATAATAAATTATAATAATTTTACACATGGCAGACATTGATAAGTTTAGAACTCGCTCTCTGTTTTCAGGTATTCCTAATATACTATGTACTGTGTTTTAAGATCCTAATGTATTGGTTTCTTTACAATATTTTTAACAAATACATTATTTCTACTTTCTTATTAGAACTATTGTTATTCCGTATTTAATTTCTTTTTTGATTTATCATGTATGTTTGTTTTTAATCGTAAGTTTTGTTTACACCTGTAAAGGCATTTCACCTTGTACCATTTCCTAACTGTTTTAAATTATAATTAATATATAATAATATTCTACCACATACACACAACACCATCTAGCCCAAACTAAGCAGAGCTTGTACTATGGGTACTAGACAATGGATAAACATACATATATACTTTTTTTTTTGTAAATACATACATATTATACATAGAAACACCCAGACCAAGACAAACATCCATGTTCATGCACACAAAATGTTTGACTTGTGCGGGAATCGAACCCGCGACCTCATGCGTGGCAGTCGGTTACACTGACCACTACGCCATCGAGGCCGACAAAGTGATGTGTCGATAGTGTCATTTTAAATAAATAAATAGAAGTAAAATAATAAATAACTGAACTATTAATATGTTTGTGGATGAGAGATGACTTTGTTAGCATGTTTGCTTTGAATAAAATGTATGATCGGTTTTAATTTTATTTCTTTTCATTGTTATTAATATGATTATATCCTTGTGTAGTCTTAGTTGAATAAGTGTTACCGTCCTTTTTATTCGACCTAGGTTCCTATATGCAAGATACATGTTGATTTATCTACGGAGAGTTAATTTTGACACATAATCTATGAAAGATATGTCAAAATTTAACTGTCTGTAACTAAAACTACTCGTTTCTTGATATAGGAACTGGGACACCGATGGCCAGACAAGATAGGTTTTTAATTATGTCTGGTATTCCAACAATTGACAGGTTAACGGTACTTGATGTGACACCTTAAAAAGTTATGCATTAAGTGTTAGAATAAGAAATAATGGACTCGCGGCCACGCATCGGAAGATGCAGCAGAGATAGACCCTCCACAACGTGGACTGACGACCTAGTTAGAGTCGCGGGAGGCGGTTAAATGCGGGTGGCCCAAAACCGGTCTGTGTGGAAAACCTTGGGTGAGCCCTATGTCCAGCAGTGGACGTCATTCGGCTAAGATGATAATGATGATGAAGAAATAATATAATAACTACATGTCCAAGTTAAATAAATAAATGTCTTCATGTTTAGTTAGTACTAGTTTTTGCCCGCGGCTTCGTTTGCGTATATGTAGGTTAGATTATTTTTGAACAGTACTTTTTCTTGTATGAAAGGTCACTATGTCCTTTTCTGTTACCCTGAAAACGTGTATGCAAAATTTCGTGATGATCGGTCAAGTAGTTAAGGCGTAAAAGCGTCACAAATAAACAAACACAACTCACGTTCGCATTTATAATATTAGTTAGGATAAGATTATTGGCCTGTAGTTATTCTAATTGAACTAAATAAATAAATAAAATAATAATATCAGCCCTGTATTAAACTGTCCCACTGCTGGGCACGGGCCTCTTCTCAGTGTGAGAAGGGTTAGGCCGTAGTCCACCACGCTGGCCTAGTGCGGGTTGGCAGACTTCACATATCTTCGAGAACATTATGGAGAACTCTCAGACATGCAGGTTTTCTCACGATGTTTTCCTTCACCGTTAAAGCAAGCGATAATTAACTATTTAATACGCATATAACTTTGAAAAGTCAGAGATGCGCGCCTTGGGTTGGGTTCGAACTCTGGCCTAGTTCTATCTATGTCGATCGCTCACTCACTTAATTTACTTTATTGCAATTTATTTTGTATTTAATAATAGTTGACACGCAAAGTAACACTTAGTTATTAAATGGTTCTAAGTATTTATTGTTTTTCAAAGTCATTTAATATACATATGTACTTTTTTCAAAAGTATTCTAAAGGATTAAGGTGTAATATCACAAAGAAAACTATTAATATATGTATATAGTAAAGTTTAATTACAGTACGCATATTCTATATGATGCTAGCTTTTGCCCGTAGCTTCGCTTGCGTAAAAGTAGAGTAGAATATGTTAGTAACAAAACTTTATTTTAAATAAAATATAGCTTATATTACTCTGTGATAACTACCTACTGGTGAAAGAATTTTCAAATCGGTTGAGTAGTTTTTGAGTTCAATCCCTGCAAACAAACAAACAAAAATCAAATCGTTCCTATGTACATAAAATTGTCTTCTGTTTACGCGAATGTTATACATTGAAATGGTTGGAATGTACCACCAGCTTGGGATCCAGTAATTCAAATAGTCAAACTCAAGAAGAAGCAAACCACAGCTAGACTTCATGATACTTTGAGCTCATTCTGCGTAAATAGAAACACCAATGACTAAATTATGTTCGGGTACTTTGAAATAACTACACTGGAACATTGAGACAATTACAATCTTAATCTCCCCGTGACCATGGCTGCTGAAAAGCAACCGAAACGTTAGGGAAAGTGTAAACCTAAATATAAATAGATTTAATAATTTTATTATCTTAAAATTAGTTAAGTTCAATAGTAGTAGTGTAACAGTTCCAAAATTATGTTTATTTTTTTATGGTGTAGGTTGGTAAACGAGCAGCCTGATGGTAAGCGATTACCACCGCCCATGGACACCCGCAACCCCAAAGGAGATACAAGTGCGTTGCCAGCCCTTTAAGAAGGAATGAAAGAGGGAAAGGACAAAGGAAAGGATAGGAAAACTGGGATCGGGGTAACTGGGCCTCCGGCTCTCTCACTCACCAATACGAAACGCAACAGTACGGGTACCGTTACTTCACGTCGGTATTCTGTGAGAGGGTAGTACTACCCCGGTCGATCCGGCCCATTCATGCTGAAACCAGCGAGGATCTACTACCAATAAATAATATAATAAATGTAATACAGTGTTAAATAAACAACGCGATAAAATCAGTATAAATGAGATTAATTTCAACAAATTGTTCCTCTTTATAATCTATACTAATATTATAAAGCTGAAGAGTTTGTTTGTTTGTTTGCTTGAACGCGCTAATTTCAGAAACTACTGGTTCGAATTGAAAAATTCTTTTAGTGTTAGATAGCCCATTTATCGAGGAAGGCTATAGGCTATATAACATCTCGCTACAACCAATAGGAGCGGAGCAGCAATGAAAAATATTGCAAGAACGGGTAAAATTCTCTAATGTGAAGCAGACGAAGTTGCGTGAGTTAGCTAGTATTAGTATAGATTGCATCAATTAACTATTCTACAGGGTGTCCGGTAATTAATGGAATACCTTGAAATGTCTTATAGTAGAACTGAAGCCCGTTCAGAAAAAAAAAAAAAAAAATGTAAGTATATTAAAAAGTGCAAGCTATTATAGTATAGCATACTTTGACTATTAGCATAATTAGTGTTTAATAATAAAACAACAAAAAACCGATGGATTTCATTCATTTATGGTCGTAGTATACCTACAAGACACTTATACATGGTAATTAAAAAAAAAACACATCTCAGGTAGTAGTTAAGATAGATTTTTTTTTCTGTACGGCCATCAGTTCCACTATAAGACATTTCCAGGTTATCCATTAAGTACCGGACACCCTGTATAATACTGGAAGTATTAATAATACTGCTGTGTACTCTAATGTATAGCCTGTGTCCAACAATGGGATAGTTAATAAACAGAACATGATAATCAAGGCAAAAGAACTCATGAAGCAGGACTTGAACCGGCAACCTCAAAAATCGCGTTGTCGCTGCACCAACTAAAATTTTATTGACACGTACACAAGTCAGCTTGGAGTTTAACCACGGATAATGTGATTATAGCTGCCTCAATCAATCCTCGGGTCAATACCCGCGATAATACAAAAAACAAAATCGTATCAATATCAAAGATTCTTGTTTGATGTTTTTGTGGATGAAACGTGTTAATAAGACGAACATCAAAACCCAATACCAGACCCAGTACAATAATATTACTGGATATGTTGTTGTCTATGATATCATAAAACAACAACATATCCAGAATGCACATAAATTGAAAAGCATTACACTCTATTCTGTAAGAAAACTATAACATATCAAATAGATATATGACATTATTATATACAATTCTGAACTGTATTATATACAGTTATGAACTGCGTAAAATACAGTTATGAAGGCTAGCAAATGCATTAAAGTATCAAAACAAGTCTAACGCAATTGCTTTCTCTTTCTTTATGATATATTATGTCATGACTGAAAGTAAGAGATAAATATTCAGTACTGAAGCTATAAATCTTTCAGGTTTTGTGAAGTGAAGAATAAGTGATGGTCTTTAAAGTCGTTATTGCCTATATTGTGGAGAATTTAAAATCATTTAAACAACGGGTAATATTCAAGAAGCTGTATTTTTCTTTATATGGGTTTATATATATAAACCCGCTTTAGAAAATAATTCCTTTGTCGTTGGGGACTTTATAGACATTCTAATAACGGATACAAAGAGCACCTAGGTTCGGTACTATCTTTGATTTTTTTTTGTCCCTCTTGGGTATCGAATCCTCAACACGCGTTGCAGTGTGGATGTGTGGAGTGGATGCCTAGCCACTGTGGCAAGGCATCCACTCAAACCATTCTATACTTACTGTAAACGTCGCCATGGAACCAACAAAGCAGTCAATTTATTGTTTGCAATTTACAAAAGACAAATGAGACAAGTGTGTTTGTTGATTTATGCTTCTTTGAATCAGCAACGTAGCAATGAATCGCCACGTAATTTTTGCCTAGTGATAGAAAGCTTATGGGCTGGGGAGATTATATTAGACTGTGACTGAACCGGATGGCGCAACGGGCAAGCGGGGTTGTAGGTTCAAAACCCACAAGGTACAAATCATTAGCGTGATCCGCAAATTATTGTTCTGAGTTTGAGTGCACTTCGTGCTCGTTAATCGTATGTTTGTAAAAACATCCTTGATAAAAGACTTAAGCGCGAGTGCGGAAAATATGTTTTGGAATAGATTTTAAGATCCAAGATAGTAGCACATAAAATAAATAATAATATACCGGTCCACCAAACACCCATATCCATAGCCCATATATTAGAATCCATACGTAGAAATGGTCCTACTCCTGCTGCACCTAGTGCTACTGTAGGTGTTCTATCCCACCTTTGATTAAAACCTTCGAAGGACCTCTTCACATTGGACCTAGGTCTCCGTGTAAGCCTCCGAAAGAGCCAGGTATTTTCTAATATAATATGTTAGAAAATATCTGTAGTAAGATAAACATAATAATAATAATATTCTACCACATACACACAACACCATCTAGTCCAAACTAAGCAGAGCTTGTGCTATGAGTACTAGACAATGGATAAACATACATACATATATACAATTTTATACCTGTATACAAATAGCTGTTCTCACGTATATATTTTTTGGTTATAGACTTTGGAACCAAAACAAACTTTACACGGTAGTCCAAACCTTATCTTAATACATAACTAAACACCACACCAGATAGGTTCAGCCAATATAGAGATTGACGCACACAAACGCACACACAAACTCTGTTACAGTTAAACACATGTATAGATTACAGAATCTATAGATTACAAGCCAACCATAAAAATATGTTCGATGACCCTTGAGCTTCGAGCTCGCTCGTTATGCATTCATTGTGGTTCGAGGAGGCTTAGGACGCGCCGACACAGCCACTCTAACTTCTAATTATAGTCTATGTTTGACATTTTGTGGCACAGGCTTTGATACCCCCAGGGAAGGTATTTTTGATGTTCCACTTTTAATTTTTGAATACCCTTGAGTTGATCTTTAAAGTAAGGTAAGTATTTTTATGTTTGGAAGTAGGAGTGCTTGTGCAACTGCCAATTGTTTCCTCGGGTGAATTGCTTGGGTTAAGGGTTGTTTTCTGTTGCGACAGTCTTACTGAGGGTATAGAACTGTTTCTTTTTTTTTTCAACAATGGTGACAAACAAGGATATCTTGTGCCTGAAGGGAAGGCCAAGTGGTTATCGTGTTCTATAGTTGTTTACAATACTAGTATCACTTGTGTGTTGTTGTCAGGTAAATAAAATAAAAAGCCACTGGATTCTTCTTTTTGGTCATCTCACACATTATATTTCTTTTTAAAATACTATTCTTGTTTTCTGAATAATTTCTGTGTCGTGAGGGACTTTGTAACATTCCAACAACGGACACAAAAAAATACTCAGACTCGGCACAACTATTTGTGGACTAGTGGACTACACAATGTTTTGTCCCTTGAAGGAATCGAACCCATATTATTCGGCGCGGTGGCAGTGCCGAGTAGAACCACTGTGCCATTCGTGCAATTACTTTAATATACAACGTTAAATTTAAACGTTAACGATTTTATGTTACATTTTTGTCCATCGTATGGTGGGGTTCTACGAACTCGTAGAGCCTCACACTACGACACAAGGATTATCCCGAGCGGGTGACTTTTCTAACGTGGTATCAAGATCGCCATATTTTAATATATTCACTTTCGCTGGTTTGCGTTCCATATAGAATTAATACATAATTCTACAGGAACTCAAATCAGCATAAAAATATCAATATAATATAACATCCTAACTAATAATAATTTAAATAGGAATATAAACACGAATGTGAGTTTGTTAGTTACGCTTTCGCGCCTTAACTACTCGACCGGTCATCATAAACTTTCGCATACACGCTGTCAGGGATACAGAAAAGAACATAGGGTAACCTTCCATTCATAATTAAAGGTTTGCCTGGGCGAAACCATTGGTAAAAGCTAGTAGTCTATATGTGTGCTGAGTTCTTTCCAAATCCGTTTCACAGTTCACGCGCGATTAAGCATTGGTCACACACCCAAATATCTTCACAAACGTCCACATTTATTATATAAGCAGGTAGGTACTCTACAACTAAAGTACTATCTAAAATATTGTCCTAACAAGCTATAACGCTATAAGAATAGCATATATACTCACAGCTCTCCATCTGCAGCTTGCACTCCTGTGTATCATGAGGGTAGATCAAGAAGTTCATCGCGCATGACAGCCTTAAGGTTAACTTCACCATGTACAATATGGCTTTCTCCTTCGACAGCCACACGTAGTGGTTCGGAATGGTCATCGTTTGAAACGTCACAGATTTTGCGTTCTTGAAGAAGGAGTCCGGTCGCCACATGTGCTTCAGCCAGTCTACTTCCAGAAGCCTGGAAGTAGACCTTGGGATTTAAAATCAGTTTTTAAGAAATAGTGCTGGTGTAATGGCATTTCTAACATTCAATTTTAGGAAATGGAATATACATATATATTTAAGCATATACTGTTTCGAAATGGGATTGTTTATTGTATTTAATTTTGTACATTATTTTACGCAAGAGCAAATAGCAAGCAAAAGATATATTTTTGTGTAAATAGTAACAAAGTTGGGTGCAAAATAAGGAAGCAATCAACATTTTAAATTTAGGTATAAGAAAAAGTGAGGTTGTAGTGGGAACATCTCGCTATCTCTCTCGGACAGCTGCATTTAAGTAGCTATTACGTAACAGTCTGTATCGTGCATCCTTTTTTTGTCATCTGACAATTACCTCTAGTATCAAATTTGAAACGCTTGTTTCTTATTTATATTTGAGTAGATTTAAAGAATTATTTGTGATTTAGAGGTTGAGTTATGTAACTATACAGCAACGATAGCTCAGTAGGGAGATCAACAGACTTCAGACAGAACCCACGTCGTGCACCTCTGACTTTCGGAAGTTATATGACTTTTCGAAATTATGAGCGTATTGATTAAAAATTATTGCCTGCTCCGTGCCTCGGAGAGCACGTTAAGCCGTCGGTCCCGGCTGCTATGAACATCTATGGCAGTCGTTATTGGGAAAGTCGACACAAAAGATCCCACTGGGTCGAAGTGTCGCCGGTCTGTACTGACTGGCCCCCATACAAGATTCTTATCTTGTTTTTAAGATATGTAACTATATGTCAACTAGCCTATTGGAATCCTGAAAGAAACATTATATCAGCCTTTACATCAGCCCTGTACATAAAGCCCTGTCCTACTACTGGGCATGGGCTTCTTCTCAGTGTAAGATTCTCAGTAGGATTAGGTCATAGTCATGAAAGAAACAGTGAGACATTTTATTAACGGATCTGAATGGTAATGGTCTATTTTGTGTATAGTACAGATCATTATGATGGATCATTAACATTCGATTCGCGACCTCATTAAAAGTGTCCCTTTCAATTATTTAAATTCACCTCTAGTATGCAATTAATTATGGTTTAATTGTAATGATTTAAGGCATCTTTACATTTGTGCCTTATTTTGTTTAATGTTTGTTTATACAATTAATGAAATATAGGATTCAACCTCTTCGTCTTCATGTGACTTTTTTTCCTTTCTTTCCTCAGATTTTTGTAATGTTCCACTGCTGGGCAAAAGTTTCTCCCTTGGACTTCCAAAACACTCTGTTGCTCGATATGCCCTAACCTTATGACCTTGTGACCCCTATATCTCGGGAGTCTTTTGACACACAGGGTCCATATTCAAACTCGACCGAGGGATGACCCCTAGGTCTGCACGCTAACTTTCAAGTCATTCGGTCCAGTGGTCCCGGAGCTATGCTTGTCACTAACAAACTGTCACTAACAAACTGTCACTAACAGACAGACTCACAGACCCACATAGTGTTTTCATTAACCTCTTCGAAGTAGCCTCAGAGGTTAGTAATATTGTTCTTTAGTACAAATTTCGTTACAAAAAAACATGGATATTTACCAAAAAAATTCAGTTACATTGAAATCGCTGTGCGCATCTATGTGTACATCTTATTTCTCTAGTCAGAAGTAGGCAATCTGTATTTAAGTAAATTGTAATGGTACTAACCTGTATTCTGAAGTCATGTTTTCTGGTAATCTTAAGCGATGGTCCTTCCACGTTTGGGCAAAGAATATGTCTGCAGCATATGTCTATAACAAAGGTAACATCAGGAACAATATGTAATGCTATTATTATTTTCTTCGACGTGGCAAACAAGCGTATTATGCCTGATAGTCGACATATACTGTAGGGT
This sequence comes from Catocala nupta, assembly GCA_963675205.1. Classification (NCBI taxonomy): domain Eukaryota; kingdom Metazoa; phylum Arthropoda; class Insecta; order Lepidoptera; family Erebidae; genus Catocala; species Catocala nupta. The sequence goes on from OY776104.1 coordinate 17,615,215, forward strand.
ATACTCGCTTGCAAGACAGGGATATCACTCGCGGTTTGCAAGCCATTTAAATTGGTGTCACTATGCTACTACTCCTAAGGGTAATTTAATAAGTGTTGGTCTTCTGCTAATAGTACAGTACCTCCATAAAAAAATGTTAATCCAAACCTTTTATTCTGTTTATTGAGTTTTTTGACTAGCGTTTTCACAGTAAAAACGCGACACATAGCTGCAATCTTCTGTATAAGGGAGGTACTTTCCCATCCGGGTTGATTTTGGCAAAGATACCGCTGTTTTCAACCTCGCTTAATTGTATAAATGATTGTAAGGTTCAGGTCTTACCATAGAAGTCTCATCAATGGAGTCAAGTCCCATGACGGTAACGTGGAAGTCTACAATAGTGGGCTGATCGTTGACTTTAGGAGGTCTCATCTTGTCGTACATCCGAGGATCTTCAGGCAGCAGGTCTTGCAGAGTGAGGTGTGTGGATCTGATGACAAGAAAATAATATGTTTTTAGGTGTGCAGACGTAGCTTAACGGCATTGTGCCTCTGAAGAGAAGCAGTGGTATAATATACACAATTTTTGCATGTTGCGTTTTAGGTTTCACTTAATAACTAGTGGCATACTGAACATGTGAACCCTTTTACATGTTCAGTACGTGTACTGAGAATTTCCTGATGGACTTATAATAGTACAATTTATTTGACTCGGAATGAACTTGGGCAAGTTGCATAACTATGTGCTTATGTGTGGCCAATCTAGATATTTTAACGCTATTGATATGCAAAATATTATTCAGTTAATTTATTGAGAAATACTACCCTGCAGAGGTACTGGAGCATGGGCAACTTGGCTGATCGACCTCGCAGTGGCCGCCCGGCTGTCCTTAGTGATGTTCAGAACCGCTACATCATAGGTACTTCTTGCCGGCCGTGAGCGAATAATTAACGCTACTAAACTGAGATAAGAGATGCGAGCTGCTAATGGACTGGATATTAGCACTCAGACCATTCGTAATTGTTTACACCACTTTAGATTACGATCAAAAAGATCCTGGCGAGCACCTTTGAATACACGGGAACGACAGCAACGCCGTTGTAGTGGGCCAGGTAGCGTCAAAACGATGAAGACGAAGAAGAAGATGTCTGGCGTAATTGTCTTTTCGTTGACAAAACAGGGATTAGTATGCACCCTGATAACCGACGTGTCCAAGTTTGGAGACAGCCTAGTAATTCCGGAAGGCAAAGAACTGCCACTGAAGCCTGTCAGCACGGCGGCAAATCGGTATTATTTAGGGCGGAATAATGATTGGAGCTCGAACACGTTTGATCCCGTACCAAGGCTCTATGACAGCTAATTTGTACAAAACAGTTGTTACAGATGGCATCATCAGACCATTCAGGATAAATTATAGTAACCAATTTGTATTGGTCGACGATAATGCGCTGGCGCATCGAGCTGAACGAGTGAGCGCTGCTCTCCGGGAGTACGAAATCACGCGGTTAGACTGGCTTGCCGGCTCTCCGGACCTAAGCCCAATCGAGCACGCATGGGACGCTCTCAAACGAGCTGTTTGGAGTCCTCTCCAAGAACTCTGTCAGAGATCAAGGTTTTTAAGAATGGGACAGGTTACCACAAGAACTATTGGACAACTTGATCTACAGCATGCCCAGAAGGATTTCCCCATGCGTTCAAGCCAAGGGAGGAGTCATTATGTATTAAATTTGTAAATAAAAGCATATAAAAATAAATAAAATTATTATATCAAATCTTTGCATTTCTTTAAATTACACACAGACATTGAAATACTATTTTTTAAAAGAAAAACAAAAAGAATATAGAGATTTTCATATTAAAATTGTGTGTTTTTAAATGTCGAAGCAATAAATAATGCATTCATTAATTATATTTTGACAGAAGAAAAAATATCTCAATTTTTCCAAGTGAACCCCGAATTATTGTCATGTTGTGTGTAGTATGATAAGAAATAAAATAGGTTTCATAAATGGTAAGACATTTGTATATACTCGTATGTATTATAATAGATAATTATATTATAGCATTACTTCTTCTTTCTAGTATATATTTAAATTTGTGTTACGTGGCGTCAACAACAAAAGCCTTTTTAAATCCCAAAACTTCTAGTCCAGTTGTTCTAGTCTAAGTAGACTATATAGTTTATACTTAAGTATATATAAACTAAGTTTTAATTATAGTTTTATGTCTCTCTGTACTCCGGACAACTTTGAACTTAAATGGATTCACTTCATGGAACTATTAAATTAACCCTGTTTATTCAAAACTTGAATCCTGGCTGTACCTGACTTTTCTAATGCTTATTTTAGTATCGTAGAAGGGTAAACAATATCTTAAAGGCACTTATATATGAGGAATAACTCATATTGGTGACTTTAAGTAAACCCTTCTACTTTATGGCACTACATATTTTAGAGTATTATTTATACACAAAGCAACCCTCACACGTAGAATATTGCCACGTGGTTAGCATGAGCAGCTTTTACAATTTAGCACCAAAAGGAAACCATTTTCTGTTTATTCTGCATATAAAACTGTTTTTGAAGCAATATACGGCATTTTTTACCCTTTCTCTATAGTCATACCTAACTCATTTAATTCATAATAAAATAATTCGTGTAGAAATTATATCGTTAAAAAATCCTTTTGCATCGCATTAATGGTTATAAACCAAACAAGTAATAATAAGTAGATTTTGGGACTATAATCGTAATTTAAACTACATGATAGTCTTACGTAAAATTATGTTTGGATATTTAGCGAGTCATTGTGTACTTCAAAACCAAAGACATCCTTACCCTATAAGTCTGCTGAAACTGAATGTACTGTTGAAAACAACAATATAACCGAGTGAGTTTCAAATAGTCATTATCTATATATCAATACGTGAAGCAAAAGCGTTGTATCCCTTTTTATAAAAATTATGCGAACGAAGGAGTATGAAATTTAGCACAGTTAAAGTTTATATGGATAAGGAGTGGCAAATCCTAATATTTTTATAAAATATGCATTAGAAATATATTAAATTAATGAAAAAACATTATACGCACACAACCAGGCATTTGACACAAGCAGTCGAATCGCGTTCGTAGTATTTCGGCATTGTTCGGCTGATGTCGTAAAATTCTTCGTAACTATGGTTACATACTATGTATGTGGAGTAGGTGATTAAATGAAATGTGATTGTAAGGGTATATTTATAGACAATAATAATAACCTTAATAACAACCAAATTTAAAATTTAAATCAATTATGGTCGAATTTCGACTACTTGGCGATCGCTAGCAACAATTTAACTGTGAAAAATCAAAAAACGTTCCTAGGGTTTTGTTTCTTTTTCATAATAAATTTAAGCATATTTTAATTATATGACATAGCAAGAGAGCAATATCGCTGGTGCGCAGAGTGAGAGATAGTTGTAACGGCTAATTGAGAGTCATTGCTGTGTTCAGCAATGCAATAGGACTCAATATGTTTATTGAGTCCTATCTGGAGGCACTGGATTCGCCTTCGTATAGGATAATTATGATACATTAAGTTTCAGTGTATTAATAACACTCCGTGGACAACCTAGTCTGAAATAAATATATAATATAAATAGCAGTGATAGATATAAATTATATCTTATTTAGTCGTTATTCAGGCGAAACAGAGAAATATGTTTATATGGACAAAACTCTATACGTATTTCCTTCTAATATGTGGAAGACAAAAGATTTAACAATGATATACCAAGTCAAATATTGGCGGACATGACATGTCATGCATAAAACACGACGCGGTCGTGGCGACGAGGTTTGTATTTGTCATAAACCGGATGCTGACCGAAGAGTATGCTCATTATAAATTTACTCGGAAATCTCGACCACATTGTGTATTTCATAAAGCAAAAAGATAAAGTCTGGACTGAACGACTGGTATAATGCTTTAAGTGGTTGCACATAGACATACAGAGTCGCTGTCACTGCGCTCCATTTGGGCTTATAAACACACAGAAAAGTCAAACTAAGAGATCAACAAGGCAGTCAAAAATAATAAATACACAAAAGCAAACTCGATAAATTCAGTTGGTTCGATCCATACATGGGCGAACAAAATGTGTGATTCAAAAATAGCTTTATTTGTTTTTTATTTTTAAGAATATCTCTAGGAATAATTCTTGTATCGCGGAGGACTTTACAAACATTCAAACAACGGATACTAAGAACGTCCAGATTCGGAAAAACCATCTGTGGATCGCACAATTTTTTGTCGTCTCGTGTAGGATTCGAACACACAACACTCGAGCTACGGTTTTGGGTGTGGTGTTTCTAGGTCCGTCGTTTTAATGTTTGTGGAGTCCTCGGTGACACACGAATTATTATTATTCCTAGTGCGGCAGATGTCTTTTTAAAAGAGACAGAAATAACGATACTTGGTCTAGCAAAGAAATAGGGTAGATGACACAATTTTTTTATTATCAAATAGTTACATTACCTAAACTTAAATACTTAGAGATTGTTTTATAAATCTAGTCAAAAATAAATAAAAGATAAGCGTAAAAAATTTGTTAGAAGGAGTAATTGTCAAATGATAGAAAAAGGATACAAACTGTGACGTAACCGCAGCTGTGCGCGAAAGAGACCGAGAAATAACCATTACGACCCTACTTTTTCTTATATCCAAATTAAAAATAATAATTACTTTTCATTTTTCATTCGAGCGATAGCGTGTGCAGACCCTTCCTCTCTACAGACTACTTAGTTTATGACATAGCGTTCCCAATTTCCCACTTTTTCGGTATACACTGGGAGCCGCTGTACCTTCCTGTGCCCGAAAGCACCTTCAGGGACCAGTTATAGACAGGTCTTGTCCCCAATTCCTAAGACCCAGTTCTCGTAAGCGAGCTACCTCGTACCCAAGTGGCACTACCTATTGTCCAGATAGGTATCGGAGCAATAAAGCCGCTCACCACTCGCGAACTCAGAGAGTTGTTAACGATATCCTCGCTGGGGCCGACGGAGAAGCCGCCTCCCATATTCCCAGTATGGTGCCGGAGCTGTAAGGCTCTCTTCCCGACGTACATCCATACGTCTACCCTTTCTGGCCTACAAGCCGGGTATTGCCCGAGTCACCTAGCTATGACTCTTACTTGCTGAGCAGGCAAGCACCCGAGAAGCGTCGTGGCAGTGAAACCACACTACCACTTCGCTAAAGGCAACTCCGTGCCTCGCGCGACCAACTGGATCGCACTAGCCGCGCATGATTCCGACGCTCGAACGCCACGTGCTTGCCGAGCAACAAACATGCCGTCCTCTGCGGCTACCCACATAGCCACTACGAGTCCAACCTCAATGTCAGGCACCGCGCACTCTAATCAGCGGGCGTGCACGGCTACTCTTCGCTTATTGCAAAACGGTCTTGAAATGCGTCGCGCAGGCGAAACACTTGTCGACGCATATTTTGTGTTCGAAGCGGCATACTGCAAGTTAGAGTACGACGGGATACACGACGCGGCTGTCCCTACCCAGAGGAGTTTGATATTGTCAACCTTTTTCTATTGCAATAGTTGGGTGGGCAATTCGAGTATGCGTGGAGCCTCTCTTCCCAATAATTTTCTTACATTAGATTTCCGCCACGTAACGCCTAATTCAATTCAATATGAATAATAATTACTTATTGATTCGGCAACCAATTTTGATGCTATTTGTATTAAAAGCTTTCTTTTGATTGCCACTTGCTCTTGTGTGTAAAATGATGTACAAAATCAAACTACCCCATTATAATATGTAACATACATACATAATGTGTGTTCTACCGCTTATATAATGGATTGTGTTCTGACGAGTTGTTTGAGATGATGCCCTCAGCTACTTTTTATCATCGCACCGCTCGCCATCGGCAGGGATGTCATTCTCACACCTTACAACCTAATTGGTGCCGCACTAAACGGTTCCAAAGGAATTTTCTCCCGCGGACGCTCAGGTTGTGGAATGAACTCCCTGCCCAGGTTTTCCCACAAGACTACAGTATGGGGTTCTTCAAAAAGGGCGTTAAAAGGTTCTTACAAGGTCGGCAACGCGCAAGTGATGCCTCTGGTATTGCAGGCGTCGATAGGCTACGGTAACCATTTACCATCAGGTGGGCCGTAAGCTCGTTTGCCACTTTAGTAGTATAAAAAAAAAACATACCGGAATGCAAACATCGATCTTTTCACCACCATTGTTACCAAATTAAAGAAAACAATGTGTGATAAATCTTTTGTTGACAACCGTCGTTAATGTGTTTTTTATAAATTAATGAGGTATATTTGTCTTTTAAGTGTCTTTTTTCTTTTTAGCTCTTTGTGGAACCCTATAATTGCCCTTATTTATGTTGTAAATTTGATTACTGTTTCTTATAGCTGTAAGTTTTCCATGTAAAATATAAATAATAATATTTTTACACTACTACTCAAAGAGTGAGCTTTGAATTTCCCTCACGTAAGCGAGGATGAACCTATTGTTGTATATGTGACACATATCCATATTCAGTGCTGTAAACTCGTTCGGGTCACGAGACCAATTAGGCTGAAGGCAATCATTTGTGGTAGCTAAAATCTACATTGTTGATAAATCGACGTGATTTGTGTTTGTTGACTGTTATTTTATGTTTTTATATGTAGTTTCTTTTACGGTGGTAATTTGGTAAACAGAAAAACCATTAGAATATCCTACTGACTGCCTTTAGACTTTATCCATATATAAATAGAGATGGCATACAACGCTCTCTTGGAGTCAGATCCAGACTGTCTTTGCGGATGGATGGCATACAAATATGTCGGTATGTCTGATGTGCTGCGAGAAGTCTGTGTTAGAGGTGTTGCTTTTAGGTAGTATATAATAATTATAGAGTAACAATTGTCTCAGTGGCCTGCGACCGTTCTGATTAGGATCAAATAAATATTTTATTTTATTTTATTTTATTAAGGAAAACAAACAGTAGTATATTATGTATTAACAATCGATGCTTAAAAATACATTTAAAACTAAAAGATACACTACCCATAACGTTATCCACAGATTACATAAAAGACTTGCTTACTGTAAGGATCAAACAGAATTTAATTTTAGACTATCTACTACATATCAATACAAAAAGAGAAAATGTACATAAAGTTATGTTGCCAGAGTCAATAAATAAAATCTAATGCTGTTTTTGGAGTACCTTGAAAACATCATTTCTGAATGTGTGCTTATTCAAGAACAATATATCTATTGTGCTAAACCGCTTATTATAATCGTCAACCATACGATGTAGCGGTGAGCGTAAACCAGAATTGGTTCGACATCGAGAGGCGACGAACAGATGCCTCGTGCGAACCTCTCGTCTGTGTGTTGTGCGAGGGACCAGGTAGCTCAAACTATTAACTAGTTCAGGACAGTCAAACTTATTACGACATAAATTGTACAGAGTCATTAATTCCAGTAAAGTACGCCTAGACTGTAATGTTAAAAGATTGTACTTTGATAATAAGCTTTGAGAGGAACTCTTATAACGGCAACATCGAAACTGCATACTACGCAGGAATTTACGTTGAATTACTTCAATAAGCTCGATATACTTTTTGTAATAGGGATTCCAAATGCATACTGCATACTCCAATTAAGGGCGAATTATTGATTTATATAAATATAAGTAAGTTGCTGAATTATTAAATTCTTTGGACGATCTTATGACGAAACCAAACATCTGATAAGCTTTATTTATTATTTTTTCAACGTGGATATCAAGATGAAGTTTGGAATCTAATTGAACGCCTAAATCACGAAGAGAGGATACTTTACTTAACGCGGTATTACCTAAATAGTATACAAATGGTGTGATATTAACTTTTTTAGTGAAGGTTATACGGGAACATTTGGCCAAACTAAGGTGTAGTTTATTCTTCGTGCAGTAAAAAATAAATCAACAACATAAAAAATACAGGTCTATACTCTATGTATTGTCCTCATATAAGAAAAAATGGGCTATACATACCTAGTCTCTCGCCTCGAAGGGATAGGCATTGCCTAAATGTAGGTGGTTTTAAGTCCAGCATAATATAGGACGAGCGTATTGACTTTTATCGGTAACAGTTACAAACTCCTATGTAGTTCAGTGCATTTGACTGTACGAATGAAACAGTGGTTTAAGTGTTCGCCTTACTACTGCCAGTACGCAGAGTGTTAAGGCTTCGATTCTTACACAAGACAAACATTTGTGTAATCCATTTTTTTGTCTTATTTTGGTCGTAACCACAAAAATCGCTACGGCGTAAGCCAATTCCTACATCTAGTTAAACAAATTGAACTATTACAACCTTTCTAAACTAATTTCTTCTTTGCATGCATACCTAGTCATTTTTATACGTACAATGTCGAAACAACGGGTGGAGTGGTTACAGGACCTGTGGACGTTACAATATAGGATTCTGCAATGGCCTACCTCAAATCCGTTCGTAATACATCTTACCTACATAGACCCAACCTATGTCCCGAAAGGGGTAGGACTAAGGATTTCCACTTGCTGCGATCCTGATATCTCCCTTCCTTCATTCACTTTAATTATGTTCTATATACACGCCATTGGTTTAGGGATACCCTTAACCAGGCCTTTCTTCAGAATAAGGATGTTGTTAATGAACTTGCACCGAGGTTTTCCTGTTTCAGATTTCCTATTCTTATCGCAGTTCTTTGGTTATTTTTTGTCGTCCGTATTTTCTACATGCTCAAACTATCTTAGCACACTTTTCTCAATTCTTGTCTATATACTTTATTTTACACTATAGCGTTCTCTTATTATACCTACTATTTCTAATTCTATTCTTTAAAGGCACACTGCACATACTTCTCTTCTTTTCTTGTCTCTTCTGCCAAAATTATCCTTAATATAAAATATGGTTAGGATTACCGCGTTCTACATAGTTAACATAAATTAGAAGTATGGGTATGATACTAAGAGTATAATATACATTACTAGTGATCGGCTTCGGCTTCGCACAGTTAATACAAAACCTTAACAAATTACACACCCTAACTGGCCTTATGAATCTCTGTCTATCTCTGTTTATTGTTGAAAAACGCATATAAATCCGTTTAGTAATTTTTGAGTTTATCGCGAACAGACAGACAGTCGCGGCGGGTGACTTTGTTTTATAATATATTATGTAGTGATATTTCCAAATGCACTGAAAGATAGGAACAAATCGTGAACAAATTGGATGCGAGAAAACAGTTGACAGTGACGGGGCAGACCTAAGCCGAAATGGCGGGATGACTTGGACGTTTTTGAAAGGGACTGGCAGGGGATATCCTCGAATAGAGTCATTTGGAAGTTCAAGGGAGAGGCTTTTGCCAGCGGGATATAGAAAAAGGCAATGGTAAAATATTGTCTTCTGTTTACGCGAATGTTATTCATTGAAATTAAACTGCTATATACGGATTTTATCGCGTTGTTTATTTATCACTGTATTACAAAATTTTGAAAATATTACTCTACTACTACTATTGATTTTATTTGACTAATTTATAAGCTAATAAAATTATTTAAACTATTAAATCTATTTATTTTTGGTTTACACTTTCCCCGACGTTTCGGGTGCTTTTCAGCAGCCATGGTCACGGGGAGACTAAGATGGTAGTTGTCTCAATGTTCCAGTGTAGTTATTTCAAAGTACCTGAACATAATTTAATTATTGGTGTTTCTATTTACGCAGAATGAGCTCAAAGTATCATGAAGTCTAGCTGTGGTTTGTTTCTTCTTGGGTTTGACTATTTGAAGTACTGGATCCCAAGCTGGTGGTACATTCCAACCATCTTCTCTATTGAAATTGGGATGTTTTTTAATTTCAATAGCCTCGCGAAGCATCCTTGGCAGGAATCGGTGTTCTTTAGCGAGAATCTGTGGTTTGTCAAATCTCAGGTAGTGGTTGGTCCCCTGTTGTACGTGTTCACACACAGCAGACTTCAACGAGCAACAAACCACAGATTCTCGCTAAAGAACACCGATTCCTGCCAAGGATGCTTCGCGAGGCTATTGAAATTAAAAAACATCCCAATTTCAATAGAGAAGATGGTTGGAATGTACCACCAGCTTGGGATCCAGTACTTCAAATAGTCAAACCCAAGAAGAAACAAACCACAGCTAGACTTCATGATACTTTGAGCTCATTCTGCGTAAATAGAAACACCAATAATTAAATTATGTTCAGGTACTTTGAAATAACTACACTGGAACATTGAGACAACTACCATCTTAGTCTCCCCGTGACCATGGCTGCTGAAAAGCACCCGAAACGTCGGGGAAAGTGTAAACCAAAAATAAATAGATTTAATAGTTTAAATAATTTTATTAGCTTATAAATTAGTCAAATAAAATCAATAGTAGTAGTAGAGTAATATTTTCAAAATTTTGTAATACAGTGATAAATAAACAACGCGATAAAATCCGTATATAGCAGTTTAATTTCAAAGCAATGGTAAAATGTTTCCATTTCATACATCTCTGTTTATCTCTAATGTGATATATAATAATATGTAGGATTGATTATTAATAATCGAATATTGTAACTTTTAACTTTCTCCTTATACGTCCAGATGATATTTTATGTTGTTACTTGACAGTATATGTTTTAACTCAAGTTTGTTTTCCTTAAGAGCTGAGCTTAGGTGTTTTACACTCACATTACACAAGCTATGTTTAAGTCTCACGTCCCACGGGTCAAGCTTATGACTAATCCTATCCTAACAGAAAAACCCAATATCACTTTTAAATTACAAATATTTATATTTTACTCACATAAATAATAATAACTGTTTTTTGTTCTTATTTTCTATATTGTGATCAGTATGCTACATCATAATAATGCATGTCGTCACGCTTTGAAATATTGTGCAGACACTTTTTATGGCTTTATTTAGATTAGATTACGTTAGTAACTGTTCCTTTTCTAAATAAAATATAGCCTATGTTATTCGATAGTAATATATTTTCTAAAGGCGAGAGAATTTTTTAAATCGGTTAAATAGTTTTTGAGTTAAACCCTAACAAACAAACAAACAAAAAATCTTTCCTCTTTATAATACATACATACATACATAAATTCACGCCTGTTTCCCAGAGGGGTAGGCAGAGACTACGGATTTCCATTTGCTACGATCCTGACACACTTCTCTGGCTCTTTATAATATTATAGTATAGATGTAGAAATAATGTAACAGCTACTGGATATTCAAATAAATGCCAGCATCAAACCCGATACCATAAGATGAGCTGCAAAAATAAGCGCACTATTATGCCATTAGACTAGGGACAGATATTTTATAGGTCACGTATATAAGTTAACACGCATAAATCGTATCACCCACGACATTTATGACTCTCTAGGAAACTAACTGAAATTTATTTTTCGAAATATTACATAAGTATAAATAAGCTTGAACTCGCATTAGTACTAACATCCAAGGCATACAGAGGTCTTTTTCGCCTGGTATTTTTAATAGTGGTACTAGGTAAGGCTTTATAAAAGTCAGTTAATTCATAATCCCATCTTATTAGGCTTGTCAACATAAATTCTCCTTCATATTATACTCACGGCCCGTTTCACAAATGCTCAGAATGCATAATTTGTATATTTTTTGTTTGTTTTGTTTAAAATTAAAAAGGACCTTGCGGAAGCCAGCTTTCAAGAATGAATAGGGACAATGACAACTGCAATCATTTTTATAAAAAGGCAATTTAAAATATTCCTGTGCTGTTTTGTATTTTATGTACCTGAAACTTCGTTGATTTCGTGGTTGCTTTGCGTTTATATCATGAAGACTCGGGATTCGATTTCGGGTTAATCTAAGTCTTTTAAGCACCAAATTAATCAAGCACATGGATAGCATGCTATGGCCGTAACACCAGAGGCATCTTCGCGCGTAGCGGTCCTTTCAACAAACGCTGCTGACCAGGACTCAATTAAAATGCTGAAATTATTGCTCGTCAGAGACTATGTTTGCCTTTAAGCTCCCCTGTTTTTCTAATATGCTGAAATAATTGAGCGTACAGTAATTATGTAACATACCTAAAAAGCTCGAGCGATTTATAATATCACTCGAGCTTTTTAGGTATGTTACATAAGGGAGAGTATGCGCCGCCAGGAGGAGCAGCTGATGATGTTAAAAGACCTCAGTGCAACGGTTGGCAAGGAGTTGAAGGAGATGAAAGAGTCGCATTGCCGAGTTGGAGAAAACTATACGTAGGCTCTGGGCTGGAGATGGGATCGTGACATCTGCGGTTGTGGCGCCCTCTCCACGAGGCTTTAAAGTCCCACCATTCGACGGCTCATCGTCATGGTCAGCCTATAAGAGTTCAGTTCGAGACTATCGTTTTAGTATCTTATTTGAGCCTCTGGTCAGCAAAAGAAGTGCAAGGCGCTAAGATTACGTCGATTCCTTTGCTGATAAACACTATCTCTTTACGAAACCTGGAAACCCTACTTACCGCAGAAATACAATATTAGGTATTCTTTATTTCATTCTAAGAACTGCTTTTAACCCAGCGTTAGTAAATGCAGCTGCTGTGTGTAAGGCCTCGGGTATGCATACTGGGTCGGGAAAAACGGCCACTTCCTCGCGTGGAGTATTATTGGTTTGATTTCCGATTAGGTAATTGTGCGTGATCGGCAAATTGTTGATCGGAGTTTGATTCCCATTGGTTGTTGTTGTTTGGAATTACACAACACAGGAAATATCTTTATCACAGTGCGGTTTGTATAGCCTATAGTCTATTTTCTAAATCTGCCTATAGATCACACATAGTTTTGTTACTGTAGTTGCGTGGTGACTACTTAAATTATTGGACCATTCGTAAAGACAAATATTGACGTGAATCTACTTGGCTTTTGCAATTAGTTTAATTGCAGTAGTTGATACGAACAATAATAAAACACCATCCATACTATGAATCATTTTAAAATAGACTTGCTGTCACCCTCGACTTTGCTTGGTATGGCATTTATATAAAGCCTGTGTCTCTAAAGTTTAAAATAGCTTTGGGCTGGGGTAAAAAGAAACTTCCATAAAATTATTGCTCACACTTAATATTAAACAACAGGGTGCCGAGTGCGAGTTGTTTTTACGTTAACGTGATCAAAACGGTTACCGCGTTCGGCTCTCTGATTGGTTAAGAGCTTGGAACGGGCTAATCAGAGCGCCGAACGTCATAAACATGTCGATCGCGTTAACGTAAAACAAATTCGCACTCGGCACTCAGAACATACCATATTAGACATAATATTATATGATTCGTTGTATTATTTGTCGGCCTCGATGACGTAGTGGTTAGTGTAACCGACTGCCACGCCTGAGGTCACGGGTTCGATTCCCGCACAAGTCAAACATTTGTGTGCATGAACATGAATGTGTCTTGGTCTGGGTGTTTCTATGTATAATATGTATGTATTTACAAAAAAAAGGTATCTAGTCTATTCATTGTCTGTCCCATAGTACAAGCTCTGCTTAGTTTGGGCTAGATGGTGTTGTGTGTATGTGATATAATATTATTGTTATAAAATAGTTACTTATGGGTATTATTTAGTATTTTAACTATTGAATGTATTAGCATTAGTCTTTAATACATTAGTATTTTGTCACAGTTCGACCTGCTTGCACGGATGGTGCAGTAGTTAAAAATGACCTCGAACTTCCAATGGCGAGTGCGAGTGCCGCAACACTCGATCATTGGTAGTTTGACCTTCATTGAAGACAAAATTTATATGATTCACAGATAGTTGGTTCTAAAGCGACAATAAAAGAAATTAAAGATACAGTTTTGATTATATGAACATCTATCTATTACGTAAGTTAGATGAAAAAATTAAAATGTTTATTTAGTAACATTTTGCAGCAAATCTTATCAGGTAAATATTTAACGCGGTCCTTACACTAGTAAGCCTGTATCGTGAGGTATGGGTGGTATGAAAAATAATCTTACTTAATATAAGTTTTTATAGTGGCCCTAGGATAATACTGATATTATAGTTAAATGAAAAGACCTTACAAAAACTTCTAAGTCTTGTAATTTTAATCTTGAACTTATTTATGTAGACATAACGGAACTGATGATAACATTATTACAAAAGTGGCTACACTATCAACTACTAAAATAGGGATTATTCCACATATCCCCATTGAGTATCCCCATTACTAAGGACCTGTGAACTTTTTGTCCAGAAATCCTCGTTGACCAATTAATTATTAACTTCGTAATGGGGATTTATGGACAAAAAGACCACGGATCCCCATTGGCTTGTCTCATAAATGGGGATATGTGGAAATTGATGGATTTTTCATTAACGAATCCCCATATAGTAGGTATTATCAAAAATAATGAAAATAAATTGTGATTTAATATTTTGCAAGAGGAAAGATTTTGAACCATGAATAATAAAAGAAGAAAGTTAATTGGCTAGTTAATACGACACAACGTATGTATTTTTTAAACCATCTTAGAAGATTTTCTTGCGGGAGCTATCTTGGAAATTGAAGGAAGGGGAAGATGTACATAAGTACGTGTGTCCAACAAGTGAAGGACAAAGTGACAGTCGAGTTGTATCAAGAGGTTAAAAGGCGAACAGAAGACAGTTATTTTTTTATGATATTGTTTGCAAACGTGCAGACGGATCACCTGATGGTAAGCGATTACCGCCGCCCATGGACATCCGCAACACCAGAGGAGATACAAATGCGTTGCCCGCCTTCTAAAAAGGAGTACGCTCTTTTCTTGAAGGTTTTTCGGTCGTATTGGTCCGGCAATACCGCAGGCAACAGTTCATTCCACAGTTTAGTTATGCGAAGCAGAAAATTTCTGGAAAAGCGCACAGTTGTGGACTGCCTACCATCTAAATGATGGGAATGGAAATTCTGTCGCGTAGGACGATGGCGAAAAGAGGCGGATCAGTCCGAACAATTCCTCGGAGCACTCCCCATAGTAAAAGCGATAGAAGATGCATAGCGAGGCCACATCTCTACGCAGCGCCAAGGGATCTAGCCGATTTGAAACAACCAGGCAGTCGACAGATATACGTGGCGATTAATAATAATAATAGCTTTATTTCGTAAAGGCTTGAAAATACATATACAATAATAGTCATATCTGGTCCAGAGAAACACAATTTAGTTTGTAACGGCTGGCACAGTGTGCTAGTGAAATTCACTGCATTACAGGTGTCAGCGCCTTCCATTTCATATGTGTACAGTTATAGAAGTTGACAAACAAAAATAAGTATAATTGTAAATTTTACCGAGAATAATTACGCTTACTTAAAATAATAATAGAAAACAGGTCTTATCGCGATAAAGTATTTAAAAGGTAATAAATACCTATTAATTGCCCGACGTTTGACCGACTTGCGTCGATCGTGGACACGGTTTAACTAGGTGTAAATATTTCATCGTGAGTAAGATCCTTTACCTATTTGAAATATGTGAACAAATCGCGAAAGTCTATAAAAATGAATTATACTCTTAATTTATTTGGATCGGCAAAAAATGATATCTACACATTTTTTACACCTAAATAATAATTTACAGATATGCCTTGTGCTCATTCACTTACAGGCAAGCACATTTAACAAAAATAAAACATACGCCACAAGAATTAAATAAAAAGCATATATGACAATAAAATTAAAAAGAAATAGAAAAGATAAGTGACACTGAAAATGGAAATTCTAACTTAGCCTTTTATGGTATGGTATACCTACTTCTTAAAGTAAAGAAGAATGTTTATATGAAATTGACTATCGTTTGTACATATATCCATAAGGCAGTAAGTAGAGATGTAAAACACCAAAGTATTGCAAAACTTTGTTTTTAGATTACACGTTATAGAGTGTAAGCCTATTGCCGTCTATCGAAGCACTATTCCAGTCTGTGTAAAACCTTTGCTAGGGCATCGAACTCGAAACCTCACGATCATAAGCGCGAACTTTTGTCACGGGACCGACGACACATTCTTATATTTTATTACATTACAAAAAAAAAAATATTATACTAAATTGTATACTAGTACTCACTGTGCATAGCAAAGGTCTGTGGCTCCCAGCCACAAGCGGAGTAGCACCGTTGTCACCCACAGCAACTTCTGAGCCGCCATAATTAGTTTAAACAAAAAATGTCTTCTGTTTAATAACTTATCATTTTAATCTATATTTTTTCATAAATAACTTTTTCTTAACTAAATAATATTATATTCAATTTTATACTTCATTGAGTATTTTTTAATATCTAAACTATTTGAACATTTTAAATTAACATTAGAAAAATAATTTTCACAATTTGGATCTGTTCAATGGGCGCGAAATTTGACAGGTTTCGTGGAAACCGCGGGAAACGTAATGACGGAGCCGCGAGTAAAAATAACGCAGCGACCAAGCGATGCGTTTTTAAATCTGTGACATGCGCATTAAATGCAAGTGTGATGAAGAAAATACAGATTAAAATTTATTCTATTTTTGAATTATCTTACGTTAAGGCTGTAGCTGTATAAAAATACAATGAAATTAAACTTAGAACCAAACTTTGCAAGTGTCATGATGGAAATACAGATTAAAATGTATTCTTAAGTTTAATTATGAATTTTCTTAAGTTAACATGATAACTGAATGACAATAAAGTAAAATTAAACTAAGAACTTTAAACTTTTAATTATCTGGTCTGTTGAAAGTTAATTGAATTATTGTCATGAAAATATAGAAATACGCGCGATAAATCCGTGTAAAGAAGTTTAGATACCTAATTACTATTTGACTTCACATTAATGAATTGTTCTACACCAGAAAGTGTAGAACTAATGCTGGAGAGCGTGCACCTCTTCGCCGATTATTGATAACGTACAACTCACATTTTATGAATTTAGACATCGACGGTCTCACTCATTTTAGATTTTAAGAGATTGCTTCTGAATTTCTAGCTGATCAATAATGATAGATACTCTTTAATTATCTTGTTACAATATAATTTCCCTTTTTTTGCATTATATATGTCCATTATCTTTACTATTCCACTTGTAATTTCGTGGACAATGGTGTGGGTTATACGTTTGATATTAAAATGCTTAATTATTTGTAAAGACTGCAATATATAGCTTTTATTGGGCCAAAATAAATTAAATAAAATGAAAATGTCATTTTTAAGCTGCCATCGTAATACAGAGCCTTGTTACAATTTTATTAATAAAGTTAGCAATCTATAGATATTCAAAAATCCTGATTTTACTGTTACTAGCTGTGTAGCTAATAGGGCAACTGTTTGCTGGCCAGAGTTCTTGGAATCAAGGATCCTAACTTTAACTTCGAACGCCTTAAACATTGAAGTCTGAGGACATTCGGTAATGTTAAGTTATTCGAGTTTAACATACTATTACGAGCCGGAATTGTAAAGATGAAAATAGACAGTCTATCTATTTTTTTTACTCGGATTGTTCACCTATACATCCTTGAAGCAGTATTCAGAGATGTATCGCACCCACATTTTATCAATTATGTTTTAGGTACCAAGTGAAATTGCTGAACACAGAGTCCAGCCAGTCCAGTTTGGAGTTTCAGGAAAACTTACTATTTTGTTTGGAATTCGAACTCGTGACCACACACACGGTGGGGCGCAAACATATGCTCTGAAAGCAACTATGCTTAATAAGTATCGTAAAATATATTTAAGAGTTAGTTTTAGCTTTAATTTATTTCGTTTAACATTAATTTGATCTATTAGATTTTACGTGATGATATTATTTAGATATATTCGATACTAGATTTTATCCGCGGTTTGTTCGCGTTAATGTAGATTTATGTTTAGATATATTTTTTGTAGCCTATACGTTATTCTGATATATAAACAACAATACTGTAAAGTTTAATAAAAATCCGTTCAGTAGTTTTTGCGTGTAAGAATACCAAATATCCGTCCATCCGTCCATCCTCACAACCTTTCACATTTATAATGTTAGTATATTATAAGAGCCGCAGGTTGCAAAGTTGAAATTTTCAGTAACGGATCTAAATTAGGATACTGCTGATGTTTCTTCCCCGTGCCTTTCAAGGCTTTGCAAGGACATAAGCCATTTGTCCTGCCTGATCTGACTCCTATCATATGGAATGAATCATACTATGCCCATCTGAGAGAAAAGGAAAGCCTGTGCACCTGTGTTCACCCTATAATATTTCCTGTGCAGAGGTTACTCACGTTTTAGATTGGCCGCCGTGACCGAAATTTGGACTAGAGGACCCATTATTATTGTCCTACTCTTTCTTTTAAGTTATTATGTACTAAAATGTTTATACAATACATTATTATTATACATCAACCATTATTAAGAGAACGCATATAACCAGGAATATCTTAAAATATTGTTGGGTTCAGAAATTTTATTATTAGATTTTTTAAATATTTTATCTATTTATAATCTCTATACTAGTATAGAGAGGAAATATTTGTATTTTGGTTTGTAGTGAATAATCTCAAAAACTACTAGACCGAGTTTTAAAGACTTTCACAATTAGAATGCTGTAGCACAGAAGTAATAGCTTAGTGGGCGATCGTTGGACTGCCACGCAGAGGTCTCAAGTTCGATCACAAGCCTGTGACTTTTCGAAGTTATATGCATATTAAATAGTTAATTGTCGCTCGCTTTAATGGTGAAGATATAACGTGAGCTATCCAGAAGGTGCACGTCTGAGAGTTCTCTATAATGTTCTTGATGATATGTATGTATGGGCAGCCTACTAACTTGCACTCGGTCAGCATGGTGGACTATGGCCTAATCCTTCTCACACTGCCTATGCCCAGCTGTGGGACGGTTTATTAGCAGGGCTGATATTATTATTATAGAAAACTATTAGAAATTACTTTATCTTGGAATAACATGGGCTATGTCACGCTACTGCTGTCTAGCCATGGCAGAGCAGAGCAGATATCATAAATATGGGTGAAACCATAGGGGACATCAATATTTTAAAGAATAAGTTCCTTGGCACTGTGTTTTATCCAATTAAGTTTTTTAATAATAGCTTATTGTGGTATGCAATTCAAATTCAATAATTGACCTTATACTGGGTAGGCAGAGGTGTATTATAACTAAACATTTCGCCAGCTCTAGGTATATTCTATTGAATTACGGGCTAACGATTGGCGTCTACCCAGCACAGTTCCAGACTGCGTGGTGCTACTTAGACTTTTAACATAAAATCTCAATAACACTTTGCCAGACCACAGCATCGAATCCGAGATTGTCGCATTGACAACAGGTGCGCCACCATTCTGCTACTGAGTATTTAATAATAGAAAACTCGATGACATTTTCACAATCCGGGTATCAAACCTCGCTACCTCATGCCACAAACATTAACACCAACGTATTCCAAGAAACCAGTAAGTGGGACCTCTAGTGACATAGAAGCAGGCCAAGTTAGTGAAGTTAAAGTTGTAATGCAATATGACATTTGATATGATCAGCAGTGCCACTACAGATTGCCACCAAGCAAGTACTTGGAAAAGTACACCATCAGCACATTTTGTGCATGCCAGTCTGTTTAGAGTACCTATAACTTGGCAATTCGCCAGATACTAGAATTGCCAGGTCTGTATACCTTGATATTGTTTCTCAAAGCAAAATCAAAATCAAAAATACGTTTGTTCATGTAGGTCACAAAGTAACATTTATGAACGTCAAAACAAACAAACATACATATTTGCATGCCTATCTCTCTGAATGATAACACATAACTATAGTAACGGCCTCGATGGCGTAGTGGTTAGTGTAACCGACTGCCACGCCTGAGATCGCGCGTTCGATTCTCGCACAAGTCAAACATTTGTGTGCATGAACATGGATGTTTGTCTTAGTGTGGGTGTTTTTAAGTATAATATGTATGTATTTACAAAAAACAATAGTGTATATGTATGTTTATCCATTGTCTAGTACCCATAGTACAAGCTCTGCTTAGTTTGGGCTAGATGGTTTTGTGTGTATGTGATAGGAAACAATATTATAGTGGCATTATTACGAGTTTGAAGCAGTAAAAAAAATCACACTCCAAAAGACAGCATGGACGGCGTAGTGGTTAAAGTGATTGCTTTGCCGCTGCATCGAAGGTTGTGGGTTCAAACCGCACACAGAACCGAAATTTGTGTGCCTAAGCTGGGTGTTCTTTTTGTCTATTGTTTTAATATTTGTTAAGTCTGCCAAGACAAAGGATTTATTTCTAGTGTGGAATATGTCTATAAAAAGAAATTATAGTTGTCATTAAAATTTTAATTTTTAGCCATCATTCATATTGGTCTTTCTTATTGAACAAATTTCATGCTAGAGAGAATCCGATATCTGTGCGTTATTTTACCTATATACAAATTAACACTGACTGACATAAATAACACAAAACAGAGTTTATAGTAATATTGGTAGATATGCAGATTTTAAGTTAGACCTTACGTTTTTGGCTTACATAGCTTTTATAAAGATGGCCCACATAAATTTTCTTAAATATTTCACATATTTTAAGGACATTGACCAGTTACAACTTTATTATATGTATAGGTGAGGCATATGAATAAATCAGGACCAGGAATAAAGGTCCTTTACATAATATTTTCTTAAACATCTCGTAGGTACAGACATCGACACGTACCATTTTATAATACCTGTGTATAGATGAGGCATATGAATACTTAAATCAATATTACGTAATACAATGGCGTCGATTTTCCTGGGAATGTTTCGGGGGTGGGTAGGTTAGAGGGGATGTCGACAGCTCTCGAGCACGGCGCGGTCAAACTGAACACTTACTGTATTTGATTCAGATCTGTTAGAGTTGTTGGTACCGCCAAATTGTCAATTCCTTCTAAAAGCTTTTACTGGTATTCTTTGAGGCTTTTTATAGGAACTACATAGGTTGAAAGTAAGCAAGGTCAATAATAGCAATTATGTTCAAAAGTAGTCTACTGGCGCTTTCATAATCAGAAGCTTGTTCCGGTTTACTTTTAACGCGCTTTCTAACGGACCCTTCTAAAGAAGTAAGTATAATATTATTATTGTGATTTATTTTCAACGGAGTTATTTCTCTAGTCGGATGGTCCAGTTTGAGCTAAGTCACAGGGACAAGCTGGTATCTTTATATGATATCTTAAACATAATATTTAAAAAATCCATGTTATCAAAAACTATACATTACACAGAAACTATATTTATTTCATTTGCATGGTGAGGTTTGAGCTTGATCCTGATGCAGAGCTAAACAACCGCCATAACACTAAATTACTTTATCGCACATCGAGTATCTCCTCTGGTCTCTGCTAAACAAGATATTTGTTTCATACATGGAATACACATGGGTCGATTAGTGCGTCCAAACTTGTGAGTTTGACTACATTTTAACTATTTTAATTGCCGTAAACTCTTTAAGACAAATCTAGTTAGTCATATAGTGTCAGTGTATACAACAAAAACAACCAGTAGCCATCGAAAGATGTCTTCTTACCTTGCTTTCCTCTTACAACTGCAACAATATAATATGTAATCCTACTTCACGATTAATTGACACAAAATACATCGAGTATACAAGCGAGTTAGTATACAAGTGAAGTTGTGTTGATCCATCGTGGTAAGAGGATTAGTCATCTAGACTCTGCGTTACCGAGTTCTAGGTGTCCAGGGTGCGCCGGACGTTGGGACTCTTTTTCGCTTTTCTACGTCGCTCGGGTAGGCTCCTCTCATACACCTCCCAAAATCATCTAAAAACTGTTGCCATCGATATGATAAGAAGAAGAAGTATACAAGTACACCAATAATTTGCTGGTCGCAAAAATACTTGACCCAATACTTAGTGTGAAAGCAACGACAAGTCGGCCCGGTGCGACATCCGTGTAATTGATCAATCGCTGGTTTCAACATAAATGGGCCGGGTCGACCAGGGTAGTACTACCCTCTCACAGAATACCGGCGTGAAGTAACGGTACCCGTACTGTTGCGTTTCGTATCGGTGAGTGAGAGAGCCGGAGACCCAGTTACCCCGATCCTTTTCCTATCCTTTCCTTTGTCCTTTCCCTCCTTCATTTCTATTTAAAGGGCTGGCAACGCACTTGTCACTCCATTGGGGTTGCGGGTGTCCATAGGCGGCGGTAATCGCTTACCATCAGGCGATCCGTCTGCCCGTTCGCCCACCTAAGCAAAAAAAAACTCTGAATCCATTGAGCCGATTTTAACAACTCTTTCACTAAGCTAATTTATCCAGGAGTAACACAGACTTTACACTACAAGGTACGATCCGAGCAGTAATCATAAAAATGGGTGAAACCGCGGAGGACAGCTAGTTCTAATATATACTCGTATATAATTAAATTAGGAACGGTATTAACAACTCCGTATGTACGATATATTTGAAGGAGCGCTACGTGTTTAAGACGTCGTGAGCTTCCTCAGACCAAAGCCAATAATAGGCTCGGAACTGCAACGTCGATGCTACGAGAGAAATACTGTTCCCGCAACCACTTGACCGATACTTGCCAGTTCAAATGGGTTCAGGCTACTAGACTCTTTAAGCCGAGGTACGAAGCTTGAGTCGTTCACAGTCAAAGAATCTTTGAATCTGACTCACTCAAGATTATGTCAGATTATTGTATTAGGTACTTAATAATTATCTGATACCAGTTGTGAATTCTACTGTCATGAATAAGGTTTGGCAAAGTGTTATTAGAATTATGATTAAAAAGTGGTCGGAAACTGTACCCGATAGATGGCATGCTCCATATTACGAACGACTTTGAAACATGATGACATTTCACCACCATGTTTAATCTCACGTGGTGTAATATTCCTGTACTCTTTTTCGGGGTATGTATGCCACTATGTTTGTATGTACATAGATAAAAAGGAAAAATAATACGGCCAGCCTGATGGTAAGCGGTTACCGTAATTTACAGAGGCGTGTTAAGTGACGGATATGCTGCATTCGTCTGTAGCCACCACGAATAGTAAGTATTTTCCCCAAATTTTCGAATAAGTCCCTTGCAGACATTATTTACGTGGCATTACCATACTTAGATCGAACAGTTAATTATCCACGCTAAGAAGAGGACGCTAACACAGATAGTGAACAATAGTATACAATAAAATTGTTAATACGAGTGGGCGTGCTAATACTATGAAAATGAAAATAACCTTTATTTCACTGACAATTAAAACAAAAATAATTACATATACGTGTACATATATTATCAGTATTGATAGTCAGGCTGTCTGCCCACATAGGCCCCTCTAGTTCCTTACATACACTTCGCTCTTGAGCTAGTCATCTCCAATAATCAACCTACCAAGGTTTCTATAGCTACCTACTTATAATTCAACCGTCATGTTGGCATTATGAGTCAGATGACAACTTAACGTCCAGAAACGTGACCATACATAGATATTTTGGTTATATGTATATAAGGTATATATAAAGGTCATAATATCTTTATGACCTTCTTCTTCTCTCTAGCCTTTATTATTCCCAAGTCACTTGAAGTCGGCTTTTCTAGTCTAACCGGATTTGACTGAATATCAGTTTTTACACGGAGCGACTGCCACCTCTGACTTTCCCAATAACGACTGCCATAGATGTTCATGGCAGCCGGGTCCGACGGCTTAACGTGCTCTCCGAGGCACGGAGCAGGCGATAATTGTCAGTCAATACCTACGCACATAATTTCGAATGTCATAACTTCCGAAAGTCAGAAGTGCGCGACGTGGGTTCGAACCCCAGACCCTCTGCATTGCAGTCTGTTGGTCTCCCCACTGAGCTATCGCTGCTCTACAAAATCTTTATGACCATATGTTTTAATCTAGTAGTGATATTTCATCCACAGGACATATAAGAGTGCGTAGTGGCGTATTTATCCTAACTAATATTATAAATGACGAATGTAGGTTTATAATAATAATATTCTATCACATACACACAACACCATCTAGCCCAAACTAAGCTGAGCTTGTACTATGGGTACTAGACAATGGATAAACATATATATATATATATTTTTATTTTATTTTAAATACCTACATATTATATATAGAAACACCCAGACCAAGACAAAAATCCATATTCATGCACACAAATGTTTGACTTGTGCGGGAATCGAACCCGCGACCTCAGGCGTGGCAGTCGGTTACACTAACCACTACGCCATTGAGGCCGACAACTACTCGACCGATCATCATGAAATTTCGCATACACGATGACGACGATCAGGGGAACAGAAAAGTACATAGGGAACCTTTCATCCGGAAAAAAGTAGTGTTACTAATCTATCCTAAACTATATTTATGCGAGCGAAACCGCGGGCAATATCCTTGCTAATATTATAAACGCGAAAGTTTGTATGGATGTATGCATTTTTGTTGCTCTTTCACGTAAAAATTACTGGACTGATTGCTATGAAACTTGGTATGTAGATAGCTAGAGACCTGGATTCACATATACTTTTTATCCCAATATTCCCATAGGAACAGGACTTACGCGGGTGAAACCGCGAGAAAAACTAGTCTAGTAATATTTTATTACGTTAATAAAACTTCATACGTGAAGAATTTTTTTTTTTTTTCTTTGTATGCTTATATTGATTATTTGATTTACACAAATAATAGGGTAAAAATGTCTTCGATAATATTGTCGCGAATCTTATACATTGAAATTAAACAAACTTTATACGGATTTTGTCGCGTTGTTTCTTTTAATTGTAATAATAGTGTTTTATAAAAAACTAGCTGTCCCGACAGAAGTTAACGTACACAGGAGAAAAAAAAAATACAATTATTATATTGAATACACACAAACAATTTCATCAAAATGGGTCAGCCGTTTAGGAGGAGTTTAATTACAAACACATGCACAGAAGTTATATATATACAAAGATCAACAACGCGATAAAATCCGTATAAAGTTTGTTTAATTTCAATCTCTCTCTTCGACCCTCGAACTAGTTCAGTTTGTTACGTCTAAGGTCACCGATAGCCCTCTATGTAGAGGCTGCATGGAAACCGACGAAGACTTCCTTCCTTCCTGCCTTCATCGTTTCTGAACAATCCAAAAACGATGGAGGGAGTACTGCGCTATATCGGTTTGCTACTATCTTTCTGAACGGAGCTGAGAAGATATGAGTAACTGAACAACTCTTCGCGTCGGTTACTTATGCGTAATGGGCCAATTGAGAGGTCAAATGCGCATAGCCTACATTCAACTAACTAACCCGTCAAGAAGCTCTGGCATCTTACTCACTAAAAGAACCCGTACTCATTGTAGGCCGCGGCAACTATATAAAAGCGTTAGGAACTAAAAGCTTTCTGATAGCACCGCGCCTTGTTAAGGAGTTCTGGTGATCCTGCATATCGCAGGACCACAACACTGTTATTTATCTGCAGTTTTCTGTACGGTGGCAGAACATCATGACGGCGTTAGGATCTAAGATAGGTACACATGATAACAAAACGCCCCCTTGACTGGCTTTGGCATCCGCAAGCACCCGACATTTACTTGTTTAAATGCGATCTTCCGTGGGTTGACATATGACACTGTTAATAAATAAAGCTGTCAAATGGCAGAGCGCCAACTACAAGAATCCAGGCAGATTTGCTTACCATGAAACAATAGTTTAACTAGTTTGCGTTCCTAGTGAGGGACCAGGTGTTCCTCAGTCTAACAGGCATCCATATCTTATAACGTAGTTAAAATTTACAACGACTGCAACTAGGTTAATAGATATAGATAGAACTTTTGCCAACTTTCACAAACTACAGGCTGTATGTAAAATTGCTTGAGAACTTATACTAAAGAACGACGCATTCATAAGCTCAAAATTTTAATGTGATCCCAAGAGGTGCAAACTTTTAACTGTGATCTTTTAAAGGAATAAAGAGACTAAGTAGCCTGCCGACTTCTTGATAACAGAGGGACCCTCTTAAGGAGCTTTAACACTAACCCAATATTCTCTAGTTCTTTTAAAAAGAGAAGGTGGAGAGTATTTGTTTATCGTGGGAAGACAACTTTAAATTATAATGGCTGGCATTTTCTGTGGGATATAGGTACATGCCTAGTCAGGGTGCTCTATGATGAGTAACTAACGCCTTGTTGTTTTGTTACAGGAACCTACAATTTGGTAACTGTGTGATGGTGAACCGTTACTTGTTGGTAAGCAGTCTTCACCTGGTTGTAAGCCGATGGTATTTTATACTTTTCCATTTAACACCATGATGATAGAAACCAATTTCATACCATGAATCATGTGTTCTTCTCTCTCATCTAATTACGAATGTTTAGGCATCCAAACATCCTAACTTCCTATCTACATTTTGTATATAACTGAGAGAAAGCTGGTCTACATACATAATAAGGTCAACACTACTTAAGTCTCTCTCTTCGACCCTCAAACTAGTTCTGGTTGTTACTTCTAAGTGGCGGATCAAAATAAAACATGCACCAGATTTTAAGTTAGACCTTCAGCAATACAACGTCGAAAAGCAAAAAAAAAAATACATGGATACCAAAAAGGCTTTCAAATGAGTGTATTGGATGAATAAGATATTAAAAAACGGAGTAAGAATGCATTCCTGATCGAACAAAGAAACTTCAAAACTTTACCACTGCTTAATTTATTTGTCTACCCACGAAATAATTCATATTTCATCATTCCAGCGATAGTGAGGGTAGTGGGGGAATATAAAGGCGATAAAAGCAGTCGCGCAAGGCTCATTTATTGCCAAACAGTCAAGAAGATGCCTCGCGTTGAGGCGAAACACGTGTCGACGCATATTTTGTGCTCGAAGCGGAATACTGTAAGTTGGAGTATGCCTGGGTCCCACGTCGTGGCTGTTCCTATTCAGAGGAGTTCGGTACTGCAACCTTTTTCTATTGTAAAAGTTGGGATGGGCAATCCGAGGGTGCGCAGCGGTTTTCTCTCTTGCTAATAATTTTTTTAAGGTTGTGGTCACGTAATTACAATATTAAATTATATGTATATAATGTTTAATAAAATATTTTAGTTACGAGGTATAAAAGTATATTTATTCCCAAACACATCATACAAAATACACTAGATCAATTATTGTTTCTTCTTCACATTCATCTGTTGTATCTCCATGTCGATATAGCCACCTCCACAATACACAGACGAATGGTTTACATCCAGAGTCAAGTTACAATATATACGTCCCTTCATAAACGGAAAGTTTTTCGGTACAAAAGGTATCATCATATCAGTAAAAGTATATCGATCCTGAAAGAAAAATAAAATTTAATCTTTATCGCCTGTTAAGAATGGCAACCTCATGAAAAAGTATCATATTTTAAGGTTTTTAAATGTAATTAATACATATATCTGGGCTTAATTACAACGACTACGACGAAACCAGCAGGAAGGGTAGTGATTTTGGCAGTCTGGGTATGTATGTTTGTATGTTCCACTGTAGCGCCTAAACTACTGAACCGATTTTAATAAAGAGATGTCAATAGATTCGTAATAATGGCCCGAGTGACATAGGCTATATAAATTCGTCCTTCTTAGACTCCTTTCTTTACGTAGTCGGGTTTAGTTTTTAAACATTTATTTACAAAAGGTTTTTGATACACTCTATATACTAAAGTATCTTTTTCGTGGATGAAAGGTATCCTATGTTCTCTTCTGTATCAACGCGTAAGCAAAATTTCAGGAAAGGCGTGAAAGTGTAACAACGTAACTAACTTACGCATTTATAATACAATCTACAGCATAGCTAAACTCCATCAGCTATTCTGTAGATTGTATGTGCCTAACAAATACCTTGGACTCCGTCAGAGTCACCGGCATAGATTGTTCGCACAGCCGACATGCCATACTCTCGCCAAAGTCAGGTCCCTGTGTGCCGCACCTTAGAGGTGCTCAATGATCTTATGTACGCCAGCCCTAACAGATTAATGGCAGATCATGCGAGAATGCCTGTTATTTTGTGAGAATATTTATAATAGGGAATCTACAATTCCATGTTAATTTATAATTATAGGTCCGTTTTTTTATTTTATTGTCACTCTTTGTTATACATTTCATTACCTTTTTTTATATTTACTATTATAATTTTGTAATTAATGTGTCAGTGTTTCTAAGTTAATTAATGTAAATGGTTTTATATCGTTTTAATTAACTATAAATAAATTAATTAAATAAAATAAAATACCAGATTGTGCCCACGGCTACGCTCGCGTTAATATAGGTAAGGTTAGATTGGTAACAGTACTTTTGTCTGGATGAAAGGTACCCTATATACATTTCTGTTTCCCTGGAAAGGTGTATGTGAAATTGCATGATGATCGGTCGAGTAGTTAAGGCGTGCAAGCGTAATAAACAATCTAACATTTGCATTTATACTTGTTTATCACCGAACTATTGGTACTATAACTCGCGGAACACTACTACTTGAACTGCTGAGGTCGACTAATTGTTATGGAATTAAATTAAACAACGGTATCGACTTGATCTATTGTAATATTAGTATTCAAAATGTAATGTTAATTAATATTCGTTTGATCTTATATACTAGTGGCGGAGAATCTTAACACCGACTTCTAATTTGAATAGTAACGCCATCTATCAAGCGCGTTCACAACTTATGCTCTAATTGCTCTGAACATACCGCCCACCAAGGACAATTAATGCCGAATGTCCTTCTTAAATTGAACTATAACTACATATACACTAATGTAGTGAATATTGTGGTGGTATTTGTTTTAAACATACATACAAAATAGATTGCAGCAAACAAAGTGCAATTGAACTAAGATATATACATCAACAATGGAAATATAGTAACTTTTCCTACACATAACATAAACACAGTAAAATAAAAGTTAAATACATCTTAACAAAACACATAAATACACATAGAAGTTAACAGTTTGACCTAAACTATAAACAAAACATAAATCTTAAATTAACACGTTGAGTTCTTAATTAATAACAGGTAAAATACATATTTTGGATGTAGGCCTTTTTATTGTTGAAGACTTTGTGCCTACTGTGACCACACGGGTGATGCGATCATGGCCTGGGTGTTTTTCTAAAATTCTACCTAACAACCAACGACTTGGCGGCAAATCGTCTTCCTTAATCAGGACAATGTCGCCAATTTCCGGTTCAGGAACATGGAACGACCATTTGTATCTATTCATTAAAGTAGTAAGATACTCTTGAGCCCAACGCTTCCAAAACGACTGTACCATTTTTTGAATATGTTGCCAACGGGTTAAATAATTAACGTTAGAATTTTCAAATTGTTCATCCGGTACATTCACTAATGGTTCTCCAATTAGGAAATGTCCAGGGGTTAATGGTAACGGTTCAACAGGATCAGAAACATTTAGCACGCTCATTGGACGAGAGTTTAGACAAGCTTCTACTTGACTAAGGAGTGTAGACATCTCCTCGTAGGTGAGAGTTGTTTCACCTATGACCCGTTTTAAATGAAACTTTGTGGATTTGACTCCTGCTTCCCAGAGTCCACCAAAGTTGGGACTATGAGGGGGTAGAAAATGCCATTCTGTACCATTGGATTCCAGATGCTCTACTATAGATGGCTGAATTGATTTTAAATGATTCAACTCCCTAGACGCGCCTACGAAAGTGGTACCATTGTCACTCCATAGTTTCGCACAATGACCTCTCCTAGAGACAAATCGTCTGAATGCAGCCAAAAACGCCTGAGTGGTCATATCACTGACTGCTTCTAAATGAAGAGCACGAGTCGCCATACACACGAAAAGGCATATATAACCCTTGTATGAACGATAACCACGGCCTTTTGTGGTCCTTATATTTATAGGGCCTGCATAGTCCACACCGCTATGTAAGAACGGTCTCGCCGGCGTACATCTAACAGATGGGAGTGAACCCATTAATTGGTTCTTGGTATTCGCCTTTTGCCTGGCGCATACCACACACTTGCGGACATACTGTTTGACCAGGTTCCGAACGCCTATGATCCAGTAGGATGATCTTAAATAATTGTTCATAAGCTGAGGACCTCCGTGTAATGTCTTGGAGTGAGCATCAGCTATGATGAGGTGAGTCAAATGACTCGAGTGAGGTAAAACAATGGGATGTTTCACTTGTTCATTCAACTGTGATCTTTCAAGTCTACCACTTACTCGCATTATACCATTATTATCGAGATAAGGGCAGAGAGATTTTAATGTACTCGATTTTAACTGTATGTAGCGCTTATTCTGTAATTGTTCATACTCTACGGTAAATACATCTCTTTGAACTTTTCTTATGCAGCATTTCAGTGCGACGTCTAGCTCTACCTTTTGCAAATATAGGCCTTGGTGATTTTTGTTCCCTTTTAGAAATCTTCGACAGTATGCAATGACTCTAACTAGTTTTGTTAACGTGGAATATTTTTCTAAAAGAGTGAATTCTGGTATTGTAGTAATATGAGTTTTTACAGACTGTTCTAAATCTACAGTGTAGTGATCATCTTTCTTATATACTATCGATTTATTTTTAAGGAATGCTGGACCAGAAAACCATATATCTGTGGTTAGGAGGGAACTGGGAAGTATACCTCTTGAGGCGCAATCGGCTGGGTTGTCTTTTGTTGGAACATGAAACCATTGAGACGATTTCATGTTGGTCAAAATCTCGGATGTCCGGTTGGCCACAAAGGTCTTCCATTTGCTGGGATGGCTGTTTATCCATGCTAATACGACCGTGGAATCAGTCCATGCCTTGATTTTGTCGTTTGGTACGTTCAAGACTTCTGCTGTTTCTGTCAGAAGTTGAGACAATAACACAGCTCCACATAATTCTAGCCTAGGAATGCTTATTTGTTTGATGGGCGCTACCCTGGTTTTTGCAGTCAATAATGACACTTGAACTTTGCCTTCTACGTCGATACTTCGTAAATAAATTACAGCTGAGTATGCCGTCTTGGAGGCGTCACTGAACCCGTGTAACTCCAGATTATCATTTGACTTTGTACCAAGCCAACGAGGTATCCGTATACCAGCGAGCAGTAACAACTCATCGCGGTAAGTCCTCCATTCTTTTATTAATTCCGTGCTTAACTGTTCATCCCAACTAACACCTGCAAGCCACAACCTTTGGATGTAAACCTTAGCTAACACTACACTAGGAGCTAACCATCCTAATGGATCGAATAATCGGGCTATGTCTGAGATAATTGATCTTTTAGTTGTAGATGCAGTCGCCAGCGGCGGAAGTGTGACTGTGTACTGGAAAGTGTCTTCTCTGCGGTCCCAGGTAAGTCCTAAAATTTTAATAGTACTATCCAATTTTATTTCTACTTCCTTCTCATTATTGTACTCTATTTTCTTTGACCTGTTGAACTCATTTTTATTTATGTTGTCCTTTTTTTGTTCTATTTGTCTTTCACCCGTATTATCGATTTTGATTGCGTTTATTCTTTCAACTATGTCTTGATTGTTGCTATTCCATTTTTGTAGCTGGAATCCTCCGTTTTGTAATAATCCTGTTATTTGTTTATATATTTCTATGCCTGTTTCCATGCTTTCACAACCTACCATTAAATCGTCCATGTAGAAACAGTTAAGTACTTTATCTTTGGCTAGGGGATAGTTTTCACCGTCATCGTGGGCGACCTGATGTAAAGTACGAACTGCTTGATACGGTGCAGATGCTGTACCGAAGGTTACAGTCACAAGCTCGTAGTCAGTGATCTCTTTATCTGGACTGTCACGCCAGAGAATACGTTGAAATATAGCATCTCTTTCCGCGATTCTGACTTGACGGTACATTTTTACAATATCTGCTACGAGTGCAATGGGGTATACTCTCCATCTCATAACTGTGTGTCGTAAATCAGACTGCAGTGTAGGTCCTACCATCAACGTGTCATTGAGAGAGACGCCGTTGCTGTTCTTTTCCGAGGCGTTAAAGACGACTCGTACCTTTGTTGTGCTTTTATCTTCGCGCACGACGGCGTGATGAGGTAAGTATACCGCTTTTTCTTTGTTCGTGTCGTCTTTTCTTACAGGCCTCATGTGTCCTAGTTCTAAATATTCTTCTATAACTTGTGTGTACTTTACCTTTAAATCCGTGTTCTTATTTAATCTTTGTTCTAATGCTCTAAATCTTTTTTCAGCTATAGCGCGTGAATTCCCAAACATACAAGAAGGAGGTATGTCTCTAAAAGGTAAACGAACGATGTATCTACCATCACTGTCTCTTTCAGTTGTGTTGCTATAAAATTCTTCACATTTCTTCTCTTCTGGCGTAAGTATTTTCTTAAAACTTCTATGCTCTTCTATTTCCCAAAACTTCTTTAGCATGTCGTCTTCATTTATTTTTGCGTGCATTACATGGATTCTGGGTTCTCTATGGCTCTCAGTATTTACAACGCCTAACAAAATCCAACCCAGAGCGGTGCTTTGTGCTATGAGACTACCTGAAGGATTTTTCTGAACACCGTCCTTTATTATGCTACTATAAACCTCAGCTCCCAATAAAATATCTATTTTATTGGACTGGTTGAACCCTGGATCTGCAAGCTGTAAATCAGTAACATCTAACCATTGCAAAGATGTATCTATATTACGCTCAGGTAAGTAGGATGTTATTTTACTTAACACATAAGCGTTGATGGTAAATTTAAAATGTGTATCTATTCGAGACTGAATGGTTAATTGTACCATATGCTTTGATATGATTGTACTATTGCTTCCGATTCCTGAAATATGTCCTTGTACTGGAATTCTTTTCAACCTGAGAAATTGTACTGCGTCCTCAGTTACAAAACAACCTTGAGAACCCTGGTCAAGCAAGGCTCGGACTGTTTGATATTCGCCAGTTCTCGACTTGGCTTTAACTAGCGCAGTTGCTAACAATACTTGCTTGGGTTTTGGCATCTTACCCGTGCTTAAACACGATACTATTGGAGAGGTATTTGTTTCAGGGCTAGTACTGTCTAACTTAGGCTTGGCTGATATGATTTGACCTTTATTTTCAGACTCCTGATAAAGATGCAGCAGTGAATGATGACGTTTTTGACACACTCTGCAAACGGTTGTTTTCTTACAATTATATACGGTGTGATTGCTACCTAAGCAATTGTAACAAAGATTGTTTTTCGCTACAAATGAACGTCTACTTTCGACGGGCTGTTTTGAAAATGTTTTACAGAAACAAAGCTTGTGGGAATCTGAACAGAATTCACATAGCATATTTGTTGAACTAGTGGCTAACATTGCCTTTGACGAGTGAGTACGGGAATTAAAGTTGTTCTGTCTATTGACCTGATGAACTGCAAATGCTTTTGGTTGCGTGAGACTCTCTAAAGCGCGAAATCTATTTTCTATGAACTCTTTAAATTGCGCAAAAGTTGGTAAGTCGTTTGGATCGTTGCTACCAAGGCTGAGCTCCCACTGTTTTCGCGTCTCGGAATCTAACTTAGAAGTTACTAAATGGATGATAATAACATCCCAGGTAGCTACATCGATTTTCAAATTTGCAAGAGCGTTAAGGCAGTCAGTTGTTACATCTAACAAACCTTTTAATGCTGTTGCGGATTCAATTTGCAGATGTTTTTGCCCAAACAAACGGTTTAAAATACAATTGGCTAAATACCTTTTATTATT
Source organism: Catocala nupta (assembly GCA_963675205.1). Lineage (NCBI taxonomy): Eukaryota > Metazoa > Arthropoda > Insecta > Lepidoptera > Erebidae > Catocala > Catocala nupta. The sequence continues at coordinate 17,648,885 of OY776104.1, forward strand.
GTAGCGTTTAACCAAGAGTTCCCAACACTGATTATAATTCGCCTCAGTTATGGGTGTGTGCCTTATGAGCTGCTCTGCCTCTCCCGTGAGATGGCTTTTAAGATAATGCAGCCTTTGTACATTATCTAGTGAATAATTGTTGTGCACAAGCGAAATAAACAGATCGTGAAACGTTGTCCACTCCTCATATTTACCCGAAAACATAGGTATGGCAATTCTAGGTAATTTTACTAAATTGGGTTTATTCTGACTACTATTATCACCTGATGGGTGTGAGGTTTCCCGAACAACCTGAAGTTTATTTAACATGGTTTTCATCATGCTTTTGCATGTTATGTAGTTGTCCTCTGTAATATCATACGTATCACCTACCTGTTTTTCTACCTCGGTAAGACTAAAACGTTCGTACAGTTTAGTGTGGACCTCGATAAAAGAAGCCCAATCCTTCTCTAACAATTCTAACCTGGTCTCGACGTACTCTAGCGTTAATCTGTCCTTGCCACATTTTTTATAATTGATAAGCGCTTTAGCTATGACACACTTTTTCTCTCTTAAAACATTAATTAAGCCTTCCATTGTAAAATATATCAATAGCAACGAGATGAAACAAAGTTAAAATTGTACACAAATAATTACACATTCAAGGAAATAGTTCAAAGTATTGATCGAAATTTTTCTAAGTGTCAGATTATTCACAAATTTTTTACAAGTGTTTTAAAATAACACGGGCAAATAAAAATCGGGCATAGATTCTACGTTCCCCCGTTTTTTATAAATTATTCTAAGTCTAAAACTAACATGCACACATTAATTTAATACACAAACAATAGGCAACAACAATAAGCTTAAACATAATATTATATCTGAGAAATCATTAAAGTTGCAAATAGCTTCGAATTTTTAAAGTTTATTATTCGGTATATATAAAGTTCAAAGTTGCTTGGCTGGAATTTTGTACTGTTGAATTGTCTTGACCTCACGATTTATTAAAAATAATTAAATTGTACTCACGGTTACACACTTCACACACAAACTTGTATTTGTAGCTGACGTGCAAGTCCGCATGCGCCCTCTGCAGGCAATGAGGCGGTGCGTTGAAGGGCGCCCTCTGCGGCGCTTTTTTGCACTGATGCTGTACGCGCTGAAACGCACATAGGAATCCTGGATCCACCTTCGCCCCGCGTTCTCTTCCTCCAGTGGTGACACTTTGCACTAATCCGTCGGCGCAGGTCTTGCTTACCACGACGGGCGTAGCAATTTACCGCTGCCGCGTTGTTCCGTGTACCTTGCCGCAGCGATCCACTGCGAGTATCACGGGGGGTTAGCAGGCCAGCCTTGGCACTGCTTGCACTAAAAGGATCGTCGATTCGATCCGGCTCGTGGGACCAAATGTTTATCACCGAACTATTGGTACTATAACTCGCGGAACACTACTACTTGAACTGCTGAGGTCGACTAATTGTTATGGAATTAAATTAAACAACGGTATCGACTTGATCTATTGTAATATTAGTATTCAAAATGTAACAATATTCGTTTGATCTTATATACTAGTGGCGGAGAATCTTAACACCGACTTCTAATTTGAATAGTAACGCCATCTATCAAGCGCGTTCACAACTTATGCTCTAATTGCTCTGAACAATACTATTAGTTAGGATTTTAATCCATTATAATACTTACAGGTGGATAAGGGCATGTTTTGTTTAGTTTAACTAAATGTTTCTTGAACTGTGAACCGAATATCGGGTCTCTGGCGACCATATCACAAAATCCAACGTGCAACTCAACGAAGCTGGGCCGATATCTGTTCGTCAAGAACTGGTAGAAATAAAAGTCCAGCTGAAACATTGAAGACAACAAATACTAAAATTAGGTAAGGAAAAAAATTAATGGCGAATGAAAATTTTAGATTTCTTTGAACTTATTTCCAACAAACATTTTTATCTTTTTCCTTTTAAAAAAGACAACTCTAGGAATACTTCATTCTAGTATCGCGAGGGACTTTAAAAACATTCAAACAACGGACACAAAGAACATCCAGACTTGGAACAACCATTTGTGGCTCACATATTTTTGTTCCGTCTGGGATTCGAACCCACAACACTCGGCGCCGTGGCATTGGCGAGGCGACCACTTAAACCACTACACCATTCGTGCAGTCAACCAATAGACATAATGACATTAGACTTTGTGTTTGAAGGCTAGGCTTGGCCTTTGTAACGTGGGTCTACAACTCATAGGCGACGGAAAAGGTAGGTTTTATAAACCCCTGTCCAAAAGAAAGTCTGCGTATTTATAGGTATACATTATGTTCTACGCCTGTATCCTGGAGCAGGCAGTGGTGTAATACATCTACATTTCACTAGGTTTGGCTTTAGAACTCATGTTATAGAAGACGAATGTATTGTTGACGTGAGAGAGAGCGCAGTCATTAAAAAAATGAAAAAATACGCATATAATTGGATGGATATAACTGGAGACCTCTATGGGACAGTTCAACTGACTTCGCAAAAGCTTAAGGAATTATTCAAGAAGGCAGCGGAGCGGTAGATGGAGCGCTTGAACTCTCTCCCCAATTGCAGAACCGAGCACCGCGGAGAGGCTGAGAAGACCGCCAGCTACCCTGAGGTTTTCCCCGGGGGTGTTTCGTGGGCCTGCCTGCAACCTAATCAATGCCAAGGGCCTTATTACAAACTCTTATTTCCAGCCAGTGTAAGGCGTAAACTAAACTGCCTTGCAATTTCGTATTATAAGCGTGCTAACTCCAGCCAGTCAGCGGTCACGTGACAGGTGATCGAGTATTGCCTGGCAAATACCGTATTACGAGCTTTCATTTGACATTTCGTTTCATATTAAAGTCGCCATATTGTAAACAAAACAAACCATTCAGTTTACGCTATGCTGGAGTAGCTTTTTTGAATAGCTACATTAATTATTGCTTTTATTTATATGTAATATACCTAGTTTTTAGTTAATTTATGAAATCTGTGACGATGAACTATTATTATTTGAGTTAACTATGCTTTTCAGGTTTTCCAGTAAATTTGGGATGATAGGCACATTAGGTACGAGAAGGAATATCATTTCCTCTTCGTGCCACCACCGATTGAAATTTTAATGTGACGCCATGATATATGCTCTACTTACATTACTTAATAAAAAATATAAAAAATAAAATACAAAAATCTAATATGTACTTACATGTGTTATATACATTTTGTATTGCTTTATTTATGTATAAAATAATGTTTTCCTATGGTAAGTCAATAAAATTCAGTAAATTTATGATTATGACCCGTAGTACAACGGTGGAATTATGTCCAACTAGTTGTACCACGGGGATAGGTACCTAAAATAAGTTGTTTTTTTTTTGTGTAAATCTAATGAAGAAAATAAAAAGAAAAGAAATTTGTTTTGTAGACGTTCATTTGTTTTGTAGACACACAAAACAAATGAACGTCTACAAAACAAATTTCTATCAGAAAGTGATCAGCCAGCGATAGTGCTTACAAAAAACAGGTGCATGCGATTTTGGACCTTATAGACAATTCATGACAGATTTTTTTAAAAATATTTTCTTGCTGTCTGACATTAAAACGTTAATAAAATGATAAATTCTGAGTAATGTCAATAAGCTGGTTACAGCATGAATGGGCCGGCTCGACCGGGGAAGTACTACCCTCTCACAGAAAATCGACGTGAAATAGCAGTGTCTCACTGCTGTGTTTCGTTCGGTGAATGAGAGTGCCGGAGGCCTAAGCATGAGGTGACGATTCTCGCAGCTTACGAGGGACCTGCAGAGTATCCGTAGAGTCATTGTGTGGGTGGCGCGAGTCGACCCGGCGGCCAGGGAGAGCCGTAGAAACGGTGCTCTGCTGGCCGCCCGCGGTATAGTCCAGAGGCCCAACCGAGTCTAACCAACTTGGTTGGCTGCCTCATCATGCCGCGCATAATCTCGAAGTGGCTCGTCGTGCCGGATGGTGACCGGAGGGTGGGTCCCGGCGACCACTTTCGGGAGGGTACGGGGGTCCTTCCGTCCGTCGGATCGGCTATCGCCATACCACACAGTAATATGACGAAACTTGCTCTGCGCCTTGCCCCACTTTGTTGCGAGAATAGCCGCCTCTTTTTTTTTTTTTCACGCTTTCCCTTCCATTCACTCTATGGCAGTACGAACAAAGCATTGTCGTTTAACAGCAGCCAATCGCCGTAACCCCACCGCTGCTTCCTCTTCCGGTGTCGTGGAGTTTATTAACATCAGAGGACTCCACGCTAACCTTAATGCTGTCCATCACAACCTGGAGACGGCTCGGCCGGCAATGCTTTTTCTAACGGAGACACAAATACGCTGTCCTGCAGACACGACCTACCTGCAATATCCCGGCTACGTGCTAGAGGAGTGTTTCCTCGCGAAAGCCGGGGTATGCTTGTTTGTTAGGGCGGATATTTGTTGTCGCCGTCTACACTGCCTAGAGGACCCTTCCTTCTCTGTCCTTTGGGTACACGTAGATCATGGCTCTTTCAGCCAAATCTACATGTGCCTCTACCGATCCCATTCAGGAGACGCTGAGACAACTCGACTCTTTGATTACCTGAGTCAGGCGGCAGACGACGCGCAGGAGCAGTTTCCGAATGCTGAGTTGGTGTTCTTGGGAGATTTCAATGCCCACCATGAGACCTGGTTGGGTTCTCCCAAAACAGACCACGCGGGACGAATTGCCCATGCGTTCGCTCTCACGCATGACCTGTCTCAACTGGTACTCCAGCCCACCCGGATACCGGACATTGCAGGTCAGGCGCCCTCTTTGCTCGATCTGCTGCTGACAAGTAACCCGAACCGGTACAGTGTGTCGATTAGTGCTCCTCTGGGCACCTCAGACCACTGTCTGGTTTGTGCCACAGCTGTTGTTGTTACGCCCCCACGACCCGAGGAGGCAAGACGACGACTGTGGCACTACTCGTCAGCAGACTGGGATGGAATGCGGGAGTACTTCGCATCCATCCCTTGGGCTCAACGCTGCTTTGAGAACAGGGATCCTTCAGAGAGCGCTACTGCTGTCGCTGGTGAAATCATCCTGGGTATGGAATATTATATTCCATACAGTGATGTCACGAGCGGTGGCAGGAAAAGGCCCTGGTTCGGTCGTGAATGCGCTGATGCTGTTGAACGCAAACAGACAGCGTACCGCGCTTGGACCAGGGCTCGCACTCTCCACGACTCTAACGTGGGTCACCTGAAGGCAGCGTTCAACCAAGCCACAAAGGTCTGCAAGAGGGCATACTTAAGAGCGGATGCCCAGCGCGTCGCACGGTTCGACCAGGAGCTCATGGCCCATCCTACGGGCAGTCGTAGCTATTGGCGCCTGGCCAAAGCCGTGCAGTCCAACTTCTGCCAGACCTCGCTGCCCCCTCTGAGATATCCGAATGGATCACTGGCTCATCGGCCGCAAGAGAAAGCAGATCTGCTTGCAAATCTCTTTGTAGCCAACTCCCGAATCGATGACTGCGGTTCGCAGCCGCCTAACATTGCCAACTGCGGCTACACCATGCCTGATATACGTATCAGGCAACGTGACGTTCGTGCGATACTGCAGTCTCTCGATGTTCGGAAAGCCAGTGGACCTGACGGCATCCCAGCTGTGGTCCTCAAAAAATGTGCAGCGGAGTTGTCTCCCACACTTCCGCGCCTATACCGGACGTCTTACGCCGCAGGCATTGTGCCTGAGGCTTGGAAGGAGGCGAACGTTCAACCGATTCCCAAAAAGGGGGACCGTTCCGAGCCAGGCAACTATCGACCCATAGCTATCACCTCAGTGCTCTCCAAGGTGTTCGAGCGGATTATTAACACCCAAATTGTCCGCTACCTGGAGGATCACTCGTTGATCAATGATCGCCAATACGGATTTCGGGCTAAACGATCAACGGGTGATCTTCTAGCGTTCGTCACGCACCTCTGGGGTGAGGCTATGGACAAGCACGGCGAGTCTTTGGCTGTCAGCCTAGACATAGCCAAAGCTTTCGATAGAGTCTGGCACCGGTCTCTTCTTTCCAAGCTTCCGGCCTACGGCTTGCCCCCTCAACTGTGCACCTGGATTGCAAATTTCCTGCAGAAGCGTCGTATTCGGGTCCTTTGCGACGGTCGCGCTTCCAAATTTATGCAGGTCAATGCAGGAGTGCCTCAGGGCTCCGTCTTATCCCCTACGCTCTTTCTTCTGCATATCAATGATATGTTGAATCTCGGCAACATACATTGTTATGCGGACGACAGTACCGTGCATGGGCGATATCTCGGACGTCCTGGAGCCAAACAGGCTGAGGTTGTGGGGAAAAGGCAGGATCTTGTCGTTGAACTTGACCAGACCTTGAACCGCATCTCTGAATGGGGTGCCAAGAACTTGGCCCAGTTCAACGCCAAGAAGACCCAGGCATGCGCGTTCTCAACAAAAAAGTCTCCGTTCCTTCCCCTCCCTTCTCTGAAGAACACTCCACTGGTGATACGTGACAGCCTCTCCATCTTAGGTATGGATCTTTGCCGCTCCCTTAATCCCAAAACCTACATCGAGAGCGTGATTAGGCAAGCTTCGCGAAAACTCGGAGTTCTGAACAGGGTGAGGCGGTTCTTCGCGCCTGGGCAGCTGTGCCTATTGTATAAGGCACAAGTGCGCCCTTGCGTGGAGTACTGTTCTCATCTTTGGGATGGCTCCGCGCAGTACTTGCTAGACGCTCTTGACAGGTTACAGCGGCGGGCTGTCCGTATCATCGGAGATCCAGAGGTCACGAGTTCACTGGAACCTCTGCAACTCCGTAGGGATATTGCCTCTTTGGCATGTTTCTATAGAATATACCACGCCCTCCCCTTTCCTATCCAGAACAACGCGTGCTGGGCTCAGATGCCATCCTTACACGGTGGAGTCGACTAGAGTGCGTACCAACAAGTTTGGGTCCTCATACCTCTGCCGAACGATCAAGGCATGGAATTCTCTGCCAAGGCACGTGTTTCCTTCTTCCTTCAATCCTGGGTCCTTTAAGCGGGGCGTGAAAAAGCACCTTCTCAGGCCGTCAAAGTAGAGACCTCAACATCACCTCGGCTGCTATGAGGACGATGTGGAGGCCACTGCTCTTAGACCACACGACTGCTTACCATCAGGCGGAGTGTGGTCATTTTGACGAGCAAAATAAAAAAAAAAAAAAAAAAAAAAAGGTCGAAAATCGCATGCACCTGTTTTTTATAAGCACCATCGATGGCTGACCACTTTCTGATAATAGTATGTTTTGTAGACGTTTCTTTGTATTGTATATACGTTCAATTGTTAAAAAAAAGAATTTGTGATAATTATTGAAGATTATTTATAAAACATAAATTTATACATGTTAGGTACATAATATTGATATCAAAACTAGATAATTATGTAGAGTAATAAATAAGTCAATGTATGTAGAGCAACTTTAAATGTGTATCTGGAAATGACATTTCAATCGGCAATGCGCAACGTTCTGAAACCGAATATTAGTTACCTATAATATTTTGTTTAATGCTACAAATATAATGATAAAATTCATGATATGATAGCATAAAGATATATTTGTTTTATTTTAGCCTAAAAATAATAGTTTTAATTATATTATCATAGAAAATAGGATAAAATTAAAACCGTTATTTACCGACAAACATGTATGTAATATTTTTGAACGATGCACTGTCAAGTCACAAATCGGCCAGCGACAAACTAGCCAGCATGATGACGATCAACTATTCACATGTCATATTACGAAACAATTTGAACTGCCTGGAACTTGACAGGTTTAATAAGAGTTTGTAATAAGGCGCCAGGTCCGAGAGGCGGCATGCGTTTTCCCATGCGTGCCTTTGTATCGTGTCTTCGTCCCTCCCACAAGTGGACAATAGGGATATTTTTTGTCTCTTAATAGGATAGGTCTAATTGTGTAATGGCCTGTCGTTTCATAACGGCCGGCACCTACGCGGGCTCGCGATTACATGTGAAAGTGATTCGCGCGGCGCCGCTGACTCTGGTTATGTCGAGAACACTGTAGTAGGTTTATTTGGTATAACCGGGTTATCTTCCGTCCCCGTGGAGAGAACCCGTACAAAAAAAAAGCTTAAGGATTGATACTTAGCGCGCAGTTGTCTTTTTCAAGAAAAACAATAACTCTCGCTTCTTTCACACATGAAATACAAGGAAATTTGTAATATACCTTTAAATTATTGTCTATAGGGAATATGGTGTCAATCGTAATAGACACATAGTGTCGAGGGTCACTACGCACAAGGCGGCGGCTTGTCATCGAGAATGCTTTGAAACATGACTCATTCCTATATGTGACTACTGGACGCTCGGTATTGATGTATGTAATCTGTAAATTAGTAAATAATTAGTTTACATAAAGAAATTTTAACACGCTTTTATTAGCTTGGTATGTATATATGAATCTATGTATCTATGAATCTATGTAACGGAATCTTTGAACGTGATTTTCAACCCTTTCAAACCGACGGATTGATTTGAAATTTTGCACACTTATCGAGGACCGATGACAATACAATAATTAAAAAACATTATTTTAAATAATAGTTTAAAGAAACTAAAAATCACGCTTTATTGAAAATATTAGTAAATAATTTAATAATTTAAATGTAAAAAAGTGTGTGGTGCTTTCTAAGATATTTTGATACCCCACCCATCTACGCCTTAGAAAAATGCTACCAAAAGTATGCCAGGCTCCGCGTCCTTTTCAAGTTTAGTGGAGTGTTGCTAGACTGTGCGAAATTTCAGTAATTTAAGGGTAAAAATGCTGATCAATACTGTACTTAAAAATATTATGAAGACGTTTTACGGTGATATAGATTCCTTTTATTATTTCTTTGACATGTTTTTTAAGTGAGAAACAAACCCCTAATGGATCGGACAGGGTTTATTATACACACTGTTTAATATCAGCGATAGACACTGTCTCTCTGCTGGACACGGGGCTTTCTAAGAAGGGTTAGACTATAGTTTATCACGCTGGCATAGTATGGGTAACCAGATTTTATACATCTTCGAGAAAATTATGGCGAACTCACAGACATGCAGATTTCCACACAATGTTTTCTCTTACCGCTACATCGAGCGAAAATGAACTATTACATCTACACAATTATATAAATACGGCCTCAGTTTACATCCCGACGTTATATTTAAAACAAAATTATTGGTAGGTTTATAAGTTACTAGATTTACCCTGCGGTTTCACTCGCGTAAATGTAGGTTAGGTTAGTAACAGTACTTTTTCTAGATGTAAAATACCTTATGTCCTTTTCTGTTCCCCTTACAACGTGTTTGCGGCATTTCATGATGATCGGTCGAGTAGTTAGGGCATGAAAGCGTACCAAACAAACGCAAATTCTTTTTTTTTTAATACTACTTCTCCTGTCGTCGTAAATCGTGTGTCGCGGAGGACTTTACAACAGTGGCGTAGCGTGGGTGTCAGCAGCCCGGGGCGATATAAAATTTTGCCGCCCGTGGCGATATAAAATTTTGCCGCCCGGGGCGATATAATATTTTGCCGCCCGGGCCGATATAAAGTTTACCGCACTCTTATTTAGATATTTGAATTTAAAAGACTAATATAAAGTAATTCTAAATAACTTTTCGGCAATAACAGTTATTATGGTGTATTGAACATCTTATCCAGTCATCATTATTGTGTATTGTACCTATTTCTCTCGTTGGTCATTAAATAGTTCAAATTTTAGAAGATATTATTTATTGTGAAATTTTGCCGACCCCTACAACTCTCACTACGGTACGCCACTGCCGCTCTACCGCTCTCACTACGATACGCCACTGCTTTACAAACATTTAAATAACGGACACAAAAAACACACAGACTTGGATCAACTGTTTATTATTCAACTACTTAGATCACACATTAGATATGTGTTGTTAGATGGCATACTCTGTATCGCGCTATCTCATTCTTGCACTTGCAAAGGAGACGGATACAGAAGATTTGCTATATTTGTACTTACAGATTCAGTATAACATTCCTCAAAAAAGTTGCTTAAATGGTAAAATAGTAAAAACATATACATTTTAAAATACATTACGTTACAACCGTTTTAGGCACAAGAGGAAATAAACCACTAATAATTATACGGCCGCCATTTTATTAGCTCTTTTATAGTCGTTATAAATAATTATAGTAAATTATACTAAATATAATATCTATACTAATTTTATAAAGCTGAAGAGTTTGTTTGTTTGGTTGAACGCGCTAATCTCAGGAACTACTGGTTCGAATTGAAAATTATTCTAGTATTGGGTAGCCCATTTATCGAGGAAGGCTATAGGCTATATAAAATCACGCTACGATTTATAGCAGCGGAGCATCAATGAAAAATGTTGCAAAACGGGGAAAATTCTTTTATGTGAAGCAGACGAAGATGCGCGGGTCAGCTAGTCAATTATAAACTAGGTTGTACCTGCGACTTCATTTAATTTAGAAGTAACTGCCTCCGTGGTGTAGCGATAGTGATTGCGACTGCTGTGCATGAGATTTCAGGTTCGAATCCCGAGTCAGGCCAAAAAAAGTTATTGGGTTTAACTGTTAAGAAATCTCAATACCAGCCCGGAGTTCGGCAGTTGGTGGTGTTAGACACCACTGTGCCTCGGAAATTACGTAGGTAATGCCGTTGGTCCTGCGCCTCATCTCCGTCGTGTCGGATTACCATCCCATCGGATCACGAGAGTTAGGGAACAGAGAGTGCACTTGTGTTTGTGCACATACTTGTGCATTATAATATCTCCTGCGCAGATGGCCAGTCTCTGTTAAGATTGGCCGCTGTGTCCGAAATTCGGTCTGGAGGACATTACCTATATTTTTCTTTGCGTGTAAGGAGAAGCTTATCTACTTCTAGGCGATATATCAAGATGAAATATGTTTAATATCCAAGGTTACAAATTGTAGAAAAAACATAATAATTATAAAATAATTCTACTCCGTGTGCAGAATGCACGGCGCGTGAGAAGTTAAACTAATGTACGGTTCCGTAAAATAAAAAATGCATGGAAATTGACCTAGTAGTTCTCGAGTTACAAGCGCATAAACGGACAAACAGTTGTGTTTTATAATATCAGAAGATAAAATGGTGAATGTGATCCAAGGTCCATGACCAATAACTAGGTATTATTTGTATATCAAAAACAGCCCAATTAGTTATATAGAGTGATACTTATTTTACTTTCTGCACTGACACAGTAAGCAAATGGACATCTCCGCTGCCGTGCGCTTAGTGTAGTGGGTTGGAATCTCACATGCCCTGTGTAATTATTTGTCAAAGTACGTAATATTTTTTTTAATAGACAGGTCTGTGACTAAATTAAAACTCTAAAATTTTATAAAATCATTCCTCTAGATAAATTCTCTCCGAATCCATTTAATAATTCACGTGTGATTTAAAAGTCAAACATATAATAGGTACTAGCTTTTGCCCGCGGTTTCACTCGCAAACAATACCTTTTGTTGGATGAAAGATACCGTATGACCTTGTCTCTGCTCCTAACGTGTTTTCGAAATTTCATAATGATCTGTCGAGTAGTTAAGGTGTGAAAGCGTAACAAGCAAACAAACTCACATTGGCATTTATAATATTAGTTAGGATTATTAGGATATTAAAGAGACACCATATATATATTATCTGCAGTCATTACCGAATCATACTCATTATCATCAATTGAGCCCTTTTTCATGTATATTGTCCCATGCTTAAAAAAATGAGTCATGTGACCCAAATCACAGAAAAAATATTAAGATAATTATAGAAAAACCAGCCATATCTGATTGTAATTGTATTATGTTAAAGATTTAATAGTATCACAATTTTGGCAATTTATAGGTCAGCAGGCTTCAAAAACCCGAATAATTTCATACAATCTTATAGTTTATTACTTCTAACAATTTCTAAACATCTTAATATAGTGTTCTTTGGGGATATTAATATAGATATTTCGCATAACAACTCTGACCCAATCTCTTCTACTTACCTTAACCTCTTGGCATCGCACGGTATGTTACCAGTCCATATATATAGCAACTCATAATAAAACATGTTTAGACCATGTTGTACTAAAGACGCGTCTTATGGCCTCCTGTTACGTCTCAGAAACTTCCATTACCGATCACGACTCCCTGATTAACACTTGACCAAAAAATAAATCAGAAGTGCACTTACAAGGTCGTAAAGCGCATTAACTATGATACATTGGATAGCGACATTAGAAATATCATTCTGTCAGATATTCATTTAGAAACAGATGTTAATATTGCTACTTCACATTTGATTACATTCCTTAACAATACTCATTGATACATAAAAACCATAGATTCACAATCAGCTTCAAAAAACGTCCTCACCAAATGAGCACCCACTTGAACATTTGGGTGCTCATTTAATTTAGTACCGTTCGATGGCTCCGAGAGTAAACATGCTGCAGAGCACTGCGGCATGTTTACTCTCGGAGCGATCGAACGGTACTAAATTAACACAAACACACGCACACACAAACAAATACACGCGCACACACACACATACACGCACACACACATGCACACACACGCACACATACTACACAATCTCTCTAACAACATATTGTCACTAGTAATTACGAATTCGTTATATTTCGTGGCTGCATGTATATCTTTATTCTAATATTGAATATTCTGGTTGGGACCTGGAGATCTGTCACCCAGGGTTATACCTAGTATAGACTCCAGTCTCTCACAAAGAAATTAGCTTTACATACACTGCTATAACCAATTTATTGTACTAATATTCTTTGTGAAGAGAGAAATAAATAAATTATTATTCATTATTTAGCTAGTAATCTTAACATTAGTCCACATAGAGACAACAGATCGCACTAATCGACGGGACTTCTTGTCACGGGCTGTGTCTTGTCGAAGTGACATTTTGACCTCGATGGCGTAATGGTTAGTGTAACCGACTGCCACGCCTGAGGTCGCGGGTTCGATTCCCGCATTTCGAAACATTTGTGTGCATGAACATGGATGTTTGACTTGATCTGGGTGTTTATATGTATAATATGTATGTATTTACAAAAAAAAATGTATATATGTATGTTTATCCATTGTCTAGTACCCATAGTACAAGCTCTGCTTAGTTTGGGCTAGATGGTGTTGTGTGTATGTGGTAGAATAGAAAGAATATTTATTTATTTTAAAAAAGAGCGCTCGAGCCGTCTACTGGCGTGGCTGGGGCATCCTATGACTTCAAATGTCCGTTGAAAAGTGCGTAGCTTTATCACACTGAACATTCCGTACGAGCCAGCTACGTATGTATGATAGTGGGCTTACTGATCAAGATGGTTAACACGCTGCGTAATTTCTAATTTTCGTAACATTGTCATGGTGCGTGACATCTGGGACCTAATTTCTTTGACTTTCTTTGTTTTATTCTCTGTCAGTTCGGTGCCTCCTATATTTGCCGTATTATAGAAATATGGAACTTATGAGTAGAGCACGTTTTAAACTCTTCTGCAATCCTGCCGTTCTTATTTATTATTCCTACTTATTCGATCCCAACTGATATTATAAATGCGAATGTGAGTTTGTTACGCTTTCAGGCCTTCACTACTCGACCAATCGTCATAAAAGGACACCGGCAGAAATATGCTTAACATAACTTCATGTTACTCCAATGCCTTATTAATCAAAACTCTTTAGATATTTTTTGATGCCATGTCCTCTAATATTGTGTAGATTTACAATGGGATAGTATTTAATTAAATTAATAAAATTTCAACGTACTTTTGTTAAATGGTTTTGGTTGACTTGCATAATATACAGTGTTGCTATGTACGAAATAACAGTTAAGCAAATCGATATTCCATTCACTTCTTTTTTTTGAGTATCTGTTTCACGATATTGTTAGTTTTACATACACAGATCAATGATGATGATAACGATTAGTGATAAATAAAGTGTAGAAAGCAACGAGTATCCTCCCACTATCATATGAGCCGTTAATGATGATCATGATAAACTATATAAGTGTTTAGTTTTGATAATATAATATATGTTTATGTTCCAGTACATAACACACCTCAAATAAATCTTAATTACTTGATGATCTTAAGATCTTTGAGACTTTTAAATACATGTGTATTTCATTTTTATTTGACAGTAAATATCTCGTCCCATTGAGCAGCTAGATGAATATTTTCGTTTTTAAATTTTAATAATATATTTATCAAAAAGCAAAAATCATCTCAGTAACATCAGGCCCAGCGATATATGAAAACTTGCCGGTCTCCTTTGCATACATATTGTTAGGGGTGCAGAAAAGAAAAAGTACTGTTCGCCAGGGATGGAAAATTTACATAACCTACGTGGCCGAAACCGCAAGCAAAATCTAGTCATTTATACATGTAGGTACTGAAACTGGTTGATGTCTGTACAAAGGAGATATTTATAATATAAGTGAGGTTTTAAAACACCTACAGAAGCCAAAACAATTATTTTAGAAATGTTGTCTGTGGCACAGCGGTAGTGAATGCGACTGCTGTGCATGAGGTCTCGGGTTTGAATCCCGGGTCGGGCCAATAAAAAGTTATTGAGTTTTTCTGTTAAGAAATCTCAATACGAGAGTAGAAAGTTGGCGGTGTTAGACGCCCCCGGCCTCGGAAAGCACGTAAAGCCGTTGGTCCTGCGCCTGATCTCTCTCTGGTCGTGTCGGATTATTCGTCCCATCGGATCATGAGAGTTAGGGAACAGAGAGTGCACTTGTGTTTGCGCACACACTTGTGCACTATAAATATCTCCTGTGCCGATGGCCAGTCTCCGGTCTCGGTCAGGAGGACATTACTATATGTTTGTACTTTGTATGCACTTCATATAAAAACTACAGCGATATTACCTGCGGTTTTTTACACGCTTTTATTAGCTTGGTTCGTATCTATGTAACGGAATCTTTGAACGTGATTTTCACCCCTTTCAAACCGACGGATTGATTTGAAACTATGCACATTTATAGATGACCGACGACAACACAATAATATAGAAAAAAATTATAAGAAAAGTAAATAATAGTTAAAGTAACTAAAAAACATGCTTTAAAAGTAGAAAATAATTTAAATATTTTAATGTAAAAAAGCGTGGGGTAGAGTTTATCAAAATATCTTAGAAAGCACCCTAATTTTTAAAGCGTGTTTTTTAGTTTTTTTACTATTATTTACAGTTGTATTGCTAGAGGTCTAACTTAAAATTTGTTGCATATTTCATCTTGGCAGGTACCTCGCCTAGAATTCGTAGCAACAATAAACAGTTGGAGGGTCTCGAAGCTACTAACCAACATAAAACTTATATATAGTTGCTACTTAACGAAGAATGAACGCTAATTACCTAAATTAAATACAATGCACAAAATAATAAGAACTTTGTCCCAGGTTTGAGTTAATTTGACATCTTACATTGGTTAAATTTAATGATGATCTTATTTAAGATTTTGTTATCAGTGTTTGTAAGGATTATTCTAGTACCTGTTAAATTAAAACAATACATATATATAAACTGACTCATTTTATTGCCGTTTTCTATAGCGAACTAAGGATTTTAGAAAAGTTTTCAGGTGGCCAAATTTGGAGATAAAATATCTTCAATATAGATTTCTGATCTTATATACCAGAAATGTGATCCGAAGTGCATTTTCGTTCATATTTGATGTTTTATAATATAATAATAATATTCTATCACATACACACAACACCATCTAGCCCAAACTAAGCAGAGCTTGTACTATGGGTACTAGACAACGGATAAACATACATAATTATATACTTACTTATTTTTTTTGTAAATACATACATACCATGCATAAAAACACCCAGACCAAGACAAACATTCATGTTCATGCACAAAAATGTTTGATTTGTGCGAGAATCGAACCCGCGACCTCAGGCGTGGAAGTCGGTTACACTGTTCACTACGCCATCGAGGCATTAGTAATTACGGCATATAACAACACGCTACAACCCACGGGAGCGTGTCGCAGTAATCATAATCGTAGGTGAAACCGAGCAGGGTAGCTGCTCATATATACATATATTAAGACTCGTGATAAGTGATCAGATTAAGACTATAACAATTATTATTGTACACTACACATCAAGTTAAACAACAACTTTATACGCATAACTACGCTAGATACAAAATAGAGAATTGTCGGAAAGGGAACGTGCATAGTGGTATTGATGTAATGGTAAAGATAGAGCGTCAATGAGAGTTCAGCGTGAATGAGACAAAATAACAAAAATATAACGCACTCTCTCGCACGATTCGCAGCGTTCAACTTCAAGTCCAAACAGTCTAGGTTGATGAATCGCTGTGTGTACTTATAGAATATTAATAAATATAGTTTATCACTATTGTATTATGCACAGTCTTTTGATAAAAACACCGAAAATAACTACATATAGTCTTTGTGTTGTAAATGTTTAAATTTTGAACAAGTTCACACGATTTGGTTTGAATGATGCATAATATAATTAATTATTTTAGTCAAAGTCTTAACAGTGTAGTGGTTAAGTTGACACGACGAGTATGTGAGAATTACAAAAATGGAAATTATTTTGTTGCGACAGGTAAGACATATATTTTAATAATAATATTCTATCACATGCACACAACACCTTCTAGCCCAAATTAAGCAGAGCTTGTACTATGGGTTCTAGACAATGGATAAACATACATATATATATACCTTTTTTTGTAAATACATAAACATTATACATAGAAACACCCAGACCAAGACAAACATCCATGTTCATGCACACAAATGTTTGACTTGCGCGGGAATCGAACCTCGACCTCAGGCATGGCAGTCGGTTACACTAACTACTACGTCATTGAGGCCGCTTATGCTTTTAATAAAAAGAAAGGTGGCTGTCTCACAAAGTTTTATTATTGAGCCAAATAGTTACTTTACACAAAATCTTTAATATTTAAAATCTTTTCAATAATAACTAATTCTAAAATTGCAGTAAAAGGATGCACGATACAAACTGTGACGTAGTAGTAATTTGATTGCAGCTCTCCGAGAGAGATAGCGAGATATCCCAACAAAACCCCCTTGTACTTATATCCTAATTTAAATGTTAATAGCTTCCTTATTTTGCTAGCAATTTTGATAAAGATTGCTCAAAAAGATTTCATTTGATTGCTAGATGCCCTTGCGTGCAAAATAATGTACAAAATCGAACATAGGCAAATACCCTACACGGAGTTTACTAGGAGCCATGGCAGTTTCACTACCAACCTTCTGAATCCACCACCAGATTAATTCGATTGTTCCAAAATTATAATATTGTCATCCCAATTACAAAAAATTGCAAATTTCATATGAATTAAATCCTTCCTAATATTATAAATTCGTAAGTAACTCTGTCTGTCCTACCTTTTCACGGCTAAACTACTCAGCCGATTGAGATGAAATTTGGTACAGATATATTTGAAAACCTGGAAAAGGACGTATGCTACTTTTTATTAATGTAGATATCACGCGGGTGGAGCCGCGCGCAAAAGCTAGTTAAAAATAGTTTAAAGTCGACTCCAACATTTGTTAGCAAACCAAAAAAATCTATTGGATTTTAATTGTATGGTTTCGTTATTTTTGGCAATAGTAACCTCCACATTAGGCTTAAATCCTGTGTCGCGGGGTTCACTACAAGCATTATAGTCATGAGCACAAAGAAACTTAGACTCTGAATAGCCATTTGTGAAACAAACTTTTGCTCCCTATGTTAGCAGTGGCAGCGTACGGTGGCGAAGTGACCACTAGAATCTATGAGCACATTGATCCTGTCCATCACATAAATCAATTCCGCATATTTATTACTAGCTGACCCGAGCAACTTTGTCTGCTTCACATAAGAGATTTTTACCGATTTGCAACATTTTTCATTTACGCTCAGCTCCTATTGGTCGTAACGTGATGTTATATACCCTATAGTCTTCCTCGATAAATGGGCTATCCAACACTGAAAGAATTTTTCAATTCGAACCAGTAGTTCCTGAGATTAGCGCGTTCAACTAAACAAACAAACAATCAAACAAACTCTTCAGCTTTATAATATTAGTATAGATTATACCAGCCGTGGTCAATCCAATCAAATCCAATTTAGTTAACAACAGTACAGTTGTGAAGATACCCCAGTAGAAGTCTCAGACTATAAAACGCTCTAAGATTCTCTGCAAAGCGAACCCTAGTCCTCAAGTATGCAGATACGTAGGTCCGCTTTGCAGAGAATGCTTGGGACGGCCCAAACCCCCTTATTTAAAGTACAAGACGAAACACAACAATTAAATTTATATTTATAATTCTAACTTAATATTATAAATGTGTATGTAAATTTGTTTGTTACGCTTTCATAGCTAAACTACTCGACCGATCATTATCAAATTTTGCATGCACGTTGTCATGGGTACGGAAAGGGCCTAGCCATAGCTTCAATAACTTAGTAAACTCACCAACCTATGTGTTTTGACGTTCTTGTGTTACTTTGTGATCTAGAAAAGGATATAGGGTACCTTTCATTTGGACAAAGCTATTCCCGAGCGAGTGAAGACAGGAGTAAAATTCAATAATAAATTCAAACAAACCATAGTAAGGTCATATTAAGATTATGATGTGCAAATTAAATGTTATATTTAAAACTTGAAGTGGTAGTCATCTTGTATTTTATTATTTTTATTGTGTAGTGTAACGCTGAAGCATAAAAATAATAATAAAGTGATAAGATCTTTTTGTCCAATTATTTTTTTGATAATTTATGTTGAATTCTGTGTCGCAGACGACTTTACAAATATTCAAACAACGGTCATAAAGAACAAGAAGACTCAGAACAAGTATTTCGGGCTTACACAAATTTATGTCCCGTGTGGGAATCAAACCCACAACACTTGACGAAGTAGCAGCGACGAAGCTTCCAATTTAGTCATTACACCATCCATGCCGTCACTTATCCCGCAACAGAGCAGTTTATATAGTTATTTTATACTTTGGATATAGATGAAAAATAATCTCACATCCAAATTTATAATACCTACCCATCACCATGAAATTTTGAGGACACAACACACATATCAACTCGTAAACGAATCGGCACTGTATCAACTCGAACCGTGCAGTATTCTTTGTATGAAACTCCCTACTGCAACGCACACTAATGGGAAACGTAATGTAACCGCCTCGCGGTGGGCGAGCCGTAAGCGCGGCGTCGCCTAGCCATAGCCGAGGCGACGTACTACGACGTACACACGGCTACACATCAAGTTAGATACACTATATACGCATAACAACGCTACATACAAGATAGAGAATTGTCGAAAAGGGACAGACCCTTCCTCTCTACAGATTACTTAGTTTATGATATAACGTTCCCAGTTTCCCACCTTTTCGGTATACACTGGGAGCCGCTGTACCTTCCAGTGCCTGAGAGCACCTTCAGGGACCAGTTATAGACAGGTCTTGTCCCCAAATCCTAAGACCCAGTTCTCGTAAGCGAGCTACCTCGTACCCAAGTGGCACTACCTATTGTCCAGATAGGTACCGGAGCATAGCATAGATTATATAATAAAGCCGCTCACCACTCGCGAACTCAGAGAGTTGCTAACAATATCCTCGCTGCGGCCGACGGAGAAGCCGCCTCCCATATTTCCAGTATGGTGCCGGAGCTGTAAGGCACGCTCACTTCCCTACGTACATCCATACGTCTACCCTTTCTGGCCAACAAGCCGGGTATTGCCCGAGTCACTCCAGCTATGACTCTTACTTGCTGAGCAGGCAAGCTCCCGAGATGCGTTGCGGCAGTGAAACCACAATGCCACTTCGCTAAAGGCAACTCCGTGCCTCATGCGACCGACTGGTTCGCACTGGCCGCGCCTGAGTCCGACGCTCGAACGCAACGTGCTTGCCGAGCAAACGAACATGTCGTCCTCAGTGGCCAACCACATACCCCTGCGAGTCCAACACCAATGTCAGGCACCGCGCACTCTAGTCAGCGGTCGATAGAACACGCCTTTCGAGGCGCAGTGGGCTTCCTGACCCCGCAGTACCCTGGTCCAAAGGGGGAGACCCGTAGTTCTCCCCCCGAAACCCTATCTACTCGAGTCCTGAAGATAGGGATGTCAAAAAGAGACAGTGCATAGTGGTGTCGATATAATGGTAAGGATAGAGCACGATTCGCTGCGTTTAACTTCTAATAGTTATCACGCGGACCGCTAGCGCCATGACGGCTGCGCGCGAGTTGGAGTGGTGTAGCCGATATATAAGCCGATCGCGTCCTGGTTCCGCCCCGTACTTCTATATGCCACCTGTCTGGCATAACAGTCGAACCGCCCGTGTAAAAACGGCGTCATTCCGCAGTGCCACCGGTGCCAGCTGTACGGCCACTCGGTACGGCTACCGCCGAGTGCAAACACCCTAAATACAGGGCGCTTTGCGAAGAGTCACCCGCATGCGTTCTATGCGGTCAGCTGAGCCACCCAGCTACCTACCGCGGCTACCCCAATGCACCGCGCGCCCCCAAACCAAGCGCCTCGTCTCAATCGGCTCGCTCACTCCCAGCGGCGCCCCGCCCAGCCGCTACCCTTAGACCCCAGCGACCCTCACACATTTTTTTTTTTTGATACCCAGGAAAAAATGCTTGATGCACTACCCGCCGGCTAGGGGACGGCACCGGCGGGGCGTGTGGGACTCACCAGTTAACGTGCTCTCCGAGGCACGGAGCAGGCGATAATTGTCAATCAATACGCACATAATTTAGAAAAGTCATATAACTTCCGAAAGTCAAAGTCAGAGGTGCGCGACGTAGGTACGAACCCGAGACCCTCTGCATTGCAGTCTGCTTGTCTCCCCACTGAGCTATCGCTGCTTCAGATTAGGTTCTAGCAATAGTACTTTTGCCTGAATGTAAGGTATCATACCATTGTAATTTATAATGTAACTTTGTTCCTCTAACAACGCGTATACGAAATTTCATGATGATCGGTCGAGTAGTTAATGCCTAAAAGCGCAACAAACTCACGTTCGTATTTATAATCTTAGGTAAGCTTAGGCTTTAATTCCCGTTTTTTTGGTGATTTCCAGATTTGGACGATATCGGCGGTGCTGATCAACATGTTTGGTCTGGGGTTAATATTAAGTTACCCTACCTGCCTACTACCAGCTCTCAATGATCCTGACTCACCGATCAAAGCTGATCTACATACTTCATCTTGGCTAGGTTAATAAATTGTAATATAGTCATCAGCAGGGTTGTGAGGATTCCTACTTGGTAATGAAATAAGTAGTTCCCATTCTTACTTATTCGCGTTTCCACAGAATGTAATAACACAATACATTTTATTTAAGTAATGAGGGCTTGAAGACATTCATTTACTTTAAAGTTACATATTGAACGAGGAGGGCTGTAAACAAGAGGGAACATGACACAACAGCCGTCACTACGGGGAAATTGAAAAACTAAACTGATCATAGTATCTATATATTAATAAGCAAAAACTTTGTACAGTTAAAGTTTATATGGAGGTTTGGAGGAAGAGGAGGAGGAAGTTTATAGGGGCGAATCCTAATATTTATAATAAATATTAGAAATACATTAAATAAATGAAAAAACACTAGACGCACACAACCATGCATTTGACACACGCAGTCGAATCGCGTTCGTAGTATTTCGGCATTGTTCGGCTGATGTAGTACTATTCTTCGTAACTATGGTTACATATATCAATCTAAAATTATAGGAGGTAGAGCATAGAGGTAACTGTTTAATCGCAGTCTCGCAGGAGCAGCCCGTCTGGGGAAGTACCTCCACCCTACAGAAGACCGCAGCCAAATTAACCGTGTGTTTTGTTTCTGCGGTGAGTAGGGGTGCCAGTTCTCCCTGAGGAGGCGCTGCACTATCAGTGAGAGGACCAGTGATTATGTGAGCGCCATTGCCTTGTACGGGCGCGAAGTGTCGACGCGGCGGTCAGGGAGACCCGGTGAAACGGCTGTCCGCTGGCCACCCGCAGACTGAACGGGTTCCCGAACCCAGGGATTACTTAATCTCCGCCCTGGGAGGCTGAACCGCCAGCTCGTGTAAAGTTCCCTATGCAGTAGTTGTTGCCGGAGGAGACCGGAGTGGACTCGACTACTGTACTGGGGGCCCTTCCGGCTGCCGCGTCGGCAAATCGCTCTACCTGTGCCAGTCTCTGGTGAGATGTTAACACGTCTTTGTCCTTTGCGCTGATAGTACAGTATCTCTTGATATCCTTTATACCCTTACCCTTTTTTTAAATATGGCGATAAAGAAAAGAAGAAATGTTTATTCAGCGGCATCCTCATCCACATTACAGTTGGACTTCTGCAACATAAGAGGACTTCACTCGAACATCAACGCTGTCCATCAACATATGGAGACAGCGAAGCCAACCTTGTTCTTCCTTACGGAGACGCAAATATCATGCCCGACCGACACATCGTATCTCCTATAGCCTGGCTACAAGTTAGAGCACAATTTTGTACGTCGTGCAGGGGTCTGTGTGTACGTCTGTGATGATATTTGCTGTCGCCGTCTTAATGGCCTTGAAGACAGGGACCTGTCTACTTTGTGGGTACGCGTAGATTACAGAGGCCACACCTGTATCTATGCGTGTCTTTACAGGTCTCATAGCGGTGACGCAGACACGACTCGTCTCTTTGAGCATCTGCAATCGTCGACTGACAAAGTTCTTGAGCAGTACCCTTCTGCAGAATTAGTGATCTTAGGAGACTTTAACGCCCACAACGTAGAGTGGCTTGGTTCTCGGTCCACTGACTTTGCGGGAAGGTCTGCTCATGAGTTTGCTCTGGCCTATGGGTTTTCTCAACTGGTACATGGTCCTACCAGAATACCAGACGTAGAGACCCATACCAGCTCCTTTTTGGAGCTTCTGCTGACTACACGCTTGGATGGATACTCCATCCAGGTGGATGCACCTCTTGGTTCTTCTGACCACTACCTTGTTCGAGCGCGAGTGCCACTTGCGCAAGCAGATTCACTCCGGCCCACCACATGGCGTCGAGTGTGGCACTATAAGTCAGCAGACTTGGATGGGCTGCGAGAGTTCTACGCAGCGTACCCGTGGAGGCAGCTATGCTTCACTTCAGGTGATCCCGAAACCTGCTCTAGCGCCGTTGCGGAAGCGATACTTGCGGGAATGGAATGCTACATCCCAAACCCGCGGATCGCCGCAGGAATTAAAAAACGACCGTGGTTCAATCACTCCTGCAGAGATGCTAGAACCTTAAAGCAATCTGCCTATGAAGCTTGGACCACGGCCTGTACTAACAAGGAATCTAACATCCCCGAAGTGAAACGCAAACTAAATGCTGCCTCGAGGCTCAATAAGAGGGTGGTTGCCAGAGCTAAGTTTGAGTTCGTCAGCAGAATTGGCGAGCGACTTGCCAGCTTCCCTTCTGGGAGTCGCGTTTTCTGGTCCCTCGCCAAGGCTGCCGAAGGTAATTTTTGTCA
This sequence comes from Catocala nupta, assembly GCA_963675205.1. Taxonomy (NCBI): domain Eukaryota; kingdom Metazoa; phylum Arthropoda; class Insecta; order Lepidoptera; family Erebidae; genus Catocala; species Catocala nupta. The sequence goes on from OY776104.1 coordinate 17,672,458, forward strand.
GTCGTCCTTGCCACCACTCAGAAAGCCCGATGGTAATCTGGCCCATAGTGCCAAAGAGAAGGCCGATTTGCTGGGTTTCTGCTGCATGTCAATGAATGATATGTTGTCAATTGATGGCAGTCATTGCTTTGCGGATGACAGTACTGGGGATACTTATTACACGGGCCGCGCTAATATCCCTCGGTCCACAGTGGAGGAAAGCCGCGAACGGCTTGTGTCTGAAATCGGAAATACTCTGGATAGAGTATCTGAATGGAGAAGACTAAATTTAGTCGTGTTTAACCCAGCTAAGACACAAGCCTGCGCGTTCACCGCTAAGAAAACCCCATTTACTGTGTCTCCACAACTCCAGAACACGCCCCTCACCATCTCCAAGAGTATTGGAATCCTTGGCCTCGACATATCAAGTGATGTACAGTTCCGCAGTCATTTAGAGAGCAAGGTCAAGCTGGCTTCCAAAAAGCTTGGTGTGCTCAATAGAGCTAAGCGGTACTTCACTGCGGGGCAAAGACTGCTTCTATATAAGTCGCAAGTCCGGCCTCACATGGAGTACTGCAGTCATCTCTGGGCAGGAGCACCAAAATACCAGCTTGATCCTTTTGACGCGGTACAGAGACGAGCATTGAGAATTGTCGATGAGCCCAAACTCACAGACGGTATTGAGCCAGTAAGTCTCAGACGGGACTTTGCCTCCCTTTGCGTGTTCTACCGCTTATATAATGAATTGTGTTCTGACGAGTTGTTTGAGATGATGCCCTCAGCTTCTTTTTATCATCGTACCGCTCGCCATCGGCAGGGATGTCATTCTCACACCTTACCCTAATTGGTGCCGCACTAAACGGTTTCAAAGGAATTTTCTCCCGCGGACGCTCAGGTTGTGGAATGAACTCCCTGCCCAGATTTTCCCACAAGACTACAGTATGGGGTTCTTCAAAAAGGGCGTTTAAAGGTTTTTACAAGGTCGGCAACGCGCAAGTGATGCCTCTGGTATTGCAGGCGTCGATAGGCTACGGTAACCATTTACCATCAAGTGGGCCGTAAGCTTATTTGCCACTTTAGGAGTACAAAAAAAAAACTAATAATTTGTTTGACAAGATTGGTAAATTAACCTGTATAGATCGAAATCTAAATGAAATGTGATTCTAGACAACAATCAAACCCTGGTAACTAGCAAACTCAAAATTTAAATCAATTATTGTCGGATTTCGATCACTAGGCTACCGCTAATATTTACAAATACGGTAACAATAATGTTTTTAAAATATAAACATCGACAAAATTCGTATAAATTTGTTAAAATTTATTTTATTGCAATGCATATTTACGGATATATTTTATTTCGTTTCAGGATCAATACCGAGCATTGCCGGTATCCCAGGATTTCCTGTAGCTTCAGTTCTCATGTCTTTATGCGGCAGAAGGGTAACTCACGGGCTGGTTATCTTGCCAGCAATTGCCGGCTGGCTACTAATATACTTTGCCACGGATATACCTATGCTGATGATTGGAAGGTTCCTTGGCGGCTTAACGGCTATTCCGGCAGTGTCTCTGGGAGCAATCATGATTGGAGAATACACGTGTCCAGACTATAGAGGAGTCTTTTTAAATCTCAAGAATGTTTCAGTCTGTTTCGGCGTCATGTTCATGCATATCATCAGCCGTTATTTGCACTGGAGAACCGTTGCCCTAATATCCTTAACGCCACTTTTAATTGCTCAGTTAATCACCTGTACTTGATTGGAAAGTCCGTCATGGTTAGCTTCAAAGCGTCAATACGAAAGAAGCCAGGAGGCGTTTTACTGGCTAAGAGGTAACAGTGTAGCATCCCAAAAAGAAATAGAAGAAATAATACAAGTCCAGGAAGCTCATCGGTCAAAAACAGAAGGAAAATCAAATTTCTGTGGCAACATAATAAAGATTTTCCAGAAATTTACACGAAAAGACTTTTTAAAACCTTCTTTGATCATCGTGTTGGCAACAACAATTTTAGAGATGAGTGGCAAACACATATTCCCGGTCTACGCTCGGCAAATAATGAGTGATCTAACAGGAGAATCATTTCAGTCCTTCTACTATACTCTGGCTATTGATGTCATCATTACTGCCAGCGCTGTTCTAGCTTCATTCTTAGTTAAGATTATGAATCGTCGTACTCTATTATTTTCTTCTGGTTTTGCAGCCTTGGTTGTTCTTACTATATTTTGCGTATACCTCTCGTTAGTTTCAAAAGAAATTATAACTGTTAACCAACCGTGGATAGCTATAGGCTTACTTATGTCGTTTTTCATTTTAGTCAATTTCGGTTGTACTCCTATACCATTAGTATTGATTGGAGAAATATACCCTCTACCGCACAGAGAGGTTGGTTCAGCTCTTTGTGGTATCTGGGTTTCGATATGTTTGCTGGCGGCTCTTAAGTCAGCACCCTATTTACTGATCAGTATTAAAGTGTACGGATTCTTCGCAGTGAATGGCTGCATTTTGGGAGTTTGTCTTGTGATATTATATTTCATATTGCCAGAAACTAAAGACAAGACGTTACAAGAGATCGATAACTATTTCAATTATGGAACATTTACGAGAAGTGATAATGGTGATGGGTATATTAAAACAGAAGCTATTGAAACGATAACAATGTAATGCTAATTAGAAACAAAATTGTCGAGGCCAGAGCTTTTTTAAATAAAATCTTTTATTGAGTTTATTATAGTCTATTGTTATATGTGTGACCACGTGGTATGAAAGGAAGAGTTAATATATTTAAACAAATATCCTAAGACCCGATTTGTCAATCGTCATGTAATTTTTATCTGAGGAATAATTAATATAAATAACAGCTTGACATATTTTCTATTCAAAAGCTGTCAAAACGTCAAACATGGCACGATTGGAAATTCGGCTCTAAGCAGTAAAAGCCCGTAACTTAGTCTTTTACGATGAAATTAATGTCGCTAGGTCGCTAGCATACATATTTGCACGGAATGGAGTGCCTAATACATATTTTTGTATAAACATTTCGGACATACACCATGTAATTTGATCAGAATAATCATGCACAAAATATTTATATTACTTTTAATCGGATCATCATCATCCCAGCCTATAGATGTCCATTGTTGGATAAATGCCTTCCCCAAGGTTTTTTACACAGACCGGTCATAGGCCACCCAAATCAGATGATATTGTTAAATTTAGCATTGTCCAGTAAACCTGCACCTGTGAAAACTCACAAGTTATTACGTCTAGAGAACCAAATACTGCAGGATCATATAATTGTATTAATCATAATTATATATGTTTAAGAAAGTCTTGTAAGAACTGAAGCTTGTCAATTCTGGAAATGAATAATGTGTGAGTTATTAATAGAAAATCAATATTCTAAGGCTTAGAGTTAAGTAAAAACTCAAAAGAAAGTAGACGATAACTGATGATGATGTAGACTGACGCATTGTCGAAAATTAATGCCAATTGATATTTCTAGTGATAAAGTACACAAAAACCGTAGTATCTGGAGCGTATTAACATTGGAACTGAAATAATACATGAAAACTACTTACTACCAAAGTCATAATCAAGTTTTTTTTTACCATGGCTATAATAGCTGGGTACGCATACCTAATGGTTACTGGTGAGGCGATAATCAAGTTTGAGTTATATTTATTGGAGAATAGTGTGGCCTCAATGGTAATGAATCGATCAATAATGCAAGGAATGTCGATTTGAAACTTAACTAATTTGACGACATTCAACCGTCCAACTAAAATTACATTTGCAAAATACTTATAAGAAATTAAATACAGGTATACGCTATTGTTTCAACAAATTACCATGTCATTAAAAATTATATTATTAATGCAAATTCTTCAAAGTTTTCGCAATGTTTTACACATTTATATAACGTCGTGTAAATTTGTATCGCTAAATGTTTTAAAAGGACAACAACTATCATTACAATATACTGAGAAAAGCGGTAAATAGTAATATAGACTTCAAAAATATGGATATAACGGAGGTAGAGAGCCAGACTCCCGTGGGGATTCCAGTGATCCCGTGGGGACTCCAGTGATCCCGTAGGGATCGAGCACACCACCCTCGGCGCAGTAGCAATAGCAAGGCGATCACTAAAACCACAATACCACTCATGCAGTCAAAGTTAGTAACAAGCGAAGAATGAAATTCGTATTAATAAAGATTAAATGTATGTATGTATAATATATTGCACTGGTATCACAGCAGATTTTTCTGATTGACAAAACTATATCTTAGTTTTTTGGGCACCAGGTTCGAAATTACTATACTTTGTTACAAAAAAATAGGCCTATAACATAACATGGTTTCTGATTTTTTTTAACGTATGGGAATACGTTGACTTTTTCGCCGCCGCGAGCACGGGCGTTGGAGTTATGTCGGACTCACCCAGGAAATGATGGCAACATTCCGGTCATGACGCCTAAACCCACCACATGCGGATCGCAACCTCCTAGAGGTTTCGGACCGCCATGTTAAGCCGACAAGCCCCTACACGAAACTACCCTACCCAAATAAACACAAATTTATGCCCTAGTGTCCGCTTACGGGGGGACGAAGACAACACGACACAGAGACGCGCGTGGGAACACGCACGCTGCCTCTCGGACCTAGAGCTGGTCGGGCAGTGGGCAAGTCCACGAAGCCCACCACCCCCAGGTACAACCTAATCGTAGATAGAGGATGTCTCGCACCCTCCGACGGTTCTACGATTGGGGAGAAGGTTCAAGAATTCCCACTCCCGCTCCGCCGCCTCCTTGATGGAAATGACTTCCTCACAGAAGTAGGCGACGAAGTCTGACGACCTCTCGCTCCAAACCATAGACTGAATCACGGCTGGGAGCGATTGGGCAACCATGCCGAATGCCGCAACCAACTCACGGCACTGCGACGCCTAGGAGGAGCAATCCGCCAACTATGCGGCGCCGTTTCCACAACAACATCGTGGCAGTCGCCGCAGTTATGAGCGATGGGCGTCTCCTGCTGGCCTATGTCACACAGAAACTGGCCAAAACTTTGACTGCGTGGATGACATGGTGGTTCAAGTGGTCTTCTCACCGCTACCACTGCTCCGAGTGTTGTGGGTTCCCACACGGGACAAAAATATGTGTGATTCATAAATGGTTGCGCCGAGTTTAGATATTCTTTGTGTCCGTTATTGGAGTGTTTGTAAAGTACCCCGCGATACAGTATTTATTCCTAAAGCGGAAATTGTCTTTTAAATAGGAAAAAATAGAAAAGAAAACAAGCGAGGCTAGTAATTACCAGTTTCAACCAGAAGGTGAGAGCGCAATGCCGCCTCTCTAGCAACTTTTCAAGAATGGGACTTGCCGCCACCACCGTGTCGTACCCGGAAGACATGGTTAACCTCGTGGCAATTATTTCATTTTATTGCCAGTGTAATTACTATTACAATTATACAATTATTCTGTATCGAAGAATATTTACTATTTAATAAAGTATTAATTAATTAAATGAATTCAGGCTCATTACTATTCAATAGAAATCAATATAATAGGGGTTAAAGTATGTAGATGCAGTTGTATAGTAATAGATATTTTGAATTGACATAAATCTTTCATGGTGTGAGAGTTTCGAGTGAAACTTTTTTCACATAATACCTAGAGATTCTTCTTTTAAAAAATGTGACATTCGATTTTCGACTTTCAATTGTCTTTTTTGTTCAGCTTAGATGGGAACGATGTATACTTCGAAAACCCGAGTCATTTTTGAATACGAGTTCCGACGCGGAACTAACGCGGCAGAAACGACTCGCAATATCAACGCTGCGTTTGGAGAGGAGACTGCTAATGAACGCACCATGCGTTTTTGGTTTAAACGCTTTCGTAATGGAAACTTCGACTTAAAATACGAACCACGTGAAAGACCGCCCACACAGGTGAATTACGTTGAGTTGAAAGAGATGGTAAAAGCCGATCCGAGTCAAACTACCCAGGAATTAGCGAATTATTACTTAAATCAATAAGATAAAAAATATGGAAAATGGGTGCCTCATGATTTGACTGATCTGCAGAAAGAAATGCGTGTTGAAACTTGTGTTGCCTTGTTGAATCGGTACAGAAATGAAGGAATATTGGATCGAATTATGACGAAAAGTGGATTCATTACGATAACCGTAAGCAAAAAATATAATGGCTGAACCCAGGTTAAACGCTACAACAGTTACCAATAAAAAGGTAATAGTAACTGTTTGGTGATCTCTTCATGGTGTTATTCACTATAGCTTTCTCAGGTCTGGTCAAGCAATAACAGCAGATGTTTACTGTGCCGAACTTCGAACAATGACGGCGAAACTGGCAGTGAAACAGCCCCGACTCGAGAATTGATCTTCACCATTATTGCTCCATGATAACGCAAGATCTCACACTGCACGGGAAACCGTTGTAACTCTACAGGAGTTGCAGTTAAAAACCATACGTCATTCTCCGTACTGGCCAGACCTTCCTCCAACGGACTACCATTTTTTTCATGATATGGACAATTTTCTTCGTGATAAAAAATTTTCTTCCCCGGAGGCAGTACAAAATGCTTTTACACAGTTTATCGAATCTAGATCCCCGGAATTCTATCGTAAAGGCATAAATGGTTCCGTTTAAATGGCAGCAATGTATATATAATGAGGGTAAATATTTCGATTAAATAAATATGGTACATACATCTTAGAAAAAAACGAGTTTCAATTTTTTTAGTACAAATCGGCGATGTCATACTTTAACTCCTAATGTATCGATACGACAGGCCTATGAAATACAACCTAAATTGTGCCAGCTTTCAAAATTTTAATTCGACACAACCGGAGAGAGAGTTCAGGCGCAGGACCAACGGCGCGGCGTTACGTACTTTCTTAGGCACGGAGGATTTGACATCGCCAACTTACACTAAGCTGCTATTTAGAATTTCCAGAAAATCCATTATCTTTTAGTTGGTCGACCCTGGGATTCGAATCAGCAGTCATATGCACTATTCCTGCGCCACTGAGGCAGTAATATGGTATGAAAAAATCAGATGTGTTAAAATGTTGTAGTTTAGTAATATTATTTGTGAATGCGTTTTGCTCTGTTGAATAAAAACTGAACGTTTTACAAAGTAGGTATACAATAGAGTTTGTTTGTTTCGCTTGCAAGCCTTAACTACTCGACCAATCATCCTGAAAGGAGGTATGCAAATTACGGCCCTAGTGGACAAGAATATAAAAATTATTGTAAAAATGTCTATTAATATTTTATTTATCGCCATCATTTTCTTTTAACCGAACCAAGCGGTGAAAAAGATTTCATTTTTAAACATTTTCTTGTTTTGGAAAACCATTGTGGCTTGGTACGACATTGCCAGTGCTGAAAATAGATTCTTTTTATAAAAAGTTAAATAACGATACATTACTATTTATATTAAATTAAGTTTTTACTAACACAAGTAATATGTAGATTAAACAAGGATATAATAAGAATATCAATTTATTAATGGTTCGATTTATTTTACAAATCAATTGATTGACCAATTTAATGTAATGGCATTATTTAATCTGTAGTAGAGGCAACACTTTATTATGCATTCGATCTTAATTATTGTCATTTATCATTCGTAATGTGACAATGTTATGAGAGAGCGATCAAGTACAAATGCCTGGATTTTAAGAGGCAATATACAATACGGCCATGTAAGCCGTAAAATATACTTTTTGACATTTTAATTATTGCTCACTAAGCGGTATATATGCTATTAAACAGCATAACTGTAACTGCATAGTACGTAGAAGGCCAGTACATGTAAAGTCCATCATGTAGTATTTAAGTTGGGCAAGGTATCAAAATAATGTAGCACCGCACCTCGATAATATGATTTTTAGGCATAATGAAGGTAATGTAATTGTTTACTTTCGCTTTTATTTATTGGACCCATAAAAATTTAAAAACAATACTTAATTGATAAAAGCTCGTGTTGTAGAGCAAGCACTGGTACCTGAGTTCAGAAAAGTAACTTGTTTTACCCTGGTGAGCACTGTAAACCAGCTATATAATCTTATTCTAGGTTTTTAGACAGAAAAAGTACAACTACTACAATCATTTTGAAAAAATCGCTTTGTGCAGAAGTATCACCGTAGCAATTCTATTCATTTTGGATGCCTTATATATCTGAAACCCAACTAGATAGCGTGATGAAAATTACACAAAGCGATGATATACTAATAGTTCTTCGTAAAACATAGAGATTTATTTTTGTCTATGCGTGGCCGAAGTTGTATGGTTTTGTTGCACATCTTCTTTCGTAGATAAGTTGTCAGGGATACAGAAAATAACCTACGGTAGCCTTTATCGAAAAAAGTACTATTCTCGAAGGGTAGAAATTCATTGACGGAATCGGCATGAACGCAAGTAAAGCCGAGGGCAAAAACAAGTGTAAATATAATTTTATATACTTATTTATGTAGAAAGCTTACAGACTAATTAATATACATATATAAGACAAAATGTGCAGTAACAATTGCTATTTATAAGCTTCCACAAATATGACATCTGCTGTAAGTACCATAATAAAGACTATATCCTAGTTATGGACAGAAAAAATTTTTTTTTATTTATGTTCTATATACATTGTTAATCGTTATTATTTGTGCTTCTATTACTACCAAATAACTCTCTGCTCAGTATGCGTCGTAGTGTCCTAGTTTGAGTATGAAACATATCAATATCTAAATGTTGGGCGATACTATTAAAACTAGCTGCGCTTCGGGAAAAGATAGTGTTTCGTCTGTAATTGACAGTTGTATATCGTATATCCAGTAACGGACGCTGTCTTAATCCAGCATGAGGAATTCTGAAACCTATCTTGGATAGCAGTTGCGGTGAATCAATAATACCGTTGGCAATACTCATAATAAATATGATGTAATTTATTTCCCGGCGCGCGGCGCAGTTCTAATGTCAAGAAGTGATATCTCTTATACCTATGTAAGTAACCATTTGATTGTTGCCTAGAATTTAAAGTCAATCTGAGACTTGTATGTGTCATATTGGGGGTTTCAGACCTGTGACGCGTATTCTAAATGACTTCGAACGTAACTGCAATATAATACTTTTATTGGATTTAGAGTATTAAAATCTGCTGTTGATCTTATTATTAAAGCCTAAGAATTTATTAGCCTTTTCTTTTATTTTATTTATGTGATTGCTGAAATTAAGTTTGCTATCTTGAATAATTCCTAAGTCTCGGATGCTACTAACCTTGGCAACCCTTTGTTTATTTATAGTATAACGGTAGTCAATAGGATGAGGCCTGCGCGTGTAGGTCACATGAAATTTGGACACGTTCAACTGTAACCTATTTAAGTTGCAATATTGTTCGAATCTATTTATATCATTTTAAAATAATTTGCAGTCATCAAGCGTGCGCACTGTTTTAAGGATTTTAAAATCATCTGCATATAATATGATGTTTTAATTAACAAAACAGGTAAATATAAATATATAATAAATAAAATATATAAAAATAAATATAATAATAATAAATAATAGGGGTCCAAGAATTGATCCCTGCGGAATGCCAGATGGAATAGAAATTCAATCTGATACGATTCCTTGTAAAGCTATATCTTGCGATCTATTCTCTATATATGAGGCAAACCATCGATATGAGTCGCCATGCATGCCAGCCCTTAATAATTTTGTTAGTAGGATTTGGTGGACTATTCGGTCAAAACATTTATTATAGTCAGTGTAAATAACGTCTACCTGACCATCCTGTTCCATCCCTTCAGTAATAATTTCGGCGCAGTAAATGAGGTTACTAGTCGTTGAACGTCCGGTAAGAAATCCGTGTTGTTCATCACCAAAGTATCGCAGTAATGCCGAATGTACTGCTGTGTGTACAAGTCGTTCGAGCACTTTGGACAATAAACATAATTTGAAGATAGGTCGATAATTTTCTACTTTAGATCTGTCTCCTTTTTTGTAGACTGGAGTCACAAAAGCTGACTTCCATATCTTGGGTATATAGCCCTCTTGCAATGAGCGCTTGAAGAGAATGCTTATAGGTTGGACAAGGCTTTTAGCTCAGCTCACAATAAAAATTGGTGGTATTAGATCAGGGCCCCCTGATTTAGGAAGATCGAGCGTCTGAAGTAGTTTTAATAGTTTATATACTTGCAGTGCCCATAGAAGGTATATCGATGTTAGAAAGGTCAAGATCAGGTAAATTTAAATTTTGAAATGTTGACTTAAAATATGAAGCATATACATTACAAATACTTTCCCCACTGTCAGCAATAATGTCATTAAATTTTCATTTCAATGGGAAATTACTATTTCCCATTTTATTTTTTATGTATGTCCATAAATACTTAGGATTTTCTACTATTGATGACTCAACTTTGTCAATATTATGTACGATAACATGTCTTTTCTACTTCAGATACCTACTCTCTTACGTAATAAAGAAAGGGGTTATTAATCCGATAAGTTCTGATATGTCTTATAATTGCGATGATATTTATATTTTCTTTTATAATTTTAATCAAAGCAGAAGTATACCAAGGCGGATATATTGATTTCTACTAAACTTTTTCGGAATGTATTGATCTCGAAGTTCGTACAATTTATTATAAAAGAGATTTATAGCAACATGCAGTGACTGCGCAGACAAGAACTCAACCCAGTTTATATTATCCAACGCCAACCTAGTATTAGAGTAGTCGCCTTTAAAAAATTGGTATTTTATGCCAGCTTTGTGCTCTCATTTAGGTATCTCCATAAAGTCCCCCCTTACTACGATTGGCTTATGGTAAGAATCAATGGGGAAAACCAACGGATCGTGACATTCGCTTGTTATTAAGGACTCATTTGAAAAGAGTAAGTCGAGCAATATGTTGTTTATATTTCGTACGTTATTAAACTGCGATAAATTACAAATATTTGTAGTATCAAACAATTCTATTAAGGCCTGATTAGTATAATTTAAGTCACCACCAAAATTGAAATCAACGAGTATAAGGTATTTGTCTAATGGATGAGCAACGACTAATGTATTTAATTTAGCTGTATAATTCTGTAGCTGTTCAACGTAAGAATAGCCAGTATTCTCTCTACAAAGGTAAAGGGCACATATGTTTATATTATATTTAACGGAAGGTCTATTACTTTTTATCGTCAGGGTAACCCAAAAGTCCTCAGCCGAACTTTGCCAGTCACTTCTCTCAAAAGCGATTAATTCTTTACGTACTGCTATTAGCACCCCATCACCACGGTTCTGTGCCGTGCGAATGTAATCGCGATCCCGCCGCCAAACAGTATACCTAGAATCGAATAGCTCGCCACTAAAAATACCATCGACCAACCAAGTCTCAGTAAATACTACAAAAGTTATGTAATATTCATAAAGATTACAATAAGTTATTATCTAAATATATTCAATCATCACCATTGATATTTATGCTAAATTAAGCGTGGACACTTTAGGTCACTGAATGTAAAAATCTATAAATTAATTAATTTAAAGTGTCTGTCTGCTACAGTAAACGTAAAAAATCATGGCAGCGCTACCTTCACACTGTCCACAATATATGACACTGCGGAAGAACATGGTCTGATGTCCCTTGAACACAAAGGTAGGTTCCTCCGACCAGATTGGGTGATCTTGCCTAACGGACCGCAGCGCAACTGTTGATGTCGCGTACTTGTATATATACTTAGCCACTGTAAACTTCACCTGCGTGAATGGACGTTACCGTTAATATGTCCAGATGGCTATTAGCTGTTCTGTGTTCAGGTGGGGAATCGTATACGATCCCAAACTGGGCTGTTTGTGCGGTGCAACCCAAACGATGTCGCACCTTATATTGTACCCTGAGTGCGCAACAACAGCACGCATGAGGAGAATGTTAGCGCGACGCAGACGATCTAATCAAGGTAGCTGCGTTCTGGGCCGCTACAATACAATAATGAGCAATGATTACAACCGAAACGGTAAGAAGAAGAAGCTGTTCTGTGTTACCGTTTATTTACTATAATAAAAAAAATTACTTAACTATATTTTAGTATAGTACACGGCTTAGATATTGCTTTGGCGGATGTTAAGTAGTGGCATTTTTAGCATTCAGAATACTTCCATGTTTAATTTTTGTTTACTGCTCTGTAATGTCGTGATAAATGGCTTTTATTGAACTCCGTCAGAATTCAATAAAAGCTATATATCCATTATTATTAAGCAACTACAAATTATTAACAACCAATCTTTTTATGATCTGTCTTCCCGTATGAAGACTGAACGAATTGTAAATACAATAAACTTTCTTATACATATAAGGTACACATGGGCAAAGCCGCGGGCAAGAGCTAGTTTAAAGTATATGTATAAATACATGCAGATTTTACAAATATTTAACAACGTGGAAGTGAACATTAACTAAATAAATTAAAAAGTAGAGTTATTTCCAATTCATTGTGTTTTTCGCGTTGCTATTGCTCAGACAGACCGTACGGTAAGCTAATTGATATGTTTTCTATCCAAGTAACAACTTACTTAAGTGATCATAGTGGAAAAATAAAATAATAATTTGTTTTCTTTTCTTTTAAACATGCTAATGCCGCACTAAGTTTAATTTCTGTGTCACAGGGATCTTTACAAACATTCAAATAACGGTCGCAAACAACACCCAGACTCGAAACAATCATTTGTGGTTCATATTATTTTTTGTGCCGCGTGCGATTTAACTCTACGACGCTCGGCGTATATATGTATAATACTAGCTGACCCGCGCAGCTTCGTCTGCTTCACATAAGAGATATTGCCCGTTTTTGCAACATTTTTCATTGATGCTCCTCTCCTATTGTTCGTAGTGTGATGTTATATATATATATATATATATATATATATAGCCTATAGCTTTCCTCGATAAATGGGCTATCCAAAACTAAAAGAATTTTTCAATTCGAACCAGTAGTTTCTGAGATTAGCGCGTTCAATCAAATAATAAACACACAAACTCTTCAGCTTTATAATATTAGTTTAGATATACGCCGGCGTTATAGCCATAATGCCCTTCAGTTATTATGACTGCACGGAGTAATGTAAACCTGCTTGACGGCTGAAATAGGCAAAAAGGTAGCGCTGGTATTGCTTTTCATCCGTTTAATCTATCTTGGTTATCTATAAAGATAAATAATTATCCTACAGAAACCGGGCATTTTTGGGAATACAAAGATAATGGCTCCCTTACCATGGACATCTCTTAAAACGGAAGACATTATCAGTTATGATGAAATGGCAGCAACACAACCAGCAATAGAGAAAAGAGAGTTGAAAATAGTATGGCGAAATGTATTCGTGTTTGCGCTTTTACATGTGGCAGCTGTTTATGGATTTTATTTATTTTGCTTCACAGCAATGTGGTTGACATTTTTTTATAGTAAGTATTTATTTATATATATTCATATCAAGAAAGGTACAACATTTCTACTTCAGCGGTAGTGAATACGACCGCTGGGACAAATTAGTTGCTGAGTTTTTCTGTACAATGGGAACAACCAAGCCGCTGCTTACCAGCACCTTATGTGAAGGGGGCGATGGAGAGAGCTATGCCCGGGGTGTCCCTGCAGGATCGCATCAGGAATGAGGAGATCCGCAGAACTAAAGTTGCCAACATAGTTCACCGGATAGCCAAGCTGATGTTGTAGTGGGCAGGGCACATGGCGCGCAGAATCGATGGCCGTTCGGACAGAAAGGTTCTGGAGTGACGGCCACGCACCGGAAGACGCAGGGGTAAGCATCCCACAAAGTGGACCGACGACCTGGTAAGGGTCGCGGGAAGCGGTTGTATGAGGGTGGCCCAAGATCTGTCTGTGTAGAAAACCTACATCCAGCAGTGGACGTCTTTTGGCTGAGATAATGATGTGAATGGGGGGACGGGTAGTTTACTTCACCAGTTGAGCAGGCCCAATAATTATTTAATACATTGTAATTATTATTTGCCAATAATTATATACTCATTATTTTCCCAGCGATTCTCATGGCACATATTGGAGCTTTGGGTATTACGGCAGGAGCACACCGATTATGGACCCACAGAAGTTACAAAGCACGGCTGCCCTTGCAGATTATGCTCCTGTATTTCAACACCATGGCTTTGCAAGTAAGTTTTGTAGTCCAATGAATTATATGTCTATCAATATGTACAAATATATACTGTCCTACTGCTGGGCATGGGCCTCTTCTTGGTGTAAAAAGGATTAAGCCATAGTCAACAGGTAAGCTGGTAATCTTTACATATCTTCGAGAACATTATCACTCTCAGACATGCAAGTTTTACTCACGATGTTTACCTTTACCGATAAACCGAGCGATAATTAACTATTTATTACGCACATAACTTAGAGCTGGCCTTGGGATTGAACTCGTGATATTTACGTGGTAGTCCAACGGTTACTCGCTAGAAAATCCCTAGTATCAGGAAATAGATTCGGTGAAACTGTAATAGTGTGAATTAATATCAATAATTTTGCAGAACTGTGTTATTGATTGGGCGAGGGATCATCGCATGCATCATAAATATTCGGACACAAACGCCGATCCTCACAATGCGACTCGAGGTTTTTTCTTTGCTCATATCGGTTGGTTGTTAGTCAAGAAACACCCCGAAATTAAGGCAAAGGGGCACACTATTGATATGACGGATCTTCTTGAAAATCCTCTATTACGCTTCCAGAAGAGGTAAGAGACTGAGAAATGATGTGTAATGACTGGAACAGCCATCGCCACCGTTGCCCATATTCAGAATGATACGAATGAGTTGGCTACTTTCTAGAAATCGGCATCAGTGGCGTTCATGTTCACTGCATATTGGTCTATTGGTTTAGGTTCGTCGTCGTATCGAATAAATTATGATGTGCGTGCTTTACCACCTCAAATATTCATAAATTGACTGAATTTATGAACATATCAATTTGCGGATATTCGAAGTGGCCTTTCGGCGCATTTGTCTGATGTTCTGTATTTGCAAAATAAATAATATCTAACAAAAAAAACGTCGGTCGTATGTTGTGCGTGTACGAAACTATATAAGATTATGTTTTATTTTTTTTATTTATAAATTAAATCTACACGTCTATCTTTCAGTAAGAATTTTTGCAATACGGAATCGTAAAAGTTAGGAACGCGTTTTATTGTAGTAAGAAGGTTTTTTTCTATTGATATCATGGAAAGATCTGTAAGTCGTTCCTGGCCTTGTGTATTCCTTAAATAAGTATGTATACGTTTTAGCGACGAAAAGGACCTTTCGGTTGAAGCACTGCTCGCGGGAACCGTAACAATTAATTTTGCCAAACGCAGTACTTCGGTAAGACTGTATTTAAGTTATTTTCGTAAAAATGTTCTATAATTTTATAAATACTAAGGCTTTTGAATTCGGCGGTTTTATAAATACATTTGAGCTCATTGATAAGGCGGTCTAAGTTAAAGTTGAATAATAATAATACCTCATAATAATATTCTACCACAAACACACAACACCATCTAGCCCAAACTAAGCAAGGCTTGTACTATGGGTACTAGACAATGGATAAACATACATATATACAATTTGTTTTTTGTAAATACATACATATTATACATAGAAACACCCAGACCAAGACAAACATACATGTCCATGTACACAAATGTTTGACTTGTGCGGGAATCGAACCCGCGACCTCAGGCGTTGCAGTGTGTTACACTAACCACTACGCCATCGAGGCCGACATAAATTATAATGAATGATTTATAAACATCTACGAATTGCGTTACCTACTAATTCAACCGGAAAATTGACATTATAATTATTGAAATTTTCGCACGATATTAATTCAAATAACTTTATTTTTTTTAGGTTTTTATAACGGTCGCGACATTCGTTAGATAATATTGTATACAATTTCAATTAAAATTCGCTTAAAATAAATTTTGGCGTCTACAACATTACACGGTTTCGGTTTTGGCGGTCATGTTATACTTTTTACGCGTTCAAAAATGATTTCAAACATAGATCTGAATGTATCCAAAAACAATTCAAATTCTTTAATTTTTTTCACGTTATAAATTACATCCGACGTCTTTTTTTGCATAATTTCGTAAAGGATATCAGTTTCCGCGAATATTTCATTAAACACATGGATGGAGTAAAAATTGGAATTTATTTATTTTTTATTTTATTTATTTATTGCATAAAACAAATTACAATCTTATTAAAAATAAAAAACAATCAAAGCTTATGTTTAGATCTAGATTGCAACTCAACACATGTGCATACATTGTAACAATTAAACATCAAGTTAACAGACAGAAGAGATGTACAACCTACATATATATTCTCACATGTATATTACATGTAAGAATATGTATGTAGTTTTAATTTCGTAACACAACAAGATCAATATAATACAAAGTCTTTTAAATTGTATAACAATAACGAAGCCTGACTTAAAGTCTCGCCATCCCAGGCGCCTACATTTTCCACGATATCCTCAAATAACTCATCGTCACTTTTTATTTCCTGTACACACACCATCTGAACAACTTTCACAGTGAATAATTTCCATTTTTCACTCTATAAAAACGTTAAAATGTTAAATAAAAAAATAAAAATAAAAATATTTTGGTAAACATTTGGTGTTTCCTTAACCTAGTGTTTGGAGTATCCATTTAAGCATATAACAATTCTTGTACTAGGACACCCCGCTCTTTCACATATATACGTATGTTTACATTATGATAAGTATTAACAAAGTATGAAAAAATCCTTAATAAGGGTGAGTATGTGTTTAAGTGTATTTAAGTGTGTTTGTGTGTGTGTGTGTGTGTGTGTGTGTGTGTATATTCTATTGAACATTTAGTTTATTGCATTTCCATAAATAAATATAACTTATGAATGTTGATGTTTTATTCTAAACTAGTTAATATTTTCTCCGTGTCCTCGTAAGACAATTTACTAATCCACTCAGTAATAGTCGTTTTGCAATCATGATAAGTTTTAGGATATATTGTAAGAATTTTGTTAAATTTATTATAAATGATTGCCGCACGTTTTCTATACTGTATACTAGCAAATGTTGTATTTACTTTTGGGACCATAGCTACTATGTCTTTTCTTCTTTTTGTTTCTACGTTTATTGCATCACGCGGTAAAGTTTTATGCATTTTTAAAATTGTATGCATTATGTATAACTTCCGAATTGATAACAGGTTACTAAATTTATATAGGATTTCTGTAGGAAAAATCCATTTTTTAAAATACATAACCTTAACTGAAGCTGTTTGGGATCGCTCAATTTCTAGAAATCGCGTTTTAAATGATCCTCCCCAAACTAGTAGACAGTATACTATAATTGATTGAACTAGTGCTTTGTAAATGTTGTTAATTAGTATATTAGGAGCAGATGACACTTCTGTAGTTTTACTCTGAGTTATATGTCTTAGGTTTTTAAACATCCACATAAACTTTCTAATTCTTTTACTAACTTGTTCAATTTGGGGATACCAGGTCAATCTTTAATCAATTTGTACACCAAGATATTTAGTATTATTTACCTTTCGTATTACTGGACAGTCGCATGATGTATTGGTTGTGCCATTACCACAAACGTGTATATGTATTTTTAGATCTTCTTTTGGCTGTGTATCATTCTTTATGGCAAAACAGATATAATTTGCTTTATCTGTATTTAGTGTAAGCAAGTTGTTTTTTAGCCAGTTAGCTACCTGAGTAAGGCCATGCTCTGTTGCTATTTTTGTGCTATCCCAGTTTCTACCAGTGAAAACAATAGCAGTATCATCGGCGTAGGTGAAAATTTAGCGTTGCTTATAGTCATGTTGCAGAGGTCGTTAATATAGATTAAAAATAAAGTAGGCCCGAGGACACTACCTTGTGGGACACCGTATGATACGCCAGTGTCTTCACTGCAGTATTGATTCAATTTAACTTGCTGATTTCCATTGACCAGATAATCTTTAAAAATATAGAGTTCTTTTGTATAAGGATTGGACAGGGAGACCGTATCAAATGCTTTTTTTAAGTCAATGAATACTATTAGGCATTTTTATTTTTATCCAAATATTCTATTAAACGAGTGCTAAGAGACGTAACTGCATCTTCTGTTGAGATTTTTTGTCTAAAGCCGAATTGTTGAGGAGATAGTATATTAAATTTTTATAGGTTTAAGTAATATAGCGTTTAATATTTTTCTAAAATTTTTGCTAATACTGGTAAAACAGATATAGGTCTATAATTGTTAATATCGTCTGTGTCACCACACTTATGCACCGGAGTAATAATAGATTGTTTCAGAGGGGTCGGGAATGTCCCTGTACTAAAACAAAGGTTAACCAGATGTATTATGATTGGTACGACGTAATGCCTAGTGTATTGTAGGAAACGAGTTGGTATGTTGTCCCATCCGAGCGCACTGTTAGGCTTCAAATTCATTAACGTACCATTAACCTCAGTATGATCAGTCTCTAACAATACAAATGATTGTGGTTGGGTAGGTAGATTTTTTATATAATTCTCAACGTCTTTATTATTCGATTCGCACACAATTCAAACATTTGTGTGCATGAACATGGATGTTTGTCTTGGTCTGGGTGTTTCTATGTATAACATGTATGTATTTACAAAAAAAAAGTATATATGTATGTATGTATATCCATTGTCTAGTACCCATAGTACAAGCTCTGCTTAGTTTAGTTAGTAGCTAGATGGTGTTGTGTGTATGTGGTAGAATATTATTATTATGTTTCTCTTATCACAGATACTTTCTAAAATATTATATTAGAAATACCTGGCCCTTTGGGAGGCTTACACGGAGACATGGGGACCCATGTCCCAACGTGAATAGGCCCTTCGAGAGATTTAATCAAAGGTGTGATGGAACACCTACAGCGGCACTAGCCGCAGCAGGCGTAGGACTAGGCTATGGGTATGGGAGTTTGGTGGACCGGTATATTGCTAACTATGGATGAAAAACGGCGTCTGCCCTGAATACTCTAATAGCATCAATGCAATGGGCAGACGGTGACTCGCCAACTCACTAGATGGGCCCCCTGATAAGCCACTATAGGCATACAAGCCAGCAGCAGAGGGCAACACCGGTGCAAGTGGCTAGGGGTGTCGAGCGGTGCGGCGCCGGTTTCATCATCACGGGTCTCGTGACAACGGAGACCCGGAGCGGGTTTCCCCGTAGTTATGCCCTTGAAAATGACCTTATTATTATTATTATTATTTAAAGTGGATTTAATGTTGTTTGCGAGTTGTTTGCCAACATTGGCAAAATAGTGATTGATATGGTTAGCAGATTCAATAGGTGTTTTCTTGATATCTAGTAACTCTAAGTGTAGACTATTTGTCTTATTAGTATAAGTTATATTTTTTATGTGTTTCCACAGCTGTTTACTATTTTTAATCGAAGTACTTTAGGTTTGGTTTTACATAGACTACCACCCCATCATTCTGATTTTTATGATTAGACGTAAAATAGGTATAATAATTATTTAGAGTCGGTATGGGTTTTTTCTTATTTATCCAGCACTCAGTCAAAACAATAAAATCAACTTCAAAAGCGAGAGTAGATAAATTTACAATTAAATCATTAAAGTTGCAATTTATACTTCTTATATTTTGTGTTAAGACTGTGAAGTCTGCTTTATTATGTTTGTAATGCTAAACTAGAAGAGAGGTATCACATTCAATAGAACTTGCTAGCACCAAACTATCTATCTCTGATATATTTCCTAGTAAGTCATCCATTTTTAAACTTGATTAAAAACATAACATACACACCGCTATAATTTAGTTCTAAAAATAAAATTGGTATGTATAGCAGCATTGTGAAAAGCATCAAAATAGTATTAAAATATGGAGGTACGAAAATGTCAGTCTGTTTTAATTGTTTGTTTAACGCGTGATCTTGAAATGCGCCCACCACTAGTGGCCTAACAAAGTTGGTGGACCACGCCACGCAGAGTAAATACTATTCTGTGACAATCGATATAATACGAGTACCATGTACAATAAATAATAACTTCACTGGAAGGCTATATTTATAATCTATAAATCTTAATTTTATAGTATATTAAGTAACACCTACATGTTGCTTAATTATATAGTATAAAGAATAACAGTTCCTATGCGATTCTAATACGTATTTATATATTACGATTATTTGTTTCAGCAAGGAAAGAGGTGTAATGTTCATAATTAAAGTACAATAATATATCGCAGTATAATATAACTTAAGAATAAGAATAAGAATAAGAATAAGAATAAGAATCTTTATTTGCTAGAAACATGGTTACATAGATGGTAGGGTTATATTCTAGTACAACATGTTCCACCGCAATAAAATAATCTTAAAATAAAAAATTACACACTATAAATTTATACAATATAGAAATACTAACTAATTTACATACTTATTTTTTATATAACCTTATTTATGCATTTAAATATCTAGCTTAAAACTCTAAGTTACACATAATATATAAAATCTATTTAACATTTTTGTAAGATATAAATTCCGAAACCGTGTAAAAACATTTTTCTATGAGCCATTTTTTTAAATTGTACATAAAACTAGTAAGAGGCAATTCTCGGGTGGTTTTCGGTATTTTATTATAGATTTGGATACTCATACAGCTGCTATTCTTTTTATGTAATGCAGTTGACGTCATGAAGACCTTTAATTTTGTGGGGTCTCTTATGGAGAATTTTTTATTGTTACTAGCCTTTTCAAATAAGTAAGGGTGCTTTTTCACAAAGATGCCAATTTCATGTAAACTATTGCAGCAGTTTATTGTGATATAGAATGGCAAATAGTTCGTTCGTAAGTGTGTACTATGCATTCACGTGTGTTTATTATAATGCACAATCAATTTAGTCACTATAAAATATTGAGGAGTTAACATATTTATAAGATAATAGTGGTTATAGGAGGATGTGTAAATGTTGATGTGTAATTTTGTACATATGCGTATATATAGTGTGGATGATCGTGTATGTATGTATTGTGTCAATATTTTAATTTTTATGTTACACTTAGTGATAACGTAACTACTAGCAGGTAGAAAATAGTCCTTACAGCGCATTTGATTCTTGGCTAATTTTACATTGCAGTACCAAGCAAAACACAAAGAATAATTAATATTACAAGTAAACAAGAAAGTAGTTCGTAGTAAATATAACATAAAATTACTTATATCGTATTAGCTTTTTGTCTATGGCTGAATTACAATACCAAGCAAGGCTTAGATGAAAAGTATGAGTATTGCAAATTAACAAAAAGCTAATCTGGTTTTTGTAGCAAAATATTTGCGCAGAAGAAAGGCCGACAATAAGTTTTTATGCATAGTCATTTATCCTTTAAGCTTTGAATTTGAGATTCATTCTTAACTAAAACAAAACAAACAGAACAAGTATTAACAATGTCGACTTCTTAGAACTCACATAAAATTAAACAAATTCCTACGACAAAAATCAATAGTTCCTTTTAGATAACGCTAATCAAATAAACCATGCTACTTTTCACATCGGTTGCATAACATTCGTTGTACTTTGGCAATTCTCGTAAATTTTCGTCATGTACGGCGGCCACTGAACATGTCATATGCCTAATAAAGACTGTCTTTTTTTGCGTTTGTGTGTGTAAGTTTTAACATTGTGTGACAAATATTTATAGGAACGCACATAGATATTTTTGTGTCCGACTCGATGCACACATGCAAAGAATTATGCAATATTAGTTCATGTCTATTCCGTCGAATTAGGTACCTTGCTGCGCTAGTGCAGCCGGTACGCGACAGTTGGCGCTGATAAATATAAATATTGGAGTTCAAAATAAAATATAATAAATATTATAATAAATATTTATCTGAGTTAGAGAGTAGAAGGAGTTAGGGTAGGCAGTGTCTTTCTGATCAGGAAGGACAGTCCGTCCCCCTACCGGCCCATCGTGCTGCTGGACGAGGTGGCTAAACTGTTTGAGTTTATCATCGCGGAGCGCCTCGTCCAGCATCTTTCTTCTGTGGGTCCGGACTTGGCGGACAACCAATACGGTTTCCGCCGCGGGCGCTCTACAATTGACGCTGTCCTGCGTGTAAGGAGCCTGGCGGAGGATGCGGTGTCCCGGGGTGAGGTCGTCTTCGCGGTGTCTTTGGACATCGCGAATGCCTTCAACACATTGCCCTGGAGTTGCATCAGGGAGGCACTCATTTTCTATCGAGTGCCGACCTACCTCCGCCGCATAGTCGGGGCATATCTTTCAGAGAGGGTAGCCGTTTACCCGGGTCACGACGGTTGGAGTCGGCGAGAGATGTCGTGCGGAACATCGGTTACGACTGGGTCCTGCGAGGTGCGCTCCTCCGTGACGTCGGCGTCATTTGTTACGCCGACGACACGCTTGTCACAGCTAGGGGTAAGTCGCACCGGGCGGCAGCCATACTGGCGACCGCTGGGGTCGCACAAGTCGTTGGTCGTATCCGGCGGTTGGGCCTCGAGGTGGCCCTGTCCAAGTCCGAGGCCGTTTGTTTTCACGGCCCTCGGAACCGGCCACCTCCAGGGGCCCATATCATGGTAGGAGGGGTCCGCATCGGCGTCGAGTCAACCCTGAAGTATTTAGGTCTCTTGCTCTCGACAGCCGATGGGACTTTACAGCCCATTTTCGTCGTTTGGCGCACATTCTCCGGGGTGCTGCAGGCGCGCTCTCGCGCCTGCTGCCCAACCTTGGGGGGCCAAACACCTCCTGCCGGAGGCTCTACGAGGAGGTCGTGCGGTCCATGGCCCTATATGGGGCCCCAGTTTGGGTGGACAACCTGACGGCCCGTAACATTTCGGCGCTTCGTGCATCACAGTGCGCCACGGCCGTCAGGTTGACAAGAGGTTACCGCACGATCTCGTTCGAGGCTGAGAGCCTCCTCGCCGGATCGATGCCATGGGACCTGGAAGCGGCGCTCCTGGCGTCGCTCTACCATTGGCGCCAGGAGGCGCTAGCTCGGGGCGAAGGACCGGATCTTCCCGCTGTCGAGGCGGCAAGGTCCGAGCTCCACCAGGTCCAAGTGGCGAATTGGAAGGAACGACTTGTGCACCCCAGTGCCGGGCACGTCACGACCGTGGCGGTAAGTCCCGTGTTTGAGAAGTGGCTGGAGAGGCGGCATGGCGCCTTTACCTTCCGGCTGACACAGGTACTGACTGGCCTCGGTTGTTTTGGCCAGTTCCTGTGTCGTATACGCCGGCAAGAGACGCCCGGTTTTAACCACTGCGGCGACTGCCGTGACGTTTTTGAGGACACGGCGCTGCACACTTTGGTGGTTTGCCCCGCCTGGGCATCGTAGCGCCGTGTGTTGATCGCGGCAGTCGGATCGGTTGCCCTCTCGCTCCCGGCTGTAGTTCAGTCTGTGGTCCGGAGTGAGAGGTCGTGGAACGCCTCCTTCTGCGAGGAAGTGATTTCCATCAAGGAGGTGGCGGAGCGGGAGAGGGAGTGCTAAAACCCTCTCCCCAACCGCAGAGCCGGGCGCCGGAGGGCGCGAGATGACCTCCAGCCACTCTGAGGTTTGACCTGGCGGGCTTTGTGGGCCTGCCCGCCATCCGTTCGGCACCAGGTCCGACAGGCGGCGTGCGTGTTCCCACGCGCGCCTCTGTGTCGAGTCCGTCTCCCCTCTGGGGGGGAGACAGTTGGGAATTTTATAGAGTGAGTCCTTTGGGTAGGTCTCTTCGTGTAATGGCCTGCCGTTTCATACGGCGGGCCGTAACCTCGACGGGGTTGCGACCGCATGCGAAAGTAATTTGCGCAGCCCCGTCGATAGTGGTTTTGTCAAGGAACGCCGTGGTAGGTTTAGTCGGTATTCCGGGAGGTACATTATTCTAATTCCATCTTTCTTTTACCCCGGCGAGCCCGACATAATCCCTCCGCCCGCCCCCGCGGAGAGGTATGCGTCAATGCATTCCACAAAGTAAAAAAAATAAAATTAAGTCAGTGTCTTTTTGTCTTTATGAACCACACGCCACTGATCGGCATATAAGTAGTAATAATATTACTGCAATTCATCCACTACTAAAAGTATTTATTTATAGAATAGATAAGTAATATTATAATAATAATATCAGCCCTGGTTATAAACTGTCCCATTGCTATGCACGGGCCTCTTCTCAGTATGTATTACTCTATTGCTGATGTGGTGCTACAGGATATGGAGCTTTTTATTCCGTCCTCTGTGTTCTGTTGGTCCATCTTCCAAAAACGCTTCTCGCAGGAAGCAGGAAGCTTACCAAGCCTGGGCTGATGCAGTGACGGCATGTGATGTAAATATCAGCGCATTAAAAAAGGAGTATAACTTTGCTTCCAGGTCCTTCAAAAGAGACATTGCAAGGGCGAAGTCGGAGCACATTGGTAGAATTGGCGAGAGGCTTGAGCGTCTTCCTTCGGGAACTCGTGCATTCTGGTCTCTTGCCAAAGCTATCGAAGGAAATTTCTGCAAGCCATCCTTTCCGCCCCTACACATGTAAAGTGGGCCTGATGGAATCCCTCCTATTGTGTTAAAGATGTGCGCTCCTGAGTTGGCACCGGTCTTAACGCGACTATTTCGTTTCTCTTACTCTTCTGGCGTATTCCCGATATCATGGAAGTCAGCATTGATCCACCCGATCCCAAAAAAAGGCAACCGCTCAAATCCGTCCAACTACAGACCGATAGCCATATAATGGATAATGGATAATGGAATCCATTATCAACTGCCAGCTCTTACGGTACCTAGAGGGTCATCAGCTGCTTAGTGACCACCAGTACGGCTTCCGTAAGGGTCGGTCAGCTGGTGATTTTCTAGTATACCTAACACATCGTTGGGCACAGGCGATCGAGACAAAGGGGAAAGCCTGGGCGGTTAGCTTGGACATAGCGAAGGCCTTCGATCGTGTCTGGCACAAGGCGCTTATTTCGAAGCTCCCTTCCTATGGGCTTCCCGAGAGATTATGCGAATGGGTCATTAGCTTTTTAGCAGACAGAAGCATTAAGGTCGCAGTCGACGGTGAATGCTCTAACTGCATGCCTGTAAATGCTGGTGTCCCGCAAGGCTGTGTGCTATCGCCTACTCTGTTCCTTCTCTGTATCAATGACATGTTGCAAATAAGCAACATTCATTGCTATGCGGACGACAGCACAAGCGATGCTCTCTATACCGGCCGCGCTAACATCTCTCGGTAAAACGTAATTGAGAGCCGAAACAAACTTGTGTGTGGAATTGATCCCAATCTGAGACCTTTTTAAGTCTCAGATTGGGGCAGACTTAATTTGGTCCGATTAAACCCCAAACAGACAAGTCTGCGCGTTCACTGCTTAAAAACTGCCGTTGGTCGTATCTCCTCGTTTTGAGCACATCCCCAAACTGCCTCAGCCAATATTGGAATACTTGGTGTTGACATATCGAGTGAAGTCCAGTTCCGCGGCTATTTAGAGGGTAAGGCTAAATTAGCTTCGAAAAAGCTTGGCGTGCTCAACAGATCGAGAAAGTATTTCACGCCGGCCACCGCCTACTAGTTTACAAGGCGCAGGTTCGGCCTGACATGGTAGGTAGATAGGGCCCGATTAGGTAGGGTTCGGGGGCTATCGGCCGCTGACTAGAGTGCGCGGTGCCTGACATTGAGGTTGGACTCGTAGTGGCTATGTGGTTAGCCGCAGAGGACGCCATGTTTGTTGCTCGGCAAGCACGTGGCGTTCGAGCGTCGGAATTATGCGCGGCTAGTGCGAACCAGTTGGTCGCGCGAGGCACGGAGTTGGCTTTAGCGAAGTGGTAGTGTGGTTTCACTGCCACGACGCATCTCGGGTGCTTGCCTGCTCAGCAAGTAAAAGTCATAGCTAGGTGACTCGGGCAATACCCGGCTAGTAGGCCAGAAAGGGTAGACGTATGGATGTACGTCGGGAAGTGAGCGTGCCTTACAGCTCTGGCTACATACTGGAAATATGGGAGGCGGCTTCTCCGTCGGCCTCAGTGAGGATATCGTTAGCAACTCTCTGAGTTCGCGAGAGGTGAGCGACTTTATCGCTCCGGTACTTATCTGGACAATAGGTAATGCCACTTGGGTACGAGGTAGCTCGCTTACGAGAACTGGGTCTTAGGATTTGGGGACAAGACCTGTCTATAACTGGTCCCTGAAGGTGCTTTCGGGCACTGGAAGGTACAGCGGCTCCCAGTGTATACCGAAAAGGTGGGAAACTGGGAACGCTATATCTTAAACTAAGTAGTCTGTAGAGAGGAAAGGTCTGTTCTCATCTTTGGGCAGGGGCACCCCAGTACCAGATTCTCCGTCTGGACCGCATTCAACGGAGAGTGACTTGAATCGTCGACTGCCAGGTTGTTTCAAATCGGCTAGACGCCTTGGCGCTGCGTATAGATATGACCTCGCTATGCATCTTCTATCGCATTTACTATGGGGAGTGCTCCGAGGAATTGTTCGGACTGATCCTTGCCGCCTCTTTTCACCATGGTCCTACGCGACAGAATTTCCATCAGGCGAGCCGTCTGCTTGATCGCCTCTTACATCATAAAAAGAAATGAGAAGCTTTAGGCCTTAGTCCACCACGCTGGCCCATTGGCAGTCTTTACCTACCTATGAAAACATTAGGATGAACTCTCAGACATGCAGATTTAAGCAATGTGGTGACGAAAATGACAATATATATTTTCTATTTCAGATATTACAAGATTCTTGCAATAACAGCTTGTTTCGTAATCCCAACGTACATTGCTACTTTATGGAGCGAATCTTTGTGGAACTCCTTTTTTGTATGCGCAATAAGCCGCTATACGTATTCTTTGAATGTAACTTGGCTTGTGAACTCTGCTGCTCACTTGTGGGAGCAAGACAAGCCTTATGATAAACATATAATGCCAGGCGAAACAAAAATTGTGTCATTATTGACATTAGGAGAAGGATACCACAACTATCATCATACGTTCCCGTCGGACTACAGGACAGCCGAGTTAGGATATTGTGTATACATCAATTTAACTACGACGTTCATTGATCTGATGGCGAAATTAGGATGGGCGTATGACATGAGGAGGGTGTCACCTGACGTCATCCAGAAACGTGCCAAAAGAACTGGCGACGGCAGCCACCAGGCTCAACACTAAGATAAATATTAAGAAGTACTTGCCAACAGTAGTCATGCAGCTAGGTACTAATATTATAAAAATGTAGAAAAATTCTATTTTTGTTTCTATTGAATAAAAGCAAACACCAAAGAATAGATATAAATTTTTTTTTTTCCCTTTGTCAATTTACCTTACCCAAAAGTAATACTATGTTTAATTATGTAAACGTAAACTGACCTCTATAGACCTCAGGGTCTATATACCTAAAGAAGATATCGCTGGAAGGGGACGCACGGTACTTTGACAACGGCTATCAATGTACCACTTTTTATGCCATTTCACGGTTTATGTGTGATTGAGTAACAAGCATCCCGCTTATTAGCCCTTTATATAAATTATGGACTGCCCTGCTGGGCACGGGCCTCTTCTTAGGATGAGAAGGGTTAGTAAGCCTTCTAGGTAAGTTAAAAGCTCAGGATGGGATTACATTCGTCGGCACTGCTATGTGAAGTGATTAGCTCTTCCTATACCAACAATAATTTTACGCCATTATCGCCTGCGAGTTACGATATGACCTATGAGCTTGTTCCCAGTCGTCACCACTGGCTTCGTTCCCACTGAGGACAAATGAGAAAAAAAATACCATTTATTGCTAGTGGTGACAAATGGATCATTAAAACCTCAATTGTTGCCAGTGGTGAGATATGGGTCATCAAAATCCCAATTATTGCCACTGGTAACAGTTAGGACGAAAAAAGTCGCAGTTGTTGTCAGTAGTGTAAATTATGTATTTTTAGTTGCATTACTATGGGAATTAAATTAAGACGAGTTTGAGTATCAAGATAGATGTTTAATTTGAAAAACAATACCTTACATTCATTGTAAATCACATTATTAGATAATCACATTCGGTACATAATGTAAAGCAAATAAAAATGTTGCCCTTAATATCAAACTTAAAAAGGGGATAACGTTTTCCTACCCCTAAACCTTAAGGCGCCGTAGGTGCTATAGTAACTATGAAAGAAGAAGAAATTAAAAATTCCGTTCTGCCATTCCGTCTCGGAAGGGTTAGGTTATATTAGGTTCCTTCTTAAACCCACCCAAAAATAGGAGCCCCGCGAAGCGGGGCACCGTCGACTTAGTTTGATCTCTTTAAATACATCTTGTATATGTTACTTTACCACTGACAATAATCGGGAATTCATAATCTCGAGCGTCACCACTGGAAACGATTGGGATTTTCCTATATCCCGATCGTCACCACTGGTGACAGCTAATATTTCATTTTACCTTTCGTCACCACTGGCAACAAATGGTATTTTTTTTCTCGTTTGTCGCCAGTGGCAACGAAGCCAGTGGTGACGACTGGGAACAAGCCGACCTATGCACACTAGATAAAAACAATGCACTTTAATTTAGTCGCATCCTGTAATAATATCTTAATATTTATAAACATGTTCAGAATCTGAACATGTTTATAAGTACCTATCTGATACTTGATACACAAAACGATATCTCCAACCTAATACTTACTTATTACTATATGATAATTTGTTATGTATGTTGCCGACCTTATGGAAAAAGAATTATAAGACAGAATAAAAGTTAAATGGTAAAGTTAGGTAAGTAAATGTAAGCTTCCGGAGTTCTTCTTAAATAGGTACTTATCAGAGAAACGTAGTGACTGTGTTACTTCTTTATAAGGGTGGTATCACCACGGTCAATTGTGCTCATTTATACTTTCACTTAATAATTATTTTGTTTTGTATGTATGTTTGAGGCAACAAACACAGAATATAATATGTAGTTGATAATTTAAGTAATTTTAACGCATTACCAGCTGACGGGCATAAGCCAGGTCCGTAGTTGGTAACCGTTAGGGTTGTAGATCAGCCGGCAGGCATAAGCCAGGTCCGTAGCTGGTAACCGTTAGGGTTATATTGAAACACGTAGACTGATTCAACTAAGAATGTATTTACAATTTTTAAGCTATCTTATATCCCATTTATTGGTCATGCAAGTAACGCTAGCACTAATGTGTACAATAATCATTTACACCAATCACCGACATGTAAACAAAAATCTAACATTTACGTAAGAATTTATGGAAATCCTATGCGTGTGTGCGTGCGGCGCGGTGGTCCTCACGCGTGTGTCCGTGAGTATAAAAATAGTGCCACGTATAAAATCAGAGGGAAGTTTCGCGCGTCGCCAGTTCGTAAGTTGGTATCGTCGCGGCTAGACATATGATGCTCCGTTCGATTGCCTTTGCGCGTCGCTTGGTTTCGGCACGGCTAGACGTATGATGCTCCGTTCAAATCCAGGTTCCTCATAAACTTATGTTGTTTGTGCGTATATACATACGCCACATCATACTTAGTGACATAGTTAATTAAACATTTTCTACGACTCGATGAGTGAATGGAATGGTAATTATTTTGCTATTTGTCTTTCATTTAGGTGTTATTTTCATATACTCGTACTATGAAATATTTATGATTTGGAGTTAAAAAGTGCTGTGATAGCATTACTTAATAATGTTATTAAGTACATAACAGCACTGGCAAACTGTGCCTATTCATTGCATGTAAAACCTGACAGAATATTTAAGTATCAGAAGTGAAAAACGCTACTGTTGTCAGTTATTTAATTACGGTGTTAATAATTTGGCTTGCTGGATGTACCCATGTTACCCACGGAAGTAGTACCGCCAAGTACCGCGATATGATTACTTCTGTAATGATTCCACAGAGTTATACATACATTCAAAATGCTTCTAAGGTACAATAAGTATGGGTAGTATTCAACTGTTTCTCAATTTTTTGTCAAAAATACTAATTGCACAGCAAAATATGGCTACTAAAATATTTTAAAGAGATCAAACTAAGTCGACGGTGTCCTGCCTTGTGGGGCTCCTATTTTTGAATGGGAACCTAACATAACCTAACCCTTTCGAGACGGAATGCAGTGATTTGAGACTTATAGGTGCTCGTTATGATATAAGCATATTTTGCTGTGCAATTGGTATTTTTGGTGGTCATTTTATTTAATCCCAATAAGTATTAAGATGCTGAACTAATTAATCCTCGGGGATTATATATTCCTTTATCCTCAACTGTTGACAACTTCGAAACTAACTGAGCCTAGGGTAATTGTGTTACGTATCCTGGGCTCAACTGGTGGAGCATTTTACAATACTAAAAGCCAGCACATAGCACATCTCATACACAATTATTGTTTTTGAACGATACCAACATGACGTTTCACTTATCAGTCTTGACACTGGCAGTAGTGACATTTAACTTGTCAAAGTCGGCTTTGTATTGTTGTAGGTGGCAAAGTAAATTTCGCATATATTAGAATTTCCTGTGCATAAAAACAAATAACGAAGACACGTAACAATGCTATGAACACTAATTGATCTCGGACTGACTTTCGTAGCATACAATTTAATTTAGATTTATCGAGCGGTATGTATATTCTTTATTATTGTTTTTTTACAAAACATGATCGTCGAACAATAGGAAGTTTTGTGAATCAGGCTATTATTCCTCTATCGGAGTAACTCCCACAGCTGCCAAACATACATAACGTTTTGTAGTTTTATAAAAAGATATAAGTGGCATTGTTCTACCAAGAAAACTAAATAAACGCGTCAAATTTGAGTCTGATGATGTCACTTAAACTAAATTAGGTCACTTTAATATATATCTAGTGCACAGATTTCGCTAATTTATTGTTTATCTGTTGATAATAAGTATATTTTACTAGCTGGTTGTCCGTTGGAAATTTGTGTCAACATAATCAATAGTAATGGGTGATATTTACTTAAGTAAGTCATTATATTTTAGTGTGTACATCTGACTTTGAAAGTTATTCAAGGCTGAATAGAACTTGAATTACTTTCTGCATAAAATGTTAAGTTAATTCTAAGAATTTAGTTTCTTAAAGTTTGTGTTCCATTTTGTTAAAGTAATTTCTTCACTATTCTACTAGACTAACTGTGTAATTATTTGTTTGATTAATATTTTAAATATTAGTTTGGCCAATCCCAGGATAGTATCTTGGAATCAAATACTTCAATTTAGGCTACAATATCAATACGGCAGACTATTTGAATTTGTACATTAATTATGTTTTATTATTTAAAAGTTTTATTATTAATAAATATTGTTTATATTTAATGTATACATAATGTATAATGTATACATAGTTTAGCTGTGTCATCATAAACTGATCTTAATGTTATAATCATGATGTGTACACATAATTAAAACCATAGTTTAAACTGAAACTGTTTATAAGTACCTATTTATACTGTATGCACTATGTATTGTGTGCCTTATTAAATAAATAAATGAAAGATAGCTATTTTTTGTTGCAGTGACGAAGCCTACAATGGCTGAAACTTTAGACCCATTGTCTCCGAGCTTAAACAATGGTGGACAATCAGGATTCATGCATAAACTGAGATCGAGGTTTGGTGCTCGGGTCCCTGCTAACAGGGCTCCTGGCGAAGGTAATGTTTGAAATATATTGCATCTAAGAAAGTTGCTCTGCATGTTTGTTACATTTTCATTGACAAATGAGTAATTTTGATGGAATTTTATATGCAGATGGGTTAAAATGGAGGGAGGATACAGAGATCTGAATGGAGCAATAGACAACAACTATTTAATAATAATGTCATCCTTATCTCTATAGAATTTTAAATTATTTGGCATCTCCAACAGCAGTAATAATCTCACACATAAATAAATATTAAAATATACATTAATAATTTTTTATTCGATTTCTGCCTTAACTATTGTTATTAATTTTTATTAAATATTATAATTTAACACAGTATCATGTCATATGTAGTATGTATAAGTGCTGGTTAGCCTATAATTGGTTAATGTATCAGTATTTTAATTTTTGTGTCACAATTATTTTTTAATTGTTTTATATATTTACTGTTGGCAAACCAAATAAAATAAATAAATAGATTAATATTACTCTATGTATACACCTTGTCCTCTGCTGTTGGCAAAATCAAAATCAAAGTCAACATCAACAATCAGTTGTTAATTCAGGTAATAAAGTAACATTTATGAATCTGAATGTATAGTGGTTAGTGAGTTTACTTATGTTACTGAAATTGTAAAAATCAAATGATATATCCAAACTCTTGACAATATAAAATAATAACTACAATGTGCCTCATAGGCGTAATGAGTAAAATAAAGTATTTAATCTATCATTTAGATTAGCAAAAATATTTTCTTTTGTCCCATAAACTAATAACAATGAAGATACAACAAGTGTTTAAATTTCGTATTCTAAACTTTAATGTGTTATATCTTGGTAAATTTGTATTGTTTTGTTACAACAAAAAATAGGTGTCAAATAATTTTTGCTAATCTAAAAGATGGACTACTTAGAATCACTTATTTTAACCTTGTCATCATGCCTATTATATGTATACTAATATTATAAAGGCGAAGAGTTTGTTTGTTTGGTTAAACGCACTAATCTCAGGAACTACTGGTCCGATAGCCCATTTGTCTAGGAAGGTTATAGGCTATATAACATCACGCTACGACCAATAGGAGCGGAGCATCAATGAAAAATGTAGCAAAAACGGGGAAAATTCTCTTATGTGAAGTAGACGAAGTTGCGCAGGTCAGCTATGCACTTATAAAGCCTTTGCCTGAACTAGGGCTTGTGTTCTAGGTTTCAATTTTAATACATAATATGCATGTGTATATTGTCAGCTGTTATAGCGGGAATTACTTAAGAGACTGTCAGTCCATTACTGTCTAATAGATACATTTGGAGACTTTGTGCTGCTACAGAGAATTACCAAACAGATACAATCATATCAATCTATCCAATCATCCACCCATCTCTTAAATGATGTATGCACAAAAGCAAATATATGCCATGCATATTACAAATGTATTGTAAAGACAGGTGTTATATAGATATTTTATAACCCATTATTCAAAATAAATAGTGTCAGCAAATGGCATAAATTATTATAGGTCACAAATAAAACTAAATTACATTATATAACCATTTTGACACAATATTAGAATAAGTAGAGATTATTGGCTTAATTTTTTGATTGAGTTCTTTACTGTGTTACTGAAATAAGTACCTATTATTTAAGCAGGGCTTTAGTCATTCTTAACTAGTCTCCTCCTTGTCAGCAAAATTAACCATAGACAAGTAGGGTTTATTGGGTAGGGCCTTATATTCAATTCAGAATTTAGTGAATATACAAATAAACATTTGCAATTTTTGCATGGCTGGCATAGTGGTGCCAAGTGTTGTGGGTTCGAGTCCCACACGCCACAAAAATTTGTGACATCCACAAATGGTTGTTCCGAGTCTGGATGTTCTTTGTGTCCGTTGTTTGAATGTTTTTAAAGCACCCACGAATAATTCATGATGGCTGAAAAAAATTCATTGATATGATTTTATATGTTCAAATAAGTAATTAAGTTATATTTTTCTGTAAATGACTTTTAACCAAAGTTCTTTCTAGATTGGCTGTCTAAATATAGCGCGAGATAAAGATAAGAATTAAATTTATTTATATATAATAATTAGTAAGAATGAGAAAGCGATAGTCCAGCGCATGAAATCAAATAATGCGGCGCGTCATTGATAAGATTCGCGGATCAATAATAAGATCGGCGAATAATACATTTAGAATTTCTCAAACAGATAAACTTTATTACAATAACAATTATGACTACGATAAAATATATTTTTATCTAGTTACTTATATATTATACTGCTTTTATTGTAAATGCATTTACCGAACTCTGAGCATGAGGTCTCGGTTTCGATTCTTTGGTCTTACAGTGCTATTGGGGTTTTCAGTTGAGAAATTCACGCAGCACGGGGTTTTGAACTGTGTCCGCTAATTGGCAATATCCTTCGTCTTATTTCAAGGGACCTGAAAGCTGGCGAAATGTGGATATAATACAAGACTGCTTACCCCTTCGGGGAAATCACCGCCATGCTATGTCACGCCTATAGGCGTGAGACTATGTCGCACCTAGGATTGCCAACCGTATACTATGATAAAGTTTTGTATTTCTTTATGCTTTATTAGGAAAGTTTAAAGTACGTAAACATACTTTATTTTACCAATATCGACATTTACAGGTTTTATTTAATTGTTTACTTAAACAACGTTATAGAGATTACCTAAATTTAATAAAACAATTGTTCAACAAAAATAAGGTAACAAAAAAGCAGGTTAAATAAATAGTTACGTGCCCGTTCGCCCCTCAAGTTTCGCCCCTGGTAGGTATTTCTTAGATTTCTTCTTAAATCCACCCAAAAATAGGAGCTCCGCTTAGCGGGGTCTTTCTATGAAAGGGGCGAAAGTCAAGGGGCTAACGGGCTCGTAGCCTACTTACTTTATTTTCAGATCATGTACTTTATTTTTTTACCTGATATGGTAAATGTAGGTACTCTATTCGTTCAAAATAAAGGCGGCAACTCTATTCGCATCCCCAGTGCAATAAAGGCGTAAGTACATTTACGTACTTGTTTATGGCAGATTCGAATAGTGCAAGTTAAGATACACAAGCTCAATTATTTCCGTTGTGATTTGACAAAGATAAAG
Organism: Catocala nupta; assembly: GCA_963675205.1. Lineage (NCBI taxonomy): Eukaryota > Metazoa > Arthropoda > Insecta > Lepidoptera > Erebidae > Catocala > Catocala nupta. Next base: position 17,707,235 of record OY776104.1, read on the forward strand.
ACTTTATACAAGAAAAAGGATTTTTCGCGTGTCATAATGAGTTTGATATTTTTCATTCATAAAAGTATAAACCTCTTGGTTTCACTAAATTGAACAAAAGGTTATAAAAGTACTTTCTCTATTAAATGTGTGTAAAATCAGATCGAACAGTTTTTCTTCTCCTCTCAAATTACTGTATTCTTCTTACGCCTATTCCACCGGGTACGATGTAATTCCATATCGACATTAAGATTTCGTTATCAGCGGTAAAAAAGCAAATTTACACGGGACGTAGGCAGTCAACCTTGAACTAATGAGCGTATTGCCGTTAATTTTCACTCGAAGCTGCTTTGACATTATAAGCCAATTGTTTGACTGTTCAAGGTCACCGATCTTGTTTAGTGCAATAAAGATATACTATTCAATACCTGCCATTGAGGCAGTGTCTCTATGATGTTATTTATTAGAAATGATTTTGCGGTCTACTGGACACAGATTCCGTGTTGCTCTTCCTGTCCTTAGTATAATTTCTGGGTCGCGGGGACTTTACAAACATTCAAACAACGGATAGAAAAGACATGAAGACTCGGTGCTCACAACTATTTATGTGTATCAATTTTGACCCCTGTGGGACTCAAACCCATATAACTCGCCACGATGACAATGGCGAGGCATCTACTGGTATATATATACACTATAGGTACAATAAAAAATGTGTTGTATTTAAGTATCGTTCGAATTCAAATGCAATTATGCAGATCATTATGTAAAACCTTCATTAGGGGCCATATGCAATTTACGTAAAGGGGCTAAATCGCGTTATTATTAAAGCAATGCGTGGGTGCAATATACTAGCCGGCAATAATAATCATAACTAATATTATAAATGCGAATGTGAGTTTATTTGTGTGTTACGCTTTCACACCTTAACTACTCAACCGATCATCATGATATTTATTTATTTTTTTTTATTTTTTTATTTATTTATTTGATTCACCAACAGTTATATACAAAAATTCATTTACACATAATACAATTGATAGGTTTAAAACTAATTGCATAACTAATAACAGGTGAATACAGCATGCATTTCAATGTTTATTAAAAACTATAATATATTTAATAGTAATCAATCATAATTATAAATTAATCACAAGTTAAAATAGAATATTTAAATAATCTCAAAATTTAAGTCAAAATAATTCAATCACTCAATGCATAAATCCATTAATTTAAACAAAACAAATTCATTAATTCAATTGAAACAAATTAATACAGAATAAAATATTGTTTGACATATATATGAATATAAAACAGAAAAGAGTTAATTTTTATCATAAATACAATTTAATTGAATTTTTTATATTTGACAAGTAACTAATTGGGCAAGTTTTCAAATAGTAATTTGCGAAACTTATACAATTTAACAGCAAAGATGTCAATCGAATTTGTACAATATTTATTCACCGCTCTACATAGTCTGGGAATAGGCGAATTATATCCTAAAATCGTGCTTCTAAAAGGATGCACCATTATTGCCATTGCTTTACGGGGCATGCGGTTGGGGGCGTTAAATTTTAGGCTTCCAAGCAAAGCTGAACAATCTAAATGGCTGTGCAAAACTTTGTAAATAAAATTTAGATCCAAAAGCGTTCTTCTCTTTTCAAGCGATGGTATCTTGAAAAACGATAGTCTTTCATCATACCTCTTGTGAGTTTTGGAGATTCCGACAGAGAAGGCTAAATGCCACATAAAACGCTTCTGGATTCGTTCCAATCTTAAAATGTGAGTTGAATAATGCGGTCTCCACACAGTGGGACAGTATTCGAGTATACTACGAACCAGAGTGTTGAACAAAAGTATCTTTGTTTGCGGCTTACGGAATATTCTAGCATTTCTTATAACAAATTCCAGCATTTTGGATGCTTTTTTAACTATGTGATCCAAATGAGGTTGAAAAGTGAGTTTACTATCTAAAATGATACCTAAGTCCCTTATAGTATCAACTTCTTGTACGGGCATGCCCTCCACAAAGTACCTTGAGTCAATGTAGTTTAGTTTGCGGGTGAATTTCATGTGGTAGCATTTTTTAATGTTAAGGCACATCTGGTTGTTGCTACACCACTGGCTTATGTGTTCTATGTCTTGTTGTAGAAGGGCTACGTCGTGAGAACTATTAATTGTTCGTGAAATTTTTAGATCGTCAGCATACATGGACGGTTTAGAGTACAAGAGGCAGTCAGGTAGGTCATTAATAAAGATATTAAAGAGGATAGGCCCCAAATGTGATCCCTGCGGCACGCCAGAAAAGGTGGGGAATAGATTTGACCTAAAGCCATTTACCACGACGTAGGAAGACCGATTGACTAGATATGACTCAATCCATTTATAGAGACTGGCAGTAAATCCATATACTGATAATTTCTGCTTCAATATTGTATGAGACACTTTGTCGAAAGCTTTGCTGAAGTCAGTATATATCACGTCTACCTGTTGACGATGGTCAATTGCTTCGGCCAAGCGTTCGACAAATGTGACCAAGTTCGTAGAAGTAGACCTTGCCTTGATGAATCCATGTTGATGAGTGGACAGGTATCGGCTGAAATACTTTTGTATATAAGGACAAACAATAGACTCAAACACCTTCGCCATCGTGCAGATTATCGAAATTGGACGATAGTTATTAACATCATCTTTGCTACCTGATTTATAAATAGGTACTATTTTTGCAAATTTCCACTCATTTGGAAATACGTATGTTGTTTTTTTCTTTTAATATAGCAATCAGGGATTTATTAAACCACGGTGGATATTTGCGCTTTACAGTTGTTTTGCGAGGCACGTATTTGTTAATTATTTCATTGAGTCTAGCATAGAATATGGCTACCATGGAATTAACATTTGTGCATTGCGCAAACTCTGAATTCCAATCAATCAATGATAAAGCTTTCTGAATAGCTTCGTAATCTGCTTTATGGTAATTTAGCCTTCGATTATTAAGATTGACATCAAGGTCTTTACTATCAACGATCGAAATGTGGGCCTCAAGTGGTGGATGTAAGTGATCCATCTGAGTAAGCACGTCGTGGGCCGCGGACACTGTACAAGATGGTAAGTCCGAAAGAACAAGATCGAGTATTCTATGCCTACTATTTTGAATATGATTTAGTTGGTTAAAGTTGGCAACCTGCACAAAATCGTACAAAAACTGACCCGATTTCGAACACTGGCTAGTTGAAGCTACATTCCAATCAATATTACCAAGGTTAAAATCACCCAATATGCAAGAATGGCCGTCATAATGATCCAATACTGAGTTACAATTTTGAATATAATGTTTTAACATTAGAGTAGGTACAGGAGGAGGGAGGTAGACAGCGCAAATAGCTAACAGTTTAATTGATTTGGAACGCGGTATGTTTACCAAAACCCAGACATCTTCACAAGTACTCTCCCAGGCACTCATTCGCTTACTCGTCAGATGTTTTGATACAGCGACTAATACTCCACCACCCTCCTTACCTGTATGAAAACCTGATGACTCTCTATCACGTCTGTATACAATATAACGATCGTCGAAAAGCTCAGTGCTTAAGACGGAAGAATTCAGCCATGTTTCGGTTAATACAATTATGTCATAGTTGCTAATGGCTAAATTTCGAAAAAATACATGTGTTTTGGTTCTAAGGCCACGGGTGTTTTGATAATATACTTTTATCTGTTTGAATGTTATAGCATTGGCTCACAGTTCTTGCGCAGTTCAGTATAATGGGTCACTACTTCAGATTATCCAAAACACTCGTGTCCTTTATTACAATATACCTGTCCTGCTCGCTCTTGCGAACAAGGATACGACCGTTTCTGACCCACACAAACTTATATCCCTTTTCCTTTGCTACTTGTCTCGCTGCTGCATGTAATGATTTGTTTGAAGGAGACAGATGTTCTGTGACGTATATTGGTAGCTTTGCGCCGCTGCACCCCGCATGAGAGCTGTTGAGCTTGTTCGTAGGGTTGGCTCTGTTGTAATTTATGGATGCCGCCAAAAATTGATCTCGCTTACTTAAGCTATTAAATTCAACAATAATCGATCGTGGGCGTGTGTTCTCCGAGTTAATTTTGGCGGTTCTAGTTATACGCATGATATTTTCATCCTTGATTTCGCATTCAATAATTTTCCCTAACTCCTGCATGATAGACACAAGATTCTCTGTCTTTTTTTCAGGGAGACATTGTAACTCAATATTTTTGCACCGTGCATTTTGTTCTAGCTGGTTTATGCGTGATTTCAAGTCAGTTATAGTTGAATGCATTGTGGTATTTTCTTCTTGTATTTTTTTAACACAGATCTGACTTGTTTTATGCTCCTTTACGATGTCCTCGAACTGTTCATTCACAAATTGCATGGCTTGTTTTACGTCTTGAAGCTCATCCTTTACTTGTCGAAGTTCGATATCCAAAATCGCGCGCATTTTCACACTAAACTGATTAATCAACTCGCTTAAATGAGTTTTCAAAGCGTCATCGATAATGATACGAATCTCCTCGCGTGTCACTGGGAAATCCTCATTGCTAGGGGGAGATGATAGCGCCTGTCTTTTGGTGGCACGTACAGTTACGTTATCACTCCTGCTGCCCTCTTGTGTACTATTACGTTGACTCGTTGACTGGCCTGTAGATGACATCGTACAGTAGGTTACTGCAGTTGACCCAGATTATTATGCTCATACAATTGTGTAAGTTTTGTTAGTAATCACGAGAGGGCGCTGTATTCTCAGCAGGTTACAAAGAATATATTAATTTTAATTATTTAATATATTGGTTGCACAAAAACCGATCAACGAGTCGGCGTAGGCTCGAACCCGCGACCAGAAGATCTCGCTCTCAAGTAAAAGAACGAAGTTATGCCGCTAGGCCAGCACTTCACTTAGACATATGTTTGAAATAGGCGGTCACAATTGTCGAACAATTAGCACGAAATATAACAGTGTTATGTTATATTTATTGGTAGATACATAAGTCTTTTGTTTATAACTACGCAAGTCACTGACCGTTTGAATAAAAAACGGAATTTATGAAATGTTTTTCGTCAATTACTCAGATATACTGGCACTGTTTAATGTCACGTTTTTTTAGTTACAGTTGTTTCACAAATACACGTATTTTGGTGTAAAACACTTCACATATAGATAACTTATAACCACTTTTTAGATAATTTGATTACTAGAATTAAGTTATACGGACTTTCTTTGTGCGTGTTTGTACGTTGAATGAATGAATGAATTCACGTTGTCAGGTGTACAGAAAAGGACATTGGGTACCTATCTCTTGAACAGAAAAAAATATTGTTACTGATCTAACCGACCCTAACCTATATACGTATACGAGAGTGAAGTCGCGGTAGGGTTTTAATTATGTCTGCAATTCCAAGAGTTGACAGGACAAGAAAGTTCTGTAATTTATTCATTATGTTCGGAATCGTCGATACATTTATTTTAAATGTTCTTGGGCTGGCCGGGCCATTTAATGTTTTCAACAATGCCAAACTGCAGTAAAATATTCCCTTTTTAAAAGTACTTTAATGAATTTTGTTGCATACGATATTTGGCTAGGCGTTAGGTACGGACCTCGTAGGTCAAACAGAAGCCAAGGGCAGTTCTGCCGTCCGCTAACTAAAAAACGTAAAGCCCTATATGCTTTCCATACCACTTACGTCAAGACTACATATTGCCCGGATGGCGTAGTGGTTAAAATGGCCGCCTTGCCACTGCCATTGCGCCGAGTGTTATGGGTCAATCCCACATAGTACAAAACTTTGTATAATCCACAAATAGTTGTACCGAGTCTGGATTTTCTTTGTGTCCGTTGTTTGAATGTTTATAAAGTCTCGACACAGGCATTATTCGTAGTAGATGTAGGAGTGTTTTTTTTTATTTGGTTTTCCAACACTACATATACCTATTATATAATTCACTGAATATAGATGACACCAAATGAGTTTCTAATACATTTACCGATTAAAGGTTAGCTAGCATATATGTAGGTACTAATATAACATGGGCATGACACTGCTTAATTAATAATGTTTAATAGGAATTAATAACAATAAAAGAAAACTAAACAAATTATAAAATAAATGATAATTTTGACTACTAATACTAACATTAATTTATGTTTTGGAGAAGCGAGAGCTCACTATTGGAGAAGCTAGAATAAAATCCATTTCTGTTTAAACAAAAAAAAAACCACGTCCCTTTTGATAGTGGTGGGCAGAAGTTCTCGTTACTTAATTTGGTTACGCCCTGTTTTCACACTTGCTGTGATATCGCAGACCAATTGTTTGGCTCTCAAAGTTGTGGGTCACGGTCATTGCACTGCACAACGAAGCTATTGAATAGCTCCCAGTGACATAGTTTGTGCAGTATTGGTCGGACGTGAAATGGGTGAAAAGTGTCAAACAGGTGATAACAACTTTGTATGTAGTTACAGCTTTTAAACAACAGAATGATATCGTTTTTGTTTAAGTTTAATCCACATTTTATTTGTTTTATAAATATGATACATTTCGTCTAGAAAAGGAATAATGATCTGGAGCGAAGCCGTGGGTTTTGCCCACGGTTGCTAGTGGTTTTTTAATGTGTGTTTGTTTACCAAATAAGACAAGTGATGAAAATGGTCAATAGGCATAAATATAAGAAACATCACAGCCACTGGGTACTCTGCTTACCTCTGTAAAACTGCCGTGAATATACCTATCGCTATAGCAGTGCTAAAGTGAGAGAAGTTGGCATTAAGATAAGTGTAAAAAGATATTCCATAAATTGATAACTACAATATTTCTAAAAGAAACTAGTCGGTAATGACTTATTTCCACGATACCAGTTTTTTGGAGCAAATATGCTATCTTTGTCGTAATAATAAAGTCCGCCAGACAAAATTTCGGTCACGGCAGACAATCTTAAAGCAGACTACTGCTCTGCGGTGAAAATTATATAGTACACAAGTGTGTGCGCAAACACATGTGCACTCTCTCTTACTAATTCTCATAATCCGATGGGACGACTATCTGACACGACTAGAGAGAGATCAGGCACAGGACCAACGGCTTTACGTGTTTACCGAGACACGGGTTTGTTGACAGCCAGATTCCTAACTCCGGCCTGCTATTGAATTCTTTGGCAGAAAAACCCAATAGCACTTTGCTCAACTCGGTAATTGTAGCCGAGAGTAACAGTAGGCGGAGCCCTTTTACCACCCCGCCATGCATGCAGTTAAATTAATCTAAAATATTAAGCGCAATGCTTTTCCGGCATTCATTAAACGCATATTTACTTACACGAAGCAAGTTTTTTAAGCAAGAGTCATGCTATTCCTACTTTATTCTTCAAGTATGAGAAAGATACTGCTGTTGTCAGAGCGGTAAGGAAAACCTACCCATCGCCATTACGCCGTATATACTCGTATTATTACATACTAGTTAATTCCCTTGACTTTGATCGCATTATTATAATAATCCATTAAAATTTAGCCATCAAAACGTAACATAGGTATATAATTATTTTTCATTTATAACATAAGGATACGCCTGTTTTATTTTCATGGTTTCGAAAATACTAAAGTCAATGATTTGTTATGATAAAATTATGTTTCATTTGCAGGCTATGTGGAGTTTGGAGAGTTCAGGACCGAAAGGCCCGGTATCAAGAAGGTTGGGACCTTCGCCGGAGTCTTCTGTCCAGTGGTGCTGTCCATGTTCAGCGCTTTAGTCTTCATTCGAATGGGTAATGTGTCTCATCTCTATGTATGTTCATATGTAGGGGGTAATCTCTGAAATTGGTGGACCGATACTAGTATTGTTTGTATATAATAGTGTTTAAACTTTCGCGATTTGTACACATATTTAATATAATGCTAGGTAACGGGTCTTACTCGCGATAAAGTATTTAAAAGGTAATAAATACCTATTCATTGCCTGACGTTTCGACTAACTCGCATCAAATGTGGTCACGGGTTGTCTGTCTTTGTTTGTATATGTTTAAATCAGAACTATTCAGAGACAACCACACAGAAAAAATCATTCAAAGCGATCCAGTCGTTTACGAGGCGTTTAGTGACATACATGACACACCCGTACATAAAAATATTTATGTACCTATATAAAGATAGATAATGTATATGCATAATATAGCATTTGTTTTGGAGAACAGTCATACTGCTTATCGGCTTGCGGCTATGACTCAATGAAACAAGGTCAATATATCGTCACATCACTCTAAGAGTATAATGTGTTTAAATAGTTTTGCACTAGCCGTACTTATGACCTTTTGGTCTTGATATTGCATAATAATTGTACATTCTAGCTAAGTTATGCAGTCTTCTAACTAACAAAGTATTCGTGCAGGGAGTTGCGAGGCGAGGGAGATGTGTACCGGCTAAGCGCTTGCCTAGTCAGTACTTACGTTATTGTCAACGATCGTTAGCAGATTACTTTTGTTAGATAGTAATAATCACAGGGTCGAATTAGACTAAAACGAGGCATATGTTAATAATGTCAAGTAGCCAATTTTAGTAGAGTTATAATTGATACAAAAAGGGTGACTAGTACAAACAAATATTTAACAATTTTTTAGCTTTTAAATAAAATAACACGTTGTTACATTACAAACTTAATATAAAAATGTAAGCTAGCTAAAATGACGTAGGTTTGGCGGCTCTAGAATCTTGTACTAAGAATGTCCTCACTAAAAATCACTATAAGATCCTCCGACATGACATAACGGTGGCTGAAAGTGACTTGATTGCCGCCATTCGTGTTTGCTATTACCAAAAAACTACTAAATTACTGATCCATTAAATCTGTCTTTTTTGCAGGGTACCTGGTCGGCAACGCGGGTCTTCTAGTGACATTGGGCCAGTTTGCTCTGGCGTACCTGATCGTGGTCTTCACTGTGACCTCTATATGTGCTATATCTACTAATGGTGCTGTCGAGGGTGGAGGCGTCTATTGTATCCTTTATTTTATTCAAATCTAGCTGTCTCCTGCGATTTCATCCGCGTCTATGGTTACTGCACCTCTCCCGTGGCTCGTCGCGTAATATATACCGTATGTTACTTGAGCCCCTGGATTCTGTATCACGGGGGACTTATCTATACTAATATTATAAAGCTGAAGAGTTTTTTGGTTAAACGCACTAATCTCAGGAACAACAGGTGCGAATTGAAAAATTATTTTAGTGTTGGATAGCCTATTTACCGAGGAAGGCTATAGTCTATATAACGTCAAGCTACGATCGATGGAGGCGGATGAAACCGCGGGCACAGCTAGTAAATATATAAACAATAGGTACAATGAATACCCAATAGTTTTGTAACACCTATGTGCAGAACACACATTTTTTGTCCAGTGCAGGAATCGAAATTACATCGCTCTGTGAAGTGGTGACGTGACATTTAAATAAATGCAGTCAACCTGAGTGTTGTATTCGATAAATGCTCTCAGTAAGATCGCACAGAAACGAGTCCACACTAAAAAGTGAGCACACATTAGATACAAAAGGATAGTGAAATTCATAATTCATAATAATAATTCATAATTCATTTATTTCTTGCGAATATGGGTATACATTTCTGTGCAGATCTTAATGCTAGTACAATTAATCGTTCTTAGACCATATCCAGCCATAGGGCATGCAAATTTGGCTGTCATCTAATTCTATGAAATAATAACATGTCTTAATATACGTAAATATGTCAAAGAATAAAATTGAAATGTCAAACAACTATGTAAATATGTCAAATAATAATAAATGTTATTTTCAAAATTAATTGATTGACATTACAATTGACATTAAATTGAGTTCATAAATTTTCAATATTCTTATCCTCTAAAAACTCCTTCAGCGAATAATAGCATTTAGAGATGAGTAGTTTTTGAAGACGCCTTTTAAATATCGAATTACCTTTAGTATTAACTATATACCTCGGCAGTTTATTATATATATGCGTCGAAATGCAGAAAAAGCTTTTGTGCATTAGAGCGGTTTTACTTTCTACCACACACATTTTATCAGCGTGGCGAATTCTCGACCTTTTTTTAAATAGATCAATGTTTTGTTTTATAAACATGGCACACTCATAGATATAAATACACGGTAACGTCATTAAATTATACTTGATTAAATATGGTTTACAGCTGTCTGGAATTTTTATATTAAATATTGTTCTGATGCACCGTTTTTGAACTTAAAATGCTAAAGGCCAGTCAGTGGAGTTCCCCCAAAATATGATGCCGTATCGTAATGTAGATGAAACAACGCCATGATATGCTGTTATCAATGTCGATACATTCGCTACGTTTCTTAGTTTATATAAGCCATATGCGTATTGACTTACTTTAGTACAAACTTTTTCAATATGAGCTTTCCAATTTAACTTATGATCTATTTCTAATCCTAAGAACTTTGTAGTATCATTTTTTTCAAATTTATAATTGTTAAAATTAATATCTAAATGTAAGTCAGTATTTTTATGTCTTTGCTTAAAATTTAATACCTTCGTTTTATCCAAATTAATTTTAAGGTTATTCTTTTTTAGCCATTCTATAATTAGCCTAATGGAGTTATTGATGTCCATTTCTAAAGATGTCAAGGATTTATTTGTAAAGAGTATTGTGCTATCGTCTGCAAACAAAGTCATATCGTAGGCAATACTTGATGGGAGATCATTTACATAAATGATGAAAAGTAATGGTCCCATGACACTGCCCTGTGGCACCCCAAACTTCACGGTTCTCATATCTGACCTACAAATAAGTTCTGATTTTGATTTGGTGCATGTTTTGGAAATCTCTGTAATTTGCTGTCTGTTAGATAAATAAGATTTTATAAGATCCTGGACGTTGCCTCTGATGCCGTAATGATATAATTTCTCCAGCAAAATGTCATGTCTGACACGATCAAATGAGTGACAATAGTGTATTTGTAATTCAGAAGTCTTGCAGGCAATGTGTGTCAGATGAAAACTTAAACATAGTCAGGCAAATCTATGGTTTGAATCTTTGCTTTCATCAGACGCAAGGTTGCTTGCCTTTATAAGACTAGCACATGTGATGATATTCTTAACTAGCACACAGTTATGATAAGTAGGACCCTGGGTCCAGAGTTCGGTGGTGCTGTAGGGACCCTGTTCTTCTTTGCGAACGTGGTTTCTAGCGCGCTATGCATATCTGCCTGCACTGAAGCGCTCGTTGAAAACTTCGGACCCGATGGTGAGTATTTATTTCTTGTACTAGTATAATAATAATGGCCTCCAGACCGAAGGTAATATCACGGTAATGTTATCTAACAGTATTCTATCTTCATACAAACGGTCGTAACGCGAGGTACACAACCAGTCGCGAATGCGCCGCACGGACGGTGTGATGGTTTTTACAACAGTAAGCGTTCGATTTGTCAATATTTAGTTAAAATAAGTACAAGAACTTAAATAATAATTATGGCAAAGTGAAATTGCAAACAAAGGTATTTTGATCAAACTTTTTATCCGCATGCGGATTTTTTATACTATAAAATACAATAAAGCTTTTTGTACGTCTTAGTCGAGGCGCAAATATTTTTCAGTCTCAAACATATAAGGTTGTTTTTAATTAAATCTACTAATCAAAAAACACAACATGATTTTTATATATTCATTCACAACAAAATTCTTTTTTAAAAATAAATTATGTAATATTTACATTCACTTAACTAGAAAGAACTTCAAGTAGGTAGATGAAATTAAAATACTGTAGGTGGGCCACGGTAATGTTATCTAACAGTATTGAATCTCGGCTCTGTCCTTGAAATAATTACCTACAGCCACGCAATACGCAAACACGCAAAAGGGCTGCCCACCTACAGTATACTCACTTACACCGACCTCGAGGCGCGTAGGTATAACTCGCGTTCCGACCGTTTGTATGAAGATAGAATACTGTTAGATAACATTACCGTGGCGCGGCTGTAGGTAATTATTTGAAGGACAGAGTCGAGTTATTACAATAATGAGATAACATTACCGTGGTAATGTAGTGCACAAGTGTCTGCGCAAACGAAAGGGAGGAGGTAGGTATAGGCAATCAATCACAACAGTAACAATATCAGACGGCTTTACATGTTTTATTTAGTAGACACGAATATGAAACATAACCAACTTTCCAAACCTGATTTCAACATGATACGCTGCCTTATACATAAGGCTTGGCCAGTGACGCAGTTTTAAACACGCTTAAACCTAGACATTCGTTCAGATTAAAGTAAACCAAGAAGATGTCGCCAGACGATTTGGTGAAAAGGCTTATATTCAGCAGTGAACTGAGGAAGGTTTTAAGTATGATGTTGAACCAACCTTGTAAGCAAAGTCTTTACATTCTACAGAAAAGTAGCTAAGTAACGTTGTATTGTGTTCCCTCTGTTATGGATTCTAGCCCCCCCCAGGAGTGCTTTGTTAGCAAATGCTAAGTAATCTTTGTTCCTTGCGTTTGCAGCACAGGGACACGTTATTAGAACACTCTGAACAGTTATGCGTAAAGATAGCAATAAAGCACCAATCGATGCGTATTCTTGTTCCATAAACCGATTTTGCTTGCAGGTTACCTGGTGGGTGGGTACCCGGGCATTCCAGATGGCTGGTGGTACCGGTTCCTGTACCGGTCGATACTAAACGCTATTGGGCTGGGCGTGTCATTGGCCGGCGCTTCACTGTTCGCACGTACCAGCCTCGCCATCTGGGTTACCATGCTAATCTGCTTAGGCAGCGCTTTCCTTAGTTTCTTCTTAACTCCACCTGGCCCTGTAAGTGTAGCAACTCCAAACAGAACAAGAAGTTACGACACGTGACAAGAGATGGCGCTGTACATAATTACATAGTACTCTATACATTCATGAATCTCTCAAGCAAAATTTACACTACCAGCTACTATATATGCACAAGTTTGCGACATCAAACGTTAGGCTGCAACCCGCCTGGTATGATCACCTAGCTTGCTGTCTCTGTGCCGAGTGTTGTGGGTTCGAATCCCACAGTAGTGGGAAACAGTTGGACTTCAACTTAAAAGTCTTGAGTTCGATCCCAAGGCACCTCTGCCTTGGCGAAGTTAATTATAGCTCGCTTTAACGATGAAGGGAAACGTTGCCAGAAACCCTGCATGTCTGATAGTACTACATAATGTTATTGAAGATGTGTAAAGTTAGCCAAGCGTGTTGGACTATGGCCTATTGCTTCTCATACTGAGAAGAGGCCCGTCCCTCGCGGGATAGTTTATAAACAGCTCTGACATAATAATTCATTGTTATCAGATTGATAAACCAGCTACGAATCAGTTGCTCAACGTCACATCTTTCAACTACACGGGTTTGAGTTCGGCAACGCTTTACGAGAACTTGTATCCGCAATATGGCCGCGACTACACGACAGCGGACGGTCAGCTGGTGGATTTCGCGTCAGTCTTTGGGGTGCTGTTCACTGGTGTGACCGGTGTCATGGCTGGAGCGAACATGAGCGGTGATTATAATAATAATACTTTATTTCAGACTCTGGGATCCATATAATTGAGTACAAGGTCGACACACAATAAAAAGAGTAGTTAAACAAATAATAGTTAAAAACAAATTAAGTGGCAATAGCCATCCATCGTCGAAGCAGCGATAGCTCAGTGGGAAGACCAACAGACTGCAATGCAGAGGGTCTCGGGTTCGAACCCACGTCGCGCACCTCTGACTTTCAGAAGTTATATGACTTTTCGAAATTATGTGCGTATTTATTGACAATTATCGCCTGCTCCGTGCCTCGGAGAGCACGTTAAGCCGTCGGTCCTGGCTGCCATGAAAATCTATGGCAGTCGTTATTGGGAAGTCAGTGCCCTATAATATCCTGACACTGGTCTAGCCTATCGTTAGCCTTCGTGTTGCGGAGGTCAGGTGGCAGCCGCTCCGTATAAAAACTAAGTCCAACTCCAGTCAAATCCGGTTAGACCAGAAAAGCCGACCTCAAGTGACTTGGGAATAATAAAGACTAGGGAGAAGAAGCCATCCATCGTCGGTATGTTATAGTCCGCAGCAGGCGGTCTGACAAGTCTGTCACTAGGAGAACGCATAAGGAGATCCTAATGATAGTATTTTTACACATGACAACTCTGGTCATGAAAGACGCTATTCTTTTACGCTGAATTGCATTAAAAGTATCAACGCGCGCATAAAAAAATGTATAACGCGCGATTATACGTTTTTTTTAGAAGTAAGCTTTTGTGGTGCTGAATAGCTGCTAGTAACTGAATAACTGCTGCTTGAGGTCTTGCGTTTGATTTACGAGTCGAGATTGTGTTCGGTTTTGATATTCTAGCCCGATTTATGTTGTGTTATATTATTTTAATATTAATAACTAGCTTTTGCTCGCGGCATCGCTCGCGTAAAAGTAGGTTAAGTTATGTTAGTAACAGTACTTTTTTGAATAAAATACTCGGTGTAAGGCACCAGACACCATTCAGTGATAATATAACTTTATAAATATGAAAGAATTTTTAAAATCTGTTGTGTAGTTTGTGATTTAATCCATTACACACAAACTAAAAAAAATCAAATCATTCCATTTTATAATATTAGAATAGATTACATGAAAATCTCCATTTATTTTTTCGCATGCTTTATATTTTGGTTGAGATGTCTTAAGAAACGTCACTGTTGTTGCTTTTACATATTTTATCGATCAAATAACTTTTTGTTTTTTGTCAACAATCAAATAACTTTGAATACCGTCATGAAATTCGAAATTTGATGATCGTTATACAGGTAACATATGACCAAGACCTAAGCTATATTTTATGAACTATGTATCTATACTAATATACAATAAATTGTGTGATCGATAAATGGTGGTGCCGAGTCTGGATGTTCTTCGTGTCCGTTGTTTGAATGTTTGTAAAGTCCCCCGCAACATAGGAATTACGACTAGTGCGGGAAGAGTCTTTTAAAAAAATATTATTTATACAACTACTAGCTGACCCGCACAACTTCGTCTGCTTCACGTAAGAGAATTTTCCCATTTTGCAACATTAGCTTGATGTTATATACCCTAGAGCCTTCCTCGATAACTGGGCTATCCAGCACTAAAATATGTTTTCAATTCGAACCAGTAGTTTCTGAGATTAGCGCGTTCAACCAAACAAACAAACATGCAAAAAAACTCTTC
This sequence comes from Catocala nupta, assembly GCA_963675205.1. Taxonomy (NCBI): domain Eukaryota; kingdom Metazoa; phylum Arthropoda; class Insecta; order Lepidoptera; family Erebidae; genus Catocala; species Catocala nupta. The sequence goes on from OY776104.1 coordinate 17,722,436, forward strand.
AGCTTTATAATATTAGTATAGATATAATTATGTAATGATTTTCAGGTGAGCTGAAGAATCCTTCGCGTAGTATTCCATTTGGTACGCTAGCAGCACTCGTGTTCACAGCAATATCGTACGCGGCTTTAAGCTTGCTGACTGCCGCCACTTGTTCTCGAGAACTGCTTCAGAATAACTACGTGTACCTCCTACCAATCAATATATGGCCGCCGTTTATCGCTGTTGGTAAGTTCATCTTCTTTCTTTAAAAGTTTAAAGGTTGAGTAAAAGGCTTGTCACGTGATATGATTGGCTGGCATACCTTTAATAATACAAGCCCGGTTTCTAAAAGGCTCACCATTAGGTAGTATATAAAAGCTCTGCGCATGCGCAGTTAGATGTGTAACTTGCTATTGTGGTCCGTCAAAGTATTAACGATGCTTTGACACACGCCGACAAGGAGGAGTTGATATACAGTGTGAGTCTTTATAAAGTGCACATATTAAAAAGGGTGAAAATATAAACAATTTTAACGACGGAAAAAATGTTTAAAAAAATCTAAAAAAAAATTATGTACTTTTAATTTTTTTTACTCTCGTCTTGGTACCCCATGCAAACAAAGTGTTACTACTTTTAAACTAAATGTGATATTAAAACAAAACAAAATTAATAATAATCTCGAATAATAGGCCGAGCTAATAAAGCCATAATTTTTTGAAAAATAAACCTCATAAATTAGTTATTAATGATTTTATGAAGAAATTTTTTGCAATTAATGTATGTTTTTGTGTTTACAACAGCGTGGCGGACATTTTGAGCAATTAATGCATTAGTTTTAAGTTTCATGTGAAATAATAAATGATTTTGATTAACCTAACCTACGCTTCTTTGTTTTATGAATCACATAGCCTTCATAAGAAAGTAATTTATCCTTTCGAATTAATAACACACCCGGTGAGCCTCTTTTTTAGCCTCTGATAGCAAATGTTGTGTTTTAGCTACAACCATGGGATTTTTACCAAAAACTAGCTAATACGATATAGAATAACATAAAATAAGAAAAAAGTAGGGTAAAGGGGACATTTTTTTGATAAATTTTACATTTATTGCAAAAATTGGTAGACAAATGGTAAATTTTCTTCAAAAAATCATTGATAACTAATTTATGAGGTTTATTTTTCAATAAATTATGGCTTTATTAGCTTGGTCTATTATTAGAGATCATTATTAATTTTGTTTTGTTTTAATATCACATTTAGTTTAAAAGTAGTAACAGTTTGTTTACATGGGGTACCAAGACAAGAGTAAAAAAAATAAAAAGCCCATAAAAAATTTAAAAATTTCTTTAGATTTTTTTTAACATTTTTTCCGTCGATAAAATTGTTTATATTTTCACCCTTTTTAATATGTGCACTTTATAAAGACTCACACTGTATTGTTTGAATTTATCATTTATCAATATGAAAAATATATATTTTACGCTATGTGACATTTTAATGAATAGGGTATTACACCCATTTTTGAAAAGTGTCTTATTTAGATTCTATAGTGCTTCATTAGCACTATTTTGTATGTTATGTTAATTATTTATGTTTTAAAAAATATTTCATATTCATTATATTTTAAAAGGTTATTATTCTTCTTATCGTTGGTGTGCTGTTACTGATAGCAAAAATAAAAATGATAAAATGCCTATAGACATTAAAGGTACGCTGATCAGTTGACACTGTTGACAGTTGACACTTTTTAGTTTACACAGCCGTATGACGTAATAACATGGCGACTACTATTTAATGATGTTATGAAACAGATTAAAAAACTGAAAACTTTGAATTGAATTTTATAATTTATTTTGCTATTTTATGAACTAAAACTAACGTTTTCCGACTGCTTTTTGCCTAAACTATCTCAATGATATATTTTTAGATTTTCTCATGTATAGTAATACCCTATTCGGATTTAAATAACCAGTATAGGCACCTCTGTAAATATAGCGTAAATGCAGATAAAAATTCTATATAATCGCGTAAATTTATATAGTTTTTACATGAGATACCTTCTGGACGATATGCCAGCGACGAGCTCTCTAATTCATGAATATTGACGTTCATAAGTGTTACTATGTGACCCAAATGAATAAATCATTTTTGACTTTGATTCATGTTTACTGATCAGGTATGCTGATGGCTACGTTCTCAGCTGCCCTGTCAAATTTGATCGGCGCTTCGAGAGTGCTTGAAGCTTTAGCTAAGGACAACATATTTGGTGAGTATTGATACAATAATATTCTTATATCATTCTATTATAGTAATTTTGCTAAGCCCTCATGTTAAGATAATGCTTTTAGTAGCCTTGTTCTAAGGAAAAACAAATGAAGAGCATCACTTAACTTACTAATTACTAAACATTAACGCATATAATAGTTACTTGTAGCGTAATTAATAAATTATTAATATAAATTTTATTTGTATATAGACAAAAATGTTATTTCCTTGTTTCGCTGCTACGTGAAGGAAATTACAAAAAATAATGCTTTATTTTTTATTTAAATAAGTCTGCCCTTAAAATATCAAATAATGGTCTCCGCGGCGACTTTTGTCCATTAACCCTAGTAAAGTGTTGTTATGTTATATCAATATTTTGCATTGAGTGATGTATGGATATTGTCATGCAAAAATGCTCAATTAAAACTATGTCCAAACATTTTTATTCACCTCAAAAGTGATTGCAAAGCTTTGCTTTTTGTCAATGACTAAATATTGCTACTTCTAACTGCTTCTCGGGGAATTACCGGCGTGATTCTTAACATAAATAATAAATTCTACTTATATATTCTTCAGGATTTCTTCTCCGACCTATGGTATCCCGTAGTGGCAACCCAATAATGGCGGTGCTGACGTCATGGCTTTTAGTACAAGTAGGCATCATGGCCGACTCGTTGAACGACATCGCGCAAGTCAACTCTGTTCTCTTCATGACCAGTTATCTTGCCATTAACCTAGCCTGTCTTGGACTCGACTTGGCATCCGCACCTAACTTCAGGTATGTTATATCTTATATAGGCTGTACCTGTAGTTTGTTCGTGTTAGTAATTAAATATTGAATCGAATAAGGCGCATGCTAATAAAATAATTGGAAAGAGAAGAGTACGCCCGGATCCGGAACCCACGACACGGCTGTCCCTTATCAGAGTAGTTCGGTATTGTCAACCTTTTTAAATTACAATATTTGGGGTGGGAGGCATGTCGAGGGTGCCAGACGGGTATATGCAGTGGCGTGCACAGGATTTTAAGACAGGGTAGGCAGAAAATTTTAAAAGGTCACTTACCAAACATTTTCACTGCATATTGGCTTAGGTTCGTCCTCGTATCGAATAAATTATGATGTGTGTGATTTACCACCTCAAATATACATAAATTTACTGAATTTATGAACATATCATTTTGCGGATATTCGAAGTGGCCTCGGCGCATTTGTCTGATGTTCTGTATTTGCAAAATAAACAATATCTAACAAAAAAAAGGTCGGTCGTATGTTGTGCGTGTACGGAACTATAAAGTTTATATATATTTTTTTATTTATAAATTAAATCTACATGTCTATCTTTCAGTAAGAATTTTTGCAATACGGAGTCGTAAAAGTTTGGAACGCGTTTTATTGTAGTAAGAAGGTTTTTTTCTATTGATATCATGGAAAGATCTGCAAGTCGTTCTTGGCCATGTGTGTTCCTTAAATAAGTATGTATATGTTTTAGCAACGAAAAAGACCTTTCGGTTGAAGCACTGCTTGCGGGAACCGTAACAATTAATTTTGCCAAACGCAGTACTTCGGGAAAGACTGTATTTAAGTTAATTTCGTAAAAATGTTCTATAATTTTATAAATACTAAGGCTTTGAATTCGGTAGTTTTATAAACACATTTGAGCTCATTCATAAGGCGGTCTAAGTTAAAGTTGAATAATAATAATAATATTCTACCGCAAACACACAACACCATCTAGCCCAAACTAAGCAACGCTTGTACTATGGGTACTAGACAATGGATAAACATACATATATACAATTTTTGTTTGTAAATACATACATATTAAACATAGAAACACCCAGACCAAGACAAACATCTATGTCCATGTACACAAATGTTTGACTTGTGCGGGAATCGAACCCGCGACCTCAGGCGTGGCAGTCTGTTACACTAACCACTACGCTATCGAGGCCGACATAAATTATAATGAATGATTTATAAACATCTACGAATTGCGTTACTAATTCAACCGGAAAATTTACATTATAATAATTGAAATTTTCGCACGATAGTAATTAAAAATCTTTAATTTTTTAGGTTTTTATAACGATCGCGACATTCGTTAGATATGTTGTCTTCAATTTCAATGAAAATCCGCTTAAAATAAATTTTGGCGTCTACAACATTACATTTCGGTTTTGGCGGTCCTGTTATACTTTTTACGCGTTCAAAAATGATTTCAAACTTAGATCTGAATATATCCAAAAACAATTCAAATTCTTTTATTTTTTTCACTCTATAAATTACATCCGACGTCTTTTTTTGCATAACTTCGTAAAGGATATCAGTTTCCGCGAATATTTCATTAAACACATGGATGGAGATGGAGGACTTTTAAATTGTATAACAATAACGAAGCCTGACTTAAAGTCTCGCCATCCCAGGCGCCTACATTTTCCACGATATCCTCAAATAACTCAATTAAATTAGTAAAAGAATTGAAAATCACATTTACAGTACGCGAATTGTAAGTCCACCGAGTGAATAACTTTATTTTTATCACTGAAAGATAGTTTTAAAAACGCGTCACTTTTTATTTCCTTTATACACACACCATCTGAACAACTTTCACAGTGAAGAATTTCCATTTTTCACTCTATAAAAACGTTAAAGTGTTAAATGAACTGCAACAACACAAGACAAACAGAACAAATATTAACAATGGCGACTTCTTAGAACTCACATAAAATATTGTCTTCTGTTTACGCGAATGTTATTCAATGAAATTAAACTACTATATACGGATTTTATCGCGTTGTTTATTTAACACTCTATTACATAATTTTGAAACTGTTACACTACTATACTATACTATTAAACTTTACTAATTTTAAGCTAATTAAATTATTAAAACTATCAAACTCCCCGTGACCATGGCTGCTGAAAAGCAACCGAAACGTCGGGGAAAGTGTAAACTTAAAAACAAGTAGATTTGATAGTTTTAATAATTTAATTAGCTTAAAATTAGTAAAGTTTAATAGTATAGTATAGTAGTGTAACAGTTTCAAAATTATGTAATAGAGTGTTAAATAAACAACGCGATAAAATCCGTATATAGTAGTTTAATTTCAATGAACTCACATAAAATTAAACAAAATACCTACGACAAAAAATCGGTTGCATAACATTCGTCGTACTTCGGCAATTCCCGTCAACTTTCGACATGTACGAAGGCCACTGAACACGTCATATACCTAATAAAGACTCTCTTTTTTTGCGTTTGTTTGCGTAAGTTTTAACATTGTTACAAATATTTATAGGAACGCACATAGATATTTTTGTATCCGTCTCGATTCACACATGCAAAGAATTATGCAATATTAGTTCATGTCTATTCCGTCGAATTAGGCGCATTGCAGCCAGCGCTATTGCAGCCGGTACGCGACAGTTGGCGCTGATATTATGATATAGGTTTTAAGAAATTTTGTTTATGGAAATTAATTATTCGTCGATAAATATAAATATTGGACTTCAAAATAAAATATAATAAATATTTATTTGAGTTAGAGAGGACTAGAAGGAGTTAGGGTAGGCAGTGTCTTTTTGTCTTTATGAACCGCACGCCACTGGGTATATGTCTTGCCAATTATTTTATAAAATATGTATGTTATGTCTTTCCCCATGCCGTCATTCAGACTATCATCGTATAAAATTTCTTTAAATATTATTCAGTTTTCTAGATGTGAAAATGTAGAAACGACTAAGAGTATTTTTAAGTGTTTTGAGCGGAGATTTGGCGGACAGATTTTGGAATGCGTTACTTGTCTTTGTTGAGCACTATGACTTGTGGTTGACTTGACTTTTTAATCTAGTCAGCAAGTGCTTTTTCGATCAACTTTTTACAGTAGTCTCGGAAAAATATGAACGAGTTGTCATTCGATACGGAAAGGCATGGAAATAATTTTTGAAAAAAATTATCCACTTGTTTTTATCATCATCCCTCAGTATTTTCATCCCTCTGGGAAAATTATAAATATTGGTCCTACAATTCCGGGAGTCAAGAATTTTTTTATGTACCTTCCTCCTCTTTTTGAATCTTTTTTTAGATTTGAATGGTATCAATTAGTTTTTGAAATATTTGCAAAATACCAAACCCCTTTTTTAGGCAATTGTTTATAACTTTTGCCATATTTGCAAGCGGAACTTGATTTTTTTTAATTACCTACGCGCCATTCCTAATCGAATGACACCTAGTTCATATTTTTTCGAGACTGCTGAAAAAAGTTGACTATTAAAGCACCTGTTGACCAGACTATTTTATTGGAGCATAATGAGCGGCCAAGCAATTCTCATTAAGCCCCAGTAGAAAAATTGTAAAATTGACTGAAGTCCATAAGGAACGGTTACTTATCACATGTGCGCTATTATATCGTCTGCAACTAGAGACAGTAAAAAAGGAAAATTCAGTCGATTTCGATATGTTTGTTACTGTAAAAGAATTAAGAAATTCATAAACTCACCGGAACAGTAGAGTCAGAGGCTGGTGTTACTTTAAGCTAGAGCTATGCTCAGCGTTTCCCTGCCGGGGGTCGCACCAGATATGAAGAGATTCGCAGGAAAACGAAAATTGCCGATATAGCTCTCCGGATAGCCAAGCTGCAGTGGCAGTGGGGAAGACACGGCTCGCAGAACCGCTGGCCGTTGGGCATAAAGGTTTTGGAGGGGCGGCCACGCAACGGTAGACGCAGCAAGTGTAGGGGTAGGGGTAGAAAGTTGACCGACCGTCTGGTAAGGGTGCGAAAAGTGGTTGGATGTAGTCGGCCCGAGAATGTTCTGTGTGGAAAACCTTGTGGCCTACGTCTAGTACCTAGTCGTCTCAGTCGTCAGTGAGGACGCCTTTTGGCTGAGCTGATTATGTAATCTGGGTCGAGCATTTTAGTTAAGGATTTTAAGGATTTTGAGCTTACATAAAGTTACCGCCGCTGGCAGATCGCTGAAATAAACAGTGTTGATTGATGTATCTTCGGCAGGCCAACGTTCAAGCAGTTCTCGTGGGCGACGTCGCTGGCCGGGTTCGCGGGGTGCGCGTCGCTGATGTTCGGCCTGCGCGCGCTGTACGCGTGCGGCGCGGGGCTCGCGTGCGGCTCGCTCGTCGTGGCGCTGCACCTGCTGTCGCCCGCCGCCGCAGACCCCAAGTGGGGCAGCCTCAGCCAGGCGCTCATATTCCACCAGGTAACGCCGCCGCAGACCCCAAGTAGGGCAGCCTCAGCCAGGCGCTCATATTCCACCAGGTAAAGCCGCCGCAGACCCCAAGTGGGGCAGCCTCAGCCAGGCGCTCATATTCCACCAGGTAACGCCGCCGCAGACCCCAAGTAGGGCAGCCTCAGCCAGGCGCTCATATTCCACCAGGTAAAGCCGCCGCAGACGCCAAGTGGGGCAGCCTCAGCCAGGCGCTCATATTCCACCAGGTAACGCCGCCGCAGACCCCAAGTGGGGCAGCCTCAGCCAGGCGCTCATATTCCACCAGGTAACGCCGCCGCAGACCCCAAGTAGGGCAGCCTCAGCCAGGCGCTCATATTCCACCAGGTAAAGCCGCCGCAGACCCCAAGTGGGGCAGCCTCAGCCAGGCGCTTATATTCCACCAGGTAACGCCGCCGCAGACCCCAAGTAGGGCAGCCTCAGCCAGGCGCTCATATTCCACCAGGTAACGCCGCCGCAGACCCCAAGTGGGGCACCCTCAGCCAGGCGCTCATATTCTACCGGGTAACGCCGCCGCAGACCCCAAGTGGGGCAGCCTCAGCCAGGCGCTCATATTCCACCAGGTAACGCCGCCGCAGACCCCAAGTGGGGCAGCCTCAGCCAGGCGCTCATATTCCACCAGGTAACACCGCCGCAGACCCCAAGTAACCCCAACACTGATGTTCATTGAGTCAGTTTAAGTAGAGGAAGCAAGTAGGCATACTCACTGGGCATACTTTACCTTACTCGAATTATAATACTACTAGTTTTTGCCCGTGGCTTCGTTCGCGTTAATAAAATAATAAAAAAATAAAAAATGGTTTATTGCCAAGTAATCTTTACAATATTTTACAATATCCTGTGGCCCCACACTAGGCAAAGCCTGTCCTGTGGGTACCTGACACGATTACAATTTTTGTTTCCCTTGATTGCTCGGACAACAACTTTTGTTTAACTTAGCTTAAAGTCTACCTATTACAAGTATTTGCTAAAAAAATTACAATAATGTCAAAGTAACGAAATAAAGAATTTTACAACTATTAATAACATGCGAAGTAGAAAACCATGTGCTAGGCATCTGAAGTGAGTATACTTGTATGTATACTAGATAAATATATAGAACATAATGAATATAAGTTACATATATACACATATACACACATACACACACACATACATACATATATACATACACACACACACATATATATCCAACATAAATATATACATTTTACTGTATTGATAGTAAAAGACTTTCTGTGAAGCCATATGTTAGTGAAGTGAGCCACCTGAGTATTTTTTGCTTCGTCTCTGTCACAAAACATTCCTTGATATTACACGCGCTAGCTGCCTTGTTATATATGTAAATATCCTTAAACGGGCTGAAACGTCTAGCGAATCTGGTTTTGATTTGTGGTAGTGGTAATCTGTATACCCGAAGTAATAGTAATTTTGCATAATCTTTAGAGGTTATGAAGATTAAGTTAAGATAGCTTTTTTAGTAGCCTATATTATGTTATAATAATATTGTAAAGTTTTATAAAAATCCGTTCAGTAGTTTTTGCGTGAAAGAGTAACATACGTCCATCCATCCTCGCAAACTTTCACATTTATAATTTATAATTTTCGCTTATACTCATATTAAGCAGATGTGTAATCTAGTGGTTTATGTGCAGGTGCGCAAGTACCTCCTGCTGCTGGACCCAAGACGCGAGCACGTCAAGTTCTGGCGCCCGCAGATGTTGCTGCTAATAGCCTCACCGCGACAGTCCGCTCCGCTCATAGACTTTGTCAACGATCAGAAGAAGGTAGGCTATCGCGGGCAAATTTCGATACCGAAAAATCAAAGTAGTTTCCCAGCAATATTTTTACATAGTATGACAGGGTCTTGAGACACCCTTTATATGTATGTTAAACTAGCTAAATGATATGTTTTTTTAATTGCAGGGTGGTTTGTTCGTGCTGGGTCACGTGAGGATTGGAGAGCTAGATGGCACTGGAGACCCGCTTGCCGCCGAGCACAAATATTGGCTCAAACTTATTGATCATCTGAAGGTAATATTCCATAGTCACAAATAGCTTCAATCATCGTATGCAGGTTTTTTAAGACCGTTTGATTTCAGAGTGCCTAGTCTACTTAACAAGTGCCTTTTTGGTCAACTTTTTTCAGCAGTCTCGGAAAAATATGAACAATGTGTCATTCGATTCGGAAAGGCATGCAGATGATTTTTAAAAATTGCAAAAGTTATAAACAATTAACTAAAAAAAGGGGCTTTTTGCAAATATCTCAAAAACTAATTGAGATTTTTCAAATCTAAAGAATGATTCAAAATGATGAGGAAATTTTCTAAAAAACGTATCGACTCCCGGAATTGTAGGACCAATATTTATAATTTTCCCAGAGGGATGAAAATACGGCTGAAAACGGGTACTCTGGCTTGTGCAAGCACTTCGGACACTTTATCAATAAAAATTATTTAAACATTAAATATAAAATTTTAGAAATGAAGAAGTTCGGGGGCCTCGATAGATAAATGAACAATAACCCGCCAGATATTTTTTAATCACAGTTTTCAATTAGTTATGCAATAGATATGAATAATTTTTTGCTGCTTGATCAGGAACATTGCAAGTGTGATAATTGTTAAACTGTAAATTTGAGATTTATTCCTTTCTTGGAGCTATTCTTGAAAGGCTTCAAAATAGATAACCGTTGGAAAAATAAAAAATAAAAACATTTTCACTTTTTTATTAACAATTTTCGTAGTTGCGAAATTTAAAACTTAAATTAACCATCGAAAATAAAAAATAAATATTTTAAAAACAAAACCTCTCGGCTGTTTTTGTAACAGTAAATATAAAGACGGGCACGCCACGATCGTGGCGGTAAGTCCCGTTTTTGAGGAGTGGCTGGAGAGGCGGCATGGCGCCCTCACCTGCCGGCTAAAACAGGTATTGACTGGCCACGGTTGTTTTGGCCAGTTCCTGTGTCGTATACGCCAGCAAGAGACGCCCGGTTGTCACCACTGCGGCGACTGACGCGACGTTGTTGAGGACACGGCGCTGCACACTCTCGGTTTGCCCCGCCTGGGCATCGCAGTACCGTGAGTTGATCGCGGCAGTCGAATCGGTTGCCCTCTCGCTCCCGGCTGTAGTTCAGTCTATGGTCCGGAGTGAGAGGTCGTGGAACGCCGTCGCCTCCTTCTGTGAGGAAGTGATTTCCATCAAGGAGGCGGCGGAGCGGGAGAGGGAATACTTAAACCCTCTCCCCAACCGCAGAGCCGGGCGCCGTAGGGCGCGAGACGACCTCCAGCCAACCTGAGGTTTAACCTGGGGATGGCGGGCTTCGTGGGCCTGCCCGCCATCCGTTCAGCACCAAATCCAAGAGGCATGTTCCTACGCGCGCCTCTGTGTTGAGTCCGTCTCCCCTTCTAGGGTGGAGACAGTAGGGTTTGCGTGTAATGCCTATAGGGTAGGCTTGTTGTGTAGTGGCCTGCCGTTTTATACGGCGGGCCGAAACCTCGGCGGGATCGCGACCGCATGCGAAAGTGATTCGCGCGGCCCCGTCGATAGCGATTTTGTCGAGGAACACCGTAAGTTTAGTCGGTATTCCGGGAGCTCCATTTTCATTTCAACATCTTTCTTTACCCCAGCGGGTCCGACATAATCTCTCTGCCCGCCCCCACGGAGGGATATGCGTCAATGCAATCACATATGTAAAAAAAAAAGTATGACGAGAAAAAAAATACAACGAGATCAGCTTCAAGCCGATCCGCTGTCACAAGGTCGGCAGTAGAGCGACTGGGAAAGATATGGAAAGACAACCGAATAACGAAAAATACCAAGGCTCGTCTAATGAAGTGTGTGGTATTTCCAATCTTTCTCTATGGTGCTGAGACTTGGACATTAAGGCTACAAGATCGCCGATCGCCGAATCGATGCTCTGGAGTTTTGTTGGAGACGCATGTTAATAATGCAGTTACGAATACTGAAGTTCTTTGGGCACACCTCCAAAAACGAGAACTCGATGTAAAGACTTGTGGTACAGCGCGGCGCAATGCTGCCATTGAAGGCAAGAGTGGACGGTCAGTCTCCAACGCGCTGGATCGACCTTATCATCAAAGTTACCCAGTCAACCGCAATACAGTGTGCTCGCAATGCCAGTAGCCGCCAGGGTTGGAGTCTGTCCATCAATGATAGCCACGACTACTTTGACAAGAGTGCCCGACTAAGAAGAATAAATTTTATATTTAATATGTATAAATAATTGTTATTGATAAAGTGTCCGAAGTAGGCGTGGGTTGCGCAAGCCAGAGTACCCGTTTTCGGCCGTATTTTCATTTCTCTGGGAAAATTATAAATATTGGTCCTACAATTCCGGGAGCCGAGATTTTTTAGGAAATTTCCCCCTCGGTTTGAATCTTTTTTTAGATTTGAAAATCTCAATTAGTTTTTGAGATATTTACAAAAAACCAAACTCCCTTTTTTTGAGTTAATTGTTTATAACTTTTGCAAATTTTGCAAGCGGAACTTGAATTTTTCTATAATATATGCCTTTCCGAATCGAATGACACCTCGTTCATATTTTACCGAGATTGCTGGAAAAAGTTGACCAAAAAGTCACTTGTTGACTAGACTACTAGTGCGAGCTATTTTTTACTTTAACGCAATCGATACGGTTATAACGTTCGGCGCTCCGATTAGCCCGCTCCAAGCTTTTAACCAATCAGAGAGCCAAACATGACAAACGTTTCGGATCACGTTAACGCAAAAACAATTCGCATTAGGTACGCTCATCGCGAATTCTGGGCGACGTTTGAGTATGAAACATTTCTTCTTCTTATACTTAAAAGCTTTGCTCTTGTCGATGAAGTATACGCCATCTTTCACAATTTTCGGCCAAGCCCTTGACCTTCTTTTAAGGCTCTAGCTTTTGCTCGCGTAAAAGTAGGTTAGGATATGTTAGTAACTTTAAAAAAAAAATTTGCCTATGTTACTTGGTAGCTTTCGAATGGTGAAGGAATTTTAAAAGTCGGCTGCGTCATTTTTGAGTTAAATCTTTACAAACAAACAAAAATCGAATCTTATTAATAAAAATCGAATATTAATAATATTAGTGTAGATGACCTTCGCCTTTTCCTTTATTTGGTCAGTGAATGCATTTCTGGGTCTGTCCTCTTTTGCCTTTCACTTTTCATTCTATAAAACAGTTCGTTTCTTTTTTTTGTAAAGGACGCCTACCGCTCTCTGAATAATTCCTATGTCGCATGTAGGAAACAGATGTCCTGTGTGGGGGAGTTTACTAACAACGGACACAAAGAACATACAGACTGGGAACAACCATTTGTGGATCACAATTTTTTTTCTCTCGTGTGCAATTCGAATTATTATCAATCAGCGCCATGGCAGCGGTCAGGCATCCACTTAAACCTTCGACCACCACCTTACGCCATCCGTATATTATTGATATTAAGAGTAACATTTAAGGCTATTTGTTTTCATTTCATCATGATCCTAGCCTTTGACGTTCAACTATAAAACGTTTACATGATAATATTTGTTTAGGTGAAAGCGTTTGTGGAGCTAAGTCTTTCGCCAACTGTGCGTGGTGGCGCGGCGCAACTGGCCCGGCTAGCTGGACTCGGCGCTATGAAACCTGACACTGTGCTACTGGGCTTCAGAGACACTGCACCGCCCGTCGACTTCTTTAGAGAGTTAGTACATTTAATATTGCTGTAAATACTATCAGCTGTAAATATTTTTTATTTACTAGGAATTCGGGTTACAAATTATGACTACTCTTGTTAAACGTTACAGCTAAGCTAGAATGAATGTTAGAATAAGTGATGCGACTCGATTCCAATATTACTCGAGGGATTCGAGTTACGAGGGGCGGCTGATAAATCCGCAACCGAAGGTATTTAGTGATGACTCAACATCTCGTTACTGATAACACTAGTTGTCTGACTAATTGGCAGTATATAAAACCCCTTTTTTATTTGGTCCTTTAACACTGCATCCCTGGAACAAACAACAACACCATGTCAACGGCAACTAAAAATTCTCGCAATTTTGAGCTCCTCACAGTGATTAAATTCTTTGTGAACAAAGGAAATTAGCTGAAAGAAGTTTTTGAAGAAATATCGTCGGTTCTTCAGGATTCCTATATACGATGGTAAAAAATGGGCTCGGCTATTTGAACAATGAAGAGAGAGCTGTGAAGACGACCCTTGCCCGGGCCGCCCAGTGACGGTAGTGACCGAAGAAAATGTTCAAAAAGTTAAAACATAGTACTGGCCGATCGTAGGGTTAAATTGTGGCAGATAGCCAAAGAGCTACAGATTAATAAAAGACGAATTAAAGAAATATTACATCAACATTTGCATACGTAAAAAATTTGTGCGCGTTAAATACCGCGAATGCTCACACCGCTCGATAAACACCGACGACTGGCGAGTTGTAAGGCTTTTTTGGAGTCGTGTCAGAGTGATTTGGACAAAATGTGTAACCGCATAGTGATCGTAGACTAAACCTGGATTCGCCAGTATGATCCCGAGTCCAAATAAGAGTCGTGGTAAGTTGGGGCGAGGCGTGCTGTTTCTGCAAAACAACGCGCTCGTTCACACCGCTCGTGTTGCGAGAGATGCCTTAAAAGCCACGGGGTTCACAGAAATTGACCATCCACGCTACAGTCTGGACCTGACTTCCGGTGAGTTTTTCCTTTTTTCTAATATAAAAAAGGAGGTATGGAGACGAAGATTTTCAGATGATAATGAGATGAATGTAGCTGTAGAAACCATTTTCAAGAGATATCTTCAGAATAATTTTTCAGTGGTATAAAAACACTAGCTGACCTGCACATATTCGTCTGCTTCACATAAGAGATTTTGCCCGTTTACAACATTTTTCATTTATGCTCTGCTCTTATTCGTCGTAGTGTGATGTTATATAGCCTTTACCCTTTTTCGATAAATGTGCTATCCAACACTAAAATATTTTTTCAATTCGAACCAGTAGTTCCTGAGATTAGCGCGTTCAAGCAAACAAACAAACACACTCTTCAGCTTTATAATATTAGTATAGATATGAAAAGTGTATTTCACTACTTTGAGGGGGATTATATTGAAAAATAAATTTACTGACGGACTCATAAAAATCATCAAAGTTCAGGATTACTTTCGAATTAATATTTTTGATAATTATGCAATCTTTTTAGACTAAACTAAATGAAAATGTCGAGACTGTCAATCAAACATTAAAAAAAAAAATTATAAATAGAACTGCAGTAGAAGATAAAATTATAGCCGAAAAAATAAAATTTATGCATATTCTCAAATTCGTGTGTTATTAGAGTAAAGTTTGAAATCAATTCTTTTTTGTTTTCTTTTTTCATTTGCGATTTAAATTATTGTTACCAATAGTATTGATTATTCGTCTTTTAAACTCAACAAAACTTTCGTTACCATAAATATGGATACTTAGTTCGAACAAGCCGCTCAAATTGTGGCATTGTTGCGGAAAGGCTTGTATCAACGAACGATTGCTTGAAATTTAAAGGGAAATGTCCATCGGCGGCTCAGCAGTAGACAAGATGTTCATTAATATTAAACTTCTTCTCTGATTTCAAAAGGAATTTTGATATCAATGTTGAACGATATGAAGTTCGGAGTAATCAGAATTAATTATTTAAAGTTATTATTTTCTACAACCGCGCTGCCATTTTTAAACAAGGGAATGTAAGAACAGTGTTGCCACTAAATAATCAAATACTCAGTTATTAAATCGATTATGATTTTCAATAAATAGTAATCGCTATAATATTATGATCAGGTGTATTCACTTCAAATACTCAAATGATGTTTATAGTATAAGATTGCAAACGTAAAACGTTCATTATAGATACATGTTTTTATAACAGTAATTCATTATTATTTTTATCCTTATGTCAGTGTGAGTTACCAAAAATATTTTGTTAGTTAAAATATATCTACTTTACTCGATTAAACGAGCCTCGATATAAAAGGGAGATTTAAATTTGGCAACATTTTTCGTTTTCCTGACAATCCTGCCATTACCTACCTACCGACGCTTGCGCCGCTGTATTTGGTGATTTCTTTCTTTGCGATAATATTTTTTCTAACGACAAGCCTTACCAATGGACCCCGAACCCGCTTCAAATTCAAATGACGACCCCAGTTTTGTTATGGACTCCGCACCTGCTTTGCATGACGACCCCGGCTCTTTGGTCACGGATACCGATTCCGCTTCTCACGACGACTTTGGCAACCGAAACATGGATTTTGAATCTGCTTCTCGCAATATCTCAGTTTCAAGTGATTCGTCTCGCTGTATTAATTGTGGATTAGATATAACGCGAATGAGACGGCATACTTTAGAAAGTCGTAATATTCACTCTGTTATACAACAATGGATCAGCCCAAGACAAGTGAGTTTCACATTATTCTTTAAATAATTTCTACAGACAACATATGTATTATTACATATATTATGTAGGTACGATATCTTTTATGTAATCACAAATGTTTTTATATTTTGCAGGCATCAAGTGACAGCATAATTTGTCATTCTTGTTGGACTCTTGCTACAAGCGAAATAAGGAATTCTTCGAATGTTTCTAACACAGTTGGACATCAACATGTATGTGTTAGCTGTGGCCGCTCACTTCTGCGTTTAAGATCCCATGCGTTAAGAGTTGACACTGACCGAGAGAGGCGTATTAGAAATGTTATTGCAGAGTGGATATTACCACGTCAAGTAAGTGTTTAACAGTTTAATAGATCATTTCATTTTCCAAGGTAATTACTAATCATTTGTTCATTGAGAATAGGGTTGGTATGTGACTCTTAAATAAGGAGCTTTATTATATAACTATATATACTAATAATAATTATTACTGGTAATAAGTAGTAATGTAACGCTAGATTATGGATTTATATACCTGATAATTCCAAAGAGTGTATCACAAATATAATTAAATATAAAATATCTTGTTCATCCAGGCATAGAAAACATGCCAATGTTATAATGACATAAACATTAAATTGTACAGTTATGCTACACTGAGCATAACAAATTGCCTCAGAGAATATTTTCTAAAAATAAATAATCCAGACCCTAATAGTATTGAAGAAGAAATCTGGTGTAAACAATAACATATAATGAAATGTTCTATGCACTTGTTTCAGATATATCAGTAACCTTTCATAATGTTTGTTACAGCTAAGATCAACAGATTGTATATGCCATCCTTGTTGGCAACGAAGTGATAGGGCAGCAGTACATTTCTCCGAAGCATCAACCTCAGCTCAGAGCAATCTTCATGATGCTTCAGCTGTGTTGTCGCAAAATACATCTGAAGAACAGCCAGATATTCCAGCACAGTCAAATCAAGAAGGTCAAATACATCTACCTAATTATGCTAGAGCACCTGATACACAAAGTTGCTGCTTTTCCCCGAACTGCACTAGAGCAGAGAGACTCATGGTGCCTACATCTCTGCGAGTGAGGTTGTTTTGTGACTACAATTATTATGTGCCAAGTAATTGTAGAATATGCCGCTATCATTTACATAGTAATTCTTGGCACCTCTTGTTGGATGTTTTGGAGAATCCTATCCAAACATTCAATGCCAACCAAATTGAAGGCTTTGCTTGACTTTTAAAAGATAATATGATGACAGAGTTGGACTTTGAACATATTGAGGTAATGCCTGACCATTTAGTGTCATATTGGTTGGGTTTCACTAAGGAACAATTTAGACAAATTCTGGAAGATGTTCCACGCCTCTCCAATAAACACAGAGGAGCCTTTGCCCTAGCTGCATATCTTCTCAAATTGAGAACAGGAGATAGCGATCAGCGTATCGCTTCATTGCTACAAATACCACGCACTACGTTGGAACGCTTAATGGGCATGGCAAGGGAACTTTTGCATCAAGATTTTGTGCCAGAGAATCTGGGGCTCAGACACATATCAAGAGAGGAAATAGCACAAAGAAACCTTTTGATTCCAAGGGGTCTTTTTGGTGGGACTGATAATAGTCCCATAGTCATAGCAGATGGCACATATATATATGTTCAAAAAAACTTCAAATTACCTATACCAAAAGCAAACTTATTCTCTACACAAATATAGGAACCTTATTAAACCTTTTTTAATTGTGTGTTCTGACGGGTACATTATAGATGTTTTAGGCCCCTATCCAGCCACTACATCTGATGCTCAAATTGTACAAAATGAATTTAATTCCGAGAATGATCCTATGAGACGCTACTTCCAACCTGGAGATGTTTTTATCCTGGATAGGGGTTTTAGAGATTCGATTCCATTATTAGAAGAGTGTGGCTACCGTGTTTATGTGCCTTCAACTTTAGACCAAGGTGAAACCCAACTGTCGACAATAGAAGCAAATAAAACAAGGACAGTGACAATATGCCGTTGGGTAGTGGAGGTAGTTAATGGCATTTTTAAACAATAATTTAAAATATTTCGCCAAACATTTTTTAACACTGCTTCAAAGCATGTAATGATAGATTTTTCCATAGCTGCCTCCCTACTTAATAAGTTTCACCTTCGTGTCACTGATAGACATGACGCAGCACAGATCCTTGAAATAATCAATGAAAATATGTACGTTAATAATGATCTGGCTGACTTCGTCAATGAAAGACGTTTAAATAGAGTGAGGGCACATTTTGAAAATAGTAGTGCAAACCGTAGTACACCTCATTTTCCCCACCTCAGCTATGATGACCTTATCCTGATTGCTTGTAGAACATATCAGTTGAAACAAGCCCGTTCCTATTATGGTGAACATATAAGGTTTAATGGTACCTATTCAATAGAGATAAGCAGAGACAGGGGCAACAACCTACTGGAAGAAATGCCGAATGCAGATAACGCCACATTAGTAAGGGCCAAAATACAAAGTCGGCACATTAGCCGTAAGATATATTTTGTTTATGTAATGATAAATAATAAAGAAACAGGACGCAATGCAATAGTAAGCTATTGCTGTAATTGCATTGTTGGTCGGCGGACAGTGGGTTGTTGCTCCCATGTCATGACCATTTTATGGTTATTAGGTTGGGCTAGACACCAAAGCAACATATATGCACCTGCTACATTTTTGGATCATGTATTAATTGTTTATGATATGGATAGCCATGACGACAATTAATGTTTTTTACACAAAAATAAAATAAAAATATCTTAAAATCCCGGACTTTTTTTTAAACCTTTGCTATGTCTATTAAATTGGTGCTTTAGTAGACTAAGATTTTATGTATATTGCAGGAATGTTCACTTTAGGCCGAAGTTTGTATGGAAGGTGGACATAGCCCTTTAAACCCAATCTACGGTTTCTAGAGACAGGTTCTTACAAAAGGAGACCCGGTATCGGCAGAACTCAAGCAACCACCCGTCGTGACGACCGATTTATTGTTTCGACTTCAGTCAGTAAACATCAAAACAGAGCTGAATGAAGTGTGTGGAGTAAACGTGAGTGCACGAACAATAAGAAGAAGGCTTAAGGACGCGGCAATCACCTCTTTTAGACCAGCAAATGGTCCAAAGCTGTCTGCAGCTCACAGACAAGCTCGTTTAAGATTTGCTTCTTAATTGAACTGAAGAACAATGGGCCTCCATATTGTTCACCGATGAGTGTAGGACATATTTAAATGGTGCAGACGGTAGCAGAAGAGTCTATCGTCGACGTGGGGAGAGATATGCTCAAAGTTGCATTGAGGAGCGTGTTCCTTTTGGAGGCGTTTCGTGTATGTGTGGGGTGGCATTTCGATGATCGGGCGAATGGAACTTATGTTCATCGACATAGTTTGTCAAAACGGTGGAAGAGGTGGTTTGACGGCACAAGGCTATATAACAGAGATTTTAGAAGCTCACGTGGTACTTTACATGTTATTAATAGGCGAAAATTTTACTCTAATGCAAGATAATGCCCGACCCTACGCCGCTGCACAAGATCGACAATATTGCGAAGAGGTTGGGATACGTACCATGAATTGGCCAGCACGCAGCCCGGATCTTAATCCAATTGAGCATGTTTGGGACAGTTTAAAAAAAGCTGTATATGCGAGAAATCCTGTGCCCACAACAGTGGCAGCACTAAGAACAGCGTTTTCACAAGAATAGATACACCTTACCAAAAGAAAAAAACTAGCGCTTCAACATTTTTTTTATTGTGAAGACAAATTTTTAAATAAACCAACCAATACCAATTTTTGTTACATTTATAGTTTTTGTTCAAAAATATTGAATGGTCCTTTCCAGTATACAAACATTACTTAAGGATATGGTACTACGCTGTTATGAAGTTAACGAACCAAACTATAGGTTTCAATTTAAATTTGTAGGTATAAAAAGTTTGAATACTTGGTTAAAATGTTTATTTCAAAGGCGTCTTTAACATTGATGCAGTTTATGAGTCCATCAGTATATATAAAACTATACTTTTCTTTCATAATGTACACACAGCGATACATCATCTTAGGGTGTTTGGACTTTGAACTATTAGAAGTTGAACGCTGCGAATCGTGCGAGAGAGTGCGTTCAATTTTTATTACGCTCTATCCTTACCATTACATCGACACCACTATGCACTGTCCCTTGCCGACAATTCTCTATTTTATATGTAGCGTTGTTATGCGTATATAAGGTATCTAACTTGATGTGTAGCCGTGTGTACCTTAGGCCGCGAACTTATCAGCCGCCCTCTCATATTACGGTAAAAATTTAAGTCAAAATTATATCGACTGGCGTTCACTCGGACTCGGCCAGGTCACTCGCGCTGACCAGTTTGTGCCGCCGCTGTTGAGACAAACATAAAAAAACAGGTTAAAACATATACGCGGGCATTGAGAAGTTGCGAAAAAAATAACAAAGACTGTGTTTTGTGTAATCTATGTATCATATCTAAAGTTGGATATGAGAGAAGAAAAGAAAAGGTAACTCGAACTTACCGAGTGTTCGAGTGAATTGAGAACTACTCGAGTGAGTTGGCACTCGAGTGGGACCGTAAAATGGCTCGAATAATTCTAGTAAAATTGGACTTGAGACGCATGACTTGTTAGAAGTGGGTATACGGCGGTATGGTAAAGTGGCATTTGCACCCACAACCTCTCGTTCGAAATTCCAATGCTAAGTATTTAGAAACCTAGCCTACCTATCTCGTGCAACGATAAATTTACGTTTTTCTGGATGTTTCAGTTGCTTCACACTGACTTGAAGTGTATAAAATATATTTATACACTTCAAGACAATAATGATGGTCATCATTCATTGTCTTAAAGTGTGTCGTAGTTGTTTCAAAATGCCCAAACATAATTTAATTATGGTGTTTCTTTTTACGCCAAATGAACTCAAAGGATGATGCTTGATTGCTATGTTTAACTAGTTTAAAAATAAACATCTGTAAGTAACAGTTATAAAGTAGTTTAAATTAAATCACATTTTCCAACAGCCCCGTATCTCCATACAAGACAGAACAGTTCGAGCTGGAGTCAGGTGGGTCGATATTCCCGCTGCGCGGCGCCTTGGACGCGCGCGTGTCCGCTGCTGAGTACGTGCGCATCGTGTCCGACGTGCTCTGCGTGAATAAGAACGTGTGTCTGTGCCGACACTTCCATCGGCTTAACATGGCTGCTGTTGAATGGTTAGTAGCTTTATTTTGATCTGTCGGGCTTTTTATATCGAGACACTATACCTATGTTAAGGTTAATTTATAGTTGATTTAAGTTCACTACTGTATTCTGTTTTCTTTTAGCTGAATTAATTTTATTATAATACTTGATTTTACCCGCGGCTTCGCTAGCGTAAATGTAGGATAGGTTGTCAGTAACAATAATTTTAAATAAATTGTAGTCTATGTTACTCGGTGATAATATAGCTATATAATTGTGATTATTTTTCCTAAATCGGTTGAGTAGTTTTTGAGTTAAATCCTTACAAACAAACAAACAGAAAATGAAATCTATCCTCTTTATAATAATAGTATAGATATATTATATTATTATGACAAGCAAGGTTTAATGGTTTACGAATTAAAGAGATGAATTATATGGTAAATACATAGCCCACGAAAGCCGTGTATTTTTCGTGGAAAACTGCCCTTGGTTACAGGCATTAGTAACCGGCGGGCGGTTACTAATGCCGGTGCTTTGTGTCTCCCACTGGCGTCTGTGCCAAAAAACTACTCGCGCGAGAATTGCTGCACGCTTAACATTTCAAGGCCACCCTATTTCTTTCAGAATTCGCCGCGACTCAAGCAGGCTCCAGCAGATCTCTTCAATCTTGTAAAAACAAGTTCTTGACTATTTTGTTTCGTTCTATAGCAAGTCGGCGAGTCTGAAGTACATCGACGTGTGGCTGGTGGAGGTGATGTCCCCGTGCTGCGAGGAGCCCTTCACGGTGCGCGGACTGTTCGCGCTGCAGCTGGCAGCTGTGGTGCGCTCGGCGCGCGGCTGGCAGCACCTCGCGCTGCGCCTGCACGCCGTGGCGCTGCCCGCCGCCAGCCCCACCACCCTGCACGGTAACTGTACATACACTACAAGTACGTAGTGTCACGGTGCGCGGACTGTTCGCGCTGCAGCTGGCAGCTGTGGTGCGCTCGGCGCGCGGCTGGCAGCACCTCGCGCTGCGCCTGCACGCCGTGGCGCTGCCCGCCGCCAGCCCCACCACCCTGCACGGTAACTGTACATACACTACAAGTACGTAGTGTCACGGTGCGCGGACTGTTCGCGCTGCAGCTGGCAGCTGTGGTGCGCTCGGCGCGCGGCTGGCAGCACCTCGCGCTGCGCCTGCACGCCGTGGCGCTGCCCGCCGCCAGCCCCACCACCCTGCACGGTAACTGTACATACACTACAAGTACGTAGTGTCACGGTGCGCGGACTGTTCGCGCTGCAGCTGGCAGCTGTGGTGCGCTCGGCGCGCGGCTGGCAGCACCTCGCGCTGCGCCTGCACGCCGTGGCGCTGCCCGCCGCCAGCCCCACCACCCTGCACGGTAACTGTACATACACTACAAGTACGTAGTGTCACGGTGCGCGGACTGTTCGCGCTGCAGCTGGCAGCTGTGGTGCGCTCGGCGCGCGGCTGGCAGCACCTCGCGCTGCGCCTGCACGCCGTGGCGCTGCCCGCCGCCAGCCCCACCACCCTGCACGGTAACTGTACATACACTACAAGTACGTAGTGTCACGGTGCGCGGACTGTTCGCGCTGCAGCTGGCAGCTGTGGTGCGCTCGGCGCGCGGCTGGCAGCACCTCGCGCTGCGCCTGCACGCCGTGGCGCTGCCCGCCGCCAGCCCCACCACCCTGCACGGTAACTGTACATACACTACAAGTACGTAGTGTCACGGTGCGCGGACTGTTCGCGCTGCAGCTGGCAGCTGTGGTGCGCTCGGCGCGCGGCTGGCAGCACCTCGCGCTGCGCCTGCACGCCGTGGCGCTGCCCGCCGCCAGCCCCACCACCCTGCACGGTAACTGTACATACACTACAAGTACGTAGTGTCACGGTGCGCGGACTGTTCGCGCTGCAGCTGGCAGCTGTGGTGCGCTCGGCGCGCGGCTGGCAGCACCTCGCGCTGCGCCTGCACGCCGTGGCGCTGCCCGCCGCCAGCCCCACCACCCTGCACGGTAACTGTACATACACTACAAGTACGTAGTGTCACGGTGCGCGGACTGTTCGCGCTGCAGCTGGCAGCTGTGGTGCGCTCGGCGCGCGGCTGGCAGCACCTCGCGCTGCGCCTGCACGCCGTGGCGCTGCCCGCCGCCAGCCCCACCACCCTGCACGGTAACTGTACATACACTACAAGTACGTAGTGTCACGGTGCGCGGACTGTTCGCGCTGCAGCTGGCAGCTGTGGTGCGCTCGGCGCGCGGCTGGCAGCACCTCGCGCTGCGCCTGCACGCCGTGGCGCTGCCCGCCGCCAGCCCCACCACCCTGCACGGTAACTGTACATACACTACAAGTACGTAGTGTCACGGTGCGCGGACTGTTCGCGCTGCAGCTGGCAGCTGTGGTGCGCTCGGCGCGCGGCTGGCAGCACCTCGCGCTGCGCCTGCACGCCGTGGCGCTGCCCGCCGCCAGCCCCACCACCCTGCACGGTAACTGTACATACACTACAAGTACGTAGTGTCACGGTGCGCGGACTGTTCGCGCTGCAGCTGGCAGCTGTGGTGCGCTCGGCGCGCGGCTGGCAGCACCTCGCGCTGCGCCTGCACGCCGTGGCGCTGCCCGCCGCCAGCCCCACCACCCTGCACGGTAACTGTACATACACTACAAGTACGTAGTGTCACGGTGCGCGGACTGTTCGCGCTGCAGCTGGCAGCTGTGGTGCGCTCGGCGCGCGGCTGGCAGCACCTCGCGCTGCGCCTGCACGCCGTGGCGCTGCCCGCCGCCAGCCCCACCACCCTGCACGGTAACTGTACATACACTACAAGTACGTAGTGTCACGGTGCGCGGACTGTTCGCGCTGCAGCTGGCAGCTGTGGTGCGCTCGGCGCGCGGCTGGCAGCACCTCGCGCTGCGCCTGCACGCCGTGGCGCTGCCCGCCGCCAGCCCCACCACCCTGCACGGTAACTGTACATACACTACAAGTACGTAGTGTCACGGTGCGCGGACTGTTCGCGCTGCAGCTGGCAGCTGTGGTGCGCTCGGCGCGCGGCTGGCAGCACCTCGCGCTGCGCCTGCACGCCGTGGCGCTGCCCGCCGCCAGCCCCACCACCCTGCACGGTAACTGTACATACACTACAAGTACGTAGTGTCACGGTGCGCGGACTGTTCGCGCTGCAGCTGGCAGCTGTGGTGCGCTCGGCGCGCGGCTGGCAGCACCTCGCGCTGCGCCTGCACGCCGTGGCGCTGCCCGCCGCCAGCCCCACCACCCTGCACGGTAACTGTACATACACTACAAGTACGTAGTGTCACGGTGCGCGGACTGTTCGCGCTGCAGCTGGCAGCTGTGGTGCGCTCGGCGCGCGGCTGGCAGCACCTCGCGCTGCGCCTGCACGCCGTGGCGCTGCCCGCCGCCAGCCCCACCACCCTGCACGGTAACTGTACATACACTACAAGTACGTAGTGTCACGGTGCGCGGACTGTTCGCGCTGCAGCTGGCAGCTGTGGTGCGCTCGGCGCGCGGCTGGCAGCACCTCGCGCTGCGCCTGCACGCCGTGGCGCTGCCCGCCGCCAGCCCCACCACCCTGCACGGTAACTGTACATACACTACAAGTACGTAGTGTCACGGTGCGCGGACTGTTCGCGCTGCAGCTGGCAGCTGTGGTGCGCTCGGCGCGCGGCTGGCAGCACCTCGCGCTGCGCCTGCACGCCGTGGCGCTGCCCGCCGCCAGCCCCACCACCCTGCACGGTAACTGTACATACACTACAAGTACGTAGTGTCACGGTGCGCGGACTGTTCGCGCTGCAGCTGGCAGCTGTGGTGCGCTCGGCGCGCGGCTGGCAGCACCTCGCGCTGCGCCTGCACGCCGTGGCGCTGCCCGCCGCCAGCCCCACCACCCTGCACGGTAACTGTACATACACTACAAGTACGTAGTGTCACGGTGCGCGGACTGTTCGCGCTGCAGCTGGCAGCTGTGGTGCGCTCGGCGCGCGGCTGGCAGCACCTCGCGCTGCGCCTGCACGCCGTGGCGCTGCCCGCCGCCAGCCCCACCACCCTGCACGGTAACTGTACATACACTACAAGTACGTAGTGTCACGGTGCGCGGACTGTTCGCGCTGCAGCTGGCAGCTGTGGTGCGCTCGGCGCGCGGCTGGCAGCACCTCGCGCTGCGCCTGCACGCCGTGGCGCTGCCCGCCGCCAGCCCCACCACCCTGCACGGTAACTGTACATACACTACAAGTACGTAGTGTCACGGTGCGCGGACTGTTCGCGCTGCAGCTGGCAGCTGTGGTGCGCTCGGCGCGCGGCTGGCAGCACCTCGCGCTGCGCCTGCACGCCGTGGCGCTGCCCGCCGCCAGCCCCACCACCCTGCACGGTAACTGTACATACACTACAAGTACGTAGTGTCACGGTGCGCGGACTGTTCGCGCTGCAGCTGGCAGCTGTGGTGCGCTCGGCGCGCGGCTGGCAGCACCTCGCGCTGCGCCTGCACGCCGTGGCGCTGCCCGCCGCCAGCCCCACCACCCTGCACGGTAACTGTACATACACTACAAGTACGTAGTGTCACGGTGCGCGGACTGTTCGCGCTGCAGCTGGCAGCTGTGGTGCGCTCGGCGCGCGGCTGGCAGCACCTCGCGCTGCGCCTGCACGCCGTGGCGCTGCCCGCCGCCAGCCCCACCACCCTGCACGGTAACTGTACATACACTACAAGTACGTAGTGTCACGGTGCGCGGACTGTTCGCGCTGCAGCTGGCAGCTGTGGTGCGCTCAAGACCACACCAGCACTTAGTCATCTCGCAAACATTCGCGAAAGCTTTTCTAAATAGCTTAGTGATTTAAATTGCCACTGAGTGCCGTTGGCTTGAATCCCGGCCAAAACAAAATGTGGGAGAGTCATAATCTTTGTTCTGACCCTTCTTGATATCCTTCATATCCGTTAAAATTTTGGTTCAGTACACCGCGCCATCGGATTATTTAAAAAAAAGAATCAAACCTACTTCCTCGTCTCTGGCTTTAACCTTTCGATTATTTTTTAGAAGCCGGTCGTACGGTGAACGTGAGCCCCACATCGGCGCTGGAGTCACTGGCAGCGGGCCGCCCTCTGAACGAGCGCCTTGACAAACTCCTCAAGTTACTGAGGATCAACGCCACCATACATATCGTCAGTACCAACACACTATCATTTTCTTGGCCTTTCGTTTTTTACTAGAAAATGCGCCTCATGCATACTTCCTCGTCATAACTGGGAGACGTGGAGGTTGTGATGGGCTGTCCCGAATTTCAGGTCTACCGACTAAAATCACTACGCCTGCCTACTCGCTGCTTTGCTGGTGGGTAGATCGCAGGACCTAATAACAATCCTCTAGTCTAACCAGAGTTACTGTGTGTCGTTAGTATGCTGAGTAAATCTATACCAAAAGGAGCTTCTAATCTGGTTTTATTTGCAATATGTCGCTGTGTTGCTTTAACGGGTAAGGAAAATTATCGTGAGGAAATAAGTATGTCTGTTAGTTCTCCATAAAGGTCTCTAATATATGTAAAATCTGCCAACCTGCAGTAGGCCAGCGTGGTAGACTTTGGCCTAACCTGTTTCATGAAAAAGAGGCCCGTGCCCAGCAGTAGGACGCTTATAAAGGACTGATATTTATTATCCTTTTAATTTCCTGTTTGTGATGTGATTAACACTGGCTGCTAAAACGCAGATCACCACAAAAAATTGTTAACAGACTGACAAAGGCATGTCATCTGTTGTGATTGGCTGACTTAATTATCAATAACAGCCATTCAAATTACTTGACATGAGTTTGATTTTAACAAGCGTCAAAGAAACAAGGCCTTGATCTAGTTATATTATTGAATACGACTTGTTAACAATAATTTAATATTGTTTCATTGTTCTTGCAGGTGAAGGACTGGCCTAAACTAGAAGATTATAGCAGATATTCTACCGAAGGAGACAACAATATGTATCAGCGCGTACCTGTTAGCTATTTACAAATGTGAGTAGCAAATCTTGTTTTACTATCAAATCTTTTTCTCTCGGGATCTTTCTCTCTCTCTCTTTCCCTCTCGTTCTCTTCCTGTCCCTCTCTCTTTCCCTCTCGTTCTCTCTCGCTCTCTCTGTCCCTCTCGTTCTCTCTCTGTCCCTCTCTCTTTCCCTCTCGTTCTCTCTCGCTCTCTCTTTCCCTCTCGTTCTCTCTCTGTCCCTCTTTCTTTCCCTCTCGTTCTCTCTCTCTCTCTGTCCCTCTCTCTTTCCCTCTCGTTCTCTCTTTCTCTCTCTTTATCTCTCTCTCTTTCTCTGTCCCTCTCTCTTTCCCTCTCGTTCTCTCTCTCTCTCTGTCCCTCTCTCTTTCCCTCTCGTTCTCTCTTTCTCTCTCTTTATCTCTCTCTTTCTCTCTCTCTCTTTCTTTTTCTCTCTCTCTGTTTCTCTCTTTTTCTATATTTCTCTCTCTCTCTCTCACTTGCGTGCGTATAATGTATAATACTAAATTATATAAGAGCATTCCCCCAGCTGGTGATACCGCAGCAGCAAATGTTTTATATGCTTAATTATGACCTTAAGTTAATGTTACGTGCTGTATATATAAGTGAAGAGCTATAATCAATAGCATGTGTATTCCAGCGTGAACAATATAATCAAGCAGCGCTCCGCGAGTACGGCGGTGACGTTCGTGCAGTTGCCCGTCCCGCCCGCCACCCCCGCGCCTCCCGCCGGCGAGCAAGTCTGCGAACATTATCTTAAGGTTACTATAATAACATCATCCGTCTATATAAATTGTCTGACTACACGGGCCCCATATCAATTTGAGGAAGGTTAAGCCATAGTTTACGTTACCAGGTCCGAGAGGCGTGTGCCTCTGTATCGTGTCTTCGTCCCTCCACAAGGGGACAGTAGGGTTTAAAATTAGAAGTGACATAAAGGGTAGTCTATTTGTGTAGTGGCTTGTCGTTCCATAGTCGGTATTATCGGGATGTCGCTTAACATCTTGGCCCCGGTGAGTCCGACATAACCTCTCCGTCGCCCCGCGAGAGGTATCAGTTGAAACATTCCACTATGTAAAAAAAATTGTCTACCTTTACATTAGAAAGAGTCCATTGCTGACAGTAAACTGCAACGGGCTGAATTATGAATGATGAATTCGTATTTCAACTTGACCATCGTTCTATCATGAATTTGTGTATGTTCCAGGTGTTGGATGAGTTCACCAAGGATTTGCCGCCCACCATCCTCGTCCGAGGACTAAAATCCGTCACATCTACTGCACTCTAACCCTGGCTATACTGTAAAACTATACCTACTTAGAATCCATCATAAGATTTTATAACGCCCGACACACGTCGACACGGGATCTCGGTTTGTTTTACTAAATATGTCGATTTCATTACCTGCAATATAGTGTAGTACGAGCAGACCAGAGTGCCAAGTGCGAGTTGGTCTTACGTCAACGCGATCGACACGTTTATGACGTTCGGCGCTCCGATTGGCTCCAAGCTCTCAACCAATCAGAGAGCTAATCGCGGTAAACGTTTCGATCGCGTTAACGTAAAAACAACTCTCACCTAGACGTTGTCCTGCTCTAATTAACCGATGGCAGCGCCAACTACCGGATCTGATCAGGTATTTTTTAAAAGCACCTCTTAAAGCCACCATATACAGAAATCGGAGGCAAAGCGGTAGTGGTGGAATTTTTGTTGTATTGTTCGAATTATTATAAAATATTACATACACGATACAAGTGGACTTCACAGATATATTTATGAACGAAATTTTTAAACTAGTACCTACTCGCGATGGAATACTGCGGACTTCAAAAGGTATATCGAACGTTCTAGACATATCAAATTTAAATACTAATTACACTTAATCTCATCCCTGTATCCCAAAGGGGTAGGATATAGGTGGGTACATAAAGTGTAGAGCGAATAACCGTTTTTCACACTATTATGTACTCCGACGGGGCAAACAAAGAATACGCAATTTAAAACCATGATTTTTAAACTACAGTGTCTTTTGTACTATAGATAGTACAATGACTGTACCAGATGGTATAGCCACTACGACTTAAGCCGCCGTCTTGTTAAACCACTGCACCAAGTGTTATTTATTTATTTATTTATTTATTTAAAACTTACAACTATTATTACAGGTGTTGTGTGTTCGATCCCCAAACGGGACAATAATAATAATATTATTACAGGTGTTGTGTGCTCGATCCCCAAACGGGACAATAATAATAATATTCTTCTATCACATACACACAACACCATCTAGCCCAAACTAAGCAGAGCTTGTACAATGGGTACTAGACAAAGGATAAACATACATATACATATATACTTTTTCTTTGTAATTACATACATATTATACATAGAAACACCCAGACCAAAACAAACATTCATTTTCATGCACACAAATTTTTGACTTGTGCGGGTATCGAACCCGTGACCTCAGGCGTGGCAGTCAGTTACACTAACCACTACGCCATGGAGGCCGCCCGAATAATTTGAGTAAACTAAAAATTGTTGGTCACGTTCTGGATGTTCTTTGTTGCCATTGTCTGAATGTTTGTAGAGTCTCAAAAAGAATTGTTACTAGTGCGGGAATGGTCTTTAAATAAATCTCGAAACGATATACCTTAAAATGTAAGATATATTTCCAGATATTTCATTCGACCAGTGTTAGATCTCGATAAATGAGATAATGGACCAATTTTATACTCGATGAATAATCTAATTGTTATAGAATAATTGCGATGACTCGGTACAGGACAGTATGAAACAGCATAAGTCAAAACAGTCACACAAAATATATAGATAAAGATGAAGAACTCCATGCAATAATTAAAACTGTGGCGGTACACCAGTGGCCTGACACAATGGATTTCTAATTTTGTATGGTATTTAAATACTTGACAGGTTAACATTTTTATTGTACAGTCAGCAATATAAGTAGCTGAACATTTAACAAATTTATAAAAGGTTTTAATGAAATAAAATTCTAATTTGACTGCACGGACGACGTGGTGGTTTATGTGGTCGCCTCGGCACTGCCACTGCGCCGAGTGTTGTGGGTTTGAATCCCACACGGGACAAAAATTTGTGTGATCCACAAATGGTTGTTCCGAGCAGGATGTTCTTTGTATCCGTTGTCTGAATGTTTGTAAAGTCACCCGTGATACAGGATATTATATTACCAGAGCGCGAGTTGTCTTTTAAAACAGAGAAAAGATAATTATTCTGTATTTTTGAACTATGATTAAATCAAATATCTTATAACTAATAATGCTATAAAAACTACAGATTGTTATAATTTTAAAAGATAAAGACAATTGAAATCTCGCATGTGTGTATCGACTTACATTACTGACTGTACAACATACGTATTCACTCAAATCATGATAAAGTTTATAAGATTTCATAGTTTTCGACGCATCACGTACATATTTTAACGTCGGTTTGTCTTTCCATACATCTTCTTAAAGCTCTCTGACTGTAAAAGTTCCGGTGGTTTAGTTTTATTAGCAACTGCCGATTATATATGAAAAATCGATTTATACAAATCTTAAAACAAATCGATTTTTTCGAATCTTCAAACAAATCGATTTATTCGAATCTTCAAACAAATCAATTTATTCGAATCTTAAAACAACTCGATTCATTCGAATCTTCAAACAAATCGATTTATTCGAATCTTCAACCAAATAAATATATTCGAATGCGTTAATTTAATATTTATTTGATTCCGTATTAGTCTTACGTAAATACGAATGCGATACTTTGTGTCGCTTCAGTTTTCAGCTTTTCTGTCATTTTATCTTTAATTCCTATTTTGTAGGATCGTTAACGTGTTAGTGATACTTGGTATCACAAGTGATCATATGCCACAAAACTCCTTACAATATACTTCGTATGATTTAACCACCTTTATTGTATAAAAAAACATTCATCTTCTAATTAGTATCCTACAGTCAACAAACTTTCGTCATTTTAGCACAACGAAGGCTTGAATCCGCTAGAGATGCTAGTGGATAGTGAGGTCACTAGACCTCATACTCTATAGTCACTACAACAGTAACCATAGAAACCGACAATTTTTACTGCTGAACACGGCTTTTGACAGCACCTGTGACAGGATTGACAAGCCTTACGCGCTAGTGGCACCGTCTGGTGAGCATAAAACGGTAGCCCCCATTGCATTCTATTAACAGTATACTTGTAATTATGCATATTAGTTAGTTTAAAAGTAGGATTATTATCTTTAGATCTCTCTCTGATTCCCGTCTAAATCAATACGCATGGAACGACATGAAGAAAATAAAATAATTCAAGATGTGTCGAATACTATGGAAGCTCTTGTTAAACCTATCTGTTTGT
The DNA here is from genome assembly GCA_963675205.1 of Catocala nupta. Taxonomy (NCBI): domain Eukaryota; kingdom Metazoa; phylum Arthropoda; class Insecta; order Lepidoptera; family Erebidae; genus Catocala; species Catocala nupta. The sequence continues at coordinate 17,753,916 of OY776104.1, forward strand.
GAAACATTGTTTTTTAAGCCCACCGGGAGATGTCGCTCTGCTGAAATATATATTTTATACTGTCCTGTAATCTTTAAATGTAACGTCACACCAGGCAGTTTACTTCGAAATACGAAATAGGTGTATTTAAATATTACTCTGAGGAATGCTACACTCAATATAATAATTATAATAATATAATATAATATTCTACCACATACACACAACACTATCTAGCCCAAACTAAGCAGAGCTTGTACTATGGATACTAGACAATGGATAAACATACATATATACTTTTTTTTTGTAAATACATACATATTATACATAGAAACACCCAGACCAAGACAAACATCCATGTTCATGCACACAAATATTTGTCTTGTGCGGGAATCGAACCCGCGACCTCAAGCGTGGCAGTCGGTTACACTAACCACTACGCCATCGAGGCCGAGGCATTATTTTATTATATAATTACCACAATCTATATTACCTAATAGTTAAATGGTGTAGCTACCACTGAAATACATTTGAAACTTAAGAAAATTCATAAAATTGTGCTTAAGGACATTAGTTGCGTTAGCCGTTACATTTGCAGCGTGTTAAAGTTGTTTTTTACAATTATGACGATGAACATAGCGACGCAATTTTCACGATAAATATCGCGATACAATTAATATGATAAATATCGCGATAAAATTATCACGATAAATATCGCGATAAAATTATCACGATAAATATAACAATAAAATTATCACGATACAATCACGATAAATATAGCAATAAAATTATTACGATACAATCACGATAAATATTTAGTGCGTATCATTTGCCTCTAAATGTAGCTTGGTGTGGCTATACACTGTATAAAATACTTTTAGTTAGAATTGATCAAGTATTGTAGTTCAGTGTTTTTAAATATTACTATCTAATGACATAGGTAACATAAGAAAATATATATAAAAAAATAGTGGCCTTATTATCTAGTATATAAGATTGACATTAGCTTGATTATCTTTTATGACATATTAGTTTAATTTTAATGAATGTTTATGAGTATATAATTTTGTCTATTTTGATTTTCTTAACGTTTCGATCTTGTTACTTGAAACGTAAAGGGATTCGAGTTCTGTATGAGAATGCTTCATTTGTATTGTAGTCTGGTCGATTAGTTTCACTAATTGTAGGCCACTGCTGGACATTGGTCTATCTCAGTATGTATAATTAATAAAGCCACCCTTCTCATCAAATTATTGACTTGATATAAATGCGATTTTAAACAGATTTTAACAGAAGTTGCTTTAGAAATTGTCCTAAGCGTTTAAGATAGTAGATAATATTTACTGGATAATATATATTGGCGTTACGAAAATACTTTTTCTTTTAGGGCCATTAGAAGTGTGTGATAATTATTTTTATGCTAATTAAATCTGCTGATAAGTAAATAATTTTTTTTATAAATTTCTTGAATTCTGTAAATATATTTATGTTAATATAATAATATAATAATAAATATAATTAAAGAAATTTATAAAATAGATTTCCATAGATTTACACCTGCTGTCCCAGTTACCTCTCTGGGAAAGGTGTGGATTTGCCCGTAGTTTGTGGAAGGTAGTCACTCTCTACGATTCAAGTATATTTGTCTTTCTCTCTTCATCCATTTTCTTACTTTTTTATCTATTATAATTAGCAAATTATCTCTCTTTCTTCTTCCATTTTCTTACCTTTTCAGCCATTATAATTAGCAAAAAAATAAATAACTTAGACTTGAGTGTGGCAAAAGGGCTCCAAGTAAAATTAAGTATGTTTTTTTATTACACTTTTGTACCGCTGTGGGTGTGGTGTAAAAAATGTTAAACTACCCACAAAATTATTTGGATTGGCTAAAAGTAAAGATAAAATACAACATAAAAATGTATTAAATACAGACATTCGTAGCTATTCATGTAAAATATCATTTATATTTAATTATTAATATAAATTTAATTCTTATGACAATTGTTTACCATTATTTTATAATCTGATATTGAATTTGGAATTCATGTATAATTAAGTTTATTAGTATTGTATTTTAGTTTATAATTATACAGTGTGTATAATAAACCCTGTCCGATCCATTAAGGTATTGTTTCTCTCTTAACAAACATTCTAAGAAAAATAATAAAAAAATCTATATCATCGTAAACGTCTTTATAATATTATTAAGTACGGTATTGATCAGCATTTTAATTTTACCCTTAAATTACTGAAATTTCCTACAGTCTAGCAACACTCCACTAAACTTAACAAGGACGCGGAGCGTGGCATACTTTTGGCGGCATTGTCTAAGGCATAGGTAGGTAGGCGCGGCGTAGCGCGGCGCGGCAATCGGTGAACCTTTATGAACTTTAGTGATATTAGGTATTATGATTAATAAGTTGTCGGTGTTGCCATGGGTAATCCATTAACATTTTATTTTAAATAAATTAAATTTTTGATCGTATTTTATAAATGGATGTCACGTACTCATAATAAGCTACAGTATAACACCTTTAAAGATCGGATAGGGTTTATTATACACACTATACAATAAAAGAAAAGTATGGTCTGGACTTGGTTATTGTATTATTGCTTATATTGAAAATTTATCTTAACAAAACTGTTACGAAAGACGTATTTACACGACACAGTTTCTTGAAGCAATTATAGTGATATCTTTATCTTATCGAATAAAACAAGAATAACATGACATTTGCTCTAAGAAACTTGTCTCATGCAATGAGGGCTTGAATTCGCCGCTAGAGGTGCTACTTAATAGTAAGGTCTAGACGTCAAACTATAATCACTTCAACAGTAACAATAGAAATCGACAATGATTACCGCCAAATACGGCTTTTGACAGCAGCTGTGACAGGATTCTACAGAACCTTACTTGATAGTGGCGCCAACTGGTGAGTACATAAACCATTGGGGCTTAATAGTACAATAGAGAACATTTTCCATAGCATCTTTCCGAAAATTGTAAATATCGGAGGTTTTTAAACAAGGAATATGACAAAGCTAGCATTTACCCCAGATAAGAGTTATGGAATAGGCATGATGACAGGGTTAAAAATAAGTGATTCTGATTAGTCCATCTTTTAGATTAGCAAACAATATCGGACACCTATTTATTGTTTAAAAACAAAACAATTACTTTACTAAGATATAACGCATTAAAGTTCGGGAGTGGAGGCTTGTGACGTCACGCTTTTGTAAAATTTGTACCTACAAGTGACGTAACATGAAATTTAAACCCGTTGTATCTTCCTTTTTACTAGTTGGTGGAACAAAAGAAAAAACAAGAGACCGATATTTTTTGCTAATTTAAAAGACGGACTAATCACTTTTTGTTTGTCATCATGCCTATTACTTTCATCCTATAGAAAATTGCAGCCAGAAAACCTTGTGTTGTGTTGTACGGCGAGTAGAGTTGCTCCCGTCAGCAAAGGACACCAGATCTTGTTGCCATCTCTTTTATTTGCTAGCCAGCTAGGCATGTCCAGCTACTCTAAATCAGTGTTCTAATTATAAGTATTATTCGTAATAGCGTGTTCAGATCTTAAGTTATAAACTAGTGGATTGTCTGCTTATAGCGCATAGCGGTCAGATCAGTGAGTTTTAAATATGAAAAAGTATGTTAGTAAAAATAATGTCCTTCTAGACCGAATTTCGATCACAGCGGCCAATCTTAACAGAGAATGGCTATTTGCGCAGAAGATATTAAAGGGCACAAGCGCACTCTCCGTTCCCTAACTCTCATGAGTCCAAGGGACGGCAATCCGACACGGCCGGAGAGAGATCAAGCGCAGGGCCAATAAAGAGCTTAACGTTCTTGCCGAGTTACGGGGGTGGCTTACGATGCCAACTTCCTAAATCAGGAATTCTATTGAGGTTTTTTATTAAAACCCGGGTCAGGTCAACAAAAAGTTCCAATAACTTTCTGTCGGTTCGGTCGGATCAACAAAAGGTTATTGAATCTTTTTACCGGCTGGTCCGGGATTCAAACCCGAGACCTCATGCAGCTGGGCCACGACGGCATATATAATATAATTGTGTATCTAATCGCTCAAGTATCATAGTTTTACAAGCTGAGCTGGAATCTCAATAGTTCGCAAAAACTATTCGAGTTTTTATATTGTCAATCGGTCTAAGCTAGTACAGCGGAAGCTTAGTGGGAGACCAGTGGTTTGCTACGCAGAGGTCTCTAGTTTGATCCCAAGGCGTGCAACTCTGGCTTTTCGAAACTAGGTGCGTTGAAATTAAACTCATTTATACGGATTTTATCGCGTTGTTTATTTAACACAGTCTCCCCGTGACCAGGGCTGCTAAAAAGCAACCGAAACGTCGGGGAAACTGTAAACCTAAATAGTTTTAATAATTTTATTAGCTTAAAAATTAGTAAAGTTCAATAGTAGTATGTAATACAGTGTTAAATAAACAACGCAATAAAATCCGTATAAATTAGTTTAATTTCAATGAATAACATTCGCGTAAACAGAAGACAATATTATGTAAACTATGTGCGTATTAACCAGTGAATTATCACTTTACCGGTGAAGGAAACATCGTGAGAAAATTTGCAGGTCTGAGAGTAATCCATTATGTTCTCGAAGATATGTCACGTCTGCCAACCCGCACTGGGCCATCGCGGTGAACTATGGCCTTACCCTTCTCACACTGAGTAGAGGCCCGTGCCTAGCAGTGGGACAGTTTAATACAGGGCTGATATTATTATTATAGTAAATCAAATGGTAGTTGTATTTTTCGTAAGCTATTAAATATCTATAAGCTATGTAGGTATTAGTTTATAGCTTGAAATCTGACAGCGTCTTTAATAGTATTAATATAGCACCGATGTAATATATTATATAAATATATTAGATTTAACAAATAAGTGCACTACTCAAAGAAAAGCACCAAAATTGTTAGAATTGTGACGTCAGTGTGTAATATTCCTTATATATAAACAATTTTACGGTTTTATTCACGTTGGTATTTTGGTAAACCATACAAATATGGATTTCGCCTATCCCCTTCTTGTTTTGAACAAAACATATCGCATGCTTAATAAAACAGAGACTTAACTCGAAATTTGGGAGTATGGCAATTCAAACTCTAATCTTGTGACTATAAATTCTAATAATATATTCGTGTTAAATTATTGCAACAGAATTCAAATTAGTTTGATCCAAAATACTCAGATAGGTCTTTGTTTTATTAAGAATGCGATATGTGAGCGACGTAAAATAGCAGGTGTTTGTGTGATGCATGCTATTTTACCTCGTCACATATGTTTTGTTTACAATAAGAAAGGGATATAAAAACGTCCGGTCCACGTCAGTGCTAGACGCCATGTTTGTGTGACTTACGCCTTAGAATTTGCTTGACTAGATGTCCACTGATATACCTGACATCATCTCTATAATTTCATGATGACCTAGTGATCGACGGAGCGATTCGAATGCAATCAGTCAGCAAGGATAGCATTGTGATATAACTAGTCGACTCGTCACTGCCCAGTCGCAGTCGTGTGTTGTAATTTTGATTTTCGTTCCACACGGCATAGAAGTTTGTGATCCACAACTTGTTAACCTCTGAGTCTTCTTCGAAGAGGTTAATGAAAACACTATGTGGGTCTGTGTGTCTGTCTGTTAATGACAGGCAAAGCTCCGGAACCAATGGACCGATTGGCTTGTAACTTGGTGTGCAGACACCTTGGAGTCATCCCTCGGTCAAGTTTGAATATGGGCCCTGTGGGTCAAAAGACCCCGAGATATAGGGCTCACAAGGTCATAAGGTTAGGGGATACCCACCAATAGAGTGATTTGGAAGTCCAAGGGAGAGGCTTTTAAACAGCAGCGGGACATTACAAAAAACTGATGAAAAAGAAATGTCACATGGAGACGAAGAGATTGAATCCTGGGTTTTTACACCCATCTTTCATTAGAGTCATGGTGTGTTTGCCTGCGTTATGTGATTGATTGTAAAGTTCCCCGTGACGCAGAAATTATTCCTAGTGCAAGGGTAATTATAAAAATTTAATTGTATTTTTGATTGCATTCAAATCATATTAGAATGTATTTATGTAATTATTTGACATCGGATAATCGGATGCATATTCACCTAAAATTAATTTCCGGCTAACATATTATCGAAGCGGCTTCTGAGAATATTTTTATTAAATATAATAACCCGGCATTTCGGGATTGCTTAACTAGTCGGGTGTATAATTACTTTACATAAATTTTAACTCCCTATTCAAGTACCTATGTATGTATGTAGGCTGTGAAGGAAAGGGTGGTGCGGTAAATAAAAGAACATAAATTATGTAATTTTTTTATTGAACTCTTTACTATTTATGTTTTATTTGTAAGGGTCATCTTACAAAATAGTTATTTATTTTGTATATACAGAAAATAAATAAAAATAATGAAAGATCGATGTGTTTGTCGATAAAAACGCTTTCCAGAATAGCCAACACCTGAACGTTAGGTAAATATGCATTCGATTATCCGATCTCTAGTCATTATACATTAATACGTTTGCACCCTAGACCGTGTATATTAGGCAACACGATATGCGCAGCTGTGTTCGGAATTCATTCAAATGCAACTACTTCTTCTAAAGTTACTACTAAGGACCTTGGGTTTAAAAATGGTCCGATTAGGCCGAAAATATCGGCGTGAATACTCCCGTAAAATTATTTCATTTATCATTAAATTATTTTTATATATCCGTAAATTGTGTATAAAATATGATAATTATATAATGTAAGTGGAACTTTTATTATAAGTATTTTATAAATCGAATTGTGATATGACAATAAATTATGATATATTTTTCATATGAACGTATTATTTTTTGTTGTACAGTCGGTATGTGTCCTTTGACCTTAATACTAGTCCTGGACCTCTATTATATTTTTAATATTATTTTGGTTACCTATGTCATTTGCATAGGGATCCAAATATTGCCCAGTAAAAAAAATCACCTATTGTGCCAAATTTTATCAAATTCATTGAAGCAAAAGGGCTCTACCAGTCATCATTGAGTGGATTGTTAGTTTCTACCTGTCCTTAGGGGAAGAAGATGTAATTATATTTTACATGTGTAGGTATCTATCTAGCGGGGCCACTCGAGCTAGACCGAAAAAACTAGTGGCAATGCTTTGTTTGTTCAATGTACCTCACGAATTTATTAACAAGATCCAATGTACCTCAATTATTATGACAGAAATTACAATAAATCGCTTCATCTATCCAGCGGGGCCCGCGGTTGTATTACGCTCGGAATACATAAAAATAATACTGATCGTAACTTATGCCAATGTACCTCTCGATTCATGTATTAACTATCAGGAATATTTAACAGAACAGGAGAAATTCAGCAAGAAAATTTTGTCTTTTTTGTCTTTTTCAATAAAATACTTTGATGCAATAACACCCGTTTCTGAAAGGCTAATTACATATAAATAATTTGTTAAAATCAATCTTACGTCAAGTCTTTGATTGGCTTTTAAAAGTTCACTTCATCAATTACAGTAGAAGATATGCGTTAGATCGTTAAATAAATAATTGTTGATCTGCTGTTCAAAAACCAGATAAATGTGGAATAAAACAAAATGAACAAATAACAACACTTTATTACAATTAGAAATCCATGACGTCCTATGTTGACGTACCATTAAGAGATTTTAACGATTGAGCAGCTTTGAGATCATCGGGTGACATTTTATTACCTTTAAACTCTTCTTCAATATCCTGAAGTGTTCTATCTTTGGTCTCAGGTAAGAAAAAACACGCAATTATTAAACAGTATGTTAGCACCCCAGCGTATATAAAGTACGCACCGTATAACTTAATAGTATTGAATAAAAGTAGTACAGTCTTCACAGTGAGAAAGAAATTCAAGGAGAAGAACAACGCACTAATGCCACCCGCAAGACTCCTGTATTTCATCGGGAATATTTCACCAGATATCACCATAGGCAATGGAAGGGAACCAGTTACTACTGAGAACGTATGAATATGTATTAGTAAGGCGCCAAATATCACATTGTCGTAGGCCAGAAGGCCGTTCATTTTCGCATAAGCATACACCCCAGTTGCTACCAAGGCTAGAATATTAATGGCCACAGTAACGAATAACATCGTTCGTCTTTTCACTTTTCGCATTACAAAAACAGCAGCTGTATTCGAGATGATTCTTTGGACGTCCAAAGTGATGATCAACAAAGTGTCGTACTTTTTGTTTCCTATCACATAATGGAACGTATCTAAGGTATAAGCTGACAGGAGATTAATTCCACCCCAATTTGCAATCATATACATGTGAATCACTATAATAATAGGTTTATAAAATTCTTTCTTCCTAATCGTAGAGTTGAAATAACCCAAATTTCTTCGAAATTTCTTTCCAAAAGACATATCTGTGATTTTGGCTTCAGCTTTTGACTCTCTAGTTATCTGACTGGCTTCAATCATTTTCTTTAATTCGTCTTCTTCTGCGATATCTCCTCTTAACCAGTGGAATGCACGTTCGCAGGCCTCAAACTTTCCTTGTTCAGCCAACCAGCTCGGCGATTCAGGTGAAAAAAGGACTATTAATAGATCCAATAAAGATATGATAGCACACACTACTGCTGTTATTCGCCATGATAAATAGGAACCGAGAGTGTGAACTATGAGAGTCATAACAGACATGGCCAAACCAACAGTCGAGAGAAACGGTCCTCGATTTTTAGGGCTGGTATATTCTCCTATTAATATAGGTCCCAGAGACGTGCTCATGCCCATTGAAAATCCTTGCAATAGTCTTGCGACGAGCAGTAACGCAACGTTCTCTGCTGCGACGATGCAAAGCCAGCCGCTGATTACAACGACAACACTGACGATGTTTCCCACTTTTCGGCCAAATTTACCCATGATGGTGGGTATTGTGAAGTTGCCGAACACTAACGCGAATCCAGGGGCAGCAGCTGAAATCAAACATTTTAGCCATTAACTTAAACGTAATGGTTAAAGTAATGGATGTAGAACAGTAGCTCATTTATTATTTTGTTTGGTAAATCTGCGACAGGACATTCACTGCCTGTTCTGATTAATTCCTGTATCGCGTGGGCCTTACAAAAATTCAAACACCCAGACTCGGGCTCGATAAGCCATTTGTGGATCACACAAATATTTGTCCTGCGTAGAATTTGAACCCACAACAGTCGGTATAGTAGCAGTGCCGAGGCGACTACTTAAAAGACTACGTCACCCAAGCGTCATTTTTAATTAATTAATAAATAAAAATGCATACCGTTAAAATACATGAAAAGAAAGAATATAGGTAGTGAGATTTGACCGAAATTTCGTAAGCGTCCACCTTGTCGTACTACCAACTCGTGCCACCTGTGGTACGACAAGGAATTTAATTTCCTCTTCGTGCCACCGATTGAAATGGCGTCTTAGAACATGTATAAAAAACCACGCCTTGTCTATCCGTTTTTATTGGGTTCACTTAATAAAAATATCAATTGACGATCAAAGCTTCTCGTGGATGTCAAACATATCCTCATTTTCATTTTCACAATTGGTCATTGAATTTAGAGTTTGGGGAAAATAAATGGCATTTGATTCTATGGTCTGTTCTAGAACCGATACAGTGATACCAGGTTCATAAACGTTATACCTAAGTGGCAGAATAATTGCAAACAGGTTTAGTAAGTCTCACCGATCCAAGATCCAGAATCATCATCGATAGGTAGAATCGAGTCTGGGTGCTTCAGCTGTGGCAGCAGAATTGCTGTAAATGCCATCACCAGCCCGAACTGACCCACGTTGGTCGCGACGCCTGCAGTCACGAAGCACTGGAAAAAACAATTCATTTATTGCAATGGTGATCTCTATTGTAAAAAGGAAACAAATATCATTCTCAAAACTCCGATAATTAATTATTTCTTATAAACACTACATAGTTAGACAGTTGATTTTCAACAATCGTAAACGCTCTTACTTGTGTTTTTAAATCGTAATTATAATAAAAATTACAGTAAGTACATAGGTATCTTTTATATTGCGGGTTAGGTAAGCGGTTAGTGCATTAACACAAAGATATGGCACATGCATTGCCGATTCTACAAATTAATGTTGTGCTGTCTACGTAATGATCGCCATCCACTTGTCCCTCTGCTGATATATCAGCATCTTTTTAAGGAGCACCTAAAGCGCTTTTTTATTGTTGAACACAATACAAATATCCTTTATTGAACTACGATCCTTGTAACAAAGATCTTTGAGTTAAATTTATGTGAAACGAAATTATATAAAACTATTGTCTATAAAACAACGTACAGCCGTTAAAATCTCTATTTTCGCAGTTCATAAAAAAAAGTTAAACTTTCCAATGTAAACTTTTTATAGGTACTGTCAGCTGCATTTACACTCACAAAACTTTTGGTAGAGTCATCGGCGTCGATTAAGATTAACGTTTTTTTATTTCGTAAATTACTAACTTTACAATTTCGCGTAATATTGGGTAGTAAAGATAAGAATTATTTATTATGTATATCAACCATACCATTCATTCTGCAGATGCGTGCTGTTTACAAAAAATATATCTGATAAGAGCGGAAGCTGTGTGGTTAAATATAGGTGAGGGATTTCAAACATCATACCTACTCAAATTGTTGCATAACTATGTGTTATTGGATTAGGTACTTGCATAGGTACTTTTATTCAATATGTATATTGCTGTTCACTTTTGGATCAATAGGGTCATCCCGAATTTGCTTCGCTCATCTAGGCATTCTCAGTGCTCACACTCGTATTGCCTTCGGTATTATCAATATTTCCTTTGATACATATTATGCGTTTACAAACACTGTAGCTTTCTTAGGGTCTGGTTCCACCGCTGGCAAATAACCGTTATCTATCAAGAAATTCTTAGTGACAGTATGACGTCAGGAGCTGTGACCGGTATCAGACGATTGGCTAACCGCTTATCATCCTACTATGTGGCACCTAAACACATAACAAAATGTTATTGTGATATATTTCTTTCTACCCCTTTGAGAATATTGTCATATGAGAAAGAGATACCTATAAGTCGAGTGATCATTCATTCGTTTTGCCTCATTTCGTATTTCATATACAATGGTTATTTGGAAAATATATTTCTGTTTAGAATTATGACTAAACATATTATTAATAATCTACGTGAATTTAATCAATTTGTAGGGTAAAAGCCGAATAGTTGCCTCGAGGGGATACTTGCCTCGGTTTAGAATACACTATGTTAGGTATGTTGGTGGCGTAAGCGCTTGATCATAATTCGAAGCGCCCCCCATATAGGCCTCAGTGCCATGTATACCACTGGAATAGGCGCAAGCGTTTTATCCGTGTGAGCAAAAATCTTCCGTGGAGAAACTTTGACAGGCCTCGAAATTATATTGATGAATATTTTCATAATTGATAATGAAAAATTGAAAATTCATGAATAAATAATGGAAAAGCCACTCAATGACTACCAATCAAAGGAAAAAGAACAAAAATCCCATAAGAGTTCCTGAAAAGATGATAATAGTGAATAATATTAATGCAAAAATAGAAAATACAAATAAAAAAAGTCTTAGTACCTAGATGATTTTTGCAAAAAAAGTTTTGAGAATTATAATTTTACTAAATATAAATCAGATTGGATCCAACGTGAGATGTGATGAATGTGGTAGCATAAAACTTGTACAACATTCAAAACCATTGCAAGAGATGTGGAATATTGAAAACCCTAGCTTCTAGTAACAATTGATGTTAATAAAATTGATTGCCATATTCTTTTATATTTAAATAAATAATAATAACTTACCTAATTTAAAGTTTGGAGTATATTTTCGTTGTAATTTTATAGATTAAAACGTTAAAAAATAATACTATTTTATAATGTTATTTAATATTTATTTATTTATTTATTTATTTTTTCTTAGGAACTCCAACAAAGGATACACAGTACATGCAATCATTACAAAAATTTGTTCGATAATTTGTGCTCCTTCAATTACAAGAGAACACGTCGTGAGTACCTACAACATCTTTTCAAAAAATTTACAAGAAATATTTTTTATAAGAATTTAAACAGTTTTGTAAATTGATACGAATACAGATACAAATTCAACAAAATACAGTTAAATTAAAAGTGAACGCTAATAAAAAAAAAATCCTAGAAGTTTAACAAAAATACATTCTAAATAAAAACAGAAAATAAGGCAAAATATAGAAAATAGGAACTATAAACATTTGTCTAAGAACTAATCCTTAACTGATCAATGATCATACAGTTTCTTTTTGAATTTCTCCAATCCATTGCCGAAAACGTCTATATCTGCCGAAATACCTGATACACGATTATAAGTCGATGTGAGTCTGGCAATTGGAGCGTGTTTACCCAGATTGGTGCGATGTCTAGGGGCTACGAGTAGATTGCGACGATTGCGAGGAGGTCTTGAGGGAACATTGATGTTGATCTTTGCTAGTAGGTCCGGGCAGACTATAAAGTTATTTAATAATTTGTATAGAAATATTAGATCTGCAATAGTTCGGCGAGATTCGAATGAGATCATATTGAAGTGGCGGAGTCTATCTATATTTGGATTAGTACTGAATGAAGGATCTTAATAAATAATAAAGATTGATTATTTGAATTAATATTAATTTGTTTCTATTTGATTCTATCCGCCAGAATAGGTAACTATCCCATTTTTGGGAGGTTAAATAAAACAGGAATTACTCAAAACCAATATTAATTTTGTTCATAAAAATGGATTTCTACGAAAGATCAACGACCTACGTTTTGATAGACACTTTAATTTTTCTTAATAAGGACATATTTTTTAATAACAGAGCCTTATTTAAAAGTGGGGCAACTAGCCGGCTTTTATCAAATTCGTGGTGTTCATATAAAGCCGGCTACAGACGGGTGTAACGCGTAATGTAAGATTACGTGTAATTTAGGTTCAACAGTGTGGTGTGGTGAGCTCAACGCAAAGCATGTAACGCAAATTTTGTTCAAAAGCTGATCCACTCAGTTGCTACAAGCATGCCGTCTAGAAACTTCGTGGTAGCTGGTGTTGCTTTACATACAAATAGTATGTATGTATTTACTGAAGACCGGAAAAACGTTTGGCGCGTCGATGGATAGAAGTATGCACGAACAAAATGATAGTAAACTTATCAATTTGTTCTTAGATACTCTCACATCTCTTTTCGATGCAAGAGCATTATCACTCCAAGAATCGTTTTCAGATTTTTTATAGTAATTCGGGTGTCTTAGCTCCCTAATAGCAAGCTTTTCTTGATACAAACTGATAAGCAAGCGAATGTTCGTCGCTCCACATTATGAACGTCCAATCGACATAACCGTCATGAACGCCGTCCAAACGAGCACTGCGACGAGCGCCTTTGTATTCGCGCGAAAAACTGACAACTGATGGCTCGAGGCGAGTGCTGGCGCTAACGTTACATGTAATGCTCGTAGTGCCGTCCACACGCAGAATTCGTGTGTCATTACACGATAGATTACATTACGCGTTACACCCGTCTGGCGCCGGCTTTAGGGGGTGTCCAGATCCGGCGAATGCGCCACGAATGCGCCGCTCACGCAAGAGTTGCGTGCGAGCAAATTTTCTACAGCATGGAAGCGAACGGTAATGCATGCGCATGAGCTGCGTTCGGCGCGTGCTCAATGTGAAAGCCTTGTGTAAGTTGCGCTATAGAGGCGCACCAAACAATTGCACGCGTGCCACACGCACGCAGCTCGCGAGCGGTGCATTCGTGGCGCATTCGCCTGATCTGGACGCACCCTAAGATCCAACATCAATATAGCGAGCACTCTTTGCTGGTTAGTCGCAATTGTCAAAATTGAGAGATTCATGATCCACTATACTCTTTTGATACAATACTTATGTGCACAAGTGGTATTGCATGGTGGTGGACGACGCCAATAATCCCCCTACGCGCTCTTACGCTCGCTCATAGCCTAGTAATAAAACTATATCTTCTACGTAGGTACCCGTTTCTCGTTTTTTGCAGCTCGCGTCTCAGTAATTATCTCGAAGAGTAAACTGCTTTAAACGTATCGAAGTTTTAAGTATGATATTATTTTTAATATTCTACTTGTGTTGGTGCTGCTGTGGTTTCAAACCTTATAACATCAAAAAATCTCCTCCTTACACTAAGCTTAGCTGGAGGGTTCAAGAAGAATTGTGATTATTTGTAACCTAGGAATCATTTAAAAAAGAAGTACTTTTATTCCTATGGCAAAATTTCGTGAGCGATTCTGTGGTAGTCTCATTATTCGTGCAACATAAAACTCCTGCTGGTTCTATGCTCTAAATTACCGCTTAAGCATCTAATTGTGAAATTCCTATTCCTAAAGAAAACTGCTTTTAAATTAGCAAGCTTAATTTACATTTTACATAAAACTAGCTGTCCCGATAGACGGTAGTTCTGTACAGACAAAAAAAAAATCTAAATCATCCTCGAATCCACTTGAATACACACAAAAAAATTCATTCAAATCGGTCCAGCCGTTTAGGAGGAGTTCACTGTCAACACACGTACAGAAGAATTATATATATAAAGATATTACTGTGCAAATATTTGCTGTTCTAAAATCACACACGTCTGACAGCAGCGGTATTTCAATCTATTATCATTGTAGATGCATTAAGTAATAGAATAATAGATAGATATTAAAAAAACAGTTGTATCTCCGTTCGTCGAGTTTGCTAATTATTAAAACAAGGACTCTTTGCCGAAAATAAACGAACTGAATATTTTATAGATAACACAATTACATTTTGACATATTTAAATAAACCAGTTTATTTCTCACAATAATTAGTAAGTCTAAAAGCAAATTCATGTTATCTAAAACGCATTAGATACAAACCTGTTTTATTCGATTTATTTATTCTGCATTAATTCTATCCTCCCAAACACGTGGCAACGATAACATATTTGGTTGCTAATAATATAAAAATAATACGAAATTACTATAATCGACTAGAGAAAACAATTATATATATATATATATATATATAAATATATATATATATATGTAGATGTCAATCACGTAGCTAGGCTGAAAGGAAGAACTACCGATGTTTGTGTCCGCACAACTCGTAAAGCAGTCGATGGATTGACTTGAAATTTTTACACAACTTTGTATTTCTATATAAGAGTGTTTTTATATACCTACTTTCTATCCTTAAGTTCCTAAAGGAAAAGGAACTGCAATATTTACTTGCCTAATAATTAACATCAGACCGATCCAAAGCGAAGCTTGGGTTTAGCTAGTAATACATAAGCTGTCAATTATGTGTGAGATTGTTACTAATATTTGGGCGTGCCCAGCATTAGGCATCATAAACAAATCCTAATATAATTAATGAGAGAGCATGTTTATTTGTTTATAATTTTTGTCACGTTGTAAATAATCAATAAAATGACGTAATTTTTTATAGATATAGCTAGTAGTTATTAGCATTAAAACTGTTAAAACAAGCTGTTTTTTAGTTTAGTTTTTCTAATATTACCTATATAATGGGTCAGCGTGGTTGATTATTATTTTTGTCATATAGAAATCGAATAGCACCAATATCGGTCTATTTCTAAACAGATATATTTGAACACACAAAGAGAGGCTACATCTTACCGGCAAAAAAAATTACGCATACATCTACATAGTTTAAACAAATAAATTGTATTAAACTTACTTGTTTCGTAAAAGGAGTAATCCATTTGTCCATTTTGCAGTCTTTATCACTTATATTTAGATATCACACACAGAGTCATAGCTAAATTAACACATGTTGAATTAGGTAATTAAACTCTTTAAGTTGTATAACACGATTATGTTAGCTCGTGGCCGTCATAACACTGGGATTCTCTCTTTTTATATGAACAGCCGGCATTGCAGCGCTGCGCTGTTCGCAGCTCCAAAATGTGGTTTAGGCTAGCAGTCAAGGTCACTATAAGGAATAATACAACGCGCTATTATTCATCGCGTATATTTGATTATTATTAAATAGTTGACACATTGCTTTTTTTATGTATTCATGTGCCTTACGTCTGTAATACCGAAACGGTGAGCATAGGCATGGGTCTCTCCTTAGTGTGAGAATGGTTAGGCCATAGTCCCCGACGCTGTAGTACGGGTTGGCAGACTTCATATATCTTCGAGAACATTATGGAGAATTCTCAGACATGTAGATTTTCTCACAATGTTTTGCTTCACCGTTAAAGCGAACAATAATTATTTAACCATTTAATACGCACATAACTTCGAAAAGTCAGAGATTGTGCCTTGGGATTGAACTCGAGACCTCTGCGTGGCAGTTCAACGGTCTCCCATTAGGCTATCGTTGCTTGTAGACGTAAGCCACTCCCATTTAAGGACACAAGGCACAATAACCAGTCTTTGACATATAGTCCAGTTCCGACCCAACCATCTTTTTCAAGTCATCAGTCCACCTGGTAGAGCGTCGTCATACCTTGAATTTACCAATTCGTAGTTGCCACTCCAAGATTCGTTTACTCCACCCGTCATCGGTCCTTCAGCTACAATGCTTATCGCTTTATGCTTAAATTTAAGAAAAGTACAGAATAAAAAAGCAGAACAATATGTTATAAAACTAGAAAAATAAATCAAATACTATAACCACAGCGTAAAAAAAGTTCATAGGCTGTGCTATAACACTATAATTTCATTTCATTTCTGCTCACTGGTAACACCACACCTTCCGCTTAACTTAACGGAAACTGTTCCTTCAAGTCAAGGCATTGACAGTAAGCAGCGATACAAACAATAATTTATTCAATTATTTAAGTTTGACTTGAGTTTTAAAAGTAATATGAAAGTGTGTGTCCCTTCAGTGCCAAAATTTGGACATCGCTCAGCGTACGTTGCGATTGTTAAATCGCAAAACTGATATTCTGCGATATCCAATTTGGTGACGCCGGCGCCTAGTGTCTAAACATATAACAAGTCCATTTCTTTAATTCGTTTTCACGGATTTGATGTCCAAAATGTGCACGCAGGAACGCAGAAAATAATAAGTATACAAAAATAATTCCTTAAGAATCTATACAATCTATACTAATATTATAAAGCTGAAGAGTTTGTTTGTTTGGTTGCACACGCTAATCTCAGGACCTACTGGTTCGAATTTAAAAATTATTTTAGTGTTGGATAGCTTATTTATAGAGGAAGGCTATAGGCTATATAACATCACGCTACAACCCACGGGGGCGGCGCAGTAACTATAAACGCTGGTGAAACCACGGGCACATCTAGTTACTTTATATAAGTACAAATCTTATATTATAAAGGCATGAAAGAAAATACAAAGATTTCTTTTTATAAAATGAAACGGTGTACAGAATATTTACGTTTATCTTCCTCCTTACTTTGCTGTGGCCAACAGGGTCAACGATTAATTAAATACTGTACCTATTACATTGTGAAATGCAATAAATATA
Organism: Catocala nupta; assembly: GCA_963675205.1. Lineage (NCBI taxonomy): Eukaryota > Metazoa > Arthropoda > Insecta > Lepidoptera > Erebidae > Catocala > Catocala nupta. Next base: position 17,771,437 of record OY776104.1, read on the forward strand.
TTGAGTATATATTGAACTTATTTATTCTGTAAGCTATGACAGTTACTTTTGTTCTTTTACAGTAACTGATTTCTGAGTTTGTCATTTAAAGCGTGGCTCGTTCTTAATACTAGATCGTTTTTTAATATATATATATATATATATATATATATATATATATATATATATATATATATATATATATATATTCTACCACATACACACAACACCATCTAGCCCAAACTAAGCAGAGCTTGTACTACGGGTACTAGACAATGGATAAACATACATATATACCTTTCTCTTTTGTAAATACATACATATTATACATAGAAACACCCAGTCCAAGACAAACATCCATGTTCATGCACACAAATGTTTGACTTGTGCGGGAATCGAACCCGCGACCTTAGGCGTGGCAGTCGGTTACACTAACCACTACGCCATCGAGGCCGAATTTTAAATAGACAACTACTAACGCACGAAGTATTGGCCCTGTGTCGCGGAGACTTTACAGACATTTAAAGGTCACAAAGAGCAACAACTTGTTAGTTAATTAGGCAAATCGGAACGACTATTTGAGGACAGCGTAAAATTTTGTCCCGTGCGGGAATCAAACTGCAATACTCGGAGCACTGGTAGTGCCGCGACGATTACTTAAAACCTGCGTCATCCGAGTAATTTGATAGTGTTGTTCTTATCTAATAGATTACATACGCTTATATTTTAAGTATTAGGTATATAATAAATTAAGATCTCTGTAATGTCAAGGCCATTTATATACACACTATATATTGAACTTTGGTGTCAAAGATAACAATATTATAAAGAGTTCAAGTTATTTTGGATGGTATTACCAAATTGTTGTTGATGTTATGCTGCAGAGTGGGTGATCGCACCATCGGTAGTGTATGTGACTGCTGTGCTTGGGGTCTTGGGTTCAATTTTCGGGCCGAGTATCAGAACGATTAGATTTTTTTTATTTGCTTTGAATGCAGGTAACATGTTGATGGTGAAATTGGTATTATATGCAAAGGAGGAAAGTGTTATTGGGCTTTCCTTTTCAGAATTTTATAGTAGCAGAACGGAGTCTTCAACTGTGTCCTGAAGACTGCAATATACAGGCATAGGCAATAAGCTGTCAAAATCTGGGTCTAGTACACCTCCGCTTACTTCGGGAATCAAGACTGTGACCATTAGATCTCGGGTTCGAATTCCTGATCCCGGGTTGGTCCACAAATTTGTTATTGGGTTTTTCTGACGAGAAATTTCCAGTAGCAGCCCGAAGTTAGTAAGGGTGGTGTTATACAACCCCGTGCTTCAGCAAGCACGTAAACCAATGGTCCTGTGCCTGATCTCTGTCCAATTGTGTCGGATTGCTGTCACATGGGACTATGAGAGTTAGGAACAGACAGTGCACTTCAGTTTGCGCAATTCATTCTGGAGGAAATTATATTATTATAAAACAAATATTTGAATTACCAGTTTTATAAATTTTTGTGTAAAAATGATTGCAATAGTTCTCATACGTATAAAATTATGTCACTTCCATAAAATTGCTTTTAATATTCCGTGATTTAGTCAGATATGCGGCCTTGAGGGTCGTCCAACTTAGATAAGGCTATGTAAGGCTTAGTCGCTAAAGTTGTAGAAAAATACCTAACCAATGTATATATTATAAATGTGAATGTCATTTTGTTTGTCTTGTTGTTGTGTTACTCGAGCATAAGGTAAAGGGCTCAGGGGGATCAGTGCTACCAATAGTGCCATTGGAGAGATTTGAACACGAGGCCCTATGGAGTCGGCGCCAGTGACCGCAGCACGCAGTTTCTCATGCACTGTAGTGACGTCACTATAAAAGTCACATATAAAAGGTCTATATTACCTATTTAGTACTAGCTTTTGCCCGTGTCTTCACTCGCTCGGGAACAGCTTATATTTTTTCTGGATGAATTGTACCTTACGCCATCATAGGTCATATATTTTTGTGAATTTGATGCCCCCGCGCTCAATTAAGGATTAATCTGGTTGAACCCTGGTGAGAAAATGCGGACAGCGATTTGGCCATACAGAATTATTACTCTGTTCGTTCCTACTCCCAGACACTAGAGGAAAATATATTTTGTATATAATTAAACTTACCACTGCTATGTTCCTATGTATTTATCCTCCTATAGTCCTTCTAAACTTATTCTAAGAATTACTGTTAAAATGACTTATACATATATAAGCGAATAATCGTAACATAAGTTATAAATGCGAATGCGTTTGTTACGCTTTCACTCGTTAGCAGGCACGTTGTCAGGGGTACAGAGGGTACCTTTCATCCAGAATAAATAATAGTTAAAAACTAAAAAGCATGCTTTATTAAAAAAAGTAGAAAATAAATTAATATTTTTAATGTAAAAAAGCGTGGGGTCATCAAAATATTTTAGAAAGCACCCCACGCTTTTTACATAAATTATTTTTTATTTTTAGTTTTTGTAATAAAGCGTGTTTTTTATTTTATTTAAACTATGATTTATTTTATTTTTTTAACTACTATTTTTCTTATCGTTTTTTTTCTAAATTATTGTATTGTCATCGGTCCTCGATAAGTGTGCAAAATTTCAAATCAATCCGTCGGTTTGAAAAGGGTGAAAATCACTTTAAAAAATATCCGTTACATATACAGGGTTACAGGAAAAGTCGTGCTAGATCCGTTAAGGGCGTGAAGTACCCATCATTTCTGACTTATTTCACTATGAAACACCCTACCCTAAACTTAACCCTTTTCGAGATATTCGACATTTCGAAATTTTGTTGATTTTGTGTGTCTTATTATTATTATTATTGCATTTTTAAATGTGTAATAAGATGTTTTAGGACGACAATCATTAAAATAGTGCATAAGTTAATTGAATAGGCCGTAGTAGACAAGTGAAAGTTAAGAAATTTAAAAAAATATTAGGAAGTTTATTTTTCTCTAAGGGATATCTAAAAAAAATATTATGGCAGTTGTTCGGCAGATGTGTTTTAAAATATCTACGTTTTATCAGCTATCTAACGAGGTATAACAATCTAGGGTTTTATTTAATTTCATTGAAAAAACTTAAGTTTCATAGGCGACAGTGGAGAAGAAAATTAATACTTAAAAAGTAAAAAGTAAAATAAAACAATAAGTAAGTATGAAATGTAATTTATTAAATCAGGTTTTCACACAACTTTTTCTTGCTCTACAATTCATGTTCAACATGGTCGCCTCTGTTTCTAATACATTGTCGCATCCTTCTACGGAGACCAGTCTTCACTACTCCAGTGGTCAACGTTGTCCTCATTTGATTTGCTGCATCCACAATCCTTTCTCTTAATTCTTCCACAGACGAAACTGGATTTGGCTCGCTGTAGACAAGTCTTTTCATGCGCCCCCACACATGAAAATCCATAGGGGTTAGATCCGGGTTTCTTGCTGGCCATGGCAACGGCCCACCTCGACCTATCCATTTGTTTGGATAATTTGTGTCGAGCCAGTCTCTGACACTGCTCCTGAAATGGGCAGGGCAGCCATCATGTTGAAACCACATGTCCCTGATCAAGTTAAGTGGTAGATCATCCAGCAAATTACTCAAGTCTCCTCTTAAGAAATGTTCGTAGCTTTCCCCATTTAGATTGTCCGGGAGAAAGTAAGGTCCAATCAAATGATTGGAGATAGCCCATCCACACATTCACGCTGAATCTTCGTTGGGACCCCTTCACTCTTTTCTTATTGGGATTCCTTAGTTCTTTTGGGGCCCAGTAATGGGCGTTGTGATAGTTAGTTATGCCATCTTTATCAAATTTGGATTCATCTGTCCACAAAATATTTCTTAGAAAATCTGGGTCTTCTACGTCGGCATTTAGCATAAATCTGCAGAAGTCCAACCTTCTCGCAGGGTCTCCTTCTTCAATAGCATGTACCGGCGTGTAATGGTACTGGTATAGGCCAGCAGTATGCACTGTAAACCACACTTTCCATTGCGAAAGTCCCAGATCACGGGCAACAATATTAGTGGAAGTAGTCGGATCCGCTCGAAAGCGTTGCACTATCTCATTGTCCTGTTCTTCGTCGTCATCAATTCGTGGTCTTCCCATGTCTGTATTTCGTTTCAAAACAGAGCCTGTTTGACGAAGTCTTCGATAAACTCTGTCAAAAACGGCCACATCCGGTACTCGACAACCGGGGTAGCAAGTTATGTATTCGTTGCGAGCTTGCGCAGACACACAATTGCGGTATCCGTAACAAATAAGCATATCAGCATATTCCTCAGGTGTGTAGGACGTCATCTTCAACACTTCCGTATCACAAGTACAAATCAGAGTCCGGTTAACAAGCACAGTAGTCACAAAACAGAAGAAATAGTCCAGAATCACAGCCAAGTCGAGAAAAAGAGCAAAGCGATATCACATCTACTATTTACGAAGCACAAAAGCAGACTGACTACCAAAACAATATCCCGTGTTGCATTCCCAGCCCTAACCGGGCTCTACACATTTTTTCTTTCATTCACACCTACATAAATCGTAACTTGTCTCGCTCGCACGGTGCGTCTTAACTTGAAAGACAATAGGCGCGGGACCGTTAAAACTGGTACCTGGAGCGTCCAAACTACTTTTTTCCACGAAATGTAATACAAATCCTAGATTGTTATACCTCGTTAGATAGCTGATGAAACGTAGATATTTTAAAACACATCTGCCGAACAACTGCCAAAATATTTTTTTTAGATATCCCTTAGAGAAAAATAAACTTTCTAATATTTTTTTAAATTTCTTAACTTTCACTTGTCTACTATGGCCTATTCAATTAACTTATGCACTATTTTAATGATTGTCGTCCTAAAACATCTTATTACACATTTAAAAATGCAATAATAATAATAATAAGACACACAAAATCAACAAAATTTAATTTAGTAGCCAACAAATCGGCAATTTTCAATAAAAAAAATTAAAAGTCGAATATCTCGAAAAGGGTTAAGTTTAGGGTAGGGTGTTTCATAGTGAAATAAGTCAGAAATTATGGGTACTCCACGCCCTTAACGGATCTAGCACGACTTTGCCTGTAACCCTGTATACATACATACATACGTGACGTAAAGCGTGATAAAAAAGTAACTGGTCATAGTAGACACATCAAGGTATAGAAATGTATTGACAATATCGACATTATCGTAAGCGAAGCCACGGTCAATAACCAGAAATATATAATAATAGAAGGACTTATACATACAGGATATATATTATTATATAAATAGGCAAAGACAAAATTATTTAGTAAACGTTTTTAGACCTTCGTGATTTGTACACATACTTAATAAAATTCTAGGTAACGATTCTTACGGTCGAAACGTCGGGCAATCAATAGGTATTTATTACCTTTTAAATACTTTATCAGTAAGAGCCATTACCTAGTATTATATTAGAATTATTCAGTACCATTTTCTCCCTTGTTTCAGTCATAATATCGAAACAGCGGCACACTGGCGACCAGACTTAATAGGTTTTCAATTATGTCTGAAATACCAACAATTGACAGGTTCACTGAAATTTGGTAAATTTGTCTGCCTGTATGAACTCAAGTTGTGCCTAAGAAGCTTCAAGGTGTAGCGAGATGGTATTTCACATATATACCTAGATAGAGAAAACTGTATAATTTGCTAACTTACTATAACTTGTGACCTTGAATTGAATAGCGTCGAACACGTAGTACGTGATCAGGGTATTAAGTTTTAGATTATTGCTTCCATAGCTTGTACAAAGGTGAGTACAACAGATTCGACATATGCTCAATAATGTGTGAACGCAACTTTGTCGTTATGTTTGTAGCGTAGAGATGCATCTTTACTACATCCGATTACTTGTGCCTCCCTCGGTGGTGGTAAATGTGACTGCTATGCGTATGTGAAATAAAAAAAAGTTATAAGTATAATTTTCTTATAAAATTCACAAGCTATTCAGCACAAAGTCATTGGTCCTGCGCCTGATCGCCCTTGGGCCGCCGGCCGTGTCGAATTGTCGTCCCATCAGAATAAAAGAGTTAGGGAACATAGAGTGCAATTATGATTGTGCATACACTTGTGCACTGTAATATCCCATATACCAGTTTTCATTAAGATTCCCCACCGTAACCGGAATTCAGTCTGGATGACATCAGCATTGTCATATTAGAAGAGTACATTATACATACGCCCTGTTACATTCAAATATGTTAACACGATGTCTGAATTACAAGTATAGTACAATCAAACACACTCGTATTGAAAAAAAAAAATACAATATTTCTTTCTCACTCTAACGTGTAAGCTCACTTTTATTACTGTGCACACTATTTCGTGTGATCTAAGACTGTAAGTAAGGGATATACATGATTTAAATCTTTGTTGTGTTATGTTAGTGGCGTCGCTTCGGTTCATCCCTTCTGCATCTGCAGCTAGTGTCTTTTCTGAGTGTTAGAGATTTTTAATCTATAATAAATTCAATCCTTTATATAAACGGTTCCACTGCTAAACACGGGAACCATGAGGAGGGTTAGGCCGTAGTTTACCACGTTGACCAGTGCAGGTAGTTAAGTGTGACGATTCCCACAGCAGACCTCACAGGCAACCATTTTTTTAACCACCTCACTAATTGTTTTAGATAAAGTTACCTATGGGTAATAAATCAGAGTAGACATCTCGCAACTGTCGAGCACCTGAGGTAGTCGCGCCTTGCCTGTTGCCAGTCCACCCCACCACAAGGTTACTGCATATAAACCTATGTAATTTAGATACTAAGTTAGTCTTATTATAAGCTTGGAACAGGCTTCATTTGGTATTCAGACAGTCTTCACATATTGGCAGAGTTTACATATCTACGAGAACATTGTGGAAAACTCTTAGATATGAAGGTTGCTTCACGATGTTCTCTTTCACCGTTAAAGCAAACGGTAATAAACTAATTAATACGCACATAACTTCGAATAGTCAGAAGTTCCTTGGTATCGATTTCGAGACCTCCGCGTGGCAGTTTAACAGTCTTCAGATAATTTCAATGAAAGTAACATTTACCTATATATTAAAAAGGAATTATTACTGAAGGGATATGGCAATTTATAAGAAAAATCAACAATAGTGCATGTTTATAAATATATTTAAAATACCTTAGACTTATGTTGTCGTAATTTATTTTGCTTACTACTTTGATACTTTTGTCTTATCGGACACATTTTTAAACATTAAAAGTTGTACCTAAGTACACTTAATAAACTACGATAGAATTTGTATAAAGCTGTCTAATATCAAATTTTCAGGCACTTAACAAATAAGTATTTTCTTATTAAGTACAAATATTTTTTATAAAACAACATGACCACTACATCTTCTATCGGTGGTATAAGTCTTCCAAGACGTCAAAGACTGCACTGATTTCATTTCTTCTGGAGATAAAGGTCTACCTCTAAATTCGTCTTCAATATCCTGCAATGTCCTATCTTTCGTCTCTGGTAGCAAAAACCATACGACAATTAAACTGTAGATCAACAAACCTGAATACAAGCCGTAAGTGCCATACAAATCCAAGGAACCCAGAAGAAAGGGCACAGTTTTTACCGTCAGAAATAAGTTCATAGAATAAAACAAAACGCTTATTCCACCAGCTAACCCTCTGTATTCCAAAGGAAATACTTCTCCAGCAATAATGAAGCATAGAGGTAAAGATCCTGTAGCTACAGAGAACATATGGATATGTATCAAAGATATACCTAGTATATATTCTTCTGATGGTAATATGTGAATTTCTTTTGCATAAGAATAACATGCACAAGCTATTAAGGCGAAAATATTAATACAAACTGTAACTTTCAATATTGTTCTTCTTTTCACTTTTTGTATCACATATAAAGCTGTTGTATTTGCTATTATCCTATGTATATCTAAAGTTAACATTAGTAAAGGTACATTACATTCGCCAATCATCCTCGGAAATAAATCTATAGGAAAAGCGACCAACATGTTGATCCCGCTCCATTGGCCCAGAATGTAAATATGTACCATTATAATAATAGGCTTGTAAAATTCCTTCTTTGTAATCGTTAAATTAAAGTACGCTATCTTATTTCTAATTTTCCTTACAAAAGATTTAGGCTTATTTAAGTTTGCTTTTGAATCTTTCAACATTATACTCGCTTCAATCAAATTTTTCAATTCTTCTTCTTCCCCATTTCCTCTTAGCCACCGGAATGATTGTTTGCAGGCGTCGTATCTTCCTTTGCTAGCTAACCAGCTCGGTGATTCTGGGGAGTATAGTACTATAAATAAATCTACAATGGCCACCATACCACATATTAATGAAGTATTCTGCCAACTTAAGTACGACCCTGATAAATGAACGGACAGAACAGCACAGGCGATGGAAACTGATATTGTCATTAAGAAGGCTCCTCTGTTCTTTGGACTGGTGTATTCGCCTATTAGGACCGAGCCAAGTGTAGTGCACATGCCCATACATAGTCCTTGAAGGAATCTTGACAGAAGGAGAATAAGGATGCTGTTGGCGAAGTAGATGAATGCCCACCCCGCGATCAGGGGTACAATGGTAAGGAGGTTCGCAATTCTTCTTCCGTATCTTGACATCGTTGGTGGCGCCAAGAAGTTTCCCAAAACCAGAGAGATACCAGGCAATGCAGCTGAAATAATATAAAATCAATAATTACTATTATGATTTTATACTAATAACATTTAAAAAGCGTAAACGTTTTCTTTTGTTAAAAACACAGGCAGTACGCCACATTAGGAATAAATTCTGTGTCGCAGGGGCTTTACAAACATTCGAACGAAGAATACTCGGAACAACTTATTGTCGATCACACATTATTAGTTCCGTGTAGGGATCAAACATAACAATCGGATCAATAGCACTGGCGAAGCGACCAATTAAAAATTTACGTCATCCGTGCTTTCAAAGGAGAAGAAAAGTAAAGTGAAGGATCTTCATCTGATTAAAAATATATATATAGCCAAATAACTTCGCTTTGTCTCACTGGTGAGTAGAGTTTCAAAAATACCCTAAAAGAAGGTTATCTATCAAAAGGATCAGTGTTCTGAATACTTGCGCTGAGTAGCCTCTTCTTTTTTTTTAAGGTTGGCGATGCGTAAGCAATTTCAGCGTCCTTTAGCTACGATAATTTGAATTCAATGCCATCTTAGTATTTTAAATGCGTCGTTAAATAATAATGTTTATTGCATGGATAGCGTAGCTGCTTAAGTGGTCGCTTCGCTACTGCCCCTGCACCGAGTGTTGTGGGTAGGTCTGGTTGCCTGGGTGTTCTTCGTGTCCGTTGTTTAAATGTTTGTAAAGTCTCTCACGGGACAGAAATTATTCATAGTGCATGAGTTGCCATTTGCAATAATAATAAAGTATAAACGATAATATTACATTTCTTCTTTGAGTGACTCTTTATTATTGAAGGTCGAAACACTTAAACGTAAATAGTTGAAGTGAAAAATCTTAAGTAGGATTAATTCAAGTCTTTTAGTTATATTATCACCTGAATTGGACATAGAGAAATATATGATAACTAGATATTGCCTGCGATTTCGCCCGCGTAAATGCAGGGTAGGTAAATGGATGAAAGGTATCTACAAAAGGTACCACCCTATGTGCTTTTTTGTACCACTGACAACGGCTAGGCAAAATTTCATGATCGGTTGCGTAGTTAAGGCGTGAAAGCATAACAAACAAACTCACATTCGCATTTATAATATATTATTAGTTAGGATATACATATTAAAGATGTATGTATGTCATTATCAAACAAAAGAAACAAGGAACATCTAAACACGAAGCAACTATTGGATCGCACAATTTTTTATTCCGTATGAAGATTGCATCAATTTTTTTTTATACATCTCAGGTGGCAAACTAGCTTACGGCCCACCTGATGGTAAGTGGTCACCGTAGTCTATGGACGCCTGCAACACTAGAGGCATCACTTGCGCGTCGCTGACCCTTTAGGAAAGGAAGTGGGAAGGAGAAGGAGCGGGAAGGGGGTGATTGGGCCTCCGGAACGCTCATTCACCGAACGAAACACATCAGTAGGATTATTGCTATTTCACGTCGATATCGTCTAACTGGCTGTTCTTTATGTCAGTTGCTTAAATGTTTATAAAGTCCCCCGCGACCCAGGAATTATGCCTAGCGCTACTTTCAATTTTTTATAATTATATTAATAAAGTATAAACGATGGTATAATAGTGAGCACATTTCTTCTTTAACTGCCTCTTTATTATTGAAGGTCGAAATACTTTGACGTAAATGATTGAAGTGCAAATTATAAGTACAGTAAAACCTCTTTAAGACGATTTCACAGGGACTCAACCAAAAACGCGTCTTAAGCGAGAACGTATATTATGTGGGATAGGGAAATAAAACGTACTATTACATATTATGTTCTAATTTTATATATGTAGGTAATAAATTATAAATTACTTTAAATACATAGTGTAATAATTATAATAAAGTTATTTAAAGTAATCACTTATTTTTGTTTGACAGAAAGATTTTGATGCATTAGCAATTACAAGATTTTCAACATAATTTAACTTTTGCAGTGCGTCTTCGTTTTGATTCAAAGAAGCTACATAGCATTTTCACAATCATTTAAAGCTGATAATGCCTGGGCGTTTGACAAAATCGGAGTTGACTCATCTTCGTCTTCATCATTATCACTTAGGGCCTCTTTTTGTGTGTTATTCACATTCTCAATAAGATCTTTAATTGATTAAATTTCGTACGGTGCCACATTGTCATCAATGGATGAATATCCAGGTCAACCTTGCAGTATCACGGGTTATTCTTCTTCTTCCAACACGACGTTAACTCCGTTAATAACCCTTGTTAGGCGTATTAAACAGGATCTTTCTTCTTTGAGCTTCGCTCATAGCCGACGAATTTAACGAACGATTAGCGAGCGAGTAACACTCACTGATAAGTAAACGATTAGTGAGGTTAAGCAACGTTGGGTGCGGTCAGTCTATAGATGGGTGACCGCTTAGTGGTATTTCATCTGAGCGTCTCCGTGCTTCGGAGGGCACGTAAACAGTCGGTCCCGGTTGTTGTCAAATTGACAGCAGTCGTTAAGCCATGTCAGAGGCCTACGGACGACTTGAACAACTCTCGACAACAGGTTGGTCACTAACCACACGAAAAGAAAAGAAAAAGAAGTAAAAGAAAGAAGAACAGGATGACGAATCGTATTAAGCGTTAAGAAATGTATGAAAACATCTCTCAAGCTGCAGGGACTGGCGTAAAATGGCGTATTATGTGAGAAATCGTATTAAGCGGGTTCTACTGTGGGTATATTCATTCAAATCTTTAGTAATATTATCACCTGAACTTGACATAGAGAAATATATATGATAAGATATATGTTAAATATGTATGTATGTTATTATCCAAGTAGTATAAACAATCTGATACACTAATTTTAATATCTGTTATCGCTTGTGACCCTGCGTGTACGCATGCGCGCACGTATAACTTATTTACTGCAACAATTCCAATATACTTATGACTAGCTCTTAACCCCGACTACGTTCATATGTATTTATACTAATATTATAAATAGGAAAGATTTGATTTTTGTTTGTTTGTTTGTAATGACTTAACTCAAAAACGAATCAACCGATTTAAAAAATTATTTTACCGTTGGAAAAGCTCCATTATTAGTATTATTACTGAGTAACTTTTTTCTTCTTCTTCTTCTCCCTAGCCTTTATTATTCCCAAGTCACTTGGGGTCGGCTTTTCTAGTCTATCCAGATTTGACTGGATATCAGTTTTTACACGGAGCGGCTGTCGCCTGACCTCCGCAACCCGAAGACTAACGATACCCTAAGGCTAGACAATGTCAGGATGATAGAGGGCACTGACTTCCCAATAACGACTGCCATGTTTATGGTAGCCGAGACCGATGGCTTAACGTGCTCTCCGAGACACGGAGCAGGCGATAATTGTCAATCAATACGCATATAATTTCGAAAAGTCATATAACTTCCGAAAGTCAGAGGTGCGTGACGTGGGTTCGAACCCGAGACCCTTTGCATTGCAGTCTGTTGGTCTCCCCACTGAGCTATCGCTGCTAGTAATAGGCTATATTTTATAGGGAAAAGTACTGTTACTAACATAATTTAACTAATATAATTTTTCGTAGGCGAAGCCGCGGCCAAAAAGCTAGTATAGTTATATAGGCCCTTTAACTATTTAATATGCAAATAACTTCGACAAGTCAAAGATGCGTGCCTTGGAATCGAACGCGAGACCTTTACGTGGCAATCCAACGGTCTCCCACTAGTCCATCGCTGCTTTTTTAACGTACCTACTTAGTAGTAGCGTTAAAAAAGCATTCTCGTTTACTAAAAAGTATTTAGTGTGTTTCTATTACATGACTCAAGCTATCCCCATAAATAAGTTCTTCAAAATCAGTTTAGTCGTGAAAACGTAACGCTCTTCGGAGCAGTCTTACCGCTTACAAACAGTCTTGAATTAATTGTTAAAATAATGTTTTGTTTTAAATTCAGGCTTGATACTATGACGAATGTTAAATATTAATATGTCTTATGCATATGTCTGTACATGTGGTATGAAACTCCTCCTAACCAGCATCACCTACCACGTCCACTTGTGAATCTAACCCATCCAAAGACACACACAAATAATTTCATCAAAATTGGTCCAGCCGTTTAAGGGGAGTTTAGTGACATACAAAAGGTTCAAATATAAACTTCATCTTCACTATCCGGTAGGTGGTGCTGCGATCGATTTCTTAGCGATTTTTTTTTCGGGCAGCCAATGTCGTTCTGGTTTGCTATATATACATACATACAAACATACATAGATTCACGCCTGTTGCCTAGAGGGGTAGGCAGAGACTACGGATTTCCATTTGCTACGATCCTGACACACTGCCCTGGCTTCATTCACTTTCATCACATTCCTCAAATACGCTCGCCGGTTTAAGGTGCTCTTAACCTGGCCTTTGTCCAGAACGTCTGCGATCTGGTCAAGAAACGTTCGCCTAGGTCTTCCTCTTGCGACTGTTCCATTCACACTAGCCTTATAAACTTTCTTAGTCAGTCTTTTCTTGTCCATACTTTCTACAAGCTCAAACCAGCGCAGTTAGTTATGCTAGTTATAATATAAATAAATTTCAGACGCACTGTGTTATTAATCTGTCACGTCTTAGAATACTAGACGTAATGATGCCGTTGCGACTCAATAGGCTAATTATAAGTATTATACTGCAAACAGAGCTAATGCGCCTCTTTACTCTGCCCCATCGGACGTCGCAAGCGCCGGATTACTACCTATTTAAGACTGCGCCGAGCGTAAGACGCGGTTGGACTGAATGACTGAGCTGGATATTCAAATCAGCGCGCGGCCACCATAAATAACGATGTCTTTATTGCTGATAACTCTGATAGTCCTTCAGAACTGTTTTAAAAACAGTTTTGAAGTCAAAATAAAATCATATGAATTGCTTCTCAATTTATTGAAAAAAATCGTATATACTTAACACTACAGTACAAATCATGAATAATTTAAAAATGAACGTGGGTTTTCGGAGCTTAAGTAGACTATGCTTAGTTCTCTTTCAAGGGTGATATTACGATTGCCCATTCTCCTTTACCGCCACGTTATCGCAGCGGTAGTATGAGTATATGCGATTGATGTGCATGAAGTTTTAAGTTCGATATTCGGGTCAAGCAATGTGCTTTTGGCGTTTTTTGCCAGAAAATTCTCAGCAGAAGCACGAAGTCTGGAAAAGTGCTTGAGATCTACAAATAAATGTAATGTGAATAATATTAATAATAATATTCATTTGCTTGGACTGTAGTTGTTACCAATTAGGGTACCTTTTGTAACCTGTGGTTGAATCTTTGTACATTCTATCTTCTATCGTATGATGACGTATTTATTACGAAGGCTTTGTGCCTTCAACCGATAAGTGACCACCCGAAAAATTATAAAATATACAACGAAAAAAAGTTGTTTTGCGAAAATTCTAAGTTATTCTTACTTTATTTTAGTTATTCGGTGCAAAATGCTTCTAAATTGCTTCAGTTCTATTAGTAAGAGGATGTAGCTATTAAATAAAAAACGACAAGATCCGTTGATGTTTGTTGCAGATATCGTTTAAATAGGACAAAGGGGAAAAGTAAAGATCGATAATCTTCTTTCTTTTTGTGTGGTTAGTGGCCAACCTGTTGTCAATAGTTGTTCAAGTCGCCCGTAGGCCTCTGACATGACTTAACGACTGCTGACAATTTGGCAACAACCGGGAATCGACCTTTTATGTGCTCTCCGAAGTACGGAGATGCTCAGATGAAATACCACTAAGCGGTCACCCATCTATAGACTGACCGCACCCAACGTTGCTTAACCTCACTAATAGTTTACTTATCAGTGAGTGCAACTGGCTAGGGGCGCCTCGTTCGATAATAAAAAAGTATACAACTTAAACCCCCTCTTTTAGCGTTTTCTCGATAATTTTACGTATATTTTTATATTTTTTCGGGCGGTCACTTATCGGTGGCAGGCTTTCTATACCTATTATGTAGTAGTGCTGAATACTAGGGCTTACCTCATCTATGATAAAATAGACCGCAGCCAACCCCTCCAGGGATATAGAAGCCAGACTACGTATGTATATATTTTACAATTATGGTATTACTAAGAGCTGTATTTAGCTGTGTTAAATGAACCGTGTCATGGTTATAATCGGACACGTATGAGGCGATGACGTCAATGTTACTCGAAGAGAGAGAGATACTCGGACATAATATCTGGTGTTTATCATTAGACCTTAAATTACTCGTGATCTGAAATATATGTATTTGTGTTGTCTTACCTAAATAAGATCCGGATTTTAAAGTTATTTGAATAGTAAACAAAGAAAATTTACGACATAATTATGACGTTCGGTATGTATATGCAAAATGATAGCATTGTGGGAGACTGTTGCAGAGGTTGCAGAGGTTGCAGAGGTGTCGAGTTCGATTCCAAGGCTCAAACCTATAACCTTAGAAACCAAACCTTCGATCTCAAACCTCTATTTGAAGTTATGTGCGTAATATACATAAATTATCGCTTTAACGGTGAAGGAAAAAAATTGTGAAGGAACCTGCATGTCTAAGAGATTTACATATTATTTTTGAAGATATGTGAATCCAGTAACCCACATTGGGCCAGCGTGGTGGAATGTGGCCTACCCCTTTTCACACAGATCAAATTAAATCAATTCAATTAGAACTATGTTACGTATTGATTAAAAGCAATCATGCAGAACCCACTATAAAGAGCTTAACATATTAACGGTTTCTTGCCTGTCCATTTTGGTGCTCCTGCCTAATTTGGTTAAAAACCTGGACAAATTCGAAAGCAAGGAACAAAGAAACAGTAGAGAAAAAGTCGTAGGAAAGATTTGACTAGCATTATTCAGCCTAAATTAAACGTCGTGCAGCACAGTTCTGCAGTCCAAGCAGTAAGCATCTTTAATAAACTGTCGGTGTAGATGAAGGGTATTTACTGCGTAAATAGATTTAAAAACAAGCTTAGGGCATTTCTTTTGGAAAAGAGCTACTACAGCATAGAGGTGTTTCGGAGTGACAACATGTCAAATATATATGTTTATCTTGGTTACATCATAATTTATATTTAACATTTTCTTTTATAATATATCCATGCTGACATTAGCTAATTAATTTAAGTGATGATACAACATAATACGAATAGCCTCCTATAATTAATATGTTATTTATATTGTACTCATATTATCAATTTTAAGTTATTTGTATGTTTTTAATATTATTTGTATATGTGCACATTTAGTATGTAATTTTAAAAATGGTGTACTTCACATTAAAGATGGGTGTTAAAAGTTATAACAAATAAATAAAATTATCATTAACATTGTTAAAATAAATGACACCGAAATGTTATTTTTAACATGAAGTAATTTTTTTTACGTAAGTGCCTTCATTACTATACAATCACCATACGATTTTTACGTCACCGCTATCTATCTTACTTTCGAGAAACTAACTCAAATTATTGATTCAAGGCGACGTAAACGGTTTTTGTTTTTTTTAACTTGCAAACGATCAGACGGATCGCCTGATGGTAAGCGATTACCGCCGCCCATGGACACCCGCAAGACCTGAGAAGTCACAAGCGCGTTGCCAGCCTTTTCAATTTGTCCCCTCTCCCCAGGAGGAAGAGGGGGTTGGGCCTCCGGTACCCTCACACACTCGACGAAACACAACGCAAGCGCTATTTCACGCTGGTTTTCTGTGAGGCCGTGGTATCACTCCGGTCGAGCAAATAAATAACAAATCCTGTGCTAGGTGGCGTACATTACTTTCGTCTTCGTGTCAAACGTACGCAGAGCATTGCTTTCGAAAGAACTGACACCTGACACAGAATATCATAATTATCTTTATGCGTGAAGATTAAGGTCTATTTTTATTTGAACGATTACGAATTAACATTTATAGATAATTACCTATAGTAATATCGATTTTATTTGACATCTAGTCCGTAAGTTTCATTTTTATTTGGGAACAGACTTACCTGGAAATGTTAATTTTATGAAGACGAAATATTACTTGCCAAAACTATTTTTTACTCTTTCACGTCGCTGGCGCCGGCGCCGTGTTGGTGAATAGAGAGGTTATGTTATTGTTTTAATCGATCCGCGACTATTATTTTTTTAATTGACTTAAGCTTGTTTCGTTTTTAGTTTGTAACGATGTATATAAGTAGTTTAGGGATAAGTGAAAATAGTGTGTTAAAATAAACTTTAAATACCTAGGACTTAAGTGTAAATAAATAGATAAATTCAGAGAGTCCTAAGCCTGTAAAAGTATGAAGGATATTTCCTCGATCTAACCAATTATGTCGCATGTTAAATTTATATAAGCACTTCAACAAAATCACGAAAAAGAAACATGGTAACATTCACAATTTTGACATCATGTAAGTTATAAGCTAATATGCTAAAAAGACTAATAGTTAAATTAACACATTTATTTAACTCAACAGGTAAATCAGCGTATTACGTATACGTTTAACTATAACATGTTAAAAGAATTAGCACTTTAAATAACATGCTAATTTTTATTTAACGTTAGCCTTTAACAGTATAACGAAAAATAACATTTTAGCCCACCGCAGACTTCACATACATCTGTCACACAAACTGCTACGTTCTTCAAGGAAAAACCTGCGACATCTAGTGGGTATAATAACAGGCTACTGCTCACTCAATAAACACCTATTCAACATTGGCATCACTGACAGAGACCTGCATAGAGACCGCGGAGACACCGGCTCACGTGCTGCTGCATTGCGAAAGCGTGAGCGACCAACGGGTGAGACTACTAAATAGTCCAGAAACGATGAAGGAAGTACTGCGCATCACCAATCCCCTATTGTCTTTCTGAACGGAGCTGGCGTGGTATGAGTAACCGAACGACGAAAAGTTTTTCGCGTCGGTCACTTAGGCACAATAGCCCAATTGTGGAGCTAAGTGTGGATAAAACACGTCCAACTAACTAACTGGTGTACTTCACCCACATTTCGCCAGCGCAGGTTTTATGCCCCACGTTATAGGGGATAGCCATAGTAGTTTATCAGGCATAGTTCCAGAATTCGTGACTAAGTATTTCTTGGCAGAATCACATTGCCTGTATAATTATAATCGGATCCGAGATCTCTTGAAAAGCGATCGTATACATAAAGATGATAGGAGGAGCTACCAATATGTTATGTAAAAATGCAATCAGTTTGTGACATTGAATAACAAAGATAAAACAATTTTTGTTACCAATCTATACTTGTATACTATAAAAGCTGAAGAGTTTGTTTGATTGTTTGATTAAACGCGCTAATCTCAGAAACTACTGATTAGAATTGAAAATTTCTTAGTGTTGGATAGCCTATTTATTGAAGAAGATTATCGTCTACAAAACATCACGCTACGTCCCACGGTAGCGGCACAGTAATCATAAAGGCGGGTAAAACCGCGGGCACAGCTATCTATACTAATATTATAAAGCTGAAGAGTTTGTTTGATTGTTTAATTAAACGCACTAATCTCAGGAACTACTGATTCGAATTGAAAAATTCTTAGTGTTGGATTAAAAGCGTAATAGCACAGTAATCATAAAGACGTGCGAAACCGCGGGCACAGCTATTTAATATAAAGTAAAAGTCCAATATCAAAAGTGATTCTGAGTATTATTAAATCGAAATCTGTATATTTTTAACGTGTTAATACCTTAACCAGAGACCTGGTTGTGATTAAATTTGGTAAGTTATCTACATACCACATTGCTTGAATATCAATCAATGACGCTTAAATCATTAACTACATTAAAATACGAAAGTCATAAGACCTTTACCATTTTAAAGCAGCAAATTTATTTACAGTAAACGGTAGGTATAAGACGTAGGTCGCTAGTTCTAAAGTGGGGCCTTTTTATAGTCTTTCTTTCCTGCCTGTTGATAAACTTGTAGAATTGATCTGCTCGCTTACAAATAGGCTTACTATAATATCAGCCTTGTATTAAACTGTCCCACTGCTGGGCACGGGCCTCTTCTCAGTGTAAGGAGGGTTAGGCCATAGTCCATCACGCTGGCCCAGTGCGGATTAGAGAATTCAACTTATAAAAGAAAATAGAATGAATTTTTTTTTTATTTGTATCTCCTTTACACAATACAATAAAATATAAAAATATACAGAGCAGCTGTATATAGTATGGAGACCAAATTAGGTACCTGCGTCAGCTATTGTTGCAGTTGAAACTGCAACGCTGGTATTTTCGCAGGACCTTATACAGTATGTGAACAAATTACAACAGATGAACAGCAAATAAAACTTGTTTTATTTTAATTCGGTGAAACAAATTACAATATACAACAATTACCGATCGAACGCTATATAAAAATCAATAGAAATAAAAATTGCAAAACAATCAATATCTTAAAATATATATTACTATCATGGATATTTATATCTTTGAGAACATTATGGAGAACTCTCAGACATGCAGGTTTTCTCACGATGATTTCCTTCACTGTTAAAGCGAGCGATAATTTACTATTTAATAAGCACATAACTTGGAAAAGTCAGAGATGCGCGTCTTGGAATCAAACTCGAGACATCTGCGTGGCAGTCTTACGGTCTAACTAGGTTACGCTGACTCTCTGACGGCTAACTGGGCTACTGGTTTCTTTGACGAATGCATGAAGTACTATTTTTAATCATTCGATTCTGTTTGTTGTATTCGAGCTTTGCCAGTATCAAGTTAATTTTACCTACCCATTTCAATACAAATCTCTGGATTCAAGCTTACCAAAACTAAAGCCTGATTATTATACATACCAGCGATTTGCCCCGGCTTCGCACGGGTAGTACAAAACCTTATCTTATGTATGGGGGCCAGTCAGCACAGACCGGCGACACTTCGACCCATTGGGATCTTTTGTGTTTGTGTTATACAAAACCTTAACAAATTATACACCTAAACCTAACTCATGAATCACTCTGTCTATTGGTGAAAATTGCATGAAAATCCGTTCAGCAGTTTTTGAGTTTATCGTGGACAGACGCGGCGAGGAATTTTGTTTTATAATATGTAGTAATACGTAGTTCAGATCATAAAGCCGAAGAAGCATGTCAGAAAAACCTACCAATCCAAGATCCAGAGGTATCATCAATAGGTATGATGGAGTCCGGTCTTCTAAGCTGCTGCAGTAGCGTCGTGGTGAAGCCCATCACCAGACCAGAGCCTGCCATGTTCAATGACACGCCAGCGGTTACGAAGCACTGGAAATATAAAAAAACAAATGTAAATTTAAGTTCTTTAGTTGCAGATGCTTCTATCCAGCATACAACCAGTACAGTAAGTATTTCAGAATCTTGTATGGATATCATAGATAGGATAATGGCATGAAGAGGGACAGAGACTGGTATTACATATAGAATAATTCAACCGATCGGAACCAACTGGGTTTATTTGATATAATTTTGATTTTTAAAGTAATTCCCGCACTAGGTTTAAATCTATAGTTCGTTTTAAATACGAAGTCCCATTTGATAGATGATCATTGAACAGCAACAGTGCAGAGACCGTTTCAATCGACACATCACGAAATCGATTACCGATTAACTTTACAAACAAACTGTAATCGTGGGTTTAGAATCAAAACAGAAATGATAGAAACAGAAAAACAAAAAAGAAGTCAAACCAAGTTTGACATATCAAAAGAATAGTTACATCAAAGTTACATATTATAACGTGTTTAAAAAATCTGGGCTTATCCTTGATTAATTCCTAGTATGTCATACATACTGCATACATATAAGGGTGGAATAAATGTAGTATAACAGATTTCAATTGGCAAGACGGCTACTCTTTAAAAACTATGGGATATTTAAACCATACGTCCAATATCTCATCCTCAAATCCATTTTATTATAAAAAAAATATATTAAGGGTTTGCAGAATGGGGTTTAAGGTACGTTGCAACCTAATAATAAATAATACCAAATACAAATTTACCGAAGTATTTCTCGTACAATTGTTTTTACCTCGAATTAGTTCGATTTAATCCGATTCATACTGATGCGTCACTACGACTGAAAAATAAAAAATATCCCTAGTGTGTAACCATGGTATTGTAGTAAAATGTTATTTTATTTTGATGATTAAATTATTTAAGACTAATATCAAAACAAATTAATACTTGATTATGTTTGTGAAACAATTATATCAGATTTTGTATAGATTCTAATTATTTTGAAATAGTCTTGTGCCATAATGTTTATTTTAGCAATTTATACGAAATGTGCGGACCTCGTATTTGAAACAGACTATAGTTGGGACATTACAAACATTTATACAACGATATATTGCAACTAACATAAATGTAAATTCAGTAAATATAATAAACTCACTAATCCCTTTGACGTTCATAAGTGTTACTTTGTGACCTAAGTGAATAAATTATTTTTGACTTTGACTTTGACTTTGATCATGAAGAACATCCAGACACGGAACAAATATTTCTGGAATTCACTACAGTCGACCGCGAGGCGACCACTTACCATCTGTGCCGTCAATATATTATTATTAATTATATTGTTTCATTTATTTAATCGTTCTGTTTTGCGTTTTGAAGATCAACCTATTATGTAAATATCTATTAATATATATAATGTACGTGTGTAATAAGGACTGTGAATATTGAAATGATAATGAAACAATAAGCGTAGCCGAAGTACCGGCTATTCAAACAACCGTATCGAATGCCTATGTGTGTTTTATTCGTATTTAAGTTCACCATCTCAGCTGAAACACGTTCTATAGGTTTTTCGCATTTTTAGGTCCATTTCTTTATAATAATATAAACTAAATAACTGCGATTTATGACAAAAATTATGCTAATACTAAGCAATTAGTTCAACAATATTTACAAACCTTGAATTACGATCAAACTGAAAATTTGATGACTGTTGTTCAATAAGTGTTACGCAATAAAAATAGCTCTTTAAGTAGTCATA
This sequence comes from Catocala nupta, assembly GCA_963675205.1. Lineage (NCBI taxonomy): Eukaryota > Metazoa > Arthropoda > Insecta > Lepidoptera > Erebidae > Catocala > Catocala nupta. The sequence goes on from OY776104.1 coordinate 17,793,034, forward strand.
GTAATCACTTAGTTTATAATGTAATTCCCAAGTTTTTATATACAAATAATAATGTTTTCATAAGTATTGTATTAGAATTTATATCTACGTATATCATACAGTATGTGCCCTTAATGCCTGTGGCACAGGTTTACCCTAGTACAGGCACCCCTTATATTATACCTTTACGATGTAACCTAAGCTCTGTATCTTTTTGTACCAATTTAAGTTGAATAAATTATTATTATTATTATATTATTACTATATAGAAACTGGCCCATTGCTGGGCGTGGGTCTCAGTATGAGAAGAAGATCACATTTCTCCAAGAACATTATGGAGAGAGCTCTCAAAATTGCAGGTTTCACTGAGTATTCCTTCACCGTTAAAGCAAGCGATAATTAACTAATTAATACGCGCATCATTTCAAAAAGTCAGAGGTTTCAAGGTCAGAGCCTTGGGATTGAACTCGAGACATCTGCGTGGCAGCCCAATGGGTTCCCAGTAGATTATCGTATGTATATACATATGTATGTATTCCTCTAACAATGTTTAAGAGAGCCTATCCAGTACAGTGCCTGACTCTGTACTGCTACTTAGAAACCTATGACAGAAAATTGCACAAGCACTGCACGCTCCTGTGGATTAGGTTTTTTATACAACTAGGGTGGCAAACCAGCATACGGCCCACCTGATGGTAGGAGGTTACCGTAGCCTATGGACGCCTGCAACACCAGAGGCATAACTTACGCGTTGCCAACCCTTTAGGAAAGGAAGTGGGCAGGAGAAGGAACGGGAAGAGGGAAAGAGGGTGATTGGGCCTCCGGCACTCTCACTCACTCGACGAAACACAAAGCAAACGCTATTATTTATATTTATTTTTACGCCGGTTTCAAATACCATTTATTAATCCCATTTGTGGGTTCAAATCCCACAGAAGGCAAAAAAATGTGTGAATGGTTGTTCCGAGTCTGGATGTTCTTTGTGTCCGTTGTTTGGATGTTTGTAAAGTTCCCCGCGATACAGGAATTATACCTAGTGCGGGAATTAACGGAACAAAACAAAAGAAAACATTCTAAATACCTATTAAATACTTTTGGTCTTAATCTGCTTTGGCTATTTTGTGAGCACAACGGTAGTGAATGCGACTCAAAGTCAAAGTCAAAAATCATTTATTCATTTAGGTCACAAAGTCACACTTATGAACGTCAAAATATACCTATAGGTTAGCGAATTTACTAAGTTATTGAAGCTACATTTAGGTTAGTTGCAAGGTTCAGGCAAAGGGTTGAGCATATGTGAACAAAACCTGCAACAAACTCACGGCCACTCTTTGAAATCGCCAATTAAATATATTTTTCTGTATCTTACGACTCATATCAAGAAGGTGTTGCAGCCATTATACCATATACTACAGACTTTAAAAAAATAAAGATGTGTGTGTTACCAACAAACAATTCTTAGGAGCAATATAGAGTCTGAAACTATGCTTGGTAGACGACAGTAGGCTCGCTCCCTATTACGTGAAACTAAAATCTGTACAAAACATAGCTATTATTTATTCCTTCCTAACTTTTCTATACATACTATAATAATAACAGCCCTGTATTAAACTAAATTAAACAGTCCTACTGTGCTGGGCACGCGCCTCTTCTCAGTGTGAGTAGCATTAGGCCATACTCCTCCACGCTGGCCCAGTGTGGGATGGCAGATTTCACATATCTTCGAGAACATTATGGAGAACTCTCAGATATGCAGGTTTCCTCACGATGTTTTCCTTCACCGTTAAAGCAAGCGATAATTAACTACATATTTAATACGCACAATACTTCGAAAAGTCAGAGATGCGTGTTTTGGGATCGAACTCGAGACCTCTGCGTGGCAGGCCAACGGTGCACGCTTGATGAAATACTTCGTATACACCAAGCAATGCTTAATGCGATTCGCGTTGCCGAGCACTGAGCCATTTAAAAACTGTTGCCATCGATACGATAAGAAGAAGAATCCTAAGCTACCGAATACAGCATAAGTATTATAATAAAATATAGAAAATCCTGAAAAAAGTTATACGTGGTTATAATTACCTATTCACATGGCACTAACCGAACTGTTTTGATGGCAACGACACACAGTTAGACGATAATAGCGATAGGTACTAGTACAGAATCAGATGATGAAAATAATAAGGTGATTGAATCTTTTTATTTAAGTGATGAATGTTGGCAAGATGTTAAACCAAAATTAGTTATACACAAACGGAATGACCCAGACAAGCCTAGCATCCACACTTATACTAGAAAACTGCTGCCAAAATCTAAATGGACAAATATCTTCAGTGATTGCATATGGGTGTACACGAATAATCGTTGCGTATGGTGTTTCAAACACAATGATGTCAGTGATGATTAAAGCGTCAAATGTACGGGAAAATGCAAAGAATGCGATGGAGAGTTAACGTTAATTACAAGAAAAATCGGTAACTCAATAAAAAATGATTGTGCGTTTCAAAATGTCGATAAAATGTGATATACTCGAAAATAAAAAACAAATTAACTTCATTTTGGAAAAAGTGTTTAGACAGCAGAAAACCAATACCCAAGTACTACGAACTGGTTTTGCTACCATATCCTGCAAGTGGGCTTGCCACCATATTCTAATGTTTTGACCATTGCATGTGGAGGAGCCATACGTTATAGATGGACTGCTATATAACACGTGTTTCCTGGTTGGGTAGCTCTAACTGCTAACCAAGCATAAAAAGGAAAATGTCTGGAAAGGGCTGTATTATAAAAAGAGGAAATATTAGATAAAAGAAAGATAAAGAATTTCACTCAAAAATGAATCCAACGATTTTAAAAGTTCTTTCACAATTAGAAAGCTATATATTACTACTGAGTACCTAACATAGGCTATAGGTATTTTATTTCAATGAAGAAAGTAAGAACTGTTACTAACATAAACTAATCTACTTTTACGAGAGTTAAGACGCAGGCAGAAGCTAGTCATGGATAAAGATATAACGTATTTATGTAAATACATAAGTTTAGTATATAGATAAGTACAATAGGTGTATAGAATAGTGGTCGGTACTTTCATGAAGTTATCGATTCGTTTCGCTATTTAACTTTGAACAGTTACCCACTTACGACGTGCACTTCTAAACCTATTCAAGCCACGATTTTATTTATTTGAACAATGGTTGTCAATTATAACACCAGGATATAACTCGGCATGGTGAAACTAGATTTATTGTTGCTAATCTGACTCATAGTAGTTTTACGAAGGACTGGGCAGAGCTGTATAGCAGTCATACTTGTTCAGTAAAGATTTTTATCCCACACAATAGAAAGCGAGACGAAAGCCGTCTGCAGGCACTTCCACGTTATCATAGTTGTCACAAAATTGGTGACGCCGACGTGATACCAGCTACGGCCCCGGTTCGTGCCTGCCGGCTGGTGTAACGATCGTACCACCTATCTCCATTTGGTTAGGTACTTAACTAAAGGTAATCAATCTTGAGGTGACTTTTTACACAAACACATATTAAACAAATAAACTACTGCTTAAACTAACGGTTCAATTGATTTAGTAATCGTTATTGATCTTTAGCAGCATTTTATTTTTATACTGAGTTTTTAGATATAAAGACACATCAAGATTGTTTATTACCTTTAGTGAAGTACCTAACCAAATGGAGTATAGTGATACTCATGATTTGCACATTCCAGTGGCCTCTCACAAGCGGGTCTGCCCACTGGGATTTTAAGAGGCTATATTCACGGCACCGTTAGTTCTCGTTACACCTGTGTAGTCTGATTACTATGGCGACGAGTAGGCACAACATATTAGGATTGAGTCATGCAAGCGATGCATGCAGCTCGATGATCAGACTCTGTGCTGCTATTAAAAATACACTAAGGCAATCACATTTCTTTTCATGTGTCATCTCCCTGTCTAAACATCATTGGCAAGCGACTTTACGGACGCAAATTATTGCCAGACGGTAAACAAATATCAGTGAACTATTGTCACGTTGTCGACTCGTGGCGCGCGGCCGCGCGCGCGGCGATGGAAGAGGTGCCCTCTCTTGTCCCCCTCCAGCGGTAGTATTGGTTTCTATGTGGGCTGCGCCGAGGATGGGGTCTCTTCTTCCCGCCGCGCTGCCTACTGAAGATAAGTGATCCATTCTACCCGGGACCATGTAACAATCCTTAATCTTGAACCACGGCCTGAAATACCACTAAACATCGAGCCGCATTTAATTGTAATTCTATTATTTCTTATACACCTGTTGTAAGCGGTAAAGCGGGATAGACCTAAAAACGTTACCTACACTATATTTTATGGATTATATATTAAAATGTAGGTCAGGTTAGATTAGTACTTCTTTTTGTATAAATGGTAGCCTATGTCCTATCCTGTACCCCTGCAGCGTCTATGCAAAATTTCATGATGATCAGTTGAGTAGTTAAGGTGTGAAAACGTTAGAAACAAACCGACAAACTTACTTTCGCATTTATAATATTAGTTAGGACTAGCATTCTGAGGTACCTAGTATTTTTGTTAACCCATCCAGCTAACCTAATATATTTATTTAAACGGGTTCACATCGGCAGTGCAATGAATGGAATCCAAACCTACGACTTCTAGATTGCCAGTCCGATTCCTACATTTGACTATTGCCATAAAATTACACTTAAAACATTATCAATATTATTATATATACAATCAAAACAATTTAGCCAAATTATTTGTAGTTCTCGCCAGAGTGTGACTGAACAAAGTGGTAGTGACGTCATCATTACGTAATCCATTAATATAATATTGTCTTTAGAACTAATATTACAACTATGAATAGTACTTCTGCAAAAAAACTGGCTTTAATATATATATTTTTTAAGGAAGCCTCATTTGAAATATTGCTTATCTGCATCGCTCGGCTGAAAATATTTTTGTAGAGGTTAGTGGTTATGTGGCCGCCTTGTCCCTGCCATTACGTCAAATGTTGTATACCCTCAACACTTATCATAGTGAAAGTACCTACCATATAGGACAAAAAATTGTGTGTTCTACAAATAGTGGTCTCGAGTTTTTAATTCTGTTGTTTGAATGTTTGTAAAGTCCTCCGCGACACAGGCATTATTCCTAGTTGTTGTAGTTGACTGCAATGCAGAGGGTCTCGGGTTCGAACCCACGTCGCGCACCTCTGACTTTCAGAAGTTATATGACTTTTCGAAATCATGTGCATATTGATTGACAATTATCGCCTGTTCCGTGCCTTGGAGAGCACGTTAAGTCGTCGGTCCCGGCTGCTATGAACATCTATGGCAGTCGTTATTGGGAAGTCAGTGCCCTATAATATCCTGACACTGGTGTAAACTTAGGGTATCGTTAGCCTTCGGGTTGCGGAGGTCAGGTGGCAGCCGCTCCGTGTAAAAACTGATATCCAGTCAAATCTGGTTAAACTAGAAAAGCCGACCCCGAGTGACTTGGGAATAATAAAGGCTAGGGAGAAGTAAGCGAAAGCCGTCGTTTTAAAAAAGCAAAATGCTTTTCTACTGCATATTTGTTTTTGCTGATATTCGTGTTATGCGATGTAGAATTAGGTTATAAATAATTCAACTTCTTTCTTCTTTTTTGCACGTTCAAACTCAGTGTCACCCCTAGTGAACGGGTAACACCGAGTATGAACCGAATATCGAGTAACTTAGTACACTAGAGCGGAGGGGAGTTGTGATGAGGACTTTGAAGGACTATTGTGCAGTTTTGGTAGGTTCTTGTCAGTTTGAACTAGTTTCCGCACGGGCTTTTTTGCACAGTCAGTTAAATCGCAGAATACGGACTCGTCGGCTAGCATACGTAATAGGAACGCCGTCAGTGTAGTGTTATGGTAAATGGACAAATTTAAAATATACGAAAAGTGAGGGTAGATGAAGATTCTTCTGCCTCACAAAGGGAGTCATGACATTCGAACCAGTCAGCTTGTCCACGGCTGATGTAACCTGGTCAAAACGTCAAGCATTAAAACGTAAACATTATGTATGATCGCGTTATTACCCGTTACGTTTCGCGTTATATATTCACGTGGCCCGCGTAAATGTAAGTACATATATTTTCCCTCGCAAACAGTACTTTTTCCTGGTTGAAAGTTACTTTATATCTTTTTTGTACCCCTGTCAACGTGTATGCGAAATTTTATGATAATCAGTCAAGTAGTTCAGGCGTGAAAGCTTGACAAACAAACTCACATTCGAATTTATAATATTAATTAGGATAAGACGTCGTCGTCTGATATTACCCTTTTCAACATAATAGGTGTTCGATCGGCACCAGTATAATGTTATACTAATACTTCGAAAAAAAAACAACCAAAAAACTAGCTTTTTGCGTATCGAAGCAAAGAACCCACTAATCAAATGTACTTATTAACATTCATAATACATTATTATTATAAAAAATTGTTACTGATTTTATACGTCCACGAGTACATGTAATGTTTATTCGTCGATAGGTAATATTGTACTATAAAACTGAAGAACACTTTGCAAGTACGTGATAAAATTTTAAAATGAAGTGTTTATATAATTAACTTACTGTTCAAAAGGAATACTTTACTGCACAACTTGTAAATTGTTGTCAATGTAGTATGTACTTACATCTTATCTTATCTTGTGTGGGGGCCAGTCAGTACAGACCGGCGACACTTCGACCCAGTGGGATCTTTTGTGTCGACTTCCCCAATAGCGACTGCCATAAATGTTCATGGCAGCCGGGACCGACGGCTTAACGTGCTCTCCGAGGCACGGAGCAGGCGATAATTGTCAATCAATACGCACATAATTTCGAAAAGTCATATAACTTCCGAAAGACAGAGGTGCGCGACGTGGGTTCGTACCCGAGACCCTCTGCACAGTCTGTTGGTCTCCCCACTGAGCTATCGCTGCTCTAGTATGTACATAATATAATAGGTAATATCATTCCTGTGTTAAACTGTCCCATTGCTAGCCACGGGCTTCTTCTAAGTGTGAGAAAGGATAAGGTCATAGTCCACCACGCTGGCCCAGTGTGGGTTGGCAAACTTCGCATATCTTCGAGAAGATTATGGAGAACTCTCAGATTCTGATATGCATGTTTCCTCACGGTATTTTCCTCCACAGTTAAAGCAAGTGATAATTAACTATTTAATACGCACATAACTTTAATAAGTCATAGGTGTATGCCCCGGGATCGAACTCGAGACTTCTGTGTGGCAGCCTAACGGTCTGCTACTAGGCTATCGCTGTCTACCCATATTAAAATGACATTTATGTTAAAGGTACAGGAATATGTGTATTTTAAACTTTAACAACTGTACCACTCATATAACCAGGTTAAGCATTGGTTACCGCGGGAAACACCAAATTTTGACATTCGTACAAACGACTTACCCGCAATAAATTTAATTAGGAGTATATAGAAAATCTGAGTAAAGAATTTCACTTCTCTTCTTAGCTCAGAGGGCTATGAAACTACTACATATTATAAAACCCTCTTTTAAACCCAAAAACTACTGAACGGATTTTCATGCGGCTTTCACCAATAGACATAGTGATTCATGAGGAAGGTTTAGATGTATAATTTGTTGAGGTTTTTTACTACCCATGCGAAGTCGGGGCGGGTCGCTAGTTTGTAAATACGAGTGAATAGAAATTTGAGTGGAACTACTAAACTGATTTAAATGACTCTTTTATTATTAGTAAGCTAAAATATTCACGAGCAACATATTTAATTATTGGTTGGAAGGAAGCTGATTCAAAATAAATATACATTGTCTCAAAAATACTTGTAAAGTTGGAAGTATATTTCTAAAAATTAGTTTTCTATTCGCTATTGCAGTTCTTATTGGTTTTCCGGTATGCAGGATCACATTAGAGGCACAAGAGACAATTTGGTTACCTATTAGATCACTATCATACATCATACATAGACTCACGCATGTTTCCCAGAGGGGTAGGCAGAGACTACGGATTTCCATTTGCTACGATCCTGACACACTTCTCTGTTTTCATTCACTTTCATAACATTCCTCATACATGCTCGCTGGTTTACGGTGCTCTTATCCTGGCCTTTATCCAGAACGTCTCCGATCTAACCAAGAAACGTTCGCCTAGGTAGATCACTATCAATACAAATATAATCCAAACAATTCGCTAACAATAGGCCTTATGATGTAAGGTATTGTAGGAGAAGACAAGCGAGACAAGTGCCGGCTAACGGGTACGTAATCATCTGTTTAAAACAGTTAGCAGACTGCATTAGGTAAATGTTATGCGTTAGAGAGACATCCATTGCATTCAAAACATTGAGGCAAACTTTCTCTGACCGATTGAAGACATTTTGAAATAAAACTGAGTTTTACGAGCTTCTAATCGATGTGTACAATCTGCACCTACTATGCTATTATAAAGCTGAAGAGTTTGTTTGTTTGGTTGAACGCGCTAATCTCAGGAACTACTGGTTCGAATTGAAATATTCTTTTAATACTGAATAGCCTGTTTATCGAGGAAGTCTATATATAAACATATATACAAACACGCTACGACCCACGGGGGCGACGCAGTAACCATAAACGCGGGTGAAACCGCGGGCACAGCTAGTGATTCAATATTTTAATAGATGACCAAATTGCTAACCAAAAGATTTAAGAATATTTTTTTAATTTGATTTGCCTACATTATTTATTTAATACACTGTAATAATATATATGATACAAAAGTGAAAATACTGATACATATACCAATTATAGGTTATCCAGCACTTGTACATACTACATGTGACATGATACTGTGTGAAATTATAATATTTAATAGCAATTAATAGCAGTAGATATGGAAGAAAAAAAATGAATTATAATAATATATAATATAATTATAATAAAAAGGATTCTAAGATATATTTTAATCATTAAAGTTTAAATACCTGATAAAATAATTAAAATACAGTATAAAATAATTAAACAGTGCACGTCTTTCCGCTGAGATGATGATAATAAAATAATTATAATACTTAATTCTTAGATTGTTATTGCTGTTGAAGACGCAAAAGGATTTGGAAAGTATGTTTTCAGTGACAATATACATATATATATTGTGACTCGAATATTTGTCTATGTATGTCGGGAATTATGCTAATGCATAAAACGATAAATACGATACGAAATTAGACATAATAAATGAAATTATAAAATAACACCTATATTAGACCTACAACACAAATCAATTACCAAAGTCTTCTGAATATAAACGTCGTCAAAATTTTGACGTTATTCAACTTTATATAATTCTATTTGAATATATATCAAAATTGTACACTTACCTGTCTCATGAACGGTGTAATACATTGTCTCTTTGGCTCTCCCATTTTTGCTCAAATCACAACACAATCCCATACCACACGACTATATCACGTTCAATGATACATTTAAATGTTTACACGCGGATGATAACGGGCACTTAACCTTAGTGATTGAACACATTGATATCACAATTATAAAATTGTACGTATTGTATAACTCGGCACAACACCATCATTGAACGCGTTAAATAAACATTATGACGAAATAAGAAATTTAAAAGAACTAAAGCACGTTTTAGTTAATAAATTGACAGAAGACACTGGGTTTAGTTTCAGTCGCAAACTCAAGTAAGCCGTGCCTGCCGACTAAATCTATTTATGTAAGTTCATGTGTGTTGTGAAACACTCTAATTCGAGTGCTAGTTGAATGGCGACTGAGAATACTGAGATTAACAGTTGTCCTTGTTGATATTTTATTCTCGGATCGGTCGAGCTGTCAATTTATTTGTGATTTGGTTTCCGTTCAGTATATTTATTTTCTTTTGTTTTATATTCTTGTAATGTGCCAAGATACGTTCATATAGTTTTGCAATATATAAATGAAGCTATTATTTTTTTTGTGTTGGTGCTATTGTTCATCGAATTCTTTTGCGATATGTTAATTAAGTGGATTTTTATTGCTGTTTCATATCGTTTATTAATGATTCTACTATCGTCAAGGTGGCAATTTTAAAACAAAAATAATTAATAGCTCATATTTGAATTTTTTTTGATTTTAGTGTGCCGGAAATAGCCATAACTGAACACTAAGGTATTATAAGGCTGCCGTCTCACCAATTTATGTTTCTGCAATCGTTAAGGTCAAAAGATTTAAATAAAAAAATGAATGGCTAAGTAAGGAAAATTAAGAATGTTAGGTTCTTGAAATTGACAAAAACGGAACACTTATAAAATACTAGCTAACCCGCGCAACTTCGTCTGCTTCACATAAGATTTTGCCCGTATTGCAACATTTATTGATTCTCCGCTCCTATTGGTCGTAGCATGATGTTATATAGCCTATAGCCTTCCTCGATAAATGGGCTATCCAACACTAAAATAATTTTTCAATTCGAACCAGTCGTTCCTGAGATTAGCGCGTTCAACCAAACAAACAAACTCTTCAGTTTTATAATATTAGTATAGATAATGGTTCTGTAACATCCATCTGTTGCAGTCATAAGCCATTTTACTAAGAGATTATAGGATACGATTTTTTTCAAGGAAGGTTTAATGTCTGTAAACCTCTACACGTCACCTACATGAATGTATTCTCTACACCACTGCAAGTGAAATGAAATTACGAAATAAATAAAATTAGAGGTGTCACTCATACATGTAACTGAGAAATAAAACAGACTGGTGAGATATTTTATTTAGACTTATAAATTCGCGTCGATATTTTGGAATGGCTTATTATCTAAATAAATAGCAGGTAATGTATGCGCTCACAGTCGTGCAAAGTATGCTTTAGTCCGCTTCCCTTGGTCAATATGGTGGCAAATACATATATAACAATATAATAATAACTTTCAATGAAATTTAATTTTAATAAGATAACGCGTATGACCTTGCCTTCTCACATTGAGAAAAGGCTCGTACCTAGGAGTGGGACAGTTTAATACAGAGCTGATATAATTATATTTTTTTAAAATAGCAGCGATAGCTCAGTGGGGAGACCAACAGACTGCAATGCAGAGGCTCTCGGGTTCGAACCCACGTCGCGCACCTCTGACTTTCGGAAGTTATATGACTTTCGAAATTATGTGCGTATTGATTGACAATTATCGCCTGCTCCGTGCCTCGGAGAGCGCGTTAAGCCGTTGGTCCCGGCTGCCCTATAATATCCTGACACTAGTCCAGCCTTAGCGTATCGTTAGCCTTCGGGTTGCGGAGGTCAGGTAGCAGCCGCTCCGTGTAAAAACTGATATCCAGTCAAATCCGGTTAGACTAGAAAAGCCGACTCCAAGTGATTTGGAAATAATAAAGGCTAGGAAGAAGATAACGTGTCTACTTTTGTTGGTTACACATTTTGAGTTTACTGCAGTGGACTACAGAAGATATGTTTTTCAAAGTCTCTTTGATAAGTGAATACCGTGACATTCAAGCTTATTTTTGCGTCGGAAACAATTAGACTACGTATTTTTATCATTGATCGGCCCTTAACGGTTGACGGAGACATGGGTCTAACATGAACTACCCCTTTGAGAATTTTTAATCTAAAGTGGAGTGGAACGTGTCTACAACCGCGATATTGGCCGCGGCAGGCGAAGGACTGTTGCTAGGACAAGATTTTGCAGCTTTGCTCGCGATAATCTAGATTTTGTCAATAAATTGCTATCCCTTACAAACTGTTTTTCCCCTGGATAAAAAGTACCCTATGTCCTTTTCTGACGTGAGACGTGAAGGCGTAACAAACGAACAAACTCATATTTATAATATTAGTTACGATGTTCTAACGTCGAAAAGGGAGAGCGGTGAGGCTCTCCCCTGAGGACGAGAGGTGGTCGGGTCCGTTTGACCCGGCCCGCACCCACACGGGAGGGCCTGCTATGGATGAATGTTTTAAGAGCTCTCAACTGGTCCCCCCATTGGGTGAGAGAGGGCACACCCCAGGTTTTTATTGGTTATACCAGCACTTCATGCTGGGAGTCCCCCACACACCCCGCCGTTGCCGTGTCCCCTAGCCGGCGGACAGGGTATAAAGCATTTCTACTGGAAACAAAAAAAATAAAAAAAGCAGACAGTCAGCCTCATATTGTAGGATCATTTTGGTATGAAACACTAACAATAAATAAAGTAATAGATCTCTGCCTACCTCTGAATAAATACAGGCGTGACATACACATGTATGAAAATCAGAATATCACGTAGCAATGGCACGTCCCATTTCAATTTTACTACTATGTTGCAGCCACGCACTCGCTGGGGAATTGACCGGCATTAATGACACACGTGATGTATCTATAAATATCATTTTAAGGCGAAGAGTAAGCCGATGGCAATATTAAGTACTATTCAGGACTCTTATGTAGTGGTTCACTAAGATGAACGTAGTAAATGAGGCCGTCCCAATTTTTTTTTGATTAAAATATAATGAACGAGAAAAGACTGACTAAGAAAGTTTATAAGGCTAGTGGGAATGGAATAGTCGCAAGGGGAAGACCTAGGTGAACGTTTCTTGATCAGATCGGAGATGTTCTGGATATAGGCCAGGTTAAGAGCACCTTAAACCGGCGAGCGTGTATGAGGAATGTTATGATAGTGAATGAAGCCAGAGAAGTGTGTCAGGATCCTAGCAAATGGAAATCCGTAGTCTCTGCCTACCCCTCTGGGAAACAGGCGTGAATCTATGTATGTATATATATAATATGTTGCGCAAGTACAACCAGTGTTATCATATTGTTTCATATTTAGGGCGGAGCAGTGAAAATAAAATTCATGGAAGTATGGTCGTCTCGCCTCTGCCGCCGCGCCAAATGTTCGGGTTCGATCCCCATAAGGGACAAAATTTGTGTGATCCACAACTGGTAGTTCCAATTCTGGGTTTTCTTTGCGTTTTATTGCTTGAATGTTTGTAAAGTACTCCAAGACACAGGAATAATTACACATATAAGAATTAAAAAAAAGAATTGTTTGAGTAATATTTGATAAAGATTGAACGTTTCAAACAAGAAACACGTTTGTCTATATAGTATATGGCGAACGACATATTAGGCTCAATAAATTTATTTACTCTCAAAATACCTGTTGCAAATAGTCGATGACTCAGTGAAAAATAAACGCTGAGTTCATTTAATACCGAGACAATTTCAAATTTGGAAACTTCTTTAGGCGCGTTTAGCACTTTTTGGGTAAACAAAAATCATGAAACTCGCGTCATCGTCGCTGAACGCTTTCCATGAGCTATATGTATACTGTGTACGAGTATATATGTGTACTTTTTGGGAGAACAAAAAACGTGAAACTCGCGTCATCGCCACCGTACGCTAGTTACTTAGTTTTCACTTCTATCGGCAGTCCCCAAAGACTGCCTTGCATGTTTTTTTACACACATACACGCACAAACAGCTACATCCTAACTAATATTATAAATGTGAATGTGAGTTTGTTTGCTTGTTACGCTTTCACGCCGTAACTACTCAACCGATTAAGATAAGATACAGAATAGGACATAGGGTACCTTTGACCAAAAAAAGTATTTTTACTAACATAACTTATCCTACATTTACTCGAGCGAAGCTGCGGGCAAGATCTAGTAGTGAATATTTATCACAATCTTGATATGTTGTCTATTAATTTATTGTGGTAAAATATAGGAAGTTTTTCTGACATGTGTCATCCGTATCACGCTTATCAAATTCAGTATTTCATAACCGTGTAAAACGTCAAAAACAATATCATACTTAATTGATAACAATGCACCAAAAATCACGTTCTTAACGTCCCCTGAATAGAAACTACAAAGTGCCGCGCATTCTTGTAAAATAAATCGAGATTTACATTTGATTATAAATATTAAAATAACATAAAACGACACAAATCCTAATTAAACATTTTATTTATCATGTGCAAAACAAGATAACAATTTTTTGTTCGACTTACATATCTATACTAATCTTCTTCCTAGTCTTTACTATTCGCAAGTCACTTGGGGTCGGCTTTTCTGGTGTAACCGGATTTTACTGGATATCAGTTTTTATACGGAGCGGCTGCCACCTGACCTCCGCAACCCGAAGGCTAACGATTCCCTAAGGCTACATCAGTGTCAGGATATTATAGGTACTGACTTCCCAATAACGACTGCCATAGATGTTCATGGCAGCTGGGACGGACGGCTTAACGTGCTCTTCGAGGCACGGAGCAGGCGATAATTGTCAATCAATACGCATATAATTTTGAAAAGTCATATACCTAACTTCCGAAACTCAGAGGTGCGCGACGTGGGTTCGAATCCGAGACAAACTTAAAACAGACAGCAATGCAGAGGGCATTGCTGTCTGTTTTAAGTTTGTTGGTTTGTAACGATTTAAATCATAAACTAATAACCGATTTACCTAAATTCTTTCACCATTAAAAAGCTATATTATCATAGAGAAACATAGCCAATAGGTTATTTAAAAAAAGAAAGTACTTTTGCTAACTTAACCTACATTCACGCGAGCGAAGCCGCGGGCAAAAGCTAGTTTTAAATTATGAGTATGCATAAACCCACTATACAGACATACATCAAATAATATAAATAAAACGAGGCGCTCATATCCAGTTGCACTCACTGATCTGTAAACGATTAGCGAGGTCAAGCAACGTTGGGTGCGGTCAGTCTATAGATGGGTGACCGCTTCGGATACGCTACGATCGTGGCGATAAGTCCCGTGTTTGAGGAGTGGCTGGAGAGGTGGCATAGCGCCCTTACCTTCCGGCTGACACAGGTAATGACTGGCCACGGTTGTTTTGGCCAGTTCTTGAGTCTTATACGCCGGCGAGAGACGCTCGGGTGGCACCACTGCGGCGACTGCCACGACGTTGTTGAGGACATGGCGCTGCACACTTTGGCAGTTTGCCCCACCTGGGCATCGCAGCGCCGCGCGCCGTGAGTTGATCGCGGCAGTCGGATTGGTTGCCCTCCCGCTCCTGGCCGTAGTACAGTAAAGTATAACCAGTCTATGGTCCGGAGTGAGAGGTCATGGAACGCCGTCGCCTCCTTCTGTGAGGAAGTGATTGCCATCAAGGAGGCGGCGGAGCGGGAGAGTGAGCGCTTAAACTCTCTCCCCAACCGCAGAGCTGGGCACCGCGCGAGATGACCTCCAGCCACCCTGAGATTTGACCTGGGGGTGGTGGCCTTTGTGGGCCTGCCCACAATCCCATTAGCACCAGGTGTATTCCCACGCACACCTCTGTGTCGTGTCCGTCTACCCACCCTCCAGGGGGAGACAGTAGGGTATAAAGTGACTGAGTGCCTAGGGTAGGTTTTGTTGTGTACTGGCCTGCCGTTTCATACGGTGGGCCGAAACCTCGGCGGGGTCGCGACCGCATGTGCAAGTAATTCGCGCGGCCCTATCGATAGCGGTTTTGTTGAGGAACACCGTTGTATTCCGGGAGATACATTACCATCATTTTTAAACCATCTTTCTCTTTTACCCCGGTGAGTCTGACATGACCCCTCCGCCCGCCCCCGCGGAGAGGTACGCGTAAATTAACTGTCCCAAGTAAAAAAAGAAGGTTATTGACCGCTTCTGTGTTATTTCATCTGAGCGTCTCCGTGCTTCGGAGGGTACGTAAATAGTCGGTCCCGGTTGTTGCCAAATTGACAGCAGTCGTTAAGCCATGTCAGAGACCTACGGGCGCCTTGAACAACTCTTGACAACAGGTTGGCCACTAACCACACGAAAAGAAGAAGAACAGATATAAATTGAATAAAAATGTATTGTTTTCCTCTTGTTTGATTATAATATACTAAATTACACAAATGACTAAATATCAATGAGAACATAAATAACATTTATCGATAATTTATAATCGAATATTATTAACATCGTCCCAGCCCTCGGAATAAGTGTCACAGGACCCAAGCTATATTTTTCGGAGTATAAATGTCTTTAGCCCCTATAAATATATATTTTTAGGGCCTCAATACAAATATTTAATATACGCAGGACTATCTACTACTAATATATCTGTATAGGAGGAGTTACGGTTTATTAGGTGCAAAAAGATGTTATAAAAAATAAATAGAATAGCATAAAAATTACCCACTAATAACAAAAATGTGTTATTTACTGAAATTAAAGTACTTTATACGGATTTTATCACACTACCTGAGATTTGACATACTCGCTAAAGAATACCGATTCCTACCAAGAATGTTTCACGAGGCTATTGAAATCAAAAAACATCCTAATTTTAATAGAGAAAATGGTTGGAATGTACCACTAGCTTGGGATCCAGTAATACAAATAGTCAAACCCAACAAGAAGCGAAACAGCTAGACTTCATGATACTTTGAGCTCATTCTTCGTAAATAGAAACACCAATAATTAAGTTATCTTCGAGTACTTTGAAAAAACTACACTTCAGAACATTGAGGTAACTACCATCTTACCCATAAATATAAACATATTATAAACACGAGGCTCCAAGGTTATCTTTCCCGAGAAATTGCCTCCGAGCAAGCTGGTTTTGTGAAGGGCCGAAGCACAATAGAACCGCTACTAATAATGCCACAAATTGTAGAAAAAGCTATAAAGTTCAACATCGCTCTCTATGCATGCTTCGTTGACTTCAGGAAGGCTTTTGATACCGTCAAGTGGTGGCAACTCTGTTATGTTACCCCTTGAACATGGCTGCTGAAAAGCAACCGAAACGTCGGGCAAAGTGTAAACTTAAATATAAATTAAATAGTTTTAAAAATATAATTACCTTAAAAAGTATAAAGTTCAATAGTAGAATTGTAACAATTTCAAAATTATGTAATAAAGTGTCAAATAAATAACGCGATAAAATCCGAATAAAGTAGTTTAATTTCAATAAATAACACATTTTTGTTATTAGTGGGTAATTTTTATGCTAAAGAATTAAAAGAAGATTTGATTTCAAAAATTGTGTTAAAGAAAATGTACAGACATAATTGCAAGATAATAGACATTTCAATATGAAGTATGTCGCTTTGTGTTGTTTTCATATTAGTGATTTAATCAATATTTTTTGAATGGCCAATTTGAATTATGTACTATGTTTCTTTATCATGTATGGTTGCAAATTTAAATTTAAATTAACAAAACCATCAATCATCATGTAATTATGGCGAATTGAAACAACGAACATGGACAGCCGACAGACATTAAGCGATATAACTTTAAATACATATAGTATTATAATAAAAGATGATTAATAATGCATATTTTTAAATTTTATTTTATTTCTTTAATTTTTCTCTTCGGAATGTCCACACTCCGCCTAATGGTAACTGATCATGTGGTCTAAGAGCAGTAGCCTCCAGACCATCCTCATAGCAGCTGAGGCGATGTTGAGGTCATAGATAAGACACTATGTATATGTTGAGGTCCCAACTTTGACGGTCTAAGAAGGTACTTCGCGCGCATGCCTGTGTCTTCATAGCGTTGAACTGCACCAAGTTCTTGGCACCCAAATAATATAAATATATAATCCATACAAGAAATATAATTGAATTTAAAAAATATTGCAATTTGTACAATGTCCACAAATTTGGATTCAAATTCAAATTGTTTTATTATGAATCACAGGTACAGATGATCTTACACAAATTTTACAGATCACCTGTGTTCCACCCCTTGCGCATACAATATTATCAAAATATAAAATTAGCAAGTAGACACATGACATACAAATAAAAATAATTATCAATTATCGGCAATTTCATAATAAACGACCTAATAATAACACGTGTTACAAGGTATATTAACTTCAAAGCTCCACATGCTATATTTACCCACTAAACATGCGTAAACATTTCGTATTCTGCCACTTAACTACACCGCTCACGATAATTAATTTTGCCTTGATACTGTGTTTCTTTTGTCAATAAAGGAAGCGAGCATACTGCTATGTCATACTTATTACATACTTTGAGGAGACTACGAGAATGTCCATATTTATCCATCTATAATATAAAACATGTAAAGTAACTATTTTAAATTATCATTTATGTATATAAATACTAGCTATATAACAAATCTGTTACGAGGCTGTGCCTGGACATTAAATATAGGTATAATATTATTTTAAAATAAATTAAGTTCGACTCTTTATAGTTTAAAGGGTCTGAACCATAGGCCATAAAATAGTTTTATGAAATTGTCAAATGTTATTATCTTGAAGTGCGTCTGAGAGTAGTTCATCTGAAAGCGACTACAGTAATCATCGCAGCGTCTATTTGAAATTTCTACGCGAATTGAAGAATGTTAATGTGAACAGTGATTATTGTGTTGTCTGATATAGGATCCCTGTAGATTTTCGTCGTACAATTGGCGTTGATGGTAATAAAGTAATTATATAATAATATTTCAATATTCACAGCACGAAAATACCTACGGCATCTACGGTGTGCAAAGAACTTACAATGTGCCACTGCTTGCCATTAATAAAATACTAGGCGCTATAACGAATAAGAGTTTAAATTATGCCTAGTTTAAACTAGATTTTCATCTAATTTGGAAGAACTCGGCGTGAATGTCACCTACCCCTATATAATAGAGCAGGCAAACAACTTTCTGGTTAGCTCCCAGGCTTATTTTCTTTCTTATCTTTATGAAAAGTCAATCAAGGAATTATGTCTAGTGGGAGGTTCGCACTAGACTATTTATAATGTAACTATTTATTTATTTATTTAAAATATAACTATTTATAATGCCGCAAATTACCTCCTCGGCCTCGGTAGCGTAGTGGTTAGTGTAACCGACTGCCACGCCTGAGATCGCGGGTTCGATTCCCGCACAAGACAAATATTTGTGTGCATGAACATGGATGTTTGTCTTGGTCTGGGTGTTTCTATGTATAATATGTATGTATTTACTAAAAATGTATATATGTATGTTTATCCATTGTCTAGTACCCATAGTACAAGCTCTGCTTAGTTTGGGCTAGATGGTGTTGTGTGTATGTGGTAGAATATTATTAATATAATTAATTTAGTAATTAGTGAGTATAACATTAATTTGAGATGTCCTAACAACATAAAATATGTTCATTAGATTCAATCACTAACAGAATAAACCATTAGTTATAGCAAAACATTTTTATTTTAAATATTGACATAGGAAGCTTCTGAATGACAGACGGTAATTTGTTAAAAGAAAATATAGGTACCTACACTTATAATATTTATTTCTTTGAAACAGCGTGGTTCTTGGCACTGTGTCTAATTCAAGCCGCTCCCCACATCTTGTAATATGAGTATCTAACTACATATTTCCCTTCGAAAAAACTGCTATAATTATTTTTACAATACACATATTTTAAAGATAATAATATATACAGGGTGATTTTGAAATCGTGTAATTCCTTTTAACCACGCATTCTACTGGTGATATAGAATAACCCTGACCATATTTTTATTTAATTAGATTTATTTTTTTTGAAAAATTATTATTCCTTTTTTTTCGTGAAATGGTGTCAGATAGTCATATGTTAACCAACCGAAGCAATTTTAATTTTTTACTATTTAAAATAAAAAAACATATTAATAATTAATGTCGTAAATAATAACGGGCGGTCCTTTTTATTGCCCCTTATTATTTACGACATCAGTTATTGTTATGTTATTATTTTAAATTAGTAAAATATTAAGATTGTGTCAGGTGGCTAAAATATGACTATTTGAAATCATTTCATGAAAAAAATCTGTACTCTAATTTTGCCGAAACCATTATTCTAATTAAGAAAAAATATGGTCAGGGTTATTCTATATCACC
This sequence comes from Catocala nupta, assembly GCA_963675205.1. Lineage (NCBI taxonomy): Eukaryota > Metazoa > Arthropoda > Insecta > Lepidoptera > Erebidae > Catocala > Catocala nupta. The sequence goes on from OY776104.1 coordinate 17,812,834, forward strand.
AGTAGAATGCGTGGTTAAAAGGAATTACACGATTTCAAAATCACCCTGTATACCAGACAATATGTAAATATTTTTGGGGTATTATTTATATTAAAGTTGTTTTATGTAATGTTACAAATAACAAAGGGAAGATAAATAAAACGACGGAATTATAATATATGTATAAATTACTTATTTAATATTAGTATAATTATACATAATTTAGATTAGCTATCAAATTTTTTATTATACAATAACTTACTTACTTGCTTGTCCAAGTGCCTATATACAATTCTTTATTCTTATCATTAATCTATTTTAGCACATCACAATCGGATTGTGATTTTATTTTCACTTACCATCAGTCATTATTAATCACTAATACTGATTATACTGCGATTTTATTCTGCAGCTGCCTTCCATTTAATCATATCGCTATAATACTCGCGAATATTGTTAGGTACAGATTATTAAAGAAAACCTGTTAATCACGACTTCTGGCAAATTTTATCAGAACCCGATCAGTAGTTTTGTTAAAATAATCACAAAGATTTTTCAAATAATATTATCTTGGATAAGATAATGAAATTAAAATGTTTTACGTAGAGTACATCTTCCGCACTTCATGGAACTCTTTCTATTTCTTTAAAACTATTCTCATATAACGAATACACTCGGCAGCTCTATCTAGATCTCACACATTTATCTCGTGTACGTAGATTGGATCCACTACGACCTGTCAGTAATTGTGCAGTCAAATTCACTACAACACATATTGCGATTGAATCCTTAACATTTTCTTTATTTACACATTCGATTTATTTTACACGTTATAACCAACCAATTCATACCGTTACATATATACAAGGCTAAAAAGAATGATTGCATTTAAATACTATATTGACAAAAATTTATTCCTCTCATTATTATATCATAGGCTTCTCACACTCGTGTAAACATGAATGGATAAATCCACTAACTTATCATTTTCACCATTTCCTTGTCTCTATCGTCCCTTTTCTCTGGAAACTTACTATAATTAAAATAGTCTTCAATCTCCTGCAAAGTCCTATCTTTGGTTTCTGTTAGTATGAAATAAAGACATCCTAAGGACGCTGCCATTACTGCTCCGAAGTCTGCGAATGTGCCATGGACACCAACGCTGGCTAATAGATACGGAGTAACCTTCAAAGCTACCATTAAGCTTAAGAACAACGTGATACCTGACACTGCCGACCCTGCTGACCGATGAGCCAATGGAAAAATTTCTCCTAAGAAAGCGTAAGGTATAGGAGTACACCCTAAATTGACGAGGATGAAGTAAACTACAAACAGTGATAGAGGAATCCATGTTCTGGTCTTTTGAGAATCATGTACTATTGCTAGATAGGTACAGACGGTCCCAAGTACTAAAAGAGATGCCAAACCAGTACTGAAAATAAAATTCTCCTCTTCATAAGTTTCAGAAGAGCTGATGAGAATGTAGCACTAGCCGTAATTATCAAGTCTAGAGCCAGGGTATAGTAAAATGATTGGGTCTTGTTGCCAGTGATTTCACCAATAATTTGAGGAGCATACGCTGGGAAGATATGTCTACAGCATGACTCCAATAAAATGCCTCCAAAAAGCACAATTATGACAGGTTTTACAAAATCTCTTCGCGTGAATTTCTTAAAGAATTCTTTAATCTTCCCTCCACATGTTTGGTTCATTTGGCCAGCTTGTCTTTCTTTCTGAGCTGTAAGCATATCTATCAAGTTCTCTTCTCGATTTTGCATTATTGCCTCGTAGCCAGTAGAATGCTGTTTCACTTTTTTCAAACTGGCTTTTGGATGCTAACCATGCTGGGCTCTCTGGCCAAGTGCACACTATGATGAACGCTATGATGTGTGGTACCAATGCAAAGAGAGCTACGGTCTTCCAGTGGAGATAATAGCCAAGTATATGTGTGATGGTATTTCCTAAGCAAACTGCTGCTGTTTTAAGATTGAGAACCATTCCTCGATGCTCAGGGCTGGTATATTCTCCGATGACGACAGCTCCAAGAGTCACTGTTGCTCCAGCTGTGATACCTTCTAGTACTCTTCCTGTCATCAGCGTGGTGACGTTGGAGGTGAAGTATATGAACAGCCAGCCAGCTGTGCCAGGTATGATAACTAATGCATGGGAGATGCGACGACCAAGCCACTCCATGAGAAACGAGGATACAAGGAAACCAAACATGCTGGCTAACCCGACGGACGACGCTGAAAAGAAATTAAGAATATTTTATTTCAGTGCAAGCTTCACATATCTATTTAATAAGGAACAGATGCTATAAAACCAATGTAGTTATAATAATAATAATAACGTTAATTTTGGAACGAATTGAGTTTACATAAATTTTTTGCAATAGAAACGTTGAAAGGTGCAAAAGTTTTAAACTGTGGCATAGCTATCAGCGCCCAATTCCAGATATGTCCCAGATTCCATTAAAAATAGACACAGTAAAAATTAAAATTAATAAAACAAAAGTAATGGAAAAGGTATAAAGCGAACAATAAAAAACAAATATATTGCTTTTTCAATACAGTTGGTGTGCTTGAGTAGTGATGGTTTGTGTCGATGTGTGTGTGTTTGTATTTGTGTGTGTTTGTGTGTGTGTGTATGTGTGTTTATGATACCATAAGTTGTTCAGTTTCATGATAAGTCATAAGTTTCAGCTAATCAGACAAATTCCTGCGAAGTAAATTCTTGGTTAAGGGGAATATATTAATTCTTCTGTTGATCTTATTACAAAGTTTAGAACTAATGTGTTGGTATTGACGACTTACCACTGACGTTTTGCAAAGTACAGATTTGCAGATTCTATCAGATGTTTTGTGTGTATTCCCCCAAGTTGTTATGCAGTAACTGAGAACCGACTGTGCAAGAACAAAGTAAACCGTAATTAGGCATTGAAAGTCGGCGGCAGCCCTAAGCTTTTTAAATACATAAATTAATCTTCTGAAACGAATCACATTACACTCTACCTGCTGTTGCCAATTTAGAATATTGTCTATTATTACACTGAGATATTTAATACTTTCGGCGCGTTCTATTCGTGAGCAGTTGCAAGAAGTGGAAGCTATATTGTTGAGTGGGCAGGTATGTGCTTTGATTTTAAATGAGTTTGGCGGTTGGCTAATGGTACTTGGGGCGAATGTTATGAATTTAGTTTTTGCCATGTTCAGCGTGAGAAGATTTGAGGTGAGCCAGTTCATGATCACCTTCAAGGCCGCTTCACCATTCTCTTGAGCTTCCGACCAGTCTTTGCTGTGCGTTATAAGAGCTGTGACATCCGCGTATGTGACAATTTTACTTCGGATTAAAGGTAACTGGCACAACTCATTTACATAGATGAGAAATAGGGTTGGTCCGAGAACGCTACCTTGAAGAACGCCGAAATTTACATTGGCCTTGCTACTTATAAAACTTTTTCGAGTTTGACTACCTGTTTCCGGCCCGACAAATAACTTCGAAATATATCGAGGGCAATGCCACGAATGCCGATAACTTCTAGTTTATTTATGAGCTTAGGTACGGAAAGTGTCGAAAGCTTTCGATAAATCCAGGAAAACACCGTCTGTTTTATGTTTATTGTTTAGGTGATCAACAATAGTGTTCGTGAGTTTCAAGACAGCATCTTCTGTAGATCTGCCGTCTCTAAATCTGAATTGGTTATCAGCTAGGATGTTATATTTTGTGAGATGTTTTAATAATCTCACGTTGATAATTTTTGCCGCACGTCGAGCGATGTCCCTCCACCCCTGGCGGCTACTGGCATTGCGAGCACGCGAAAAGTTGGTCGGTTACTAATACCTTTGCTTCTTCCAGAAAGATAGTATTGGACCGGTGTTGCGCAGTACTTCCTTCATCGTTCCTGGACTGTTTAATAGTTTCGCCCGTTGGTTGCGCACGCTTTTACAATGTAGGAGCACGTGAGCCGGTGTTTCCTCGGATTCCATGCAGCCTCTTCATAAGGGACAGTCAGTAATGGCGGAAGGCTATAGGCTATATAACATCACGCTACGACCCACGGTCACGTCTAGTCTGGTGTATATAGTTAAGAGATTGTCAGCAACTCTTTTTAGCAGTATAGTGATTAGGAGGAACCTTGCTTAAAACTACTTTTACATGAACCGAGAATCCAAACGGAAGGCTTGTGATCTTTCCTGAACGTAACTTGTCGGCACTACCAGGCTTTCACATTTGTTTTTGTTGAAACAATACTCTTCTACTCTAAACAAACTACGTACTTTCAGTATTGATATAAACCAGTAGTTCCCAAAGTGGTCCAGGTGGACCCCCAGGGGTCCACGGGAGACTCGACGGGAGGCTACGGTGGCGTGACAAAAAAATGGGGGCTCACAATTCGTAAGCACGTCTCTATAGAAAGTATAATGTTTGTATGTATATATTAGTGAAGAACTAAAATGTTGGCTTGACTTCACCTATCAATGTATGCAGATAATATTTTAAGAAGCTCAGCGACTGTTACTTATTAAACGTCGGTCGATGGATATTTAAGAAAAATAACTAGCTAAAAAGAAAAACTTTCATTCCGTAGATATTTTATTTTAAATTTCTAACTGCGGGAGGTACTACCTCGCTCGTAGTACTTATTTAGTATAGTCATTTTGCACTATAGACTATATGCAAATGTATGCAGCGGTAACCTACTGGGATACCGTTGGAGTGCCATCCAGAAGTTTCGAGTTCGATCCCAAAGCGCGCATCTCTGACTTTTCGATGTTATGTTAGTATTAAATAGTTAATTGTCGCTTGCTTTAATGGCAAAGGAAAACATCGTGAGGAAATCTGTATTTCTGAGATAATTTCTCTTTTCTCTCTTTAAATCTTCATAATTTTTCCGAAGATATGTGAAGTCTGCCAACCCGCACTGGGCCAGTGTGGTGGAATAGCCTAACCCTTCTCAGACAGAGAAGAGGCCCGTGCCCAGCATTGGGACAGTTTAACACGGAGTTAATATAATTATTATTTATTTACACACATGTACTGAGGCTTTTTTTCTGTAAGGGCAAACAAAGGCATTATTTTGACTTAATACTATTCTTACTCTTTTATATCATTCACGTTCTTTATTCGCGCTTGTTAGTTATGAATAATAATGATGTCATCCAAAGCAAATTTTGGTCAGAGCGATTAACTTTATGGAGATTCACTGCAGAAACTTAATGGAGAACCATCGTCAGAGGAGCTTATAAGTGCAAGCCACATGAAAATGGCGTCTGGCACAGGCATATTGCACTTTTGCTATCCCTTCCTTATTTGGAACTAAACATAATATGTGAGAGACGTGTAATAGCATACTATGGGGAGGGCGCTTTAATGGCGGTGGGTGGAAGGGTTATCATATCCACGTAGTATTCAACGCCATTTAAGTGTGCCTTATATTGCACAAGTGTGTGCGCAAATATAAGTGTCCCTTAGATTCATAGTCCGATGGGACAACGGGAAAGAGATACGCTTTTTTAAGTTCTAGGATGAAACATCGCCAGAACATATGGCAGAAAACCTACCTTTTTGGTGAGGCAAGTTCTAGATTTAAGCGCAGGACACACAATGCATTAAAAATCGAGGCAGATTTTTCTCTAAATTGACAATTATGCAGAATGCCTACTTTATCCCAGTGGAAGAGTTTTTGCCAAGATCTTAATCATCCTAATATCTTATCAATAATTGGTCTCTAATGGCATGTTTAGCAAATATGTTCATGTCCATTCATTCCAAATGTCTTTCTTTAGTCATGTTATTGACTAATCAGACGAAATCGTATTCGCTTAAGTCTATTACCCCTATTTGTAAATTAATCCGAAGATTGTATTGATAATGCAATAATCTATACTTATATTATAAAGCTGAAGAGTTTGTTTGTTTGCTTGAACGCGCTAATCTCAGGAACTACAGGTTCGAATTGAAAAATATTTTAGTGTTGGATAGCCTATTTATCGAGGAAGGCTATAGGCTATATAACATCACGCTACGACCCACAGGACCGGTACAGTAACGTTAAACGCGGGTGAAACCGCGGGAACATCTAGTTTATTGATAAAAGGGCATCGTATTATGACTGAACTGATTGTAGTATTGTTGCTGAATACAGAGGCGGTCATATAACCTATTGTATTACCTTCGTTAAGTATAATGTTGTTGTTTATGTTTCTTTTGTATTTATCTCTGCATTTCCATAAGCAGACGGAGCCCTTGGAGTGCACTGAAGTTCATATTCAAAGTTAATGTCATTGAAATAACAAACAATATTAAAACAATATTATATACTTTACTTTACTTTTAATATGTACTTTTTACTTACAAACTATTTATTTAATTGTCTTTTTTATTATTTTGTCGATTTTTAATAAGAAAAATTATGTAGTCATATTTCTTGGTTGCAATAAAGAATGATTCTTTCTTTCTTTCTTTTATGATTCTAGGCCAATCTTAGTTTCATTTTAAAATGTAGGTACTGATCCTTAGGCCGCTTATGAAATTCTATGAAAAGCTGTTATTACTTCAGTAAACCCTACTACCTAACTAATATATAATTTAATATGTAAATGTTTACTTACACATCTTGTAGATATGTATATGAAGTTAAGTTGTTGAAGCACTTAGGAAGAACACGAGTTAAGTTAAACGGTATATTGTCAAGTAAAAGTGTACAATTTAGGTAGTGTTTTCTCTCTGCAATTGTGCTGTCGTACATTTGAGAATATACTTAAAGTATGTTATTCATTACATAATTATATAGTAACTGCCTTTTCATTATATATAATCTGCTGTGCATGAGGTCTCGGGCTTGAATCCCGGGTCGAGCCAACAAAAAGTTATCGGGTTATTCTGCCAAGCAATCTCAATAGCAACCAGGAATTAGCAAGTTGGCGTTGTAATAGATCCCCGTGTCTCGAAAATATCATGTGCAGATGGCCAGTCTTCGTTAAGATTCGCCGTGACCGAAATTCAGTCTAGAGGACATTATATAGAAAGAAATGTGACGAAAATTGCGACGCATCTGTGTAGGGTAAAAGTGGGATATATACCCCCACATTTTGAAATTGGCTCATAATTTCCAAACGGTCATAGTATTTGAACAAGTTATTTTTCTATTGAAAAGCACGTCTTTTACCTACGTTATGATTACGGGTAATGGAGTGTAATAATTATATATAAGCGGTAAAATAATTATTAATTGCAGTACTATTTTGGGGATAGATGCCTACCATATGGGAAAGACGCATTGATGTATAAAAAACCTGGATACACAATCAGCGTCAAAAAACGTCCTCACTAAATGAGCACTCACTTGAACATTTGGGTGCTCATTTAATTTAGTACCTATCCGCTCCGAGAGTAAACATGTGGCAGAGATCGTTTAAAACTTGTAAAATCACACTTCCAAGACACTAAAAAAAGACGGTGCTTCATATTTTCGGTAAGTAATAATGTTATTATTATAATTATATTATAATACTGATTATTACGTCTAGAAATCAACGTAAAATATTATTTTTTTGTTTATTTCGCAACAAAGAACGACCATTTATCACGGCTCATTATAAAAATCCTTGGAGCTCCTGGTAATTAATGTATGGGAAAATGAAATTTGGAGAACAATAGATTTGGAGCGCACGGGAATAAGCCATTCATAGAGACATACATACCAAGCTAATAAAAGCGTCTTATTAATACTTGTAAATGTTTGCAAAGACGTTTGTATATTTTTATTCGATACAAGTAAACTGTTCAATCGATTTGGATGAAATTGACACAGAGATAGACCAAATCCTGGAATAACAAATATACCACATAACAAAGAAATAAAGTTCTCTGTTTTATGTACGTTGGGCGTTGACGATTGATCTAACAAAAACAGTAGGCGCTGTGCTGTTAGCGACAAGGTTAAGTTCATCTGTAGAAGTCAACAGCAACAACGCATTTCTTTGAAAAGCCTTAAAACATCATTCATCAGGGGAAGACAATATAATTCGGGTTAGAATTGTTACCTAGTTTGAAAGAATTCCCTCGGTCCAAAGCACTCTCAGCTTTGGGTGAAAATTTACAAACATATATAGAATTATATCTCACGCTCACATCTATACAGGGTGATTTTGAAATCGTGTAATTCCTTTTAACCACGCATTCTACTGGTGATATAGAATAACCCTGACCATATTTTTTCTTAATTAGAATAATGGTTTCGGCAAAATTAGAGTACAGATTTTTTTAATGAAATGATTTCATATAGTCATATTTTAACCACCTGACACAATCTTAATATTTTTTTAATTTAAAAATAATAACATAACAATAACTGATGTCGTAAATAATAAGGGGCAATAAAAAGGACCGCCCGTTATTATTTACGACATTAATTATTAATATGATTTTTTATTTTAATTAGTAAAAAATTAAAATTGCCTCGGTTGGTTAACATATGACTATCTGACACCATTTCACGAAAAAAAGGGAATAATAATTTTTCAAAAAAAATAACTCTAATTAAATAAAAATATGGTCAGGGTTATTCTATATCACCAGTAGAATGCGTGGTTAAAAGGAATTACATGATTTCAAAATCACCCTGTATATCTGAAGCAAGGATGTTGCGGATGCAGATTTTTTGACATCTGCGGCCGCGGATGCGGATACGGATATTTTAAGACTCACATCCGCGGATGCGGATACGAATGCGGATGTCTAAATCGATGCGGATGATCCACAATTGCGAATGTGGATGTTGATGACAATTGTTTACCAAACCAAAAATGCAAAATATATTTAATGAGATCAAACTAAGTCGACTATTTTTGGGTGGGTTTAAAAAAGGAACTTAACATAACCTAACCCTTCCGAGACGGAAAGCTAAAAGTATCTAATATCACGGCCTTCGCAGGTTCTAGCCTGTTTTGCAAAAGTTCATAAATTAAACACATAACGTTCATAAATTGAACAACTGATTTCTTTCTTGTCGTAATCTACGCTCTATCTGGATACACATTAACATCCGCGTTGATTATTGCGGCTGCGGATGTGGATGCAGATGTCTAAATCGATGCGGCAGCTCTGCAGTTGCGGATGCGGATGCGAATATTCGCAACATCCCTGATCTGATGAGGAAAGCAGAGGTGATATAAATCCACACTTTACTTGGTGTGATATTTAGGTCCTATGTAGAGGGCAATTCTATTGCCGTCTACCGGACTAATATATTCTTATAATTCTTTGCCTGACCTAGGAATCGGATGTAGTTCGACATCGGTATAAATGTATGAGTTTTTAAACTTGTACGCAAATGCTTGTATATTCCAGCGGAGCAGAGTTATAATGCAATTTTACTGGTTAAATGGACACAGTTTCGCTCCTCTCCGCTCCAGAGGAAAGGCAGCCTAAAAATGACAGACAGATATTTAAAGGTCATGGCACACATATCGACTCAGAAAGGGATCGTCACCGTATCAACTCGAGCCATGCAGTATTCTTTGACGGAAACTCCCTACTGCAAAGCACACTAATCGGAATTGTAACGTTATCGCCTCGCCACCACGAACCGCGTTGCGGTACGTGGTCAACTTGCATTTACCGTGCTTACGGCTCGTCGTCCCCGCGCTTACGGCTCGTCGTCCCCGTGCTTACGACTCGTCGTCCCCGCGCTTACGGTTGGTTGTCGCCGCGCTTATGTCTCTCCGCGCACTACTGTTGCCGAACGTGCTGTCATTCACAAAGCAACATCCAGTAGTAAAGCGCGCGTGCTCTATTGAATTTGTAGGTCAGATTTCAAACAAATAATAACGATGAGGGTTAAACTCATTGAAAAAGTGAGAAAATATATATATATATATATATATATATATATATATATATATATATATATATATATATATAAATTAACTCTAAATACGCGTAAGCACGTCATCGTCCAGTCGTAGCCGATTTGACGTACCAGAGCTGCTAATCCGTTTTGGTTACACGTTTACGATAGGTTAGGTTACGATCCCTTGCGCAGGCGTGCCTGATGCCGCCTTAGTGAATGCCGCGGGCGGGAGAACGGGGATCTCCCTTCCGCAAGCCATTGAGTCGGAAGATGCCCTTTGTCGTGCCGGGGCGTCACCCAGGAGTCATCGTCCGCAGGCATTTTCGCTTGCGTCGGGCACTGCTGGGTGGGTCGCTGATGTAGTTTCAATTCCAGCTACTCACCTACCATCAAAGGCAGCGAGTTGGCACACCGTGGTAGGTTAAGTCAGTAGTACCTAGTTTTGGTGCGGTCGATGGCCCTCTACGGGTCGCCCATTTGGGCCGGCGCCCTCGATCGCCGAAACATCGCCCTCCTGAGGAAACCTCAGAGGGCGATGGCGATCAGGGTGTCGCGGGCGTACCGCACCGTCTCCTTTGAGGCGGCGTGCGTCCTGGCGGCATCGCCGCCCTGGGATTTGGAGGCGGAGGTCCAAGCGTCGGTGTATCACTGGCGCGTGGACCTCCGGCTCCATGGTGAGGAACCCACTCACGGGGCGGTGGAGACGCGAAGGTCCCAGGCTCGACTGGTCCTCGAGGCCAAGTGGGGGGAAAGGCTGGCCCAGCCCCGCTACGGGGTGAGGACAGTCGAGGCTGTCCGTCCGGTGCTAAGGCAATGGACGGACAGACGGCGCGGACCGCTCACCTACCGGCTTACTCAGGTGCTCTCCGGACACGGCTGTTTCGGAGAGTACCTGTGCAAGATAGCTGGTAGGGAGCCGACAACCAGGTGTCACCACTGCGAGGAGTGCGACCGGGATACGGCGCAGCACACGCTGGAGGAGTGTCCAGCGTGGGCCGAGGAGCGCTGTGCCCTGGTCGCCGTGATTGGCCCCGACCTCTCGTTGCCGACCGTCGTATCCATGATGGTCGGCGACGACAGGTGCTGGGGTGCAATGAGGTCCTTCTGCGAGGTTGTCATCTCGCAGAAGAAGGCGGCGGAGCGGGGGCGTGAGGAAGATCCTTACGCCCCGGACATCCGCCGCCGGAGGAGGGGGCGCAGGAGACGCGCTTATGTCGCTCTCCTGCCCCCCACCTAAGGGTTCTGGGTGGCAAGGCCTCAGGGGACCCTGCCACCCGTGAGTAAGAACGGTGTTCCCGCGCGCCTTCTAACGTCGAAAGGGGAGAGCAGTGAAATGCTCTCCTCCGGGGACGAGAGGAGGTCGGGTCCCATTGACCCGGCCGGCACCCACACGGGGGGGCCTGCTATGGATGAATCTTTTTAGACTCCCAACAGGCCCCCCCCATTGGGTGAGAGAGGGAACACCCCAGGTTTTTTTAGTGGGTATACCAGCACTCGGCTGGTGAGTCCCACACGCCCCGCCGGTGCCGTCCCCTAGCCGGCGGGTAGTGCATCAAGCATTTTTTCCTGGGCATCAAAAAAAAAAAAAAATAAGTAGTACCTAGTTTCCATCTTTTCCCGGGTGAGCCCAACATAACCTCTCCGCTCCCCGTTTCCGCGGAGAGGTACTCGTCAAAGCGTTTCCATATGATAAAAAAAAACATCGGTGACGATCCCTTTCGAGTTGATATATTGTGTGCCTTAAAAGTCATAGACCCTTTAGGAAATGACACGTTGCCATTCATATTTAACTAATTACAATCTTAGTCAACTATTATAAGTCAAAATTAATGAACATTTATACTCATCTCTGAGTAACACCGGGACAAAATTTCAACATCGAACTTTTTTAACAACACAACTGTATATTACGACTTTTAGCGCCTGACAAACATTTTCGAGCATAAGACTGCTATGTATAATAATTGTTAAGAGAAAAATTTCTACTCACATTTTTTATAGAATACTACTATACTATTTTAGTATCATAACTAACGCAAACCAGTATCAAAAATTATTGTAATATCAAGTTAATTATCAGTAAACTCTGTTACTTCTCCAACTTGATTATTGTTTTTTTTTATAACATTCTATCACATACACAACACCATCTAGCCCAAACTAAGCAGAGCTTGTACTATGGATACTAGACAATGGATAAACATACATACATAATTATATACTTTTGTTTTTGTAAATACGTACATAATTATTATACATAGCCTGATCATGTCGGATTACCGTCCCATCGGATCATAAGAGTTAGGGAACAGAGAGTGCAATTGTGTTTGCGCACACACTTGTGCACTATAATATCTCCGACGTGGTTGGCAAGTCTCCGTTAAGACTGGCCGCCGTGGCCGAAATTTGGTCTGGAGGACATTATACATAGAAACACCCAGACCAAAACAAACATCAATGTTCATGCACACAAATGTTTAAATTGTTCGGGAATCGAACCCGCAACCTCAGGCGTGGCAATCAGTTACACTAACCACTACGCCATCGAGGCTGACGTGTTGGTTGTCGAACCTGCTGAGACACTAGTCTCAAGAATAGACAAAGACCACATAATTAAACAGAGCATTCGTTATTTATTTAACACTAAATTTTAAAAAGACACTTGTAAATTTTCTAATATACAAGTTAATACTCTTAGTATTTACTAAATTCCTAGCTGAATAATTTAGTTCATTTAAGTTTACAGGTCAAGTCTACATTTGATTGTAAATTAGTCTCAGAATGTATAGGATATTAAATATTTCTTTCAGTTTGTGAAATAATATATCGATTACCACATTAATATATTGAGGCGCACAGCGGCACACTGGCAGCCAGACACAATTGGTTTTCAGTTATGTCTTGCATTCCATAAATTAATAGATTAATACACTACAGATTGACCGCCATTAAAGTTGCCTCATCTAGAAATTATAAAAGGGAGATTTTAGTCAATACCTCCCATTAAAATATTTTACATAATTTCTTTAATTTGTAATTTAATCTACTGGTAAATTGTGTAGTGATAATGCTGACGCTTAAGTTGTGTATAGTCAGGTTGTGTACAGTAGCGCCGCGCGGCAGTCGTCTCCCCGCAGCCACTCACTTAGGTTGTAACTCAATATGTATTTATCATATTAAAACTGGTACCAGAGAATAAATGTCTTTTTATCATCTAGTTATTTCATTTGAACATCCATAAGAAGACTTCTCGTTACATCGTCTACATTCAGTGACAATGTGGTAGCAAGGCACGCGCATATGACTTGTTGACCATAGGATCCGCGCATATGACACGTGGTAGTCGAACACGCTTACGGAGGTTTGACGTAGACGCAACAAATTGGAAGACGACTCGTTTACGAAGACCAGCAAGACTTGGGCTACGACGACCTGCTTGAACCGGTATCAGTGACAAATGGAACATCTGCCGACTGGAGCGACCACCTTAGGTACTGAGCACACTTGTCATGGCTGCATTGCTTAGCTGACTTTGAAGAAGCGACCAAAGCAGACCAACATGAAGTACGAGCGACATGGGATTTCCGGGACGAGGCGTAAGGCCATCCAAACTTGGGTGCGAGGTCAGATACCGCACCAAGATGAGGACTGTAGCATACCCGACGGACAAGGATAGATGGCACGGGGCACGAGAGTGACACAGAGTGGCACTCGATGGCACAGTGCACTCTCAAGCGTAGTGTATTAGTGTTAGTCGCTGGCAGTACGTGTAATCGTAAAGTAATCAAACGTATGCATCTTCGTACGAAAAGCTTCTAGGATAAGCGTCATACGGAGTGCTTGGTCTTGATTTGTTTGAATTTTTGCCTCTTCTTTCAATATTTACATAAAAATTAGAATGTTAATGCTGTTATCTTGCATAATGTTATAATGAAATTTGGTTATTATACATGTTTTGATTTGTGAAAGATAGTGAATGCGACTGCTGTGCATGAGGTCTCGGGTTCGAATCCCGGGTCGGGCCTACATAAAGTTATTCGGTTTTTCTGTTAAGAAATCTCAATAGCAGCCCGGAGTTAGGAAGTTGGCGGTTTTAGACACCCCCGTGCCTCAGAAAGCACGTAAAGCCGTTGGTCCTGCGCCAGATATCTCTTTGGTCGTGTCGGATTACCGTCCCATCGGATCATGAGAATTAGGGAACAGAGAGTGCACTTGTGTTTGCGCACACGCTTGTGCACTATAATATCTCCTGCGCAGATGGCCAGTCTCCGTTAAGATTGGCCACCGTGACCGAAATTCGGTCTGGAGGACATTATTATTTATTATTGTGTAACGTAATAAGTACGTTTTGTTTAGATTGGTTTATCATTGTGTTCTTAAAATTATAGTGTTATATTAAAATGATGTCATTGTTTAGATTTGCTCGAAATAGTAAGTTGAGTTCCTGTTGCATTTGCAGGATCGTGTATCAAGTATGTTATTGTGAAGATATACGCTGTGTTAGCTTTTAATAGAATTATAGTGCTGTTTGGAATTAATATTAAATTGAAATAATTAGTTGAGAATTGTTTGACCATTAAAGAATCTTTAGACTATTTTTTTGTTAAAGGGGGGAAAATTGTAGCGTCTACGTTAACACTAAGTTAGATCGTAGTCCAATATGTATGTACCGTGGCGCAGCGGTAGTGAATGCGACTGCTATGCATGAGGTCTCGGGTTCGAATCCCGGGTCGGGCCAACAAAATGTTATTGGGTTTATCTGTTAAGAAATCTCAATACGAGCCCGGAGTTAGGAAGTTGGCGGTGTAAGACACCCCCGTGCCTCGAAAAGCACGTAAAGCCGTTGGTCCTGCGCCTGATCGCTCTCCGGTCGTGTCGGATTATTCGTCCCATCGGATCATGAAAGTTGGGGAATAGAGAGTGCACTTGTGTTTGCGCACACACTTGTGCACTATAATATCTGCTGCGCAGACGGCCAGTCTCCGTTAAGATTGGCCACCGTGACCGAAATTCGTTCAGGAGGACATTATTATTATTATTATTATTTATATTATAACTGGTACCAGTAAATATATATTATTATAACCATATCTAACAACAAACATATTACAGGCATGGAAAATGGGTCGGCCTTTGGTGTGGGACGCAACTTGTGTCGACACCCTTGCGCCATCACATCTTTCTTGCACAGCGGGTTGTGCTGGTGCTGCTGCTGCATCAGCGGAGACGCTCAAACGGCGTAAATATCAAAACCTTATTGATAGTACATATTTGAGCCGTTTTGTGTCGAAGTGCTGGGGCCATGGGGTCCAAGTGCTAGGTCTGTTTATAGAGACCCAGCTAAGCGGCTCATCGACGCTTCGCGTGACCAGAGGGCTGGTATTTTCTTTGCACAAAGAATAAGTATTGCCATTCAACGTGGCAATGCTGCCAGTCTTCTGGCCAATTGACGATGCGGAGGAATATTATAACCCTTTTTAATTTTGCACTTTTATTTTTTCTTCGTTTATATTTCTTGTAAATAATTTCTGTATATATTAAGTTAATTATTTAATTATGTCCCTTAAATAAACGAAACACATAAAAGATTTTTAAAAAGTATTTCACTTGACTATCCGCAACAAGAACACTTCTGAAAACCCTTACAAATTGTATAAATAAAAGAAGGGAAGGTGAGAAAGGAACTATATCATTTTTATTTGCTTATAACAGTATAATATATGTATATATATTATCAGTCCACTTATAATCCTTAACTTGGTCTTACTAACCCGTAAAGATCTACACTCTAGTGACCTATTTCTTCACAAAACAGTATCATTAGCTTTTATAGAATTTTCTCGGCATGTCGTCTCATACATTACTAAATATTATCTTCATCGGAATATTTGCCAAATTATTCAAAAAGAATTTTTCTTTTGGCAGTCTTATTATTTAACCATCTTTACTTTAACTTCTTCAGTATCACCTTTCGCTTCATCTCTGTATCTGCCATGATTAAAATAGTCTTCAATCTCTTGTAGCGTCCTGTCTTTGGTTTCTGGTAACACAAAATACAATATTAATAACGTAACTCCCATAATTAGTCCATAGATGAAGAACATGCCATGAATCTTCAGGTGGACGAGTAGATATGGAGTAACCTGTAGGGCAAGCATGACGTTTATTGACATACATATCCCCGCGATAGCAGAACCAACTCCTCGATGAGCTAAGGGGAACACCTCACCCAATAATGCTAAAGGTATTGGAGTACAGCCTAAATTAGCAAGAATAAAGAACACCACGAAAATGCCCATCGGTATCCAAGGTTGGTCATTTGGAATTTGATTGTTGGAAGCCAACGTTAGGTATGTACATACAATCATGAGAACCGCAACGGCGGCGAAGCCTGTTGAAAACAATAGATAACGTCGCTTCATAATCTTTACTAGAATCGAGGAGAAGACCGCACTGGCTGTGATGATGATATCAATGCCCAGCGTATAGTAAAAGGATTTAGATTTGTCACCCGACAATTCACCGATTATCTGCAGTGCATACGCTGGAAAAATATGTCTGCCACTTGCTTCTAATAATAACGCACTGACTGTCACTATAATCAAAGGCAACATAAAATCTCTTTTAGTAAATTTCTTGAGTATTTCTATCATTTTGCCAGTGAAAGGCATTTTTACTTGTGGCTTTGACAATCTTTCCCTCTGAGCACTGATTAGATCATCCAGTTCTTTCTTAGATGCTTCGGTATTTTCTCGTAACCAGTAGAACGATATTTTGCTCTTGTCGAAGTCACCTTTTGATGCCAACCAAGCTGGAGATTCAGGCCATGTGAAGACTATTATAACAGCGAGTGCGTGAGGTATAACAGCCAATAAAGCAATTGTCCTCCACGTCAGAAAATGATCCAAGATATGCACTGACATGCCTCCAAGACAAACTGATGCAGTTTTAAAATTCAGAAACACTCCTCTGTATTTTGGGCTAGAATATTCTCCAATGACTATCGCTCCTAGAGAAACCGTGGCCCCAGCTGTAATTCCTCCTAAAATCCTGCCAATTATAAGTACTAGGACGTCTTTTGCGAAGTAGATGGCAAGCCAACCGGCAATGCCTGGCAGGATAACCAGCAAGTGTGCCATTTTTCGGCCGTAGACGTCCATGAGAAATGATGATATGAAGAATCCAGGTATGCCAGATAAACCACAAGATGAAGCTGAAATAAAGAAATAACGAATATAAAATTAATATTTTATTAAAATGATCTACTACATTTGCTGTCTTAAAGCACACAGGCACTGCATTTAGAAAGTAAATGTGCGCAAGACTGCCTGAATTGTTGCAGTCATAACAAATACGACTGTTGTGCATAAGGTATTAGGTTTGGTATTCTAAGGTCGGGGCAAGCATATTTTAGTCAAGCAAATCTAAGTAGTAGCGTAAATCTTTATAGAAATAAATAATATTGTGCTTTGAGTTTTAAATGTATACAGTACGTATTGTAAGCCTGTTTCAGAGTATACTAAATTAAATTTCATAGGAACGCAGTGGGCATATGTGGGGTTTATAGTGACCTGTATACAGACCAAGAGGTTACGACACACAGCAAAAGATAACTGTGTACAATCCTGAATCGAAAGGTTACACAGTGAATATCTATATATAAAAGTTTCCGGTTCGTCAGGCCCGTAAGGCACGAGGCATCCAGCCTAGTCGGAGGATCCTCTCTTTGTGTTGAGGGACTTTACATAAAGTGCCGCCATAGGGTTATACTAATACTAATGACATCAGGGAACCAAGATTGCCTGGTTCCTTTATCAAGAAACGATTCGTTTTACCCGTGGATGGTTAATTTTTGACACATATTCTATGACAATATTTCATAAAATGACTCATTTCTCGAATGCTCGAACCGGGCTTATAACAGATCCAATCAAACTCCTTGTGGTGCTATTTTTATTAATAGTTAAATTGGTCTTAAAGTCTCTACACTAAATTGCTATTAAAGTACTTGGTAACAAAGCACTGATTCAGTTTGATAGATAATTTTCTATCTTATATAATTTAATGCAGCTTTCATAGTTAAATAATGCTACTTACTTACATACTCGTAACTATGTACTAAATCTATTGTTAAAGTAGAATAATTAAAATGTTTGCTTGTTCGTTTTTCTTCTATGGTTTTTTTTACATTTTATCATGTTGTGTTGCTTAAATTTTAACTTTAAATTATGTTAGCTGTTTACAGACTATGTTTTGGGACATGATTTTGTTGCAATGTTAGTTTTAATGTTCTGTCTAAAATGTGGATGCTGTGTTAACTAGTAAGTTTTATCAGAAACTTAGTATCTAAGATTTTACGATGAATGTTATATGCAATGTGGAACCGAAAAGTATGGTCATATGCAATTATTGTTACATAGTATATATCACCTGTACAATATGAAACCGCGTAAAAGGACTGTTACTAACCTAACCTACATTTACGCGAGAAAAGCCGCTGGCAAAATCTAGTAAATAAATGAACAATAATTACCAATCCACGAAGCTGTATGAAGATCTGCCTTTATTGATGACGTAGGGTGTTGGAGGGCTGGCAGTAAAGTGCTGGTGTAGCTCAACATCATTCCCTGTCCGATCATGTTCATCCACACTGCCGCCACGGCCCATGCCTGCAAAGAAAATTGACTTCCTTATAAAAAAACGAGCAACATGAAACTGGTGTAGCACAAATCTCGCTGAATTCAGCATGAAAGGTCGGCTTGACCGGGGAAAGACTACCCTCTCACAGAATATCGTCGTGAAATTCGACGTGTTCCGTCGGTGAGTGAGAGTGCCGGAGGCCCTATCACCCTCTTTCCCCCTTCCCACTCCTTCTCCTTCCCACTTCCTTTCCTAAAGGGTCAGCAACGCGCAAATGATGCCTCTGGTGTTGTAGGCGTCCATAGGCTACGGTGACCACTTACCATCAGGTGGGCCGTATGCTTGTTTGCCACCTTAGTTGCATAAAAAAAAGTTGTAGTTCACGGAGTAGTTTAAAAGGCGCTACTACTACAAGATATTCTTGAGTCGTTTTACTGTGAAGAATAGAGACTCGAAAGCTTCGTAAGGTCACTGCGATAATAGAAGGACGATGAGTGATGAAAGTTGAAAAGAACGTTAGTTTTTTTTTTGATCGAGGTAATCTCTGAAAGTACCAGTAGGATTTGATTTTTTTCTTTTGGCCTTTGATACTCTTACTCCCTAGATAACCCAATCCTTGAGGATGGTAATAGGACTTCCACTTTAAAACGTAACCGTCGCCTAACTAAACGATGCCGCTCACGTGACATGTCAACGTTATGGCTTTACCCGTTCCTGCTCGTACAATGAAATCAATTGAGTGTCTTATTATCGCTAAATTATCGTAGTCCCCGATATTATTTGTATCTATAGGTGTTATCAACGAATATATTATTATCTCACTACAGACGAATGTTTAAAGTGTAATGACCTCCACATATAAACCATGGAGTAGGGCCTTTTCTTACATAAAAAAGAAAATATAGATAGGTGCCTACTTCCAAATTCCATGCGTACGACGTCGCGGGCAAAACCTAGCACAATATTAGTCTGTACAGCGTCATGCACTACTCTGATAAAGGTGTAACATCATTTTACGCAATTCTTACTTATATTATAATCGCGAAAGTTTGTATGGATGTTTGTTACTCTTTCACGCAAAAACTACTGGACTGATTGCAAAGAAACTTGGTATGTAGATAGCTGGAGACTTGGATTAACACATAGGCTACTTTTTATCCCGATGTTCCCACGGGAACGGGACTTATGCGAGTGAAACCGCGGGGATAAACTAGTACGAGATATTTTCCGATATTGCAATAATTTTCATTGATACTCCGCTCCTTTTGGTAGAAGCGTGAAGGTGAAGCTTGCTCGATAAATATAATTTTTTTAATTTGAACCAGTTACTTCTGAGATTAGCGCATTCAACCAAACAAACAAATTCTTTAGCTTTATAATATTATGTATGGTAAAGATTAATGTTGATCAAGTTTTACTGCTGTTATTAATTTTAGTCCTCGTTATCAGGTGATAAACAGTCATGATGAAACATGAATTATGACTAGTAAAAATTACTTGTAAAATTTGGTTTTTATGTAAATTATAATGATGTAAAAGTAAATTCATGACCTAGGACTTCAGCTACCTTGACAAACAGTTTCATTGGTTTATAAACATTTGGCGATTCAAAGAGTGGGCATGAGTTTCTTGCCTGCTTCTTCTCATGTAAACTCTACTCCACGAACAGGCTTTTTAAAGCAAAGTTTTTATTTCCTGTTATTTTCATTATTAATTTCATTTTCTTCAATTATCAGTTAATTGACGTGTCCAAGAATTGTTTTACACATTTTTATGGAAATAAAGATTTTTGACTTTGACTTTGGAGATTGAATCTCTCTGTTTTATTGACGCTAACCGTCTTCTTCTTCTCCCTAGCCTTTATTATTCCCAAGTAATTTGGGGTCGGCTTTTCTGGTCTAACCGGATTTGACTGGATATCATTTTTTACACGGAGCGGCTGCCACCTGAACTCATCGTCATCTATCGTATAATTATAGAATTATGCTTCATGGATTCTCTTCTTCCTCGTTATAAGTTTAATTCTACCTTAGTAAGCCTGTAAGATTAATTCTAATATTCTAGTTCTTAGCCGATTTTCTAATGTCATTGTTTATTGTGAGCTGCATTTCTGCTATTGTATAAAGCAGAAAGAGCAGATAACCTAAAACATACCATAACTGTTCTGTCTTTACAGAAAGATAGCTCCTTGTTCTCATCATCTGTCTCGTTCTCTCTCCCTCACTCTCTTTAAACAAAGCTATCTATCTTTTTAATAAAATTATTCGACAAGAATTTTTACATATAAAAATAAATATATTCTATGTATATGTATTCAAAATATAATATATTATTTATAATAAATGTAAATTAATTATTAAATAAATAAAAGCTTCTTTCCACTTTAAATAAGTCGAAGTAAATGTTTTCTATATTAGAAAAACTTTTGGTATCAAGTTCAATGTACGATAAGCGTTTGTCGCGTCACCTCAGAACACAAATAGGTAATATCAATATAATTTATTATTTTGTTTTTAGTTACATACATTCATAGTCTCGCCCTTATCTTCGTGCTGGTTATATATAATTTATTGACGTAACAACACAAATACAATTTGCCCGACCACCAGAACGATTGGACCCTCGATTCCCTTGTAGAGTAAAGAATGCACGCATGAGTAAGCACGAAGTTCGTGCTGCCTTGTTCTTTACCCACATCATACTTATTAAAAGCGGCTACTTCACTATTCAGACGTATTCAATTTTTAGTTACATACAAGCAGTAAGAGCAGCGATAGCTCAGTGGGGAGACCAACAGACTGCAATGCAGAGGGTCTCGGAATCGAACCCACGTCGCGCACCTATGACTTTCGGAAGTTATATGATTTTTCGAAATTATGTGCGTATTGATTGACAATTATCGCCTGCTCCGTGCCTCGGAGAGCACGTTAAGCCGTCGATCCCGGCTGCCATGAACATCTATGGCAGTCGTTATTGGGAAAGTCAGTACTCCCTAATATCCTGACACTGGTATAGCCTTAGGGTATTGTTAGCCTTCGGTTTGCGGAGATCAGGTGGCAGCTCCGTGTAAAAACTGATATCCAGTCAAATTCGGATAGACCAGAAAAGCCGATCCCAAGTGACTTGGAAATAATAAAGGCTAGGGAGAAGAAGAGTTACATACAAGCAGTGATAGTCTAGTGGGTGACCGGTGCACTGTTACGCAGAGGTCTCAAGTTCGATCCCAGTTTGCATCTCTAACTTTTTGAAGTTATGTGCGTATTAAATAGTTAATTATCGCTCGCTTTAATGGCGAAGAAAAACATCGTGAGGAAACCTGCATGTCCAAAAGTTCTACATAATATTCTTTAATATATGTGAAGTCTGCCAACCCGCACTGGGCCAGCGTGGTGGACTATGGCCTAACCCTTCTTACATTGAGAAGTGGCCCGTGCTCAGCAGTGGGACGATTTATTACAGGGCTGATATTATTATTATATATGTATATCTGGTTTAGCATCGTCACGTCTACTAGGACTCAGTTGAAAACCAGCGCTCAACCTATAACTGTGCCCGGCATTATTTTGGCGCGGCCACGAGAGCTTTCTTAACTTATTTTTTCAGCCTTCCTTGCCTAATTATACAAATGGTTCTTCCGAGTCTGGATATTCTCTGTGTCCGTTGGTTGCATGTTTGTAAAGTCCCCCGCGACACAGGAATTGTTCCTAGAGCGGTAGTTGACATTTTTAAAAGTTAAATTGCTCTGCGATTCATTTGGGTAAGCATTATTTTTTTAATTACTCGGCTAAATATTTTGAATATTTTTACTTAATTTTTGAGCTTAGTTCAACGGTCTTTCCATTCTGCAATATTGCTATATATTTTCTAGCTATGTTCAAAATTGTACGTCTGCTATTAATATCTCAGGATCATCAGTGGAAACGGTGAACATGACTATGCTTGAGTCCACCATTGCCCAGCTACTTTTTGTGAAAATATTTAAATCCTAATCTTAACTTCCTAACTTAATAAATACGAATGTGAGCGTGTTTGTAACGCTTTCACGCCTCAACTACTCGACCGATCATAATGAAATTTCGCATACACGTTGTCAGGGGAATAGAAAAGATCATAGGATTTATCCAGAAAATAGTAATGTTAGGTACTAATCTAACGTAACCTACATTTACGCGAGCGAAACCATGGCTAAAATCTAATAAATAAATATTTTAAATAATGAACTTACCTGTTTAAAGAACGGAGCAACCATTATAACACAATACAACCACACATCGCCTCTCAAGATAGAACAATAATTATCACTAAACGATATCGCATAAACTATATTAACATACTGACAATAACAATATATTGTATAGATCATGGTTTAATCCTTTTTATTATGCTTGTTTAAACAGAAGATAAGGCTACATAATTTTGTGTTAAAGCAGGTCATTGAATTAATAACACACTTGAAGTATTGTTCTCATAAAATAATATTGTCTTACGTTTGAAAGCGAACGTTATACGTTGAAATTGTTTAATTTCAAAATAGTTTCACTGCTTACAGATTGACTGCTATGAGGATGGTGTGGAGGCCACTATTCTTGGGCCACACGATGACGCTTACCATCAGACGGAGTGTGGTTATTCTGACGTGCAAAACAGAAAGATTTAATCGCGGTTTATTAAAGAAAATAATAAGGAAGTAGTGGTTTTCTTAATAAATCGAGATAAAATCCGTAAGGAGCATTTTCAATATAAAAAAAGTTTTAATTAAATGTCTAATTGAATAATTTAATACTATTACTTCACACAGGCGAAGCAGTTACGACACACGACAAAAAATGGCGTTTACACAATCTTACACTACTCCATACAATTCTGAATCTCGCATGCGTAGTATACAATACGAGCTATGTACTTTTACTACTACACCTGGAAGTTACCTGTATCAACCATAGATTTGCACTCGTAGCTGCGTGTGTCCCTTACGGAGACTTACCCGGCAGTCCAACCTCGAGGGCGCGTGATCCCAAAAACTGGTTCATTGAAGTGGGCCGCGAAGAAATCCACCTTCACAAAATTAAGAAGACCACCTCTACAAGGTTATCATGGGAGGTGAGTAGAAGATTAAGCTGAACCATATGGCCACGGTCCGCACGGCACGATCACTAAGCCTAATCGGAAGAACTTCAGCTCCATAAAACGAATGCCATCGATCAATTACCGTTTGGTTAACCTTAGATTTTTTTATTCTTCCCGAAAAACTATACATATTGTTTACGAACGTTTTCTATTTTTGCTAAAGGCGTATCATGGATATCAAACTGCTTTCTTTCAAACAGCAGTTCTACAGTAACTAGTAAATCACTATAATTTCACCAAATGGTATATATATGTATAATGGTATATGGTTTTATATTAGTAAAGGTGTATTAAGATGATGTACAAAATGGCGCTGACTTTGTTTTTACAGTATTAGTTTTGATTCTAATGGCGTACTGATATGAGTGGTCGCTTAACCACTACCACTGCGTCGAATGTTGTGGATTCGATATTCAAACGTGACAAAAAAAATTATGATCCGCAAAAAATTACGGAGCCGGACGAGAATTATTCCTATTGCTGGCGACGTCTTTTCAAAGAAAATCGAAACTTAATACAAAATTACCTTTAAAAATAGTAGCTAACATTATAATAACCAAAAAGCACTGCGTGCTAGATTTTGTTGCCACAGGTATTTGAGGCAGGTATTGATAAGGAAATTAGACAGAATAAGATAATAATATATAATAAAATAATAATATTCAGTAGTTTTAAATTATGTTTGGTTACCCATGATTTAATAGACCAAATTGTATACGGTACCTACTTAGATTACTGAATTATTATAGTAATATTGTATCAATTGTTTTTTGGATAAAAGCTACACTCGTCATTTAGAAATAAGGGGCCTGGAGATTTGTAAAACAGGCCACGAGCCTAGTACAGACTCCAGCTCTCATTAAGGCACAGAAAAATTACATAATATTGTGTTCTGTTTACGCGAATGTTATTCATTGAAATTAAACTACTATATACGGATTTTATCGCGTAGTTTATTTAGCACTGTATTACAACATTTTGAAAATATTACACTACTACTGATTTTATTATACTAATTTATAAGCTAATAAAATTATTTAAACTATTAAATCTATTTATTTTTGGTTTACACTTTCCCCGACGTTTCGGTTGCTTTTCAGCAGCCATGGTCACGGGGAGACAGTGCTAAATAAACAACGCGATAAAATCCGTATATAGTAGGTTAATTTCAACAACACAGAAAAATTGTTAAGTTTTTATCATTATATAACATTGTTAAATTTACTCCTCGGTATTTTGTGAAACTTTGTAATAAATACAACTGTATGTACCTTGTGAGAGAAATAAATAAAATGAAATTGAAATTGAATACAAATTGAATAAAAATAATTTAAGATCTTCCACTTTTGAAAAATAGCCTATAATAATATCAACCCTGTACTAAACTGTCCCATTGCTGGGCACGGGCCCCTTCTCAGTGTGAGAAGAGTTAGGCAATAGTCCACCATACTGGCCTAGTGCGGTTTGGCAGACTTTACATATCTTCGAGAACATTATTGAGAACTCTAAGACATGCAGGTTTCCTCACGATGTTTTCCTTCACCGTTAAAGCGAGCGATAATTGACTATTTAATACGTAAATACGCCTTGGGATCGAACTCGAGACCTCTGCGTGCCAGTCCAACGGTTTCCCACTAATCTTACATAAATCCCTCCACTGAATGGAAATCTGGGATTCAAACCTTAGACCTTACAATCCACTGCAAACAAGCTCAAGCAATAAACACCACAGGACTTATGAGTAATAAACCACTGCAATTTGATAATACTCGTCGTAATTACTTTAATATGACTTAACACAACCTTATTTAAATATCTTATTACATGATATGCATATTATGGAGGCACTCAAATAAACATATCAAAGATTAAATAACGTTGTTTTCGCTCTTGCGTGTGTTATAATACTTCTGTGTGGTGAGGTTTATGATCAGAGTTAGGAGTGAGGCATATTTATCGTAACAGATAAATATCACAGGTATTAAAAAAGATGTGCCCGCGATTGAGATTTATCTGTTGTTAAAAATATCATGCGTACTGGCAATTGTTGCAATCACAGTCAAATAGCCAATACTCAATTACAACCGCTTAACGTAACAGCTGATACGAAACAACTGTTCTTTAGTTCTTATTACCTGTCTCTGTTATATGTATGTATGTACTTATGTTTACTGGCGCCTGCTAAAACGAGAAGCATCTAGTATTTATTATCTCAAAAATCCAGTTTGTTGTTTCACAAGAAGAAATCATCTCTGTGAAGTGCCTTCTAAATTAGATCCAACAGACTGCAATGCCTCGGGTTCGAACCCACGTCGCGCACCTCTGACTTTCGGAAGTTATATGACTTTTCGAAATGATGTACGTATTGATTGACAATTATCGCCTGTTCCGTGCCTCGGAGAGCACGTTAAGCCATCGGTCCCGGCTGCCATGAACATCTATGGCAGTCGTTATTGGAAAGTCAGTGTCAAAGTCAAAAATAATTTATTCACTTAGGTCACAAAGTAACACTTACGAACGTCAAAGAGGTTAGTGAGTTTATTATATTTACTGAATTTACATTTATGTTAATTGCAAGGTTCAGGCAAAAGGTTGAGCCTATGAGAAGATACCTGCAAGAAACTCAAGGCCACTCTTTTAAATCGCCATCAACTTATAATTTCAGCATTTTAAAACTCATTTATGTACCAGGTGTTGCAGTCATTATGCCATATGTCACTGTCCATATAAAACTAAATTCTAAAATAAAGAAACGTTGGTAATATTATGTAAGAAGCATTTGAGATTTGAAATAATATTTATCAGTAGGTAGCCATTTGTAATAGACAGTAGTATGGCATGAGGACGCATACACTTACACTTTGTGACATGAAAAGGTAGTTCATGACTAAATGTAGTTAAAACAAAATTTACGTTAATACTAATAAAGTTTGTTTAAAAGAAAAAAAAGATACTTTATCACCACAAAATAAACACGAAGTACCTTCACATAACTAAATTGACTTATATAATACATACATTGTTTGAATCCTGTATGAAACAAGCAACTAGTTCCATGAGTTTTTATCATTTAAGTAATCATCGATTGAAAAGTAGCCCTTCCGGATAAGCTGACTTTTAACAGCACTTTTAAATTTTAGTAAAAGTAAATTTATAATATCAATCGGTAGTTTATTAAAAAAGCGTATACTGAGTCCCACAAATGAATTGTGAACTTTATGTAAACGATGATACGGACCTACCAACTTATGCTTATTTCTAGTGTTTAAGTTGTGAATATCACTATTCTTATTATATAAGTGAATATTATGTTTTATAAACATAATATTCGTAAATATATATTGCGACGCAACAGTAAGTATACCAATTTCTTTAAAACGCCCTTTCAGGGAAACTCGTGAGCCTAAATTAAAAATGCTACGTACTACACGCTTTTGAATAATGATAATTGTTTCAATATCAGCTGCCTTACCCCACAATAGTATGCCATAGGACATAACGCTGTGAAAGTAACTAAAATGTACTAGTCTCGCAATATCAGTAAGCTGTCTTACTTTCCTAACCGCGAATGCGGCTGAACTAAGTCTCCCTGCAAGACACGATATTTGAGCGCCCCACTGAACTTTATCATCTAAAGTAATGCCTAAGAAAACTGTGGATTGTACAAATGTTACTGTTTCATTATTTAAATTAACGTTTATGCTAGGACTCTTTATATTAAGCAATGTAAATTTAATACATTTTGTTTTTTTTTAATTGAGTAGTAAATGATTCGCCGTGAACCAGTCCAGGACTTGCGCGAGTGAAGAATTAACACCCTGCAAATTTGGTGCCTTACGGTCTACTTTAAAAATAAGTGATGTGTCATCAGCAAATAATACAATGTCGCACAAATTCTGTACGAAGAACGGTAAATCATTCACGTACGCCAGAAACAAAAAGGGTCCTAAAATTGAGCCCTGTGGCACGCCAATTGCGACTGGTAATCCAGAAGATCTACTTCCGTTGATTTCAACGTGTTGATCTATCGCTTAGGTAAGAACCAACGAGGTCGACTGCAGCATTTCGAATTCCATAATGCCTGAGCTTTCGCAATAACGTTTGATGTTCAACGCAGTCAAAGGCTTTTGAGAGATCACAGAATACGCCAATGGCATCTTGCGAATTTTCCCAAGCAGCAAAAATATGTTTAAAAAGTGTAACACCCGCATATATTGTAGATCGACCCTTTCTAAAACCATATTGTTGTGTATGAAATAAGTTGTTTACGTTAAAGTGGCTCTCTAATTGCGGTAATATAATTTTCTCAAATATTTTACTTATAGCAGGTAATAAAGAAATCGGTCTGAAATTACATGGATCACTTTTACATCCATTTTTAAATAATGCTATTATTTTGCTACATTTCATTAAATTTGGACTACTACTACGCTACGTTATCAACATTACTTGTAATTAATTTCACAGAAATACCCCACAAGTCAGCTGATTTTTTTGAATTAAGTGACTTAAATACTTTTATTATGTCATGTGGATGTACATATTTAAAACTAAACAGGACTTTACACTCCACCACGCTATCCCTAACCAAGGATTCTGCTTTTACTGGGCAAGACCTTAAGGAACTAGTTGTATTAACAGGTATCTTTGCAAAGTAGTTATTAAATGTTTCAGCTACTTGCAAGTTATTTGAAATTATCTTATTATTTACATTAAGTTTAATAGTATTATCACGCTGCTTGGTGCGTCCAGTTTCATTATTAATAATGTTCCAAGTAGCTTTAATTTTATCATCGGCATTTCGAATTTTAGTTTTTAAATAAAGGGACTCGGCTGTAGCACAAGTCTTTTTAAATAATTTTGAATAACTTCTATCTTATTTAATAAAATTTGGATCAAAATTATATTTTTTCATTCCATATAATTCATATAACTTTGCTCTACTTGCTATACTATCCCAGCTGTTGCCCAATCACAAAATTTAACTTTTAATTTTTTGTAAAATGTTTTCATTTTAAAAATTTTGTTATATTTCAGTGTAATGACGTTAACCAAAGACTCGTATAGTTCGTCTGGACTATTGCAATCTAGGTCCATATTGACAACCTTGGCATTAATGTTATTATTAAATTCCTTTATGCGATTAGATGTCATTGGTCTACATGTGATCATAGTTTCTTTTTTAATTGTATTTATAGGAAATACAACCTTTTGCCCACAGTGGTCGGATGTCAAATCACTCAATATGGCTCTATCTAGAAATTGGCATTCGCAAAATATATTGTCTAAGCAGGTAGCAGAGTGTGATGTAATTCTGGTTGGTTCGAAAAATAAATGATCTAAATAAACTAATAAGTCTTACAGAAAGAACTGATTACTGAAGTAAATTAATATTAAAATTACCACATACTACTATATGCCTATTACCATAACTTAAGCGTTTTAAAATATCATCCATTACTGTTTCGAATACACTAAAGTCACTCTGTGGTGGTCGGTACACGCAAAGTATGACATGTTGCTCCAGCTCCATACAGGATAATTCAACAGTGCGCTCGATAAAAGATTTACTATATCATTTCTTTCCTTAAATTTAAGATGATTACATACATATATTAGAGAGCCACCATGTATAGAATTCTTTCTTACAAACGCACTTACAACGGTATAATGTTCATTATTAAATATTAGTTGACTACTTCTTAACCAATGTTCTGTTAAGCAACATATTTGGATGTCATGTTCTTTAAAAAATAAATCTAATTCTAACTCCTTGCCGGATAGACCCTGAATATTCTGGTGAATAAGTCTAATACTATGTGTATCCTTTGTCTCATCTAATAGTTTAAGCTAATAGAAGTATCAATATAGGAATTAGTAATATTACTACTATGATCTAAAATCTTCACTACCGTACTGGTACCTGTGTCTCTAAATAATAATATATTAAATGCTAATAACTTAGCAAGTTGTTTTTTATAAAAATATGAAAGATACATTGTATCTTTAGTCAATAAAAATCTACTAATAAACTTATTAGTGTCAAAGAATTTAGTATAATTTGTATAGCATGTACTGTTATAAAATAATAAATTCAGATTTTGAATATATCTATTCTGTTCCTGTGTTAATGAATAGGAATAAGGTAAAGCGCAAAGAATAAAGTTACACCCTACTTTATTATGTAATGATTCAATTACCTTAGTGCCCTATAATATCCTGACACTGGTCTAGCCGTAGGGTATCGTTAGCCTTTGGGTTGCGGAGGTCAGGTGGCCACCGCTCCATGTAAACTGATATCCAGTGAAATCCGGTTAGACTAGAAAAGACGACTTCAAGTGACTTCGGAATAATAAAGGCTAGGGAGAAGACTCTGTCGCGCTCATATCAAGTGAATTGACCCTTGCTAAAACGAGAAGCACCTAGTATTACTATCCGACAAATACAATTAATAGTTTTACAAGAAGAAATCATCCTAGAAAAGTTGCATTTCTTTCTGGTCGTGTTATCTGTTTTTGTTCCTGATTTTCAGAAACACTGCAAGAATAACGCTAACATTTCTTCCTATCTTATTTTTACTATTTTTAATCTTATATTATATTAGAATGTTGAAGTATTACGTCTGTAAATATTATTATAGAATTAGAATATATATTACACGCATGCATTTGTCATAATATAAAATCAAAATAATAGCAACATTTATAGCATTATAGATAGAGGAGAAATTATTTCGTGCAACGAAACCATAAAAATAATGAAATGCGTATCCGAAAGGTTTTGTTTGCATTGATAACGTTTGATAAAAATAACAGGCTGTTATTTAATAACAGATATTTAGTTCTGTTATTTTTACGTACCAGTAACAGAAATAACACCACGGTTGACCTGTTATAACCCAAGTCTATCAGAGTACTTGGGCACCTAATTGTCTAGGTCCCAGATCACTATGTGTGATAGCAATGTCTACCGCTAGACGGACAGATATTGTCTTATTCTACACACACAATAGCTATACTTATATATGACTTGTTGGCCGTTGTTATATAAGTAATAACGAGTACCATAATATTATTCTCTTGGCCTATATTTGCATATATATATACAATAATAAGTATGGCTAATTGTATATAGCGTAATTCCTAGGAATATATTCTATGTCGTTTAACAGCAGCCAATCGCCGTGACCCCACCGCTGCTTCCTCTTCCGGTGTCGTGGAGTTTATTAACATCAGAGGACTCCACGCTAACCTTAATGCTGTCCATCACCACCTGGAGACGGCCCGGCTGGCAATGCTTTTTCTAACGGAGACACAAATACGCCGTCCTGCAGACACGACCTACCTGCAATATCCCGGCTACGTGCTAGAGGAGTCTTTCCTCGCGAAAGCCGGGGTATGCTTGTTTGTTAGGGCGGATATTTGTTGTCGCCGTCTACACTGCCTAGAGGACCCTTCCTTCTCTGTCCTTTGGGTACACGTAGATCATGGCTCTTTCAGCCAAATCTACATGTGCCTCTACCGATCCCATTCAGGAGACGCTGAGACAACTCGACTTTTTGATTACCTGAGTCAGGCGGCAGACGACGCGCAGGAGCAGTTTCCGAATGCTGAGTTGGTGTTCTTGGGAGATTTCAATGCCCACCATGAGACCTGGTTGGGTTCTCCCAAAACAGACCACGCGGGACGAATTGCCCATGCGTTCGCTCTCACGCATGAACTGTCTCAACTGGTACTCCAGCCCACCCGGATACCGGACATTGCAGGTCAGGCGCCCTCTCTGCTCGATCTGCTGCTGACAAGTAACCCGAACCGGTACAGTGTGTCGATTAGTGCTCCTCTGGGCACCTCAGACCACTGTCTGGTTTGTGCCACAGCTGTTGTTGTTACGCCCCCACGACCCGAGGAGGCAAGACGACGACTGTGGCACTACTCGTCAGCAGACTGGGATGGAATGCGGGAGTACTTCGCATCCATCCCTTGGGCTCAACGCTGCTTTGAGAACAGGGATCCTTCAGAGAGCGCTACTGCTGTCGCTGGTGAAATCATCCTGGGTATGGAATATTATATTCCATACAGTGATGTCACGAGCGGTGGCAGGAAAAGGCCCTGGTTCGGTCGTGAATGCGCTGATGCTGTTGAACGCAAACAGACAGCGTACCGCGCTTGGACCAGGGCTCGCACTCTCCACGACTCTAACGTGGATCACCTGAAGGCAGCGTTCAACCAAGCCACAAAGGTCTGCAAGAGGGCATACTTAAGAGCGGATGCCCAGCGCGTCGCACGGTTTGGCCAGGAGCTCATGGCCCATCCTACGGGCAGTCGTAGCTATTGGCGCCTGGCCAAAGCCGTGCAGTCCAACTTCTGCAAGACCTCGCTGCCCCCTCTGAGATATCCGAATGGATCACTGGCTCATCGGCCGCAAGAGAAAGCAGATCTGCTTGCAAATCTCTTTGCGGCCAACTCCCGAATCGATGACTGCGGTTCGCAGCCGCCTAACATTGCCAACTGCGGCTACACCATGCCTGATATACGTATCAGGCAACGTGACGTTCGTGCGATACTGCAGTCTCTCGATGTTCGGAAAGCCAGTGGACCTGACGGCATCCCAGCTGTGGTCCTCAAAAAATGTGCAGCGGAGTTGTCTCCCACACTTACGCGCCTATACCGGACGTCTTACGCCGCAGGCATTGTGCCTGAGGCTTGGAAGGAGGCGAACGTTCAACCGATTCCCAAAAAGGGGGACCGTTCCGAGCCAGGCAACTATCGACCCATAGCTATCACCTCAGTGCTCTCCAAGGTGTTCGAGCGGATTATTAACACCCAAATTGTCCGCTACCTGGAGGATCACTCGTTGCTCAATGATCGCCAATATGGATTTCGGGCTAAACGATCAACGGGTGATCTTCTAGCGTTCGTCACGCACCTCTGGGGTGAGGCTATGGACAAGCACGGCGAGTCTTTGGCTGTCAGCCTAGACATAGCCAAAGCTTTCGATAGAGTCTGGTACCGGTCTCTTCTTTCCAAGCTTCCGGCCTATGGCTTGCCCCTCAACTGTGCACCTGGATTGCAAATTTCCTGCAGAAGCGTCGTATTCGGGTCCTTTGCGACGGTCGCGCTTCCAAATTTATGCAGGTCAATGCAGGAGTGCCTCAGGGCTCCGTCTTATCCCCTACGCTCTTTCTTCTGCATATCAATGATATGTTGAATCTCGGCAACATACATTGTTATGCGGACGACAGTACCGTGCATGGGCGATATCTCGGACGTCCTGGAGCCAAACAGGCTGAGGTTGTGGGGAAAAGGCAGGATCTTGTCGTTGAACTTGACCAGACCTTGAACCGCATCTCTGAATGGGGTGCCAAGAACTTGGTCCAGTTCCACGCCAAGAAGACCCAGGCATGCGCGTTCTCAACAAAAAAGTCTCCGTTCCTTCCCCTCCCTTCTCTTAAGAACACTCCACTGGTGATACGTGACAGCCTCTCCATCTTAGGTATGGATCTTTGCCGCTCCCTTAATCCCAAAACCTACATCAAGAGCGTCATTAGGCAAGCTTCGCGAAAACTCGGAGTTCTGAACAGGGTGAGGCGGTTCTTCGCGCCTGGGCAGCTGTGCCTATTGTATAAGGCACAAGTGCGCCCTTGCGTGGAGTACTGTTCTCATCTTTGGGATGGCTCCGCGCAGTACTTGCTAGACGCTCTTGACAGGTTACAGCGGCGGGCTGTCCGTATCATCGGAGATCCAGAGGTCACGAGTTCACTGGAACCTCTGCAACTCCGTAGGGATATTGCCTCTTTGGCATGTTTCTATAGAATATACCACGGGGAGTGCTCTGAAGAGTTATTCCACCTTATCCCGCCCTCCCCTTTCCTATCCAGAACAACGCGTGCTGGGCTCAGATGCCATCCTTACACGGTGGAGTCGACTAGAATGCGTACCAACAAGTTTGGGTCCTCATACCTCTGCCGAACGATCAAGGCATGGAATTCTCTGCCAAGGCACGTGTTTCCTTCTTCCTTCAATCCTGGGTCCTTTAAGCGGGGCGTGAAAAAGCACCTTCTCAGGCCGTCGAAGTAGAGACCTCAACATCGCCTCGGCTGCTATGAGGAAGATGTGGAGGCCACTGCTCTTAGACCACACGACTGCTTACCATCAGGCGGAGTGTGGTCATTTTGACGAGCAAAAAAAAAAAAAAAAATTAGACCCATTATACCACTGTAATTAATAAATAAGTAATATTATTATGATATTATTATCGCTGCAAATTAGGGAAAATGCGACCAGCATTTTGTCTGTACAAACGTATGCTCCTTTCTTTCATGCTGAATAAAAACATTAGAACAAAAGATACATTATTTGTATGTAATCTATTACTGCAATCGAAATTAAACTACTATATACGGATTTTTATTTGACATTTTATTACATAATTTTGAAACTGTTACACAACATACTACTACTATTAAACTTTACAAATTTTTAAGGTAATTAAATTATTAAACTATTTATGTTTAAATTTCCTCATGGCTGCTGAAAAGCAACCGTAACGTCGGGAAAAGTGTAAACTTAAATATCAATGGTTTTATTAATTTAATAAGCATAAAAAAAGTAAAATTCAATAGTAGTAGTATGTAGTATAACAGTTTCAAAATTATGTAATAGTGTCAAATATACAACGCGATAAAATCCGTATATAGTAGTTTAATTTCAGTGAATAACATTCGCGTAAACAGAAGACAATATTATATTACTGCAATATTCATATTAGGTTTTGGTTATCTTTATGATTTAATTACAATAGGGATCTTCTTCCATGACTTGTCTTGCTGAAACCGATTCATTTTCACCGTGTTTCCACCTTGGACAGGTAATAATAATGATGTTAATTTGTTTATATTCATTAAACAGATTTACATTTTTGGTGTAGTGATCGAAGTCACTGAGTAAGCATATAATGCATGTAGCCAGATGACTATGCTCTTCTATATCTAATAAAATCTAAAACTTAATAAAAATAATTTGTACATGAAATGTGAACTTAATTCTTATTAAGTGCGAACATAATATTGTCTTCTGTTTACGCGAATTTTATTCATTGAAATTAAACTCATTTATACGGATTTTATCGCGTTGTTTATTTATCACTGTATTACATAATTTTGAAACTGTTACACTACTACTACTATTGGTCTCCCCATAACCATGGCTGCTGAAAAGCAACCGATACGTCGGGGAAAGTGTAAACCTAAATATAAATAGTTTTAATAAATAATTTTATTAGCTTATAAATTAGTACCTAAAAAACAATAGTAGTAGTAGTGTAACAGTTTCAAAATTATGTAATACAGTGATAAATAAACAACGTGATA
Source organism: Catocala nupta (assembly GCA_963675205.1). NCBI lineage: Eukaryota > Metazoa > Arthropoda > Insecta > Lepidoptera > Erebidae > Catocala > Catocala nupta. The sequence continues at coordinate 17,847,801 of OY776104.1, forward strand.
AAATCCGTATATAGTAGTTTAATTTCATTAGTGCGAACATATAAAATTACAGGTAATCTAACTGGATAGTACTTTGAAACAGAAATCGACATCGACCGCTATTGTGGGACAGTATTTGACAAGCTATGTCGAGTTTTCTTACAGCGATAATTAAAAGCTAATACTAAGTATAACCAGTGTGACTTACTTGTTACGACCTACGGTGCTGAGACATGGGCTCTAATACAATTCTCTTAATTCCAGTCCACATTTCACAACGAGCAAGCATCGTTATTCAAAAAGCCAAAGATACCGATATAGCTCGCAGAAAAATAATTTTAAGAGGTAGAGGCCAACAATTTTTGCCGAAAGATCAAAAGGCATTGGCAAACGGGTCTTAAAATAGGGACTGCAAATTTACAGTTGCAAGGTAGGAGGCCTCTGACCAGGTGGACTGAAAAAGGCGGTTGAATGCAAATATGGAGAACAGGTTATTGTGGCGCATGTTGGAGAAGACCTATGTCCTTTATTGGACTGCAACAATGACGAATTGATCGTTTTTTTTTTTAATAAATAGGTCATTAACACTTCCAGCACTTCTTTTCAGATCATTACTTTGAAAATATGAAGTAAGAAATGGCAAATGTTTGGTTTGAAATGCTATCAGCATAAGTAAAAGAAGAGAGTAGAATGGATACGTATTTATTCTCGACGCAACATGGTGTACAATATTACAGATAAGAAAGCAATACAATAAAATAGATAAATCTAATATCTGCAAAGAAAATAATATGTATATATAAGGAATAAAAAATATTTTGTTCGTGCAGGAAGTCTTAAGTTGATTCGGTAGGTGTCTCAGGCCAGACAATGCTCTCGATCCACGGTATGTAGTGTGATATTCTGGTGTACACATCAGGGCTTGTACCGCAGCCCCTTCCAAATGACGTCACGCCTATTGCTGTGTATAAGCAGTTTTGGTTGATAGCTTGTATTGGACTACCTCCATCTCCCTGTAAATATTAAGACATTTTTAATAAAAAATCCAATCAAGTAGTGTGGTTCCGTTAAGGGCTGTGTTCATTTTGAATTTGGGTAGGATAGTTTCGTGTAGATGCCCGTCGTTTCGCACAGCGGGCCAAAACCTCGGCTGGGTCGTGATTGCATGCGAAAGTGCTTCGCGCGGCCCCGCCGGCTCTGGTTATGTCGAGAAACATCGTGGTAGGTTTAGTCGGTATTACCGGGATGTCTTTCTCCCGGTGAGTCCGACATAGCCTCTCCTTCAAAGTAAAATAAAAATGGTTGTGTACCATTGTTCAAGATAATTATAACTCTATATTCCTTTTTATTATTTTTTGTAATAACAGCAATAGAAATATACGGTATGTGAAAATTTCAACTCTGTAGGTCCTATTGAAACAATATAAAAAATCGGCCTCCTGTATCGCTTCACCTCTGTTGTGTGAGTGTGAGCTTTACGGTTCATGACGTACAACCCGCAGACAGACGGACGGAAAGCGGAGGCTTAGTAATATTTACCCTTTGGAACCCCTGGGGTACGGAACTGTGCGTTACCTAGATGTTAGGCTGGAACTATGAAAACACAAATAACTTTTAATCCGCTCAAAGAGTACCTAATTTATGCTACGCTAAATGATAATGAATGACATTGCTAATAGGAAATTGCTAGTAATGAATGCACCTGGTTTGCTGTCCTATTTCGCACTGACGCTGCGCACTCGGCGTGGTTGTATTAAGTTGCTAGATCAGCAATACGTGTTCGATGCAAGTATTGCCTCGAACATAAACTCTAAAAAGTATTTTAGTACAGCCAGTGGCATAAGACGCTAAACTAGCTTAAAAAAAGATTTTGAATTATTCTTTCATTCGTAGTAATAACCATGTATTTATATTAGAAGTGTAACTCTAATATCCCTATTTTATTTTCCATTGGACAACCGCCGTCGCCCTATAAATATAATAAAACATTTTAAAGAAAGTATTCAGGAGCACAAATATTAACAGAGATAGCCTGATTGGAGATCGTTGCACTGCCTCGCAGAGGTTTCGAGATCGAACCCAATGCACACACCTCTGACTTTTCAAACTGATGTGCGTATTAAGTATTTAATTAGTGCTCGTAACTGCCTCCGTGGCGCAGCGGTAGTGAATGCGACTGCTGTGCGTGAGGTCTCGAATCCTGGGTCGGGCCAACAAAAAGTTATTGAGTTTTTCAGTTAAGAAATCTCAATAATAGCCCGGAGTTAGGAAGTTGGCGGTGTTAGACACCCCCTTGCCTTGGAAAGCACGTAAAGTCGTTGGTCCTGCGCCTAATCTCTCTCCAGTCGTGTCGGATTACCGTCCCATCGGATCATGAGAGTAAGGGAACAGAGAGTGCCCTTGTGTTTGCGCACACACTTGTGCACTATAATATCTCCTGTATACTTGGCCAGTCTCCGTTAAGACTGGCCGCCGTAGCCCAAATTCGGTCTGAATGATATTATTATTGCTCGTTTAAACGGTGAGAGTATACACCGCCAAGAAACTTGTATGTCTAAGAGTTCTCTATAATGTTCTCGAAGACATGTGTTGTCTGCCAACCCGCATTGGGACATCAAGGTGAACTATGGCCTGGACTCTTTCTCAGAGAGAAAAGGCCTAGTAATGGGTCAGTTTATATGGGTAGATTTAGAAATTAAAACAACTTATTGCATTTTCTCATTTAGACAAGTGCGAGAATCAAAATTTTGGGCTATTGGGTTATCTAGTTTAAAAATTCTCAAAATTCGATTAAGTATCACTATCGAGGCGCCATACAAGTTGTCTTTGCAAAATACAATAGTAAGTTGCTTAACTGTTTTTCTGTATGGTGTAGATACTTCCTAAGTTAGGCTATTTAAGCAAAATTCCAGGTTTGGTGTAACGTTCTGTGAAGTTGCTACTAAAATATATAAAAGTAATATAAAAGGTTTTATAAATACAAGACATGTTGTTAGGCTAAGACGAATTAAATTTAAAAAAATAGATACATAATATAAATTAGCAAGGTACGTATTGAAGTTCTAATTCTATTAAATCACTACATATTATAAAACAAAGTGGAGGACTTTGTTTTTGTTCGCGATGAACTCAAAAATTTCTAAACGGATTTTCATGCGGTTTTCATCAATAGACAGAATGATTCATGAGAAATGTTAATGTCAAAAAAGTCCTCCGCCGCGTCTGTTTGTCTGTTCGCGATAAACTCAGAAACTACTAAACGGATTTTCTTGCGATTTTCACCAATAGACGGAGTGATTAATGAGGAAGGTTTAGGTGTATAATTTGTTAAGGTTTTGTACTACCGGTGCGAAACTGGGATGGGTCGCTAGTTATATAAAATTTAAAGACATTTTATTTATTATTTACAACGTTTACCTAATATTGATATTATAATAAATATAACTTTAAAATATATATATAACTTTAAAACCTATAATAATAAGAAAACATCGCGAATGAACATGTACCAAAATGTTAACTGACCAAACAATTAATCATCGTGTTATTTGACTATGAGATAAAATATAATTTAAAGCGCCGCAACTAAATTTATATAATAATTATATAAATATTGACGACGATGCGGCGGAATATTATGACGCTTTTTGATTTTACAGTTATATTTTTCTCTTCAGTTTATATTTTTCTTGTAAATAATGTGTATATATAATAATGTTAATTATTTAATTATGTCATTGATTAAATATAATTATTTCAAGAAATAACAAAATATATTATTATTATTATATAAATATAGTATTACTTAAAAAAATAAAAAGATAATAATAATTCTTTATTTGTAACAGCAATGTGAATACAAACATGCAGCCCTGATTCCCAAACTAGCATGAGCTGTATGTTGGGAGTCAGTTCCTTTCCAAAGACAATTTAAATCAAAATAGTTACAAGCTGTTTAGTAGATACAATTTGTTTTTCTTTTATGTCTGTTATATATGTTATGTTTATATTATGTCCAATATATTGTGTTTTACGTGCAAATACTGAACGTCACGTGACGACTTAGGGTCCCTAAGTCGTCACGTGATATAGTCAGTAATAGTAAGCGCAATTTTCAATGTTTTCGTTAAATGTAATTGTATTGCTTTAATATCATTTACCTGACAGGAGCCAACACCATTGTCATGAGCGCGGTAGCACATCATCGTGCTGTAGTTGAAGCCCTGTGGTGCCAATCTATTAGGTGGGTACGCAGCATCACAATCTGGTTCTGAGACGGCCTGGAGTTGCACCTGTATGATAATTATATTAGTGCTTCGATAACGAAGAGGTAATAAAAGCAACTGACGTGTTTGATGTCTTGATTTTTCAATAGCATCTCGGAGTTAGGAATGACTTCGTGCTTCCTAAAGTACATGAGGCTGTTATTGATGCTGCGCCTAATGTCTCTCCGGTCATGTAAGATTGCCAGCCCATTGGACTACGAGAATATGGGAACAGAAAGTCAATGAATGGATGAATGAATGATAGTTTTTAAATCAATAGTGAAGGCTTGCTGGAAAATTTCCGTGTTTACTGTGTTTACTTCACTTTTCTATCTTGATTGGACAACTCTTAAACTAGGAATAACTCATATGCCGCGGGCACTTTATAAACAGCCAAAGAACGAACAACTAAATAATTGTTCGAAGGTTAGGTGTCCTTTATGTCCGTTGTCGTAAAAATTGTGATCTTGTGAAATGATTGTGTAGATCACAATTTTTGTTTCAAATGATTTTTGGCTCCTGTGGGAATGGAATACCACGATGTATACAAAGCCATCAGCTGCTATTCGTTTATTTTACCGTCTACTTACAATTTTCAAGGTATCCGGTAGTGGTTGATGCTTGCCAATCGTTCCCCAACCAGATAAATAGACGCTGTTCGTTTCAACACCACCTACATCCAGACAGATAGGCAGACAGTCGCGTTGGAACTGTATCCTGTTGTATTAACAGTAAGTATTATTGTAAAGAATTTTCCAATAAGGGCAGATAGATGTTGAAATGAAATAAAACAAGCGATGAGGTAGGTATTAACAAAATGATTTTTTTATTTCAATGGCCTATATATGCCATTAAGTGGACATCGTTGAAATGCCCGCCTCAGCTTCTTAGTGGATCCGAGTGGTCAAATTTTCATTTACTCTTTCGCCTAGATCCGGCTGAATTTGAGCCTATATATGGCCTGCGTTATGTTCACCTATAGGGCATCGGTCGATTGTGGTTTATTCGCATAGACCTGCGACTTTAAGAATGGGTCCTATCTAGGGTTTAAATTTATTATTTCAGTTTTCGGTACGCTGTCCCTTACACCCAGAATATGTACCTATATATGTGTGTGTGATTCTATATAAGCATGTATATGTGTATATATGTATGAAAAAAAAAGTACGTACTCTTTTTCAGTCTCAAGGAGCGCAATGTCGTTGTATTTACGTGGCGTCTTGTAATCTGGGTGCGGTATTCTCCTCTTTACCTTTAGCACATTCCATGATTCTTGAGGATCGTCGCGTTTTTTAATCCCGTAACGAACGTAACTGACATATTGTCTGCAAAAAAATGGTATACGCAGTTAAGGTACTTTTGAAATTAATTAAAAAGTGAACTGCTAGACAACTTAAATCATGATTCAGCCTACGGCTACTACAGCTACTACTAAATGACGAAAAAAAGATATAAGAAAGTAGAATATTTTTTGTTAACATTATTATCAATTCGTAGAACTTTTGTCACGATGATTCTATGCTTTAATTTAATCAGTACTAGATTTCGATCGCAGTTTTGCTCGCATAAATGTAATTTAGCTTAGGAAAAGTACCTGCATGTAAAAAAAATGTAGAAGTATTTTTCCTCTGACAACGTAAATACGAAATTTCATGATAATCGGTCGAGTAGTTAAGGCGTGAAAGCTTAACAAACAATTTCACATTCGCATTTATAATATTAGTTAGGGATGCGTACCTTGACGGTGTTGGTGTACTCATGCAATGCGCCGCGGTCAGGATGAAACGCTCGCTGATGATAAAACCACCACATAGCCAGTGGACATCCTTCAGTTCCTCACCGTAACCAAGCAACACCTGTGAAAAATTGGTTTCAAAATCTTCCTAATCCCCTTACTTAAGTTTATTCCCCCGACATTTTAGTCAGCATCTCAGAAAACGAAATGCTGCGTTTCTCCTTACAATTTATCAATATAGGAGCATATTTAAAGTACCCGTTTAGACTTATAAGTATACTCGATCTTGCCCGCGGCTTCGCTTCTCGTTAGTAGTAGTATGTAGGCTATGACATTTTTGCCCTTCGAAAACAGTATTTTTTCTAGATGAAAAAGACCCTATGTCCTTTTCTGTATCCCTGACAACTTGTATGCAAAATTTCACAATGATCAGTCGAGCAGTTAAGGCGTGAAAGTGTAACCAACAAACAAACTAACTCACATTCACATTTATAATATTAATTAAGCTGGTGCTTTCTATACTCTGTAAAAATAAAATGTATTGAGAAACACAAAAAAAAAAAAAAAACACAAATTAATAAAAAATAAAGAAGATAATAGATAAGGTTTCGATGACCACGAAAAAAGAATCTTACCACGAATGAGTCTGTAGGTTTTTGTATTTTTTTGATTCTAATGGCACTATTATTATATTATACTCGATCTTAAAACTAGTTTATTCGAGACCTAGAGATACACAGACTTGTTTTAATGAAATTGCCGATCGCAGCATGGCAATGAATTCTGAGCATTATGTTTTACCTTTGTTATATCTAAATACTGCTTAAAAAAATCATGAATAACTTAAAAAATAAATACAACTTCCTAACAAGACAAAGTCATGGGTGACTTCACAAGTACGGAACAGTGGACACAAATAATATCAAAATTTTAAACAACAATATGGTAGTTGCTTATCTTTGATTCAAAGAGTGGCCACGAATTTCTTGCCTGCTTCTTCTCATGAAAGAACAGGCTTTCTACAATGCAACATTTTTATTTCCTTTTATTTATTCTTATATTTGAATTAATATATCAGTTAATTTAAGTGTCCAAGAATTGTTTACACATTTTTATGGATTTTAAGATTCTGATTTTTTTACACACAAGAGCAAATAGCTATCAGAAGAAATCTTTTTATGAAAGTAATATCAAAATTGGTTGCAAAATAAGAGAAGAAGAGCAGAAGTAATTTATATTTTAAATTTAGATATAAGAAAAGTAGGGTCGTAGTGGGAATGTTTCGTTATCCAAAGGTGCGATTAATTAGCAGTTACGTTTTAGCTTGTATCGTGCATCCTTTTTCAGTCATTTGACAATAGGCGTGATGCATATCACCGAAGATACAACACGTTTAAATTTCATGTTACGTCACTTGCCGGTACAAGTTTAATAAGACAGTGACGTCACAAGTCCCCGCTGTCGAACTTTAATGCGTTATATAATAGTAAATTTTTATTGTTTTGCTAACACAAAATATAGGTGCCCAATATTTATTGCTAATCTAAAAGATGGACTAATTACAATCACTTATTTTTAACCCTGTCAATGTGCCTATTATCTCCCTACTACTAGATTTGAGATGTTTGTACCTTATTTATATTTAAGTAGATTTCAATTTTTTTTCTATTTTAGAGTTTCGGTAATGTTCCTATATGACTTAAGTAATAAAAATTGTGAGTAGGCTATCATAATTGTCAAACACATAAAGGACGAAGGAATCACTCCATATATATCTGGGCCCAGTTGTTATCATAATCAAAGTAGCCTTATTTGAAAGAGAATATAATAACAAGTCGTCACCAAAAATTTTGTGATATTTCGCTTCCCAGAAATTAAGTTATATAAAATAAAGTAAAAGTGAGGTTATATGACATTAATCGTTTGCAAAATGTTATATATGTTCATACGGAGGTACTTTATCGAAGGTTTATCTATTTATTTACCAGTGGCGGTCTATGGGGGAGGCCCATGTTCAGCAGTGGACGTCTGTGGCTGATAGATAGATAGAAGTAGGCACCTCAGAAAACAAACATCAATATTGCTTTGATTTTTATGTAATAAAATCGCTTCATCCTCCAAAACTCTTCTGCCAATAGAGTTATTGCGACCTATCGCAATGGTATAGTTCACACAGCGATCCATGTCGTTAATATCCAATACAGAAGCGGAATCAGTTGTCTAATATGAAGTGCCAGGTAATTCTAAGTCACAAAATCCGTCGAACAGTCCTTTAGCAAGCCAAAGTCGTGGGGTAAAGCAAACAACATAACAAAACAAGAAAAATACGTGCGCACTCCTAAGGAACAAACCACAGAGTACATTTGGAACAAAACGAACGAGTGTTGAACTTGATTTTGACATTAGCCGTTAAACTTGTCAGTCGGTGACCACAGGTAATTAATAACCAAAACACGATTTTCAATCGATTGAGTTTTTATTATCATCATTCGATTATAGAACACATTTTGAGATTATACCGATTTAATAATACTCGATAGTATATAATTAGAGATGCATATTAATCGATTATTGGTTAACTTAATTTAATTTATGTTTCTCGCTTTCTATGAAGAAATAATCAAACGTATTTTGGTGGTAAGTTCCTAAAAATATAACGAATTTTTTGGTATCAATTACAATGTGATAACTGATAGGCCGAGGGGTTCCCACCCTCCTTTGTGTCCCGTGACCAAATAACGTTTGGCGTTGTGTCATTCGTGCTGTATAATATTTACCATGTGAGGAAAGTTCTCAATTGACGGCTCGCCTTCATTGGCGGAGGGCGTTGCCGCTATACTAAAGTCATGACATTTCTTCTCTTGGTTTAAATTCTTCTCAACCTTAACGTTTCCTTCTCCACGGCACGAGTACGGCAGGCGTTGAAAGTATTCCAAACATTCTGAAAGAGTATTTGTATTTTATTCAAGATCTTTACCGCTTGCTTTAACGGTGAACGATAATATCGTGAGGAACATGCATTTCTGATAGTTTTCTATAATGTTCTCGAACATATGCCATCTGCCACGCCTGAGGTCACGGGTTCGATTCCCGCACAAGTCAAACATTTGTGTGCATGAACATGTATGTTTGTCTTGGTTTGGGTGTTTCCATGTATAATATGTATGTATTTACAAAAAAAAGTATATATGTATGTTTATCCATTGTCTAATACCCATAGTATAAGCTCTGCTTAGTTTGGGCTAGATGGTGTTGTGTGTATGTGATAGAATAGAAATAGAATAGAAATAGAAATATGTGAAGTCTGCCAACCCGCTCTGGGCCAGCATGGTGGGCTATTACCTAACCCTACTCACACACTGAGAAGAGGCCTGTACCCAACAGTGGTACAGTTTAATACGGGGCTGATATTAATATAATTGTCCTAAAAAAAATCTCTAGAGAGTAGTATTTGTATTATTAAAATTATTTTCCTTCGTTATCAATTCTTACGATTGTCAACTGTACTCATCAGCCCATAATTATTACGAGCTAAATAGATAGACAATTTTACGTCTCACATACATCTGCTAAAAGATATCTTTCTAATCACTGAAATCTAAGATAAAATTAAATGTCTGAAACAGACTTTTTTATTTTATTCTCTATAAAGACAACTCCCACATTAGGACTACTTCCTGTATCGCGCGGGACTTTACAAACATTTAAACAATGGACACAAAGAACATTCAGATTCACACATGAACAACCATTTGTGGATTACACAATTTTTTGCCTCGTTTGGGATTCGAACCCACAACACTCGCCGCAGTGGCAGTGACGAGGCGACCACTTAAACACTATAAAGATAGATCTATTTAGTCAACGATTTTACTTACTGTCCCGAGCTTTGGGGCCTGTCTTCTTGAGCAAAACGCCGTCGGGCCCGACGACACTGTTTTTGTGTCTGAAATTAAATTTGGCTATATAAATGAGTAGGTTTTGACGGCTTTGCTCGATTACAAGTAGGCAAGGTTAGATGATGTTAGTAAGAGCCTGTCCAGATGAGACGATCTGCGCGCGAGTTCACTCGCGTTTAGACACTCGCGCGTTCCCAAAATACTGGAGCTACGTACTTCTGCAATATAAATTGAAGCGCGCGAGTGGACTCGCGCGCAGTACGCCTCATCTGGACAGGCTCTAACAGTCCATTTTTATATAATATATGTCCTATTTTACTCGGTGATAATACAGCTTTCTAATTATGAAGACATTTGCAAAATCGGTTGAGTAGTTTTTGGGTTAAATCAATAAAAAAATAAAACAATTCTTTCTACTTTATTATGTAATTAGTATAGATAAAATTTTATGGAACTAGTTTTTTATGTACTCTACGCCACGTATGGATTCTAATATATAGGCTATATGTATGGGTGTTTGGTGGACCGGTATATTGCTAACTATGGATGAAAAACGGCGTCTGCCCTGAATTATTATTATTATATATTATATTACTAATACTTTTGTTAACTCCTCCAGCTAAGCTAGAATGCTTGTTAGGATTGCGTTCACGTCAGTAGTGCAATGGTTGGGATTCGAACCCGCGACCCGGTTCCAATCGCAAATCCAATACGTATGTATATGTATCATACGTGTCTTTAACCTTCTGCCTGAACAAAAAAGCAACTAACCGAACTGTAATGTCAGTAACTTTAGTAAACTGACTAGTAAAAAAGATTTTACGTTTATAAGTGTTACTTTGTTACTTAACAGAATAAATTACTTTTATTTTCTTTGATGTTGACTTCGCACATTTTACCAGCGTTGTGGCAGCCTATTGTCATCTACAAGACCCCGTTTCAGACTTTGTGTAAGTCTCTAACAGTTTGCCCGACCAAAACCTCATGTACAACAGTCGTACTCACTACTGCGCTACAGAGGCCGGTTTGTTCAATATTTAGTGTTTTTTTTATTATTTAATTATAATTGAAATTAAACTACTATATACGAATTTATCTCGTTGTTTATTTAGCACTGTATTACAAAATTTCGAGTCTCCCGGTGACCACGGCTGCTGAAAAGCAACCGAAACGTCGGGGAAAGTGTAAACCAAAAATAAATAGATTTAATAGTTTAAATAATTTTATTAGCTTATAAATTAGTAAAATAAAATCAATAGTAGTAGTAGAGTAATATTTTCAAAATTTTGTAATGCAGTGCTAAATAAACAACGCGATAAAATCCGTATATAGTAGTTTAATTTCAATTAATAACATTCGCGTAAACAGAAGACAAATTTAATTACAATTTAGTAAAAGACTTTGGACTGCCATGCAGAGGTCTTGAGTTTGATCCTAAGGCGCGTATCACTGACTGCGAAATTATGTGCGTATTAAATAGTTAATTATCGCTCGCTTTAACGGGATGGGAAACATTGTAATAAAAGCTGCATGTCTGAATGTGTGCCATGATATTCTCGAAAATTTGTGAAGTCCGCTAATCCGCACTAGGCCAGCGGGGTGGACTATGGCTCAGTCCTTCTCACACTGAGAAGAGGGCCCAAGCCCAGCTGTGGGATAGTTATATGGTTGATATCATATTATTACTTACTCTTCCTGTTTGTCAGTGTTACAATCAGTACAGCACACAATTGGCTGTTTGTCTGTAGTGGAACATATCTCAGGCAGTTTTGCGATGCGATCGTCTCCATAGCCTGCGGTCCGCTAGAAAGAAAATATAAAAGAATAGATTTTGCACGCGGCTTACTGGACCTTTGACGTTTATAAGTGTTACTTTGACGTTCATACGTGTAACTTCAGTAAACTTATTATACCCTAATGATTTTTGACGTTGACTTTAACTATGTATGTATTTTATGTCTTACTAATATCATAAATGTGGCTGGATATTTGTTGGTTAATCCTGCTCAAATTACTTAAAGGAAATTGCAAAATTTTATTATGATGATAGCGTTGATCGATTCACGGGCAATGACAAAGAAAAATGTAAGAAATGTGAGCAAGATCACTATTTACAGCTGAAATTCAATAAACTTACTGTAAAGCTTTAATGGCATCCAGTTTTCTATCAATTCTTTAAAAGTTTATTGTTTTGCGACATTAAACTTAGCGGCTAGGCACAATTGTATTTCAATAATAATTGGCATTCCAGAAATAGGATCGTTGCCTATGTTTGATTTTGTAATTGTTTATAAAATCAATTGGCATTCAAAAGAAATCTTAATATGCAAACAGTAAAAATTTATTACAAAATAAGAGAGTATTTGATATTTTAAATTTGGATATAAGAAACAGTGGCATCGCAGTGGGGATAACATGCTATCTCCCTCGCACAGCTACGGTTAAATAGTGGTTACGTCACAGTTTGTATCATGCATCCTTTTCCAGTCATTTGACAATTATTATGACACTACCAGATTTGAAAGGCTTGTATATTTAATTTTAAGTAGATTTCAAACATTCTTTGTTCTCTAGAGTTTGGGTAATGTAACTACATAATTCAATTAAAAAAAATGTGAGTCATTGAAATTCAACCACTACACAAATTTTGTCGCGTTGTTTATTTTAAAGCAGTTTTATTACATAATTTTGAACTTTGCTACATTTAAGCTATAAAATCAATTAAAACTATTAATTTTTAAGTTTACATTCTCTCCTATGTTTCGGTTGCTTTTCAGCAGCCATGTCCACAGTGAACATTAATAAATCTTTAATAAAAGTATTTAAAAATAAAATACGGGACAAAATTCGTATAAAGTTCAATGTATAACATTCGCGTAAACGTTAAGCAATATCATGTAAATTTGAGTCAACTGCCCTACACAGGTTAATTAAGAACAACGTAAATGACTAAACAAAGGCACTTAGTCAAACTGAAGAACGCACATAGGCGTTTTAATCGGTACTCACATAGATCTCACTCACATACGCAGACGCACATTTCTGCAATGGGACACACGTCCCGCTTACACCATCGCTGCTACATGGCGATCCTGAAACATAAAAAAACTACGATAATTACGATTATAGCAGAGAATCCCAGACTTTTCCTCATGGACCACTTTTAAAAATTTTGCTGGTTCCGGTGGACCCCCTGCAGCTAGAAATTTAATTCGCCAAGTAAAATCGGTATATCATCCGGACCAAAATGTTAAATTTGGATAAAATTTAAAAAAATATGAAATCCGTACGGGGCCCGACCTTTAGGAATTCTCGAATCGAGCGGTATTCCTCAAAATATTCGTCGATCGACGTTTAAACAAGTAACAGTCGTTGAGCTTCTTAAAATATTATCTGCCTACATTGATAGCTGAAGTCAACATTTTTGTTCTTCACTATCGAAAGCAAATAAATTTTCGTGGGCTCCCGCTTACGAATTGTGGACCCCCATTTTTTTGTCACGCCCACGTAGACCTCCATTGAGTCTCCCGTGGACCCCCACGGGTCCACAGAAGACTCTGTGATGCTGTGGTTGTGGTTCAAGAAGAAGCAAAACACAGCTAGACTTCATGATACTTTGAGCTCATTCTGCGTAAATAGAAACACCAATGATTAAATTATGTTCGCGTACTTTGTAATAACTACACTGGAACATTGAGACAACTACTATCTTAGTCTCCCCGTGACCATGGCTGCTTAAAAGCAACCGAAACGTCGGGGAAAGTGTAAACTTAAATATAAATAGTTTTAATAATTTAATCAGCTTAAAATGAGTAAAGTTTAATAGAAGTATGATTATATAGTAGTGTAACAGTTTCTAAATTATGTAATAAGGTGTTAAATAAAATTGTGAGTGTTAAATAAATTAATTTAAAAAAAGTACTGTTACAAATCTACATTTACGCGAGCAAAGACGCGGGTAAAATAAACAACGCCATAAAATTCGTTTAATTTCAAAGATAGGTTTAAGCCTTTACAACTTTCTAGAAAAATCACTCCTGGCATTCTCCGCATGCGCTTCAGTATCGCTACGTCATGGGTCATGGTAATGTTATCTAACAGTATTCTATCTTCATACAAATGGTCGGAAAACGAGCGCCTCGAGGTCGGCATATACTTGGTTCAACCAGTCGTGAATGCGCCGCGCCGCAATGATGAACGCACGGTGTGATGGTTTTGTAAGCGGTAAGCGTGCGATTTGTTAATATTTGTTTAAATTAAGTACAAGTAGGTACTTACGTCATAATTATGGCATAGTGTTGTAAACAAAAGTATTTTGAATTATACTTTTTATTCGAATGCGGATTTTTTTATACTATTAAATTAAACAATAAGGCTTTTTGAACGTCTCATTCGAGTCGTAAATATTGTTCAGTCTCAAATATATAAGGTTGTTTCTTATTAAATCTACTAATAAAAAAACACAACATGATTTTTATTGAACACTTCCTATTTCATTCACAACAAGTTTCATATTTTAAATAAAGCATATAATAATTACAGTCACTAAACTAGAAATAAATTCAAGTAGGTACTGCGCGGCTGTAGGTAATTATTTCAAAGACAAAGCCGAGTTACAATACTGTTAGATAACATTACCGTGGCCACGTCCTCCGTACTGCATGTCATCTTTGCCATAAAATATGCGCTCGTTGAGGCCAACCGGTACTGTGATATTTATGCTTATGACTAATATTTATTATACTCCATTTGGTTAGGTACTTAACTAAAGGTAAACAATCTTGATGTGTCTTTTTATCTAAAAACTCAGTTTAAAATAAAATGCTGCTAAAGATCAATGTAAATACAACAATAACGATTACTAGATAATATTCTATTCTAACACCATCTAGCCCAAACTAAGCAGAGCTTGTACTATGGGAACTAGATAATGGATAAATATATATACATTTCTTTGTAAATACATACATTGAAAATTAAATCAATTGAACCGTTAGTTTAAGCAGTAGTTTATTTGTTTAATATGTGTTAGTGTAAAAAGTCACATCAATATTGTTTACCTTTAGTTAAGTAGGTACCTAACAAAATGGAGTATAGGTTCTTTATTTTTACGCCGTCTATGGCAAAATATGTTGATACAGAATCTACCTTAAACTGTTATAGGATTTATTTTCTGTAAACTACACATGTTTGAAGCAAATAAATGTATCTTTATCTTTAGGTTGATGGTTTTTTCGGCTTCACACGCGTAAATGATATGCAAAGAAGGAATTTTCAATCCCTCGGAGACGGATTTATTCTGAGTTAAAGGTACACACGGCTACATATTAAGTTAAATACCCTATATACGCATAACTACGCTACATAGAAAATAGAGAATTGTCGGAAAGGGACAGTGCATAGTGGTATAGATGTAATGGTAAGGATAGAGCGTAACAAAAATATAACGCATTCGCAGCGTTCAACTTTTAATAGTTCAAAGTCCAAACAGACTAGGTTGATGTGTCGCTGTGTGTACCTTATGTCCTTTTCTATGCCCCTAACAACGTGTATTCAAAATTTCATGATGATTCGACGAGTAATTAAGGCATAAAAGTGTAACAAACAAACAGTCGTTCGCATTTATAATACTAGTTTAGATAGACATGTTTGTTTTATTAAAAACATTGTTCGTAAGTTATTTTTGTTTTAGATTAATTTTATTATCGTAATTGGTAATATAAAACGAGATGGGTGTTAAAACCCAGGTTTAAATCTCTTTGTCTTCATATGACTTTTTTTTCATCAGCTTTTTGTAATGTCCCACTGCTGGGCAAGCCTCTCCCTTGAACTTCCAAATCACTTTGTTCGTGGATATCTCCTGACCTTATGACCTTGTGACCCCTATATCTCAGGGTCTTTTGACCCACAGAGCCCATATTTAAACTCGACCGAGGGATGACCCCGGGTTCGATTCCCGCACAAGTGAAACATTTGTGTGCATGAACATGGATGTCTGTCTTGGTCTGGGTGTTTTTATATATAAGTATTTACAAAAAAAAGTATATATGTATGTTTATCCATTGTCTCGTACCCATAGTACAAGCTCTGCTTAGTTTGGGCTAGATGGTGTTGTGTGTATGTGGTAGAATATATTACAGTAGAAAAAAATGAAAAATCAAACGACAGGCAACTCTATACAACTATACAGTTGTATAGAGTTGCCTGTCGTTTGATTTTACACCTCATTTTATATACAACAGCAAATATCATTTGTAAATAGTAATATATTATAGGTACGGCATAAAAACGATTTTAAAAGAAGGAGCAAAATGTAAGTATTCAAACATTGGCGCGTATTGGAATCATCTCGCTATTGTACTGTTGTGAGTGTTGGCACACCTGCGCTTAAATGATATTTACTTCAGGTAATAGCGAATTTTCTAACAGATTTAAAAGTTATATTATCTTAATGTTTGTTTGTTACGCTTTCACGCCTTAACTACTCGATCGATCATCATGAAATTTCGTATACACGTTGTCAGGGCAACAGAAAAGGACTTGTTACTTTTCATCCAGAAAGCGTACCTACTTTACCAAAGTCGCGGGCAAAATCTAGTATTATATAATGTTGTTTGTAGCTCGAAATGTATAATGTGTCTGGTTTTAATAGATAACAGGAAAACTGAGTTGTTTTCCTCCTTTACCCAGACGCTGATCGAGGAAAAACCGGTGACATTTGTTAATGTTTATAAATATTATTACGGTCTTGTAGGTATACATTGTGTTACAGTAAGGTGTGGTCATGCTTGAAGGTCGTATAATAGACCTTGTCGAGTACCTCTGCACCGAACATCTGCCGTTAATTAATTAATTAATATTTATTGACAAGATTTTCGTTATTTTAGCAGCGATAGCCCAGTGTTAGACCGTTGGACTGCCACTCAGAGGCTTCTAGATCAATCCTAATGCATGCACCCAATGACGTAATATAAATAGACGCGTCATGCATGAACATTACCGCACTCGAAAACAGCGTAAATACTATCGGTAGCTAGACAGCTACATAAACGCACGAAGAAAGGGAAAGAAAACTTAATGTCATCTACGGAACTCTTGTTGTTAGAGCGAGTGGTGCAATGCACCCACATTTAGCCAGCTATGGTTTTAGGTGCCACGTTATTGTTGTAGTTTACCGAGAACAGTCCTGGACTCGTGTTATTACTGAGAATTTCGAGACGGGAAAAGCTCAATAACAATTTTCCGCGAATTTGGAATTCGAAATACTGTCTTTAAAATTATACCAAATATTAGTTTTCATAAAAATAAAAAAGAATCATCAAAATCGGTTGACCTAAAAAAATTAGGTATGAGGTAACAAACATAACAAAAAACATACAGACGAATTGAGAACTTCCTTCTTTTTTGAAGTCAGTTTAAAATATAGCAGATTTCATCACAATTCAAAACAAGAAAATTACAAATACATAGTTTTTTTTTTAATAAACATGACTTCTGCTCTACAAATAATTCCTGCTTCACAAAGTACATCCAGACTTGGAACAACGCATTTTTTGTCGCGTGCAGGATTTGAACCTATAACACCGGGCGCTATGGCGGTGGTGAGGTTTATTTAATGCTAAACAACTTATTTAGCTAACTGTACATGCACAGACATGCATAACTTTATTGAAAATACAAATTATCCTATTAAGTCTCAGCGGCACACTGGTGCCCGGACACAAAAGGATTTGAATTATGTCTGGCATTAATTATCGCCTGCTCAGCGCCTCGGCGAGCACGTTAAGCCGTTAAGCCCGGCTGCGATGAACATCTATGGCAGTCGTTATTGGGAAGTCAGTGCCCTATAATATTCTGACACTGGTCTAGCCTTAGGGTATCGTTAGCCTTCAGTTTGCGGAGGTCAGGTGGCAGCCGCTCCTCAAAACTGATATCCAATCAAATCCGGTTAGACCAGAAAAGCCGATCCCAAGTGACTTGGGAATAATAAAGGCTAGGGAGAAGAAGATGTAGCTAACTGTACATGCACAGACATGCATTACTTTATCAAAAATACAAATTATTCTGTTAGGTGGCAGCGGCACGCCGGCGGCCAGACACAATAAGATTTTAATTATGTATGACATTCGACAACTTGACAGGTTAAATGAAACTCACCTTCACTGAGATTAAGCTCTACGGCCATGACACACAAACAACAAACCGCACATATTAATAAAAAATTATATACAGCCATCTTGGATGCGATCGCGACGACCGCACTATATGTACTAAAGCATCCTTGTACCATATCCTATAGCTTTTATACAATTTTAAAACAAAAAATTCAAAAAGCATAACCAGTCTATGCGATGCGTTGTTCGAGTTTCCAGTTTAATAGATCTGTACCGAACATCTGCCATTTATTTATTAACATATTTTATATTGTGCGGACATTTCTTTTAAATGTTGCTATTAATAATAATTATTAAATTATAAAAATTGTCGCATGTCTGTAGAGATGTGGGCAAAAGCACCACAGGCTGGGCACCAAATAACAAACGGACCCGCGGCAAGCCCAGAATAAGATGGTGTGATGAATTGGATGCGTTCAACCGGGATTGGAAACAATTGGCGCTGGACAGAAAGGAGTGGAAAGATTGAAGAGAGGTCTTGAGGATTGCCCTGCAGTGAGGCGGTACAGGCTAAAATAAATAATATATAAATAAATAAATAAAAATTGTATAGGTAAATTTGCACACTTGGTAATAATAGGAGGTGGCATCTGGACTCTTTTGTTTATTTTTGAAATCTAATATACAACCCAAGTTCATGCAAAAATTAAAGATTATAATGATGATTTTGATGGATGGATGGATGGATGGATGATCGGATGGCGTAGTGATTTTAATGATCGCTTCGCCACTGCTACTGCGTCGAGTGTTGTGGGTTCGAATTCCACACGGGACACAATGTTGTGTAAACCACAAATGGTTGTTCCGAGTCTGGGGTAAATACGAAGGCGGTACATAGTTTAAAAAAAATATTGGAATTAAAATCTAGTCTAAGTAAGTAAGTCCTTAAAACAAATACAGTCTCATATTATGTGATGACCAGCACCTTTGCTAAGTTGTTAAAACAACTTGTATTAAAGGCACCAGGCCCTTTACTTGTATTAAATGTGCATACCTTTTTTATTCTTTTTACTCGGGGGAATGCTTTGACACATACCTCTACGCGGGGCGACGGAGAGGTTATGTCGGGCTCACCGGGCGAAAGATACTCCGTTAATACTGACTAAACCTACCACAGTGTTCCTCGACATAACCATAGACAGCGGGGCCGCGCGAATCGCTTTCACATGCAATCGAGACCCCGCCGAGGTTTCGGCTCACCGTGTGAAACCGCAGGCCACTACACAGAAAAGACTCCCTCTACTGTCCCCTTGTGAGTGGACGAAGACACGACACAGAGGCGTGCGTGGGAACACGCCCGCCACCTCACGGACCTGGTGCTAATCGAGTGGCGAGCAGGCCCATGAAGCCCATCACCCCCAGGGTGGCTGGAGGTCATCTCGCGTCCTGCAGCGCCCGGTTCTGCGGTTGGGGAAAGGGTTTGAGCGCTCCCTCTCCCACTCCGTCTCCTCGATCTCTCGCTCTGGACCATAGACTGATCCAGGGCCGGTAGCGAGAGAGCAACCAATCCGACTGCCGCGAGCAACTTACGGCGCTGCGACGCCCAGGCGGGGCAATCCGCTAAAGTGTGCAGCGCTGTGTCCACAACAACATCGCGGCAGTCGCCACAACGATGACATTTGGGCGTCTCCTGCCAGCCTATGCGACAGAGAAACTGGCCAATGCAACCATGGCTAGTCATTACCTGTGTCAGTTGGAAGGTGACGCACCATGCCGCCTCTCTAGCCACTTCTCAAAAACAGGACTTACCGCCACGATCGTGGCGTGCCCGGCACTGGGGTGCACAAGTCGTTCCTTCTGTTCGTCCACCAGGACCTGGTGGAGCTCGGGGCGTGCCGCCTCTAGAGCGGGAAGAGCAGGTCTTTCACCCCGAGCTACCGCTTCCTGGCGCCAACGGTAGAGCGATGCCAGAAGCGCCGCTTCCAGATCCCGTGGCATCGATCCGGCGAGGAGGCTCGCAGCTTCGAACGAGATCGTGCGGTATCCTCTAATCAACCTGACGGCCATGGCGCAATGTGGCGCAGGAAGCGCTGAAATGTTACGGGCCGTCAGGTCGTCCGCCCAAATTGGGGCCCCGTAGAGGGCCATGGACCGCACGACCCCCTCATAGAGCTTCCGGCAGGAGGTGTTTTTGCCTCCCAAGGCACTGCAGGTGCGCTTGCCTTGAAGTCTGGGGGTCAGACAACGGAAATGAGCTGCAAAATCCCATCGGCAGTCGAGCAAGGGACCTAAATACTTTAGGCTTGACTCGACGCCGATACGGACCCTTCTACTACGACATGGGCCCCTGGAGGTGACCGATTCCGAGGGCCTTCAAAACAAACGGCCACGGACTTAGACAGGGCCACTTCGAGGCCCAACCGCCGGATACGACCAACGACTTGTGCGACCCCAGCGGTCGCCAGTATGGCCTCCGCTCGGTGCGACTTACCCCTCGCCGTGACACCTATATCAGGGATACTCTAACGTAGGTAAAGTATATTTAAGTACCTAACAGTTTATTTATTTTATTTAACTTGATTTAACTAATATCGGAACGTTATTGAGAAGATTTCAATAAAAAAAAATGCAATAAAGATGTGTGTTTCATAAGAGTATGTGGTATATTTGGTATGTATGTGTGCGCGCATGTGTCTGGTTGTTGTTCATTAAGGATAAGTTAATATTGCATGCTATTAATAAATACTTATTTAAATTTTATACCGCCACAGTCATAAATTACTCTTATAACTTGTGTACATACATAAAAGATTTCCACAGGACAGGACTTTCCTAGTGTGGGAAGTTTTTGTAAAGCCAGATCAACTGGTTCCTCAAATATGTTTTAAAATAAATAAATAATTATTACTTCAAGAGATTTATACATAATGTTTTCGATGATATGTGAAGTCTTCTAAGAAGAAGAGTAGAAGAAATGAGTACTTTGAACTTTCATCTGGTATTCTTGCCCCTTTCAGCACGTTTAGGGTCGAGCCCTATAGTAACGTGACAAAAAATTGAGTGGTATAAATAGTATTGTTTCGGATCTGGGTCTTCTTTATATCAGTTGGTTGAACAGTACAGGTACAAGAACTATCTTAAGAGTGAGAATTGTATTTTTAGAAGAAAAAGAGCTTCGTCAAAATGCTTTAAGTGGTCGCCTCGGCATTGTCACTGCGCCGAGGGTTGTGAGTTTGATTCCAACACTGGAGAAAACTTGTGTGGTCACAAATAGTAACTCAGAGTCTGGTATCCTTTATGTTCGTTATGTTTGAATCTCTTTAAAGTCCTCTGCGACACCGGGTTTGTTATTAATATGCTGTCTAACTGGCTATACTCGTTTTCTACATAAGTTTCCCGAATGTTATTTCAGTTTTCAAAAGTGTGCTGCATACGCATGCGTATGTAGGGTTAATCTGATGTGTTCTTGACTTGTGTATTATTAATTAACATGAATAGCATATGAGAATTATTTGGTTACAAATGTTAGTGTGCATAGCGATGCATTATGCCCTTTTGCTAACATTGAGACGGACACAAAAAGCACCAAGGCCTAACTAAGAAGCTCCTAAATCAATATATTTGCCTGCTTTTTATCAGACTGACAATATTCAGATACTTCTCCTTTTTTGCTACCTTTAAAACTGGCCTGGAAGCACATGTAGACTTGGAACAATTACTTGATTACACATTGTTCATGAAGGAGGTCTTTTGGCCGAAGGGTCTGGCGTTCCGTCGCTTCCGCGGACATTTGCCACATGAACGCACAAAAGAACGCAAGTGAAGCATTACTAAAATAGATAATAAGTTATATAAATACTAACACAAATTGTATGTATGTTAGTCTATAAGGTATTTATCTATGCGTCTATGCCATGCGAAAAAAAATCTTTAATCGTTAACCTACAATTGTTATATAGCAGTAATTCTTTCATACCCTTATTTTACTTTTTCTAAGTAGATACTCGTAAATGCTCCTGATGCAAACCACTTCGCCACAAAGGGAGGCGAGAGGGTTATGTTGGGTATGCCCAAAACTTCGAGCCTACCAGCTAAAACCACCACGGCGTGAACTAGCAGCTTTGTATCCCAACGTAAGTTTTCATATTTGCCTGTATAACACTATTACAGAATTTGATGTGAGATTTCGATTCTGGCAAAGTGTTATTCGATTATTCTAAGGAATTAAATTCTCAATAGCAACGCGCAGTTTGGCAACATTGTTCGGCAACATTGTTCGGCAAATAGAAATAGGCACGCGCCGGCTGTTGCGTAGAACGTCCAGACTTTGCGATGTTACTGAGAATATTCACAGAAAAATTTAATTGTAGGAATAAACCAATAAAAGATTTTAAGGTCGCAGTAAATTTACAGCACAAACTAAATAATAATAATAATAATGTCCCCTGAACGAATTTCGGTCACGGGGGCCAATCTCAACGGAGACTGGCCATCGGCGCAGGAGATATTCTAGTGCACAAGTGTGTGCGCAAACACAAGTGCACTCCTCTCTGTTCCCTAACTCTCATGATCCGATGGGATGGATAATCCGACACGACTGGAGAGAGATCAGGCACAGGACCAACGGCTTTACGTGCTTTCCGAGGCACGGGGGTGTTTAACACCGCCAACTTCCTAACTCCGGGCTCGTATTGAGATTTCTTAACAGAAAATTCCAACCTGCCTGTATGAAAAATATAAAATTACTAAATATTGCCCGCGGCCACGCATAAATGGGTGTATGTAAATTTTCAATTACTCGGGAACCGTACTGGATAAATAAACGGTATCCTATGTCCGTGACTGTACTCCTGACAACGTGTATGCGAAATTTCGTCATGATCGGTCGAGAAGTTAAGGCGTGAAGGCGTAACAATTAAATTCACATTCGCATTTATAATATTAAGTAGAGATATTTGCCTTTTCTTTTTATTTTCTTTTCCATATATATTTATTATAACTATTATTTTCTTGAAATGTTTAACAGTGTGCTAAACAATGCTAAAATGAAATGCTAAATAAGATATCAAATTAAAATTAAATAATAGTTTTGAGGAAACAAGTATCCTAATTAATAACATTTGATCATGGAACAGTATTATCGTAAATAATACAAATAAATATAAGTAGTATATATTTAAATATAAGTATAGGTACGTAGATAAACTGTTTGTAAAGTTGAAATGAATTTAAAATAGGTATATGTATTTTTATTTATTGAATCGAATTATCCGTTAGAACGGCGTAGTGGCGGAACAGAAAAATCTCGCCACGCATCTTCGGATTGCCCACCCAACCACTGCAATTGAAATGTTGACAATACCGAACTTCTCTGTATAGGGACAGCCGCATCATGGGATCCAGGCGTACTCCAACTATTCAATTTCCTCATAAACATAGTTGCTGAAATGCAACCGAAACTTCGGGAAAATGTAAACATAAATCAAAATAGTTTTAATAACTTAAGTAGTAGTAAAGTTCAACAATAATACAATATTAACAATTCTTGATTGTTTTTTTTTCATACATCTAAGGTGGCAAATAAGCATACGGCCCACCTGATGGTAAGTGGTCAGCCTATGGAGCCACCTGAAACACCAGAGGCATCATTTGCGGGTTGCCGACCATTTAGGAATAAAAGAAAGGAGGAAGGAGAAGAAGCGGCAAGGGGGAAAGAAGGTGATTGGGCTTCCGGCACTCTCACTCACCGAATAAAATACAACAGTAGGAATACTGCTATTTCACGTCGATGTTCTGTGAGAGTGTAGTCCTTCCCCGGTCGAACCGGGCCCATTCATGCTGAAATCAGCGAGGCTCAGTATACTACTACTACTACTACTACTCAACATCACAGTACATACAATGTTCTTAACCTATAATACAATAAATAGATGTATACATTATTCAATGAACCGTAACGACTAAACCAGTCTGAGCCTGTTTCTTAGACGTTAGTTTCGTTCCTACAAGTAGTAGTGACATTTCAAAATATGTATTAAAATTGGTGAAAAAGAAACAATACGATAAAATCTGTATAAAGTAGTTTAATTTCAATGAATAACATTCGCGTAAATGTATCTTATCTTATCTTGTGTGGGGGCCAGTCAATACAGACCGACGACACTTCGACCCAGTGGGATTTTTTGTGTCGACTTCCCCAATAACGACTGCCAAAGATGTTCATCGCAGCCGGGACCGACGGCTTAACGTGCTCTCCGAGGCACGGAGCAGGCAATAATTATCAATCAATACGCACATAATTTCGAAATATCATATAACTTCCGAAAGTCTGAGGTGCGCGACGTGGGTTCGAACCCGAGACCCTCTGCATTGCAGTCTGTTGGTCTCCCCACTGAGCTATCGCTGCTCTTCGAAAATCGTAATCAGTAGTAGTTTAATTTTAATGAATAACATTCGCGTAAATGTAAGACAGTATTATGTTTTGCAGATGCCTCGTGCTGAGACGAAACTCGTTCTGACGCATATTTCGTGCTCGAAAGCAGTGGCGTGGGGTGTGACGGCCGGCGTACTGGTTTAACCTTAGTTCTCGCTCTTACTACTGCTAGTAATTGTTCTGAGTTGAGTTGTCTGAGTGTTTAAATATTTATTAAAGTCCCTCGCACCACAGTTAGTAATCCTAGTGCGGAGATTGTCGTTACATTATTTGATCTGGACTATGATGAATCATCCATTATCACATATTATTAACTTACCTCTAGAAAAAGGTTGTTTTCCTGATAAACTCAAGTTATCCGTGATTAAACCTTTGCACAAAAAAGGATCTAGATCTGATATGAATAATTACAAACCCATCGCTCTGACTCCAGTGCTCTCAAAAATCTTTGAAAGAGCTATGTATTCTAGGTTACTAAAATTTATAGATAAATATGACCTCTTACCACAAGAACAATACGGATATAGGAAAGGCAAATCGACTCAACTGGCCACGTATATCTATAATCCCTACATCTACTCTATTGGACCTTAGTAAAAGCATTTGATTTATTTCAACATTCGATACTTATTAAAAAATTAGTCAAATCTGGAATAAGAGGCCCAGCTTTACTATGGTTTCAATCATACCTGAACAACAGAAGACAGTTCACAAGAGTAACTCAATTTAACAATATTACTAACAGCTTAGAACATCATGATTCTGAGCTTAAAACTAATTATTCTGGTGTGCTGCCCAAAATGCTGCCCTGGGGCAGCATTTTGGGGCCCTTGTTATTCCTGATTTATGTCAACGATTTACCATGCACACTGTCTTGTTTGTCCCATGAATCTGATATTAATAGAACATTAAAAGACGTCATAAAATGGCTTGATGCAAATAAATTAAAAATTAACTTTGAAAAACTGAACTCTTACAATTTAAAACCTACAAAAGTAAACATATTCAATTAAATATCAGTTATAAAAATACAGAAGTCCAGCAAATACAAAGTACAACATTCTCAGGAATAACTTTAGACGCTCATTTTACATGGAAGGAACATATTGACAAGATATGCACAAAAATAAATAAGTTCATTTTTGGAAATTCATTTACGGAAAGTTAAAGAAACAACATCCAGGCAAACTGCCATAATGATTTACCACTCATACATTTGCTCTATAATACGTTATGGCATAGTTGTATTGGGCAACTCGAGCGAAATTTTAAAAGTATTTATAGCGCAAAAAAAATGCATTCGCGCATTGTTCGGTATGAAATGGTCTGAGTCCTGTAAACCTATTTTCAAATCGAATAAGCTACTAACTGTTCCCAGCATCTATATTTATGAAGTGGCTAAATTTGTCAAATCTCACAATTACCTTTTTGAAAAAATCGACAATACGAATAAGCGACATGTCACCCACTTATCCATAAGAATGCCTGTGCCCAAGTTGGAATTATTTAGGAAAAGTTGTGTCTATATGGCACCACTCATTTTCAACTCCTTGCCCAAGAGGATAGCGAATTTACCGAATAAGAACTTTTGTTGTGCTTTGCGGGAATGGCTTATCCAGGAAAACTTTTATTCCATCAAAGACTTTTGAAGTAATAGTTCTTGTCGTTACTGCACTTATTATGAGACATTGTATTACGACTAAAACTCGGTGCTTTAAAATGCCTAATTTAATGTTATGCATGTTTTGTGTTTATTAATTATTTCTTCTCACTTAATTCAATTAATTCTGACATGTAAACAATAAAATAAAAATATTATATTATTTTTATTGAAATGAACTCGATTTAATGAATTTATTTACAATAATAATGAATCTCAAATTCAATTTTATCATGTACTTAATTCGGTTCATAAAAATGTAATTAATTAGATTAATTGACATGTAATTTTGCATTCCTGTATTACGGGTGAAATGTGTATTGTTCTAATTTATATTCTGTAACATCTTTGTGCAAAAAGCAAAATAAATACATTATTATTATTATTATGAAACAGGCAGTCTGCTAAAAGTATAAATAGATACATGGATTCACGCCTGTTTCCCAGAGGGGTAGGCAGAGACTACGGATTTCCATTTGCTACGATCCTGACACATTTCTCTGGATTCATTCACTTTCATCACATTCCTCATACACGCTCGTCGGTCCAAGGTGGTCTTAACTTGGTCTTTGTTCAGAATGTACTCCGATCTGATAGAAAAACGTTTGCCTAGGTCTTCCTCTTGCGACTGTTCCACTCACACTAATAAACTCCCTTATAAATTTTCTTAGTCAGTCTTTCCTCGTCCATTGGGAGAGACCTACCCAAAGGACTCACTTCTATAAATACCCTACTGTCTCGCCCCTAGAGGGGAGACGGACTCGAAACAGAGGCGCGCGTGGGAACACGCACGCGGCCTCTCGGACCTGGCGCTGAACGGATGGCGGGCAGGCCCACAAACCCCGCCACTCCCAGGTCAAACCTCAGGGTGGCTGGAGGACATCGCGCGCCCTCCGGCGCTCGGCTCTGCGGTTGAGGAGAGGGTTTAAACGTTCCCTCTCCCGCTCCGCCACCTCCTTGATGGAAATCACTTCCTCGCAGGAGGAGGCGACGGTGTTCCACGACCTCACACTCCGGACCATAGACTGAACTACGGTCGGGAGCGATAGGGCAACCGATCCGACTGCCGCGATCAAATCACGGCGCTGCGATGCCCCGGCGGGGCAAACCGCCAAAGTGTGCAGCGCCGTGTCCTCTACAACGTCACGGCAGTCGCCGCAGTGGTGACAACCGGGCGTCTCTTGCCGGCGTATGCGACACAGGAACCAGCCAAAACAACCATGGCCAGTCAGTACCTGTGTCAGCCGGAAGGTGAGGGCGCCATGTCACCTCTCCAGCCACTCCTCAAACACGGGACTTACCGCCACGATCGTGGCGTGCCCGACCACTGCCCTATCTTATCCCAGAATTAAAACAAATTATTTTTAATTGAAGGATAATTTCTGAATTTAGGTTAGGTTGTGCATCAAGCATTTTTTCCTGGGTATCAAAAAAAAAAAAGCTTAGATTAGTATCAGTTCTTTTTCTGGATTGAAGGTACCTTTTGTGCTTTTCTGTTGCACAGACAAAGTGCATACGAAATTACATGATAATCGGTCGATTAGTTAATAATAAACAAACAAACAAACTAGCTTTATAATAATAATAATAAACCCCTCTGGGACAGTCGTTATCTCATCATGAGACTAACGCGATATCGGAGGGCACAGTACACTAGCTTTAAAACTATCACCTTGTGATATAAACAAAAATGTATCACCAGGTTAACTTAAAGTGCACAAACCGCAGGGCAGCTTGTGGCGAGCTGAATGTGAGTGGCGACACTGCGGTCCTGAAGGCATCAGAGAGTTGGTTAGGGCCTCGTCCCCGGCTTGCCGTTACTGGTTGGCTGTGGTGGAACTTCAAGAGCGCCCGTAGGACTCTCAACTCTGGCTTGCCTTGGCCGGTCGGTCAGAAGGGGGCCACTAGAGCTATATGCTTGGGGGTGGAAGTATCATTTTCAAGGGCATAACTACATGGGGAAACCCGCTCCGGGTCTCCGTTGTCACGAGATCCGTGATGGTGAAACCGGCGCCGCACCGCTCGACACCCCTAGCCACTCGCACCGGTGTTGCCCTCTGCTTCTGGCTTGTATGCCTATAGTGGCTTATCAGGGGGCCCATCTAGTGAGTTGGCGAGTCACCGTCTGCCCATTGCATTGATGCTATTTGAGTATTCAGGGCAGACGCCGTTTTTCATCCATAGTTAGCAATATACCGGTCCACCAAACACCCATGCCTATAGCCCATATATTAGAATCCATACGTAGCAATAGTCCTATGCCTGCTGCGACAAGTGCCGCTGTAGGTGTTCCATCCCACCTTTGATTAAAACTCTCGAAGGGCCTCTTCACGTTGGACCCATGTCTCCATGTAAGCCTCCCAAAGGGCCAGGTATTTTCTAATATAATACGTTAGAAAGTACCTGTGATAAGAGAAACATAATAATAATAATTTTTATTTTCAGAATAACATTCCATAGTAGGTTAGTAACAGTTGAACTTACATCTAGTGTTAGTAGTACCTACATCTAATACCTGACCGGTTCGGACTGTCCGACCCAAAGAAGCCATCTACTTGACTGCATGCAGTCGTATCGAGCGTTCCAGGATCGGAGAGTCCCACCGGTCAGTCAGCGTTTTCAGGATGATGTTGGGGCTGGCGCGTAGCCGACGCAGTAAAGAGGTACATCGCTTGCGCATGATGGCAGAAAAACTATCGATGTTTGATCATTCCAGACGCGCTGCAAAAACGCGGCAGCCCCACCAGCACCCGGAACGCGTTGTTGTACTGGATGCGCAAGTCACTGTATGCCTGCAACGTAAAGTTCACCCACAGGCTGCACGTGTAGAAGGATTGACAAAAAGCTTTAAAAAGCGTGACCTTTACTTGAGTAGTACAACGTGCAAACCTGCGTGCCAACATATTACAACGATTATTACTTTAGTATTTATAATATTAGTTAGTATTTTAACACCGACAAAACGCATTACAACACTATCAAAATCGCGTCCGATAATTTATGGGTTCACGAAGGTCAACGGGTTAGCTGTTATTATTGTTTAAGTAGCGACTAGAATTTACTAATATTAATCATTATAATAATGACAGTCCTGTATTAAACTGTCACACTGCTAGGCACGGGCCTCTTCTCAATTTTCAATGAGAAAGGTTACGTAAGCTAAGTCCGCCACGCCGGCCCAATGCGGGTTGGCAGACTTCACATACCTTCGAGAACATTATGGGACCTCTCAGACATGTTTCCTCACGATGTTTTCCTTCACCGTTAAAAGAAGCCGTAATTATCTATTTTACATACATAGTCTCACGCCTGTATCCCCGATGGGGTAGGCAGAGGCCCACATTTCGCCAACTATGTTTTTGGTCCCACGTAATAAGGGGCGAGCCTATTGCCGTCTAACGGGAACATTTTCAGACTCCGTGTTGCTACTAAGAATTGCGTAACAGAAAAACCCAATAACACTTTGACCGACCCGGGAATGGAACCCGGGAAGTCAGAGATGCGTGCCTCGGGATCGAACTCGAGACCTCTACGTGGCAGTCTAACGGTCTGCCTCTAGGCTATCGCCGCTACTGATATTGATGAGTCGATACGAAAGAAAATTATATATCTTGTCAAAATATTGCATACGGATTTATTTGTCACGTTTTCCATTGGAGCTATATTAGATGACGCTTTAATATGACTACATATTTCTGCTACACGTGTATATATTAGGGGATAAAGTATGAAATCGCCGATTTGTACTGAAAAATTGAAACTCGTTTTTTTCTAAGATGTACCAAATTTATTTAATCGAAATATTTACCCTCATTATCTATACATTTC
The DNA here is from genome assembly GCA_963675205.1 of Catocala nupta. NCBI lineage: Eukaryota > Metazoa > Arthropoda > Insecta > Lepidoptera > Erebidae > Catocala > Catocala nupta. The sequence goes on from OY776104.1 coordinate 17,877,714, forward strand.
TGTTATCTAAACGGAAGTTCATTTATACCTTTACGATAGAACTCCGGGGAAAATCTAGATTCGACAAACTGTGTGAAAGTATTTTGTACTACCTCCTGGGAAGAAAATGTTTGATCACGTAGAAAATTGTCCAATTCTCTAAAGAAATGGTAGTCCGTTGGAGCAAGGTCTGGCGAGTACGGAGGATGAGGTATGGTTTCTAACTGAAGCTCCTGTAGAATTACAACGGTTTCTCGTGCAGTGTGAGGTCTTGCGTCATCATAGAGCAATAATGGTGAAGATCGATTCATGAGTCAGGGCTGTTTCACTGCCAGTTTTTCCATCATTGTTCGAAGTTTGGCACAGTAAACATCTGCTGTTATTGCTTGACCAGACCTGAGAAAGCTATAGTGAATAACATCATGAAGAGACCACCAAACAGTTACCATTACCTTTTTGTAGGGCACTGTTGCAGAGTTTGACCCGGGGTCAGCCATTCCATTTTTCGCTTACGGTTATCGTAAAGAATCCACTTTTCGTCACATGTCACAATTCATTATTTCTTCATTTCTGTACCGATTTAACAAGGCAACACAAGTTTCAACACGCATTTCTTTCTGCAAATCAGTCAAATCATGAGGCACCTATTTTTCTAATTTCTTTATCTTATTGATTTGATGCAAATGAGCCAATATTGTAGGTAGAGTAACGTTAAACCATGCCGCTAATTCTTGGGTAGTTTGCCTCGGATCGGCTTCCACCATTCAGCGTTATTCACCTGTGGGCGGTCTTCCACGTGGTTCGTTCTTCAAGTCGAAGTTATCATTACGAAAGCGTCTAAATCAAAAACGCACAGTGCGTTGATTAGCAGTATCCTCTTCAAACGCAGTGTTGATATTGCGAGCCGTTTCCGCCGCGTAAGTTCCGCGTCAGAACTCGTATTCAAAATTTTCGAAGTATCCATCTTTCCCGTCTAAGCTGAATAATAAACACAATTGAAAGTCGAAATTCCAATGTTGCACATTTTTTAAAAGAAGAATCTTATCGGTACCATGTGAAAAAAGTTTCACTCGAAAATCTCACACCATGAAGGTTTTATGTCAATTCAAAATATATTACTATACAACGGTAATTTCATACTTTAACCCCTATTATTAACTTTTATTTGTAAGTTTTGAAGGTCAGATAACAATCAATCGTTTACGAACATGAAATAAAATAGTTACACACATGTATTGTGTCATCGAATTAGTCATATTTTAACATAATCCTAATTGATAAATGCAAATATGAGTTTAATTGTTACGCTTTCACGCCTTAACTCCTCGACCGATCATCATAAAATTTCACATAATAACAAAGTGTGTTAGGGGTACAGAAAAGGACAGAATCCCTTTCACCTATAAAAAAGTACTATTACTAGCCAAGCTTACATTATGCAAGCGTAGCCGCGAGAAAAATCTAATTATGGTTATTATTAATATTAAGCGATAGCTCAGTGGGGAGACCAACAGACTGCAATGCAGAGGGTCTCGAGTTCAAACCCACGTCGCGCACCTCTGACTATCGGAAGCTATATGACTATTCGAAATTATGTGCGTATTGATTGACAATTATCGCCTGCTCCGTGCCTCGGAGAGCACGTTATGCCGTCGGTCCCGGCTGCCATGAACATCTATGGCAGTCGTTATTGGGAAGTCAGTGCCCTATAATATTCTGACACTCGTCTAACCTTAGGGTATCGTTAGCCTTCGGGTTGCGGAGGTCAGGTGGCAGCCGGTCCGTGTAAAAACTGATATCCAGTCAAATCCGGTTAGACCAGAAAAGCCGATCCCAAGTGACTTGGGAATAATAAAGGCTAGGGAGAAGGATTATGCATGTGTATCATATTCAAGCTTTTGCAAGCGACATTGGGCTCGTGGAAACGAGTTTAGTGTATGTTTCATAAATTCAGTTGAGTAGATAGGTACTAATCATAATCATAATCATAATCATTTATTCAACTTAAATTAGTACAAAATTATACAGAGCTTAAGTTACATTGGTACTGAAATATATGTAGATAAATCTTCATGAGATTAATATATGTCTCTGATTTGTATGAAGTGCCATACAATGCGATGTTCATATTTATTTGCCACTAGAGTTAACCTACGGCTTCGCTTGTTTTAATCGAGATCCTTAGTTCTCAAAGTGGTCCAGGTGGACCCCAGGGGTCCACGGGAGACTCGACGGGGATCTACGTGACAAAAAATGGGGATTCACAATTTGTATGCCCGAAAATATATTTGCTTTCGATAGTGACGAACTAAAATGTTGCCTTGACTTCACCTATTAATGTAAGCAGATAATGACGGATATTTTGAGGAATACTACTCGCAAAATCCCCGAGAATTTCAAAAAAAAAAAGTCAGCTCGTAGAGAGTTGATCAAATTTCTTTTCTGTACTCCTGACACCGTGTATGGGAAATTTCATGATGATCGATCGAGTAGTTAAAGCGTGTAAGCGTAACAAACAAACGAAATCAAATTCGCATTTATAATATTAGAAAGTATTTATATTCGTATAGGCACAGTTTCAGAATAAGTAATCAGTAACAAAATTCTTACTAATAGAATTATTGAATACTGATGACTACTTATTAAATCCACGAGACTGAATGATTTACACAATCACTATTTAAATTTTAATTACATGCAATGTCCACCTTTAAATGGTAAAATAAAAAACCTACTAATGGATGGATGTTTGTTACTCTTTCACGCTAAATCTACTGAATCGATTAGGATAAAACTTGGTATGTAGATAGCTGGCGACCTGGATTAGCAAATAGGCCTTTTCTCCCGATATTTCTATGGCATCGGGACTTACGCGGGTGTAACCGCGGGGTGCAGCTATTATTTTATATTTGCGATAAACTACTCTTAGTCATCATAATCAGAATGATAGATATGTAATTTATATATACTGAGGTCCTAAGGGCACCCATCCACGTCATTGTAATAAGCTAGCCCTGTATTGAACTGTTCCACTGCGCGGCACGGGCATCTTCTCATTGTGAGAAGGGTGAAGTCATAGTCCACCACGCAGCGTCGACCCAATGCGGGTTGGTAGACTTCACAGCTTCACTTCTATCTGCCAGTGAATGTCACGTCAAAATCGTTTCAGCCGTTTCAGAGATTAGCCGGAACAAACAGACAGACAGATAGACCTGAGACGACTGAGAGACAGTCAAAAGTTGTAAAATAGATTTTTTGGTGTAAGTACCTTATATAATTTCATATTATGCATTAAGTAAAAGGCTGTTATTTTGACATTACAAACAGACACTTCAATTGTATTTATTTGTGTAGACCGATAGATGAATCGGATATTGTTGACTATTTCATAGGTTTTAATATGAAGCCGCGGAACCCATTTTTTTCCAAATAAAATTAACGTGTAGTGCTCCTTATAATATCAACTATTTGCCAGTGAAAGTCCTGTCAAAATCGGTTAAGCCGTTTAAGAGATTAGCCGGAACAAACAGACAGACCGACAGAGGCAAACATTTTTTTTTTTTAATAAATTTTTCATTTTCATAAAACTTACACCTATTAAAGTAATAAGTAGAACAATATAAAAAGGAAGGCCAATTACAAGTTTTCACTTATAGATACTTATATGACTAAAAATAATAATTACATTGGTAAACATTAAAGTAACACATAATAAAAAAAAAACAATTTATAGTAATTTATACTTAATAGTAAGTACATCTTTAGGTGCTAAGTCCAAAGTACCAATTGCACAATATTTTTTCAATTTAGAAATGCTAGTATTAAAAATATCGATATCAACATTCTGGCTCGCTACATTGTACGATCGACATGCTCTAATTAAAAATGAGTTTTGCCTGTATGTTGTTCTTGTCAAGGGAGTGTACAGCAGATGTAATCTGCATGGGAATGCAGATGGTACTCGTAGGCTGATTTTGCTCACCAACTCACGTATGTCAACGGATCCGTTAATCACTTTCCATAGAAAAGAAAGATCTGCAATTTTTCTTTGCTCATAGAGAGGAAGAAGATGAAATTTATTGCAACGGTTAAAATAATTATAATTATATACTTTCAGATGCATTAAGTAAAAAGCTGTTATATTGACATTACAAACAGACACTTCAAATTTATTTATTTGTATTGTATAGATATATGTAGATGTACAAATTTAGTGATCTAATTTAATTACAAACATATGTTAAAGTATAAGTTAATGCTTAGGGTCACTGAATTTCAAGGAAAAAAAATTGCGCTATTCATATTATATATGTATATAATACCCTCAAACTGTTTTGCTTTGAAGTATTTAAACTGTTTATCGTGTTAGTTATAGACGTCCATATTTCCTAAGCAGGTATGTTTTAGTTGATTCACTTGTTGCAACATTGTGATAAAATGTACAATGAGCTTGTGAAACGATTCCATCTTATTTTTATTACCAGTCCAAAAATCAAGATCATAAAACAAAAATACTATATATTTATAATAATTATACTAATAATACAGAACCAAAGTTAATAAACATAAAAAATATTAAAGATACATAGCATCGTGTTATGTCATTGCAATAAAGTTTCACAAAACGTCTGCTACATTATTTATTATACTCTTTTTTTGGAGCCATTACGTTTCAAACAGATCGCACTACTGTCATATTTGTATTTATAATGTAATTTATTATGCTCATTAAGTGGACTATATGTTCTTGTGAGTTAATAAAGATCTTTAAACATACACTGCCGGTCAAAAGTTTGAGACCACCTACATCAAAGTTGCAAATGGATGTAAAACTCAAAATAAAAAGCTAAACATGAAAAGATTTATTGTGATATTTATTAAGTATGGCAAATGCAATTAAATATAAATAAAAAATATTAAATATTTCGACAATTTAACTTAAAATATATGTTGACAAGCTAAACAGCTTTTTCATCAAAAAACCCTCCCTTGCATTGAATCACTTTGTTGACAAGTCTTGGCATGCGGGCAATCAATTTGTCGATTGTTTCTTGTGAAATATTGTTCCAGCTTTCTTGCAATGCTCTCCACAAATCTTCTTGTGAGCTGGGACAACAACTGCGCACGTTTCTGTCCAGCTCTTCCCACAAAAGTTCTATAGGGTTAAGGTCGGGGTTCTGAGCGGGCCACACCATGTTTTTTAACACCCCTTCTGCTTCTTTTGTATCTAAATAACCCCGGCATAATTTGGAGCTGTGTTTAGGGTCGTTGTCTTGTTGGAAAATAAAGCCATCTCCAACTAGCCGAAGTCCCGATGGTACAGCATTACACTCCAATATTGCTTTGTACTGCTCCTTTTTCATAATTCCTTCGACTCGTACCAAATCTCCAGTTCCACGGCTCGAGAAACAACCCCAAACCATAACGGAACCACCGCCGTGCTTCACTGTGGGCAGGACACAGTCTGGCATAATCTTTTCCTCGGCACTCCGCCGAACAAAAACACGTCTTTTGCTCCCAAACACTTCAAATTTGGACTCATCTGTCCAAAGAACTCTTTTGAAGTCTTCTTCACTCCAGTCTCGATGGGTAAGGGCCCACTGCATTCTCTTCTTTTTGTTTTGTGGCCTTAAGAGAGGTTTTCGCACTGCTACGCGACCAAATAACTTAGCGTCTCTTAGTCTTCTTTTCACTGTGGTCAATGACACAGGTGTAGACCGGGATTTGTTCACTTCAGCGCGGATTTCTGGTGCTGTCAGGCGTCTATTCCGCTTGCTTGTTACCACGATGAACTTATCCTCGCTAGAAGTGGTAGCTCTCGGCCTTCCCGACCGCGAACGATCTTGATTATTGCCAGTCTCCTTGTATCGGGTTATTGTGTTATGAACAGTCTTCGACAACTTGAGCTGAGTAGCAATCGCACGTTCAGATTTGCTTTCGTTGTGTAAAGCAATGATGACAGCACGAGTTTCACCGCTAATTTGGCGTACTTTTCCCATAATGAGATGTCTTCACTGTAAGAACGACGAGCTCGGACTAACCAAGATTAAGAAATATTTACTCCATGGAAACTCAGGTGTTCACAGTGTTTTAGGAAGTTAAAATTTCCTAAAATTCTGTTAACACAAAACAAAGCCCAAATAATGAATAATAGTCAGGTAACAATAATATTACAATGACTTTAGCGCGCGGTCCGCACGCGGCGCCCATTGATGTTTCTAGACAAAAGACCTTTGTACGATGATTACATAAAAATAAATAGAAATAATGACTTCAAAAATAGTTAAATATCCATTGTATATGCAGGTGTTCAAATTAATTGTTTATCATATGTATTTTTAACAAATTTTATTGTGAAACAATATTTTAACTTGTGGTCTCAAACTTTTGGCCGGTAGGGTATAATCTTATATATAAAATTCTCGTGTCACAATGTTAGTTACCATACTCCTCCGAAACGGCTAGACCGATTTTTATGAAATTTCATATGCATATTTAGTAGGTCTGAGAATCGGCTACTATCTATTTTTCATACCCCTTAGTGATAAGAGTTGTCCACCACTAACATTTTTTTTAAATCTTTTGGTCAAAACATTTTTTTTATGGCATAACAACGTTTGCCGTGTCACCTAGTAAATGTATACAAGTTAGGTTACAAGGTAACACTTATGAATGTCAAAGATACACTAATTTTTTCTGTGAATTTACATTTACTGCCACGTTCAGCAAAGCAAGGGTATAGGGCCCAAGAGAAGAACGGGCAAGAAACTCATGGCCACTCTTTTTAATCGCCAAGTTTACAATAATATTTCGTTTACAAATCACAACTGTAAGGTGCTGCAACCATTTCTCCATGAACTACTACTGAACATACTCTAGCATTTAATAAAATTTATGGTACCCTCTAAAGCAGCAGTATAGTAAAAAGGAGCATCCACTTACATGTACATAAATAATCAAGACAATGCATGATTGTAGTCCGTAGTTTAATCTTATTCCTTGACCATAATATCGTATACGTACAGAATATAGGCCAATTGAGACGTTTTCTTCTTAGGATCCGCCTGGGATGGCGTAGTGGTTTAAATGGTTGCCTAGCCAATGTATCAGCGCTAAGTGTTGTGGGTTCGAATCCCACACGGGACAAAAAATTGTGTGATCCACAAATGGTTGTTCCGAGTCTGGGTGTTCTTTGTGTCCGTTGTTTGAATGTTTGTAAAGCCAAAATTTGTAAAATTAATTTTGAGTATTGTATATGGTGTTTAATAAAATAAATGTTTATATTAGTATTACTATTTATTCTTTTTAAAAATAACAACTCCCGCAATAGGAATAAATTCCGTGTCACGGGGTCTTTACAAACATTCAAACAACGGACACAATGAACACCCGACTCGGAACAACCATATGTGGATCGCATAAATTTTTGTCCTGTGTGGGATTCGAACCCAGAACCCTCGGCATAGCGGCAATGGCGAGACGATCATTTAAACTACTTTGCCATTCGTGCAGGCCAATATAAGTTATATCTGTATGTCATTTTCATTGTATAATGTTCTTAGTTTAAACTGTTTATCTTTACTAACGGTCGCCAGGTGGTCGAAATTCGTCCACAATTGATTTAAATTCTAAGTTTGGTCGTTTTTTTATCATCTTCTAGCGAACCCGACAAACGTTGTTCTGAAAAACGAAAAAAACACCACGTCTAAACCATTCTCGAATTCACTTGAACACACACAAAAAATTTCATCAAAATCGCTAAAGCCATTTAGGAGGAGTTTAATGACAAACACACGCACAGAAGATTTATATAATTGCACAACCATGCATTTTACACAAGCAGTCGAATCCCGTTCTTAGTATATCGGTATTGTTCGGTTGATTTCGTAGAATGCTTCGTAACTATGGTTACATACATATGTATATGGAGTAGGTGACTAAATGAAATGTGATTGAAAGGGTATTAAGTTATAGACAATAAAACTTTAATAACGATCAAATTTAAAATTTAAATTGATTATGGGCTGGCCTATGAATTTCAGCCACATAGCGACCGCTAGTTTTAATTAAAACGCCAAAGACTGTTCTAAACGATGTAGATATTGTTATATTTAAATTACTACAAGTCGTGATGCATAATTATTCCATGAAATTAAACTTTTTTTGGACTATCCTAACTAGTATTATAAATGCGAATGTGAGTTTATATATTACGCTTTCACGCCTAAACTACTCGTCCGATCATCGTCAAATTTCGCATATAGTTATGAGAGCTACAGAAAAAGGCATGAGGTACCTTTAATATTATGATTGTTAGTAAGTTAGACCTATTTTACATAAGCATTTGTGATGGCATGTTAGAGCTGATGTTTCTTCAAGAAGAGATAGAGAGAGAGATGTTTCTTCGAGATGATAGCAGAAGTAGGTATTTTATAAATTACTTATTTTAAGGAATACTAAGAGTAAATCTGTACAAATAAATAAAATTGAAGTGTCTGTAATGTCAAAATAACAGCTTTTTACTAAATGCATGTGAAATAATGTATACAGTACCTATAACAGTAAAACAATTTTAAAATTTTTGTTTCTTATGCGGTTTGTCTGCTTTTGACCGATTTTGACTTTTACTGGCAGATAGCTGATATTATAAGGAGTATCTTCGACTACATTATTTATAGGAAAAAATGCGTTCTGCGAACAGAAAACATTTGACGCGGACGAAGTCGCGGGTAACAGCTAATAATAAATAAATACTGAGAATGAATACATTATAATTAAGTTAAATTTGTATACAATATATATTTCAATTACCTTACGAGCTCATACATAATACATATGTTTCATAATAGAGACATAATTAAACAATTAACATAATATATGTATACACAAATTACTTACAAGAAATATAAACTAAAGAGAAAAATAAAACTTCAAAATTAAAAAGCGGCATTATATTCCTCCGCATCGTCGTCAATTGGCAAAGCGCCCAGAAGACTGGCAGCATTGCCACGTTGAATGGCAATACTTATTCGTAGCGCAAAAAAAATACCAGCCCTCTGGTTACGCGAAGCGTCCATGAGCCGCTTAGCTAGGTGTCTATAAACAGACCTAGCACTTGGGCCCCCTGACTCCAGCGTTTCGACACCAAACGGCTCAAATATGTTCTCACCGGTAAGGTTATGATATTTACGCCGTTTGAGCGTCTCCGCTGATGCAGCAGCAGCACCAGCGCAATTCGCTGTGTAAGAAAGATGTGATGGCGCATGGGTGTCGGCAAAAGTTGCACCCCACACCAAAGGCTTACCTATTTTCCATGGCAGTAATGACATACCATATGGTCTCTTGCCATCGTCGCGTACTAAGCCGTGAGGTTCAATCTGAGCCGGAACGCCAGCGGTGACAAGAGCCCGACGGAATATGTTATTTAGGTTAGCGTGTCGTGATATACGACCAGAATTCCTGCTGCATGACAGGCCACAAAGACACTGATGCGGAGAAATAGAAGGAGTACCTAAGCGCAAACAAGAAACAATGCGGAAGGTCGTATCGTTCAACATGGTACCTATGTTGGACGACGGGAGCGCCTGAAGCCAAAGGCCCGACTCCCACTCTCCCACAGCCAGCAAGCGGGTACGTTCAGCAGCACAGGACGATGTATTTATGAGATTTTCTCAAACTATGCTGCATAACGGCCCATCCCACTGTCTCTGAGAGAGTCGGTTTTCGGATAAATCATAATAATAATTATCGTGTACATCTCTTCCAGGACTATGCATGCCGGTACTAAAGATAATGAGGAAGAGGTCACAACGTCTTCACCATCATCCAATAAGTTCCAAATAGCATGGCAAAGCTTTGCTTGGCTTACACTATCACATGTCGGAGCTTTATACGGCGCTTATCTGTTCTTTACGACGGCTAAGTGGCAGACCTGCTGTTTAAGTAAGTAGTATGAGACGAAATTGATCAGTTAGCGAGTTTTTGCAAAATACATGTAAATATTCTCAAAAAAATTTATATCAATGGTTTATTACACTATTAATTTTCCTATTGGTTTATAATTTATACCACGTGACTTTTTTTACCGTCTCGATAATAATATGGTGTGTTGTGTAAGTGGAATAGAATCTAATAGTATTTGTGTTCTAGCATTTTGAGATGACGCGACGTCACAGTGTGCCTAATCGCATGTGACTAAAAGGGCGGTGGGCGACTGGGAGAGGGTGGGTGGGAGCGGGTGTTCGGCGCTAGCGATGGCCGGCGAATGCGAGTGCCCTTGAAGATAGTTTTTATGTTATTTGTAACGAAATCATTCATAATTTGTAGCGCGTTATTAGGGTGAATACGTTTACGATTTTGAATTATTTTCATTTTTTATTCGAATTACTTTTAAATGTTTTAATATGAAAAATAGATTATAAATAATTTTAGACAATATCAGTAGAAAAAATACTACTCTTACCTATCACGCCCTATTTTTTTCAAGACGGTAAAATAAGTCACGCGGTATATATTCTTTTATTTCAAAAAGCTATTTATCACTTGCTTTAACGGTAAAGAAAAATATCGGGAGAAAACCTGCATGTCGGCGAGTACTCCATTATGTTATCAAAGACATGCAATCCTTATGAGCCAGAATGGTAGACTATGACTTAACCCTTCTTACACTAAGGAGAGGCCCGGCCCAGCAGTGGCAGCTGTGTTACAGCATATATATAGGCCTCATACTATTTTGATTCTCCTCCTTCTTCCTAGCCTTTATTATTCCTAAGTCACTTGGGATCGGCCTTTCTAGTCAACCGGATTTGACTGGATATCAGTTTTTACACGGAGCGGCTGCCACCTGACCTCCGCAACCCGAAGGCTAACGATACCCTAAGGTTAGACCAGTGTCAGAATATTATTAGGCACTGACTTCTCAATAACGACTGACATAGACGTTCATGGTAGCCGGGACCGACAGCTTAACGTGCTCTCCGAGGCACGGATTTGATTATTATATTAAAAAACCATGTAAATATCTAACTGAAGTAAAATAAACAGACTCATATATTTTAGGCTCATCGAAATTATTAGTAGTTTATTATTACGTGCGTTTTGTCGTTGAGTTAATATCGTTAATATCTTACAGAATAATTCTATAACAATTTTAAAATCTATATTATATATTTTTAAATTTATATAACTTGACATTTTAAAGTCTATATACATATTGAAAATCTATTTAAATTTCAGCATTTTTTCTGTACTTGGCAACGATGGTGAGCGTGACAGCCGGTGCACACAGACTGTGGTCACACAAAGCATACAAAGCTACACTTCCTCTTCGTGTATTACTATTATGGTTCTACACTATGGCATTTCAAGTAAGTACATACCTAGATTCAAGATATTTTATGTGGCAATGCTGCTAGTTCTCTGGGTACGTTGCCAATTATTATCAGCTACATATGTGGGGCAATGCTACGACGCTATATTATTACTTTTTTGTTTAGTTAGTATTATAAAACATGGTATTCTTTTTCTTTCTTTTCGTGTGGTTAAAGGCCAACCTGTTGTCAAGAGTTGTTCAAGCCGCCCGTAGGCCTTTGACATGGCTTAACGACTGCTGTCGATTTGGCAACAACCGGGACCGACTTTTTACGTGCCCTCTGAAGCACGGAGACGCTCAGATAAAATACCACTAAGCGGTCACCCATCTATTGACTGACCGCAACCAACGTTGCTTAACCTCGCTAATCATGTAATATAAAGAAAAGCCCCGAGTCTTACTCAAACTGAGTCATTAAGGCCCAGCCCAACCTTAACATCTCAAAATGTGTATGGAATATATCTAAATTACCAGAAATAAATATTTGTAAACAGTTTTCAGCATTTTCTTGGGCTCTTCGCCATCGCATGCATCACAAGTATTGCGACACTGACAGTGATCCGCATAATGCTAAGAGAGGCTTCTTTTTTTCACACATGGGTTGGATAATGGCCGAGAAACATCCTGATGTCATAAGTAAAATGCGATCAATTGATATGACTGACCTGTCGGATGACCCACTACTGCGATTTCAGCATAAGTAAGTACGATTAATGATTTTTTAATAATTACAGGATCTGAGTAGTATCTATATCCTCGATAGTGGTTAGTGTAACCGACTGCCACGCCTGAGTTCGCGGGTTCGATACCCGCACAAGTCAAACATTTGCGTGCATAGACATGGATGTTTGCCTTGGTCCAGACCAACACCCAGGTGTTTCTATGTAGATATAATATGTATGTATTTACAAAAAAAACAAGTATATGTATGTTTATCCATTGTCTAGTACCCATAGTACAAGCTCTGCTTAGTTTGGGCTAGATGGTGTTGTGTGTATGTGATAGAATAATATTATTATATTATATGATGATATATAATAATAATAATAGTTTATTCCCACATAAGATACATACGGTAGAAACAGAATCAAATACAGTTATAAAGTTTGTACAATGTATGATGTTGAACACTGGAACCCAAAGTAAGATTCAACTTGTGTTATGGGTACCAGAGCTCTCGTACTTGATTGTTAAAGATTTATTCTAAGTGTTAGTGTATCTCGTATTTACAGTGCAGTATGAGTTACATGCAAATGAATAAATGAAATGAAATATATTATGTTTGAAATATAAAATGTAAACATTACGTATGCGTGTGTGTGCATGTGCGTGTGTATGCGTGGACATCTATGTGTGTGTTGGTGCATAAGTGTGTATGTGTGTAGGTACATAGATTATAGAATACTTAGTTTAGTAATTTTTCAGTATCATCGTATGATTTGTACCTAAACCAAGCAGAAACTGTCATCTTGCATTGCGATCTGGGTATCGAATATATGTTGCAATGTTTATTGGCTATATTATAAAGATGGCTCCGAATGACATTGTGGTGGCGTGCTGTTAATGCAGTCCTGAAAGTTTGTGACTGAAAGACCTTGTGCGTTCGTCTTTTTTTTGTGAGGTCAATGTTATATTTTAAATATGCGTGTTACCTGCAAATTGTTTCAAGCACAAAGAGCTGTCTAACCGTTAGCAGCTGACATTCATTATAAAGTTGCGTCGTTGGATGTTTAAAAGGCTTAAATCTCATTACCTTGGGGACTGCCATTCGTGCTCTTTCTAGAGGCAGAAGATATGATTTTGCAGCTCTACCCCAGACTGATATAGAATATGTTAGTATAGACTGACATAATGCATAGTACACTAATCTTAATATTTCAAAGCTTTTAAAAATAAATATCAATTTTCGTACACGACCTGTAATATGAGTCAGTTGATACTTTCATGAAATGAGATTGTCTATATATACAACTAGGTAATTTGTATGGGTAGATCTCTTCAATATAGGACAGTTACATCATTTTGTGGAAGAGTCTGTGGAGCAAGTATAAACTCTTAAATTAAAGGTTTCCAGGGATGGTTGAGTTAGTGTTGTTTGGGAAAATGTTATGTACGTAGTTTTTTCTATGTTTTGAGTTAAAGATTGCTTAATAGCCAGTGCACTACTTGGATGAGGACGTTTTTGGCTCGAGCAAATACTTCATGCCAGTTTTTCCCTCGAACAAGAATGGCAGTATCATCTGCATGGAGGAATATGGAAGGGGAAGGGTAAAGAAGGAGTTAATATATAATAGGAATAAAGTAGGTTCGAGTACAGAGCCCTGTGGAACGCCAGAATGCAGTGGTGCATTGTCACTGACTAGTTGTTCTATTTTTAAACATTGCGTCCTATCTACCAGATAATCTTTAAAAATTGATATAGAAAAATGGTGCGTCACATTTTTACTATTTAAGTCGTTACATTTCTCAAACTCAAAATAACAAAGAATTCTTGAAATATATTCAATAATAAATAAAATACAAGCGTTTCCATTCTAGTTGTAGTAGTATTTATCTGTAGTACCAGAATTATTCTGTCACAGACACACAGGCCTTTGGAAAAAAGACGCACGATACAAACTATGACGTAACAGCTATATAAATGCAGCTGCTTGAGGGAGATAACGAGGTATCCCACCACAAAAAGATTTATTTTGATTGCTATTTGCTCTTGTGTGTACAATAATATACATAATCAAATATTAGCAACTACCCTATTTTCGTGATTGACTGCTATTAGAAAATTAATTAATCTTCTTCTGACTAGCCTTTATTATTCCCAAGTCACTTGGGGTCAGCGTTTCAAGTCTAACCGGATTTGACTGGATATTAGTTTTTACACGGAGCGGCTGCCACCTGACCTCCACAACCCGAAGGCTAACGATACCCTAAGGCTAAACCAGTGTCAGGATATTATACGGCAATGAATTCCCAGTAACGACTGCCCTAGATGTTCATGGCAGCCGGGACTGACGGCTTAACATGCTCTCCGAGGCACAGAGCAGGCGATAATTGTCAATCAATACGCTCATAATTGCGAAAAGTCATATAACTGCCGAAAGTCAGACCTGTACGCGACGTGGGTTCGAACCCGAGACCCTTTGCATTGCAGTCTTTTTGTCTCCCTACTGAGCTATCGCTGCTCTAGAAAATTAATTAATATAGGTGCTTTTTGCTGATATCGGTAGAACACATACTACCGATACTCCATTTTCAATATTGCCAGTGATGAAATCGGCAACCTGTATATATTGAAAAAACCATTATTCGGTAAAAAAGAGTCTTGACATTCAAGACTTTAGCAATATAATTTGCCACAGAGCCATTGAAAGAAATGCGTTATAATATGTTTTATTTTTCAGACATTTCGTCGTGCTGGCTATTTTACTATGTTTTATTTGGCCGACGTATATTGCAACTCTTTGGGGAGAAGAAATCATGGTCGCTTTTTATGTGGCTGCAGTATTTCGAGTCGTTTTTACACTACATGCAACATGGCTCATCAATTCCGTTGCACACATGTGGGGAACCAAACCTTATGATAAAGATATAATGCCAGTAGAAAACAAAATGGTGTCATTCTTTACCGCTGGAGAAGGTTTTCACAACTACCATCATACATTCCCGTGGGATTATAAAACAGCGGAACTGGGCGGCTATTCTCTGAACTTAACCAAAATATTTATTGAAGTAATGGCGAAAGTTGGCTGGGCTTACGATTTGAAATCAGTATCTGAAGAAATGATAGAAAAGCGTGTAATGAGAACAGGTGACGGCACTCATCCAGTGTGGGGGTGGGATGATCAGGACTTATATATAGAAAACAAGCTTTATAAAAACTAAATCGTAATACGACGGACTGATTTCACAATAGCTGTAACAAAAATAAAGTTTATTTAAGCAATTCCCTTATTTTATTACCATCAGTTTTTACAAATGTTTTTATATAAAAGTAATGTTGATTTTCTAAATGTTGTTTATTTATTACATCCTAGTTTTCGCCCACAGCTTTGCTCTCGTGCGTGTAGGTATTGTTTGTTATTTATATCAATACTTGTTATTTATAACAGTACTTTTTTGTACTAGATAAGAGGTATGCATCCTATTTCCTTTTCTGTATCTCTGACAACGTGTATGCGAAATTTCATGATGATCGGTCGAGTACTTAAGGTGTGAATGCGTAACAATTAAACAAACTCATATGCGCATTTATAATATTAGTATTAACGACGTTTATGTCATTGTGTTTTAGTGTTATTACAAAGTCTTTGAAATATTATATTATACAAAATATAATATATATTTCATTGTAAGTATTCAGTATATTATATAGAGCATAGTATGAATTCCACAGGCCTACCTTATCCATTCCTTTTAGACCATCCCATTATAAATAAATAACTAACTGTAAATTTATTCTTTCACAACAACATTAGAGATGTTAGATTATTTTATCAATTTTATAAAGAATACTGCTCAAAAAAAGTGATCATATAATCTCATGTCTACAGCTCTATATTGATACAAAAATTAGACATAAATAACCATAAGACTGCTACAGAAAACTTTTATTATTAATTGGTATATTATTGTTTTATGATGCTAGCCCTGTGAATTTGTCCAAAGTATCATAAAACAAGTCTACTATGAAAATCTATCCGATCTATCCGAAACATCGGGTTGAACGAAAACAACTTTGAATGAGGTCACTTTGGATTTCTTACTTTTCGAACACCTGCCTTATTGCCTGCTCCGTGCCTCGGAGAGCACGTTAAGCCGTCGGTCCCGGCTGCCATGAACATCTATGGCAGTCGTTATTGGGAAGCCAGTGCCCTATAATATCCTGACGCTGGTCTAGCCTTACGGTATTGTTAGCCTTTGGGTTGCGGAGGTCAGGTGATAGCCGCTCCGTATAAAAACTGATATCCAGTCAAATCCGGTTAGACCAGAAAAGCCGATCCCAAGTGACTTGGGAATAATAAAGGCTAGGGATAAGAAGACTTTTCGAATCAGATTACTCCGTTGTTCATAAAAAGTTTTAGAACCATCAAGAAGTTACATTATTGCCAGAATAAATGTGTTTCAGAGTACGAACAGTCAACCAGAAACTTCGGTATTTACATTTCAGGGTACGCCTACAGATCATCCTTTGCTACGTAATTTAAAGCACAGAGCGCTCACGTAAACTTTGCTCTTGATACTATCAGCACCTGCGTTCTACGACGCCCGAAAACTTACTCATACAAAGACCTACTTGCCAATAATTTTGGATTATTTAACTTATGACCAAGTAATTTTAATATACATCAGCTAAGTGCAAGCTCCCTCTCCTCTCTAAGCTTATTTCTTCCTAGCATACATAATGTAGGATACATTAATGGATTCGGCATTTTAAGACGGCCAGCGTTTATAAACGGACGACGCAGTTTGTAAAACGCGGAATCATACAAATTGCGTGCGACAGATACATGACTAAGCATTTTAAATTAATAAATATAATATCATATGATTATCTCTGCCACAGGACCAAACTATACAAAATTCAATTGAGTTTATGACTGTATGCAATACGAAACAGGCTTAAAAAGGACAGGAAGAATGATAAATGCTATTTCATTTGTGTGTATATTGTAAAACAATATTATTCATTTTATCATTTTAGAGTCGGCTTCTTCTTCATCTGCAACGTCATTCGTGTACTTCCCATAGTTGAAATAGTTTTCAATTTCTTGCAACGTCTTATCTTTTGTTTCGGGCAATATAAAATAAAGTAGTAATAGACAGATTCCCATTATACTGCTGTTGACGACAAATAATCCATACACACCTATACTAGCCAGTAAGTGAGGTGCCGATTTAAGACCACCCAGTAAACATAACGCAAACCAGATACCAGCAAATGCTGAACCTACACCTCTATGCGCTAATGGGAATACTTCTCCTACAAGCGCTAATGGTATAGAAGCACAACCTGAATTCGAAAGAACAAAATATAATACAAGTAAACTTGTAGGTATCCATGGTCTATCATTAGGAACAATGTCTTTGGAAGCTAAAAAGACATATAAACAAAATACCATAAGCACGCCTATAGCTGCAAAGCCAGAACCAAATAATAAAGTACGTCGATTTATGATCTTAACGAGAACTGTAGAAAACACTGCGCTGGCCGTGATGATAAAATCAACGACCAGGGTGTAGTAGAATGAATGTAAGGTTTCACCAGTTATACCAGGCATTATCTGCAGAGCGTAACTTGGAAATATATGTCTACCACTCATCTCTAGAACTGCTGTAGCTAACATCACTATCAAACAGGGCTTCAAAAAGTCTTTTTGAGTAAATTTACGTAAGACCTGCAACAATTTGTCGCAGAGACTTAATTTCATTTTGGGTTCAGACGATTTAGCTTTTTGAGCTTTGAACATGTCTTCAATTTCTCTACGGGCGGCTTCACTGTTTCCTCTAAGCCAGTAAAAAGCTATTTGGCTTTTTCCGTAACGGCGTTTTGAAACTAACCACGCTGGACTTTCAGGCCACGTGTAATTGATAAAAAGAGCTAATATAAGCGGTACTAAGGACATCAACGCAATTGTTCTCCAATGCAAATATTGACTGATGACATGCATGAACATGGCACCGATGCACACTGACGCATTTTTGAGATATAAGAACACTCCTCTGAGCTTTGGGCAAGTATATTCTCCTATTACAATGGCTCCCAGAGACACTGATGGAGTCGCAGTCAAGCCACAGAAGAACCTACCGATCATCAGCATAGGAATATCTCTTGCAAAATATATTAGCAGCCACCCGAAAATCGCTGGTAATATAATCAGTCCATGAGTTAATTTTCTTCCATACGAAGCCATCAGAACCGATGTTATTAGAAATCCTGGTACACCAGAGACGCCCACAATTGACCCTGAAATAAAAATGTTGATTATTTCATTATTTTCTTATGTAACTAATTTAAGCAGTTCAATAAATGAGACATTGCTAATTATCTAGTGATAATGTTTAAGTCGTCTCGCTCCGAGAATTAACATCCGTTCTCTGCTGTGCTGGCTGTAAACTTGCTCCCTACTACGTGGGAGTTCGTTTTTCTTTATTCACAACATAAATAAAAGCTACAATAAATTTTTTTTTTAGATTGAGTTTTACCCTACATCAACATATCAACGACGTTAGTTTAGGCTTTGTCAATAAATTTCTATCCCTCAGGAACAGTCTATTTTTATAGATGATGGGTAGTTCATGTCCTTATCTGTACCTCTGACTACATGTATGTGAAATTTCCTGATGATCGGTCGAGTAGTTTTGCGTGAAAGCGTAACAAACAAACTCAGTAATATGAGTTAGGATAACTTAATTGTTACCTTGGTAATTTTATTAATAACTTAACTTAATTAACTTACAGTTAATTTAGTTCATTGGAAATCTTAAAGACTTCCAGGGTATCAACCAGGGCTTCAAAGTATAGTAAATCTTGGAATTGATCAGCTTACACAAATAAATTTCTAGTATTAAGGCGTGAAAGAGTAATAAACAAACAAGCAAACTCATAGTCGCGTTATAATTTTAGTAAGAAAGTAAGAATATATATAAGACGTCAGACTATGTATGTATGTATATAGATCTCAAACCTCTGAAACTATATTATTATTATTTACCAATCCAAGATGATGAATTTACATCAGCTTTGATATCCGAGTCAGGACGGCTCAGTGCTGGCAGTAGACTGACAGGATACCCTAGCGCCAGCCCCTGGCCAAACATGTTGATCAACACCCCAGATGTCGTCCATATCTGAAAGAATCAACAAAAGTATTTCATCACGAGTTTATTGGATAGCTATATGACGCTATTACATCTGTAGGCTAGAGATAAAATTCTAACAACTAAAAGATTCTTTTAATTTTGTTATACAAATCCCTTTCATTTGAAATTATTTCAAAATTGGTTTTCAAATTTCATGATGATCGGTCGAGTAGATAAGGCGTGAAAGCGTTATCAATAAACAAACAAACTCACATTTGCATTTATGATATTAGTATAGATTTAGATCCAAGTGGATAACAGAAGACGCATAATATTTTAACTATATAAAAAGTAGTATAGTATATAAAAACCAGTGCAGCTCAAAATCTAAACAAGAAATCTGTTTGTATGGTGCTTCTTAAAAATTAAAGGCACAAACTTAAATAAATTTACCTATTGGCGGGTACAGCAGATGGGCTTTTTTGTCGTTACGCACACCTTCTTTTCCAGATCGGTTCGTTTTGCGTAAATGCGTATGTGTGCGAATCGACACTTAAAAAAATATTATTTTAAAAGGTGCTGCTGCGCACAATTCGTGCGAGCAGGTTTGAGTCAGTGTTAGCTAATTGATCAACTTTTTACTGCAACTCTCGAATATATAAAATTCGTTCTACCAATTGCATATCTTACGAACTATATTTATTATAGTTATACAAAACAAAACCATTTATATTTTAGGTTTTAAGGCTATCAGGTACTGTTCCAGACTCCGTTCAGCTACTGAGAATTTCAAGGCAAAAAACCAAGCAAGTATTCACTTCGGTTTTGTCATCAAGGCAATCATATAATTGGACTTTAGGATATTATCCATATTTAGATCCTTACAACATGCTCGAAACTAGGCGGACAAGTAATCAAATAGGGATCATGTTAAAATATGTCGCGGTCTGATTGATGCCCTAGACCCTCATAATAAGCTGGTTCGACTTAACGTACCGAACAATTTTTTGCGAACCAGAAGACACAGACTGCTCTCCGTGCCCACATACCACATTGTAGCACGAGCTACATCACCGGTGCCGCGTGTATTCGCCGCGCCTAATACTCTCGTAGAAGCCAACCCGGACTATGATATTTTTGCTGACGACTTGAAAGTAGTCATGATTCTATGCAATGCTATAAATGAAAAACTATTTTAAATTTATATAATGGAAATATCTGAATTATTGTAATTGGTTGTAACTGTAACGGTTCTAATTTTATTAAATAAATAAATAATCCCAAAGCTTATAAAATAAGTAATTCGAGTAGTGACTATGGATATTTTTCTTACTATCGCTCACTTGTTAAAAATAAATTCGGGACGGCCTATTGTGAATACCAGAGTCGTATAGAAACACAGTTTTCAAACGAGCGAAAAGAAGCAAAACCCTTCTATTAAAGAACGGAACTCCTTTATTAGAAAGTGTGTGTGCGCAGGAGTTCGCCGACTACTTTCTGGCAGTGTACGCGGAAGAGATACCAGATCTGGATGCGGCTGGCGCGGCCCGAGCAACACCGGAGCGCGGCACGCGCGTTCATGTGGGCCGACTGTCACTGACTGAGGTACTTGCTGCTCTTATGCGGCTTAAGCCAAAGCGGTCGGTAGGCCCAGACGGGGTCCCTCCGTATATTGCCAAGGACTGTAGAATGGTGCTAGCCATGCCTCTTTGCCATTTGTTTAATCTCTGTTTGAAGGAAGGTATATACCCGGACAACTGGAAGCTAACTAGAGTGACTCCGGTGCCGAAAGGTGCTGCAAGCTCGGAAGTCAGCGGGTTTAGGCCAGTGGCGGTATTGTCCACATTCGCGAAGGTATTCGAGTCGGCTATATGTGCGTATATAACCCCACAGGTGAGCGCGCACCTTAGTAATGCACAACATGGGTTCCGCGCGGGCCGCAGTACAAGTACCAACTTAATGTGCTTCATGAACCACGCGGCCCCTGTGCTAGACTCCAAAGCTGGTGCTCAGATAGATGTCGCTTACTTTGATTTTAAAAAGGTCTTCGATAGTGTGGACAATTACGTTATTTTGTATAAATTCGCTTTGGCTGGGTTTACTCCAAACCTCCTGCAATTCTTTGCAAGTTACTTAAGCAATCGTAGGCAATATGTGGAATACGGCGGTTACTTTTCCAGCTCTTATCTAACACTTCCAGGAGTCAGCCAGGGTAGCAATTTAGGCCCACTGGAATTTGTCATAATGATTAATGACCTACCAGAAGTAATACGGAACGCAAGTTGTATATTCTTTGCTGATGACCTCAAACTATTCCTTCAGGTTAACGACGAGACGGATTGCTTGATGTTGCAGGAGGACATTGATCGCGTGGTGGAGTGGAGTCGACATAATAAGCTGCTGTTTAATGTATCTAAATGCAGCGTCATGTCCTTCACACGTGCGGTGGTACCGTTGCACTATGAATATATAATGGAAGGCGTAGTCATTCCGCGGGTTACATCCACGCGTGATTTAGGGGTTCTGTTTTCAGAAGACTTAACGTTCCGTAAACATATTGAACAAGTGTGCAAAAAGGCCTTCAGAAGCCTGGGCTATATAATGCGTGAAACGCGGGAATTTGTTAAAACGGATGCAGTAACATCGTTATATAACGCATTGATTAGGAGTAGGTTGGAAAGTAATGCTATCATCTGGACCCCCATGAGACTAAATATAGTCTCATGGTGGAAAAGATGCAGAATAAATTTACCCGGTATCTTTATCGGAAGCAATATGGAGTTTATCCTTATTATCCACTTATGTATCCAACGCTCTTTGTCTTAGGGATGGTTGGTTATTATAAGCTGGAGGTAAGGCGTAACTTAGCGTTAGCAAAATATGTGTTTGAAGTGTTCCGACTTAATAACCCCGAAATATTAGACTCACTGAGGCTGCTCGTTCCAAACATCAGACTGTGGCAGGTTCTGAGGACGAGGGTTTTCGATGTCCAGGTGGCTCGCACTAACATTGGCAAGTTTGCTCCGGTTACAAGAGCCATACGTTTATTAAATAGCGTCTCACAAAGGCTTGACATTTTTAATTGTACGTTGGCAGAATTCGTGAGAGTGACCCTCGAGTTACTAGCAAAGTAATGTTAATTATATTATCGCATTGGGTGTAAACCTGTTATGATAATGTAAGATTTATAAATAAAAAATTATAGAAAGGAAATCAGTGAATACGTTTGAATGCTTCTTATTTATTATTCATTCAATTCGTATGTAAACCATTGAATATATGTGGACTGATAAAACTTGACACACAGATAGTCTATGGTACCGGGCGTACCTATATTCACGAAACGAGTCGTTTTACCCCCAGAAAATTCATTTTTGACACATATTCTATGAAACATATGTCGAAATTTAACTGTCCGTAGCTAAAACAACTCGTTTCTTGAATGTAAGAACTACATAGGTCGTGGATTCGCGTATTGGATAAATAGTTATATACATAGAGCTAAACAATATTATATATAAACAATACAATAGAATTTAATTCAAAATAATACTAATAATTAAAAATATTGATCAATGTTTGCCCACCTGTCTTAGTAATGGATTTGTCATTCTGCTTACCGTAACACTAAACACGTGAACTAGTGATAATTTTATCAACAGTTTAGACGCTTTATCTTATTCTCATCTTTTGTCTTTATACATCGTGTGAATCTGAAATTATTTAAACTTGCGTCACAAAACCTCGATGTATTAAACGATAGTATCGCATGCAATATACAGTGTGTAGTGTGAAGATGGCCATAGAATTATGTAGGTATGACCAGCTTAATATAAGCAAGAAAATTTGCCAAAATAACTTATGAGTTAATTGAAAATACTAATAACGTTTCATCAGACACTTATTTATATCTTATTTAATAAGTTTTGTTTTACCACGTTTCATAATTCGTTAATTGACTTTACATACAAAAATGCAAGTAGTTTTTCATTCCTGTATATAGCAGTATCATGCGTCATCAACGTTTGGATTCCGATGCTTGAGTACAATGCTTTTTCTATAAGTTAGTCCACAACATTCGTACTTCTTGGAGGCAAGTGTTACTATTCAACTACTATTCAACCAATACTTAAATGACAAGAACTCATGAAACTAATAATTGTTGTCTTGTTCCATACAGTATTGAAAGATCTGTGTTACGTATATGACAATTTAATAATGTAAATGTACCTCGTGATAATTTGTAATGTTATCAAGTACATTGCTTATCTTTTGATTAACATACAAAAAAATATGAATGTGCAACTGCATGCACATGCAATTTAGTCACGGACTGCCTTTGTATTATCACAAAGAGTAAGTGTATGCGCCCTCATGTCATCCTACTGTCTATAATAGATTAATAAATTATGGTACAACTAAATCAACTTTATTTTATCTTCTATCTATCTATCTATTAAGTCATTATCCTTATTATTTTACACCATGTATAAGAAATAAATATAAGATATATAAGATGTATAAGATATAAAAAGTAATATACAACATACCATACTAAGACGTATTTTAAGGTAAATGTAAATCATGTTTTGTTCAGACAGCGAATAAATTATATAGCGAATTCACTACGTAAGGAAACTATACGAATTATAATAATTATGGTAATTGGTAGAGAAAAGTGCGTCATAACATGATGTGCATGCAATAAGCATAGTAACTTGTTATCAACTGCGATCTAAATATACACCGAATATTATTTTCAGTATATTATATTAATATATCTGGTTACTTATAGGTATTTGAAATCATTTTAAATGTGAAGTGTTGGGCTGTTGAGGTCTTGTCTCTAGCTAGCCTATGAAGGATTCGATTGGATTCAGAAGTAACAATCCAATGAACAAATGATAATAGACGTTTGTTGATATTTTCACATATTTTAAATTTTATTTGATATTTTCATAGTCGTAGCTGACGGCAAAGTCGTAGCTGAGGTGAATGTCGTAGCTGAGGTCAAAGTCGTAGCTGATGTCAAAGTCGTAGCCGAGGTCGAAGTCGTAGCCGAGATCGAAGCGTAGCCGAGGTCAAAGTCGTAGCAGAGGTCAAAGTCGTAGCAGTCGTAGCTGATGTCAAAGTTGTAAATGAGGTCAAAGCCGTAGCTGAACTCAAAGTCGTGGCTGAGGTCAAGTTAAATTATAATATTATATTACAGCACTGACAGTATAAATTGTAAGTAAGAAACTAAGCGCAAATTATAGTGGTAATTCTCTAGATATATAAACAGATACTTCAAAATTATATTGTATGCAAATTGAGCAAATTTCACGCATGTAAAAATGAATCTTTAAATATTTATAGTTTAATGTATTTTTTCTTTTCATGCGTAGGTTTTATTTATTTCTTTAAAGTGCTTATTTCATATGGACACGTGTATACGCATATAATACCTGAGCTACACATGCATGAGAGACACCGAGTTCTTCGACTCAGCGTCTTTCATGCAAGTATAGCTTAGTAAGATAGATAATCTGTTTGCATATATGTCTTACTTATAAATATTATAGACTACCTATAACCATTCAAACTTTATTTTGCGGATGTATTTAAGAGGAAACACAAGGGCCGTTTTGCCATACAAACGTAGTCCTCTGTTTCCTCCCTGGATAATGCCAGTAGAGCAATATTTTTTCCAAAACATGTATGGCTTCTATTGGCATGTCCCTATGTTTTCCATTTCCATTCGGGCATGTATCAAGACGTGGAGATGTCTCCATAGAGCGCCTTGTAGTACAAGGAAACGTCAAGGGCAAACGAGCACGTGGTAGATCGCCTATGCGCTGGACCGACCAAATTAAGGCAGCATTAGACAATGGTCCCTTGTATGAGTGCACCAGAAAGTCAAAGATCACGCGACGGTTTGTCAAGCATGCTACACAATCTTAAAGATGACCACGACCACTCTGTCATGAGTGAAACGACGTAGAAGGTAAATGTTTTCCATTTTTTCATAAATTAATTATTAAAAGAGACATGAGCCATCAAAAACCTCAAAAATTGGCCAGATTGCCCGCTGTGTTCAAACATCCAAAAAACAAATTTGACTAAATTATATAAAAAAGGACAACATAGGAACATAGCCTTTCTTTTATTTTTAATGGAAAAGTAGTTAAATCGGTCTAGTTTTGTAGAAGGAATCAGGTGACTACGAAACGTTGATTTTGTGTACTTTTAATAGGTATTTTCAGTCCAAGCTGCAGTTGTCTCTACCGCACTCTGCGGGCACTGTGCGACAGCAAAAGATTTTACAAATAGATACCTATTATTCTGTTCTCTCGCCCTTAGTGTTTCCTCTTAAGTACGTCAAGTAAGAAACGCTAAAGTAACGATATCTTATCTTTTTATGAGACTGCCTAAGATTCTACCTTTGGGAGTTGTGAGCTAAAATCAGTACAGACTGGGTCCCAGATGGTGCTAAGCAGCAACGAGGTAGACCAAGGCGTCGACGGCGGGACGAATTAAGGAGCTACAGGAGAGACTGGTGCCAACGAGCGCATAACAGGGATATGTGGAAAAGCCAGAGGGAGGCCTTTGCCCTGCAGTGGGACAATACTAAATATAAATTTTACCCGGATTTCCAACACTGCATCACTTATTTATATACCAGCTCCAGAAACGTTGAACACAGCAAAATTCAAGATTCGAGACTCAAAATAAAGAAAGAAGAAGAAAATTTTAAATCTTATTATTTAAATTACAATATATTGCACTGTTCTGTATTTGTACATCTGTATAACCTGCATCAAATAACATATAAAAATATATGATAATTCGAAGATTCCAAGCTTTTACCATAAATTGTTGGCATGATGTACTATTATATTTTTACAAGTGTGCACTCGGGACCGAATTCTCTATGGTCACTAGCGTAAGGAGTCAACACATTCACAACACTAGCAACATTTCGCCTTCCTCTGCCAGTACAAAACATTGCGCCATTCGCGCAGTCAGTAATACATATATAATCGCTATCATTATTATCTATTAACACTTTTTTATTAATTTGACAGCGTGAATGACGTAGTGGTTTAAGTGGCACCCTCGAAACTGTCATTGTGCGGAGAATAGTGGTTTTATCCCGTGTAGGGACAAAAATGTGTGTGATGCACAAATACGAGTAGTTGTGCGGAATCTAGGTGTTCCTTGTGTAGTCGCCCTGGGTACAAGATTTATATCGGAAGTCTGTGACCATTAGGGAAAAATATCTATTAGAATTTTTAAATCATATTATATTATAATTATTTGAAATTAGCATTATCATTAAATTATGATTGTCATTTAAACTATTCATCCAAAAGATTTCCTTCACAGTTTTTATTTGTTAATTTTATAAATGTATTCAACGTGTCTTTTAATGATATTATTTTCTTTTTATAAATTAAATATTTAAGATACAATATTTTCGAATATAATTGAAAATATAATATATCGATACAATATTATGTATATTCACAGATTAAATGGTCTCACCTGTCTTAATAATGGGCTCGTCATTGCACTGAATGGTTGCCTCCACTGATCATATTTGAACTTAGTACTAATTATGTACCAACTGGACGTGCACTTAAGACTGCGCCGAGCGAAATGTGCCAAAAGAGGAGGTCACAGTTAAGTTGATAAAATCAACACATTTTGTTTAATACAATCTTAAAATATACATTTACTATAACAATGAATGTGTTTACAATTACTCCGTGTAAAAAACTTAAAATAATTAATATTTTTGCATACAAAATTACGTAAATTTGCACGAAAAATGCAAATACGTAAGCTCGTGTAGGTAATTTTTAGATTATAACAGTAGAAATCTATCCTATTTTACAACTTAAACGAAACATAAATAGTTATATTACAATTTGTCCGTCCCAAATATTTAAGTTATTGGTTGACAATAAAGATACATATTTATAAAAAAAGCACTTCAAATCCTCCATACAATTTTATTATGGCGGCCGCGCGCCGATTTGAATATCGAGCTCTATCATTCAGTCCAACTTCGTCTTATGCTCGGCGTTGTCTTAAATACTCCCAGATATTCTGATACGTTTCTGAGCATCGTGTGAACCTATTATTTGATTATAAAAAGTCTGTATATTTATGTTTGATCTACCTTGATGGTCTTATATATCTACTCATCACGGTCCACAATAGACGCCCTGCTCTGGCTTAAAAACTGGACGCAGGAAGCGGTCGGTGGGGGGAACAAGGCGTTGGCTGTCGCTGGACATTGCCAACGCCTTCAACAGCCTCCCGCATGAAACAGTACAAGAGGCGCTCCGGTATCACGGAGTGCCCCTGTATTTGCGGAGGCTGTTGGCCGACTACCTCCAGGACCGCGAGGTCCTGGTGGAGGGACGCGACGGTTTGAGGCGCCGTCACGTATCCTGCGGGGTTCCACAGGTGTCGGTGCTAGGACCGCTCCTGTGGAACGTTGGCTACGACTGGGTGCTTCGGGGCACGCTTCCCGCGAGTATGCGGGTGGCGTGCTACGCCGATGACACCCTGGTCGTAGTCAAGGGGAGGAACCTCGGGGAGGCGGTGCGGTTGGCCGAGGTGGGAACTGCCCTGGTGGTTGACCGCATCCGTGCCCTGGGATTGGAGGTTGCCCTCTCCAAGACTGAGGCCCTATTGTTTCATGGGCCTCGGGGGGGACCTCCTCCAGGTACGCGAGTGGCCCTGGATGGTGTCCTGGTTCGGCTTGGGACCCAAATGCGGTACTTGGGTCTCATCCTGGACGGGAGGTGGACTTTTGGAGCACACTTCACCCAGCTGGCCCCAAAAGTCCTGGGAGCGGCGGCCGCCCTGGGGAGGCTGCCCAACGTGAGTGGCCCGAGCGCCACTTGTCGCCGACTGTACTCCGGAGTGATCCGGAGTATGGCCCTTTACGGGGCACCGGTCTGGGCGGACGCCCTCAGTCGCGACAATAAGACTCTGCTGCGACGTCCGCAGCGGGTCGTCACGACGAGGGCCATACGCGGTTACCGGACGGTGTCCTGGACGGCTGCGTGCGTGCTGGCCAGTGACCCCCCCTGGGAGCTACAAGCGGAGGTCCTCGCCGAAGTTTACCACTTCGTGGCGGCGAGGAGGTCCCGCGGGGAGCCCCCGGGGTGGGAAGAGGTCACACGCATGCGGCGACAGGCACGGGCCGCCCTGCTGAGGCGGTGGACGGAGGACCTGGCTCCACCGGTCCCGGGCCAGTGGACGGTGGAGGCCATTCGCCCGGTCCTCCGAGGGTGGATAGGGCGGCGATTCGGGTCGCTGACCTTCCGACTGGTGCAGGTGCTTTCCGGACACGGATGCTTCGGAAAGTATTTGCACCAGATCGCGAGACGGGAGGCGACCCCGGCCTGCCACGAGTGTGGGGCGCCGGAAGACACGGCGCTCTACATACTGGAGGCGTGTGCCGCGTGGGGGCCGCAGCGGCACACGCTTTCGGCCATAATAGGCGGGGATCTCTCCCTGCCGAGCGTGATCAACGCCATGCTCGGCGGCGAGAGGTCGTGGCGGGCGGTGGTCTCCTTCTGCGAGGCTGTCATGACGCATAAGGAGGCCGCGGAGAGGGTCAGGGAGAACAATCCCCTCGCTGACCCTCTCCGGCGCAGACGGACGGGAGCGAGGAGGAGGCGATTTGCTCGCCTTCTCGATCCTGTATAGTGGGGTCACTGGTACAGAGTCGGGGGACTCTCTACCGGCTTGCACGGCCTCACATGTCTGGGGGGTGGCCTTGGTGAGCAAGGCCATCGCTCCATAGGTGCTGGGGCCCGGTTACCATCAGCCGGGCCAACCGCCGGGGCGGGATGGTGATTGCTAACGCGACCCCATCTCGCTCCACCCCGTCGGCGGAGGGACTGCTCACCCCAGGTTTTTAGTGAGTATACCGGCCCCCTTAAGGGGCGGAGAGTCTCACATAACATCCCTTCCGCCCCCGGGGAAGGGGAGTATCCATAAAGGATTTTCCTGGGTCAAAAAAAAAAAAAAAAAGGTATGATTCGATACACAGTGTATCCGGTCATGGACTAACGATATTCTAAATACTTATATTACCAGTATTAGGTTGCCGCAAACGATCGCATGATAAGCAACGGCTACCTTATACTGATTAACAATACACAAAAAATTACTAAGCTCAAAATTTCGTTTCGTTTCACTATATGTCTGGGATGGAACATCTACCCGCCCCGGATAGGCCAACCTGTCCGCTAATTGACTGGCAATTGTGACAAAGTTGCAACCGCTCTCTTTATCACCGAACCGCCCAATAGAACCTCTGCAAAACGGGGCACGCCATCCTGGCCAAAAATCAAATTGAGAATGCGCCCTCGGTCCACAGTGGTGGTAGGTTGGCATTCTTAATCAAAACGAGGTCCACAACTTTCGGCGGATCGGTTTTATCGGTTCAGTTGACGCGCTGCTGGAGAATATGCAAATATTCTAAATTCCAAAGTTTCCAAAAACTCTGAGAGAATTGTTGGACCAATTCAAACCGAGAGAGACGATTAAGTTTCGTATCGACAAAGGGGTACTCAGGCAGGGCGAAAAGTGGCTGTCCAATCAAAAAATGGCTCGGCGTAAGGACTTCCAAATCATTGGGATCTGAAGAGAACGGGCACAAAGGTCGCGAATTTAACACGGCCTCAATCTTGCAAAACACAGTTGCGAGCTCTTCAAAAGTCAATACAGATTCACCAATAACTCGTCGCAAATGTGTCTTGGCTGATTTTACAACAGCCATGAGGACAAGCTGGTGGATCGAACAGCCAGGTTATCCCACGGTGGGCTAATTTACTACCAATATCAATTTGATTTCCCGCAAGAAAGGTATACATCATTCTAATAATTCTTTGTGCTTTTAAAGTTAGTGCTGCGGTCCGACCGAATCAAGGACGGCAGTCCTCTTTGTGAAACAAATCTATCCAAGGTCGCAACAAATGCCTCAGTTGAGAGAGATAAGACTACCTCTACCTCCGCCTTGGTAGTCAGGCGTACGAAGACACACAAATAGACCTTGACGACGTTCGATCCACCAGCTTGTCCTCATGGCTGTTGTAAAATCAGCCAAGACACATTTGCGACGAGTTATTGGTGAATCTGTATTGACTTTTGAAGAGCTCGCAACTGTGTTTTGCAAGATTGAGGCCGTGTTAAATTCGCGACCTTTGTGCCCGTTCTCTTCAGATCCCAATGATTTGGAAGTCCTTACGCCGAGCCATTTTTTGATTGGACAGCCACTTTTCGCCCTGCCTGAGTACCTTTGTCGATACGAAACTTAATCGTCTCTCTCGGTTTGAATTGGTCCAACAATTCTCTCAGAGTTTTTGGAAACTTTGGAATTTAGAATATTTGCATATTCTCCAGCAGCGCGTCAACTGAACCGATAAAACCGATCCGCCGAAAGTTGTGGACCTCGTTTTGATTAAGAATGCCAACCTACCACCACTGTGGACCGAGGGCGCATTCTCAATTTGATTTTTGGCCAGGATGGCGTGCCCCGTTTTGCAGAGGTTCTATTGGGCGGTTCGGTGATAAAGAGAGCGGTTGCAACTTTGTCACAATTGCCAGTCAATTAGCGGACAGGTTGGCCTATCCGGGGCGGGTAGATGTTCCATCCCAGACATATAGTGAAACGAAACGAAATTTTGAGCTTAGTAATTTTTTGTGTATTGTTAATCAGTATAAGGTAGCCGTTGCTTATCATGCGATCGTTTGCGGCAACCTAATACTGGTAATATAAGTATTTAGAATATCGTTAGTCCATGACCGGATACACTGTGTATCGAATCATACCTTTTTTTTTTTTTTTTTGACCCAGGAAAATCCTTTATGGATACTCCCCTTCCCCGGGGGCGGAAGGGATGTTATGTGAGACTCTCCGCCCCTTAAGGGGGCCGGTATACTCACTAAAAACCTGGGGTGAGCAGTCCCTCCGCCGACGGGGTGGAGCGAGATGGGGTCGCGTTAGCAATCACCATCCCGCCCCGGCGGTTGGCCCGGCTGATGGTAACCGGGCCCCAGCACCTATGGAGCGATGGCCTTGCTCACCAAGGCCACCCCCCAGACATGTGGGACCGTGCAAGCCGGTAGAGAGTCCCCCGACTCTGTACCAGTGATCCCACTATACAGGATCGAGAAGGCGAGCAAATCGCCTCCTCCTCGCTCCCGTCCGTCTGCGCCGGAGAGGGTCAGCGAGGGGATTGTTCTCCCTGACCCTCTCCGCGGCCTCCTTATGCGTCATGACAGCCTCGCAGAAGGAGACCACCGCCCGCCACGACCTCTCGCCGCCGAGCATGGCGTTGATCACGCTCGGCAGGGAGAGATCCCCGCCTATTATGGCCGAAAGCGTGTGCCGCTGCGGCCCCCACGCGGCACACGCCTCCAGTGTGTGGAGCGCCGTGTCTTCCGGCGCCCCACACTCGTGGCAGGCCGGGGTCGCCTCCCGTCTCGCGATCTGGTGCAAATACTTTCCGAAGCATCCGTGTCCGGAAAGCACCTGCACCAGTCGGAAGGTCAGCGACCCGAATCGCCGCCCTATCCACCCTCGGAGGACCGGGCGAATGGCCTCCACCGTCCACTGGCCCGGGACCGGTGGAGCCAGGTCCTCCGTCCACCGCCTCAGCAGGGCGGCCCGTGCCTGTCGCCGCATGCGTGTGACCTCTTCCCACCCCGGGGGCTCCCCGCGGGACCTCCTCGCCGCCACGAAGTGGTAAACTTCGGCGAGGACCTCCGCTTGTAGCTCCCAGGGGGGGTCACTGGCCAGCACGCACGCAGCCGTCCAGGACACAGTCCGGTAACCGCGTATGGCCCTCGTCGTGACGACCCGCTGCGGACGTCGCAGCAGGGTCTTATTGTCGCGACTGAGGGCGTCCGCCCAGACCGGTGCCCCGTAAAGGGCCATACTCCGGATCACTCCGGAGTACAGTCGGCGACAAGTGGCGCTCGGGCCACCCACGTTGGGCAGCCTCCCCAGGGCGGCCGCCGCTCCCAGGACTTTTGGGGCCAGCTGGGTGAAGTGTGCCCCAAAAGTCCACCTCCCGTCCAGGATGAGACCTAAGTACCGCATTTGGGTCCCAAGCCGAACCAGGACCCCATCCAGGGCCACTCGCGTACCTGGAGGAGGTCCCCCCCGAGGCCCATGAAACAATAGGGCCTCAGTCTTGGAGAGGGCAACCTCCAATCCCAGGGCACGGATGCGGTCAACCACCAGGGCAGTTCCCACCTCGGCCAACCGCACCGCCTCCCCGAGGTTCCTCCCCTTGACTACGACCAGGGTGTCATCGGCGTAGCACGCCACCCGCATACTCGCGGGAAGCGTGCCCCGAAGCACCCAGTCGTAGCCAACGTTCCACAGGAGCGGTCCTAGCACCGACCCCTGTGGAACCCCGCAGGATACGTGACGGCGCACTGTGGGCTGAAAATCGACCTCCATAGACATAGAAATGAAAGTTGCTAGATGTTCGTTTTGTTGACGGATATGACTTCTATTAGCTATTATACACATAACAATGTCATCTGAGCTAACTCCGCACAAAAATGAATTTATTATAAGGTTTTTTCGAAAAAAATGTATGGAGCTAGCATGAAAAATCTGAATATCTCTGAACTTGCAAGGAAAACCGTAATATCCTCAGAGATGGTTATAGGACTAATTATTTGTGATTTTTTGACATACTTCATATAACGGTACCTGCTGCAGATTTTTTTTTAAAAATCATCTTATTTTTAATTAATTTTTTTTAACATTAAACGATTTGTTTTGGTGTATAAGTAAAGAAACAACACGTTATATGCATATAATACTAAATCTTCGCCAGTTATTTGTTAAAATATCAAGAAAATTATTTTTGCCTAACATAGTATATATGTTTTAAAACAGTTAATTGGATACCATTACTGAACTTTGCATACAGGTAAACTACTGAATAATAAATTAGCCTTCTAATGAGTTCTGAATAAGAGATTAAGTGATTTGCAATGTCGCACAATGGTAACTACGGATTACACTAATTAAAATCTTACAGGTAAGTACATAAGTAACTTAAATAGTTAATTAGATATGTTACGAGTTCTAAGAAATATTTTCGACAACTGTCTAATGAGGTCGTTAACTAATGTTGGACTGAAATATAAAATGGTTAACATTTTGCATCATAATTTAGTTTATTCTAAGCTTTGTTACCCCTAACATATCACTGTGAAATTTTATAATGGAAAGTTTAAATACCAATTTAGACCTATTCGTTCTTCTAAAATGTAAGAGTACTTCATTTGATCATGAGGTATTGTTTAGTGAAGTTATATCCCGCCTAGACGTTTGTCTTTCCGTTGAAGATCAAGTGACTCTAAAAGAATTTTGTCGGAGATTTGTACGAGCTGCATCACAAAGGTGGCAAAAATCTCACCGAATTCTTGATACTTTTAGAAAACAATACGAAATTTGGCTGCAAGCATCTATCGATTGGCCAAGTTGTATAAATTTAGTCGCTCAAGAACCAACTGTTGCTGAGGGATCAAGATCAATCTCTCCAGAACCCTCAACATCATACTCTGTTGGTACAATGACAAAGAGGTCACGAAAACCATTCGAAGATCTGGAAAGCAAACAGAAGAAGAGAAGATCTGATGAGCATAAAACTGACAATCCCAGTGAATTGGCATATACAGCAGCAGCGCGTTTTAAGGAAGAAGGTTGTGAGGATATCGCATCTGTAATCGAATATATGCTGAAACATCCTGAAGCAGCCTCTAAAATTAAGGAAACGCTTAAGCAACCGGTGAAAACTATCTTATTTACACCAGAAAAAGCACTTGGATTACTCCTTTCATTAAAATTATCAAAGTGGCAATACATCACTTTACGAGAGTCAGCTATTCGGGAAGGTAGAAAGGATATTTATCCATCCTACTATAAAGTGCAACAAACCAAGCTGGCATGCTATCCTCCGAAGCAATCAGTGTTAGTGACCGATTCATCGGCAAGAATAACCCTTCAAGCTTTACTCGACATTACGGTCAAAAGAATCCTCCAAAGTTTTCCTAACGATGATGTGCAAAATAAGGATTTAAAATTGATATCTAAATGGGGTTTCGATGGTGCGTCAAACCAAAGCCGATACAAGCAGAAAATGGATAGCGATCAAGACGATTCAAGTATTTTCATGACTTCCTTGGTGCCACTAAAACTGACTGATGGAGACAATACTTTGTGGATGAACCCAAAACCATGCTCAGGAATGTATTGTCGTCCAGTTCAATTTACTTTTGTGAAGGAAAGCGAAGCAGTAGTCATCGAACACAAACGACGAATGGATGAAGAAATTAAGGCTCTCATTCCTACAGAGTGCAATAATAGAAACAGGGTGAATCATCATCTAATGATGACAATGATCGATGGTAAAGTCTGCACGTATTTGTCTCAAGCCAGATCAAGTTCATCATGCTATTTGTGTCTAGCAAAACCGACAGAAATGAACCGTTTGAGTGTAGTAACAGCAAAGACCGTATCTTCTGATATATACGAGTTTGGATTGTCATCTCTACACGCCCGTATAAATTGTATGGAATGTTTACTACATATTTCGTATAGACTAGATTTTAAAGAGTGGGCTGCGAGAGGTAACGAGCACAAAGAAATGCTAAGTAAGAGAAAAAAGATTATTCAAGTCAAATTTAAAGATGAATTAAATCTATTGATTGACATTGTTAAACAAGGTTCCGGAACTACTAATGACGGCAACACTGCAAGAAAGTTTTTCAAATTGCCCCATAAAACTGCAGCCATTACTGGGTTGGACGAAGAACTAATAAGAAGATTTGCTGTGATTTTACAGGCAATAACTTCCGGGGAAAAAGTAGATATAATTAAATTTAAAGATTATGCCTTCAAAACAGCAGAGAGGTACGTGGAATTATATGACTGGTACTATATGTCATCAACCGTCCACAAATTACTTATACACGGGGCAGACATAATCGAGAAGAATGATGTTGTACCCATAGGAAGTCTCTCGGAAGAAGCATCCGAGTCTCGCAATAAAGATTTTAGGAGGTTTCGGGAACATCATTCGCAGAAAAAGAGCAGGCAAGATTCGAATCATGATATCCTTAATATGTTAGTTGTTTCTTCGGATCCTTTTATAAATGTACAAAGGTCCAAGTTAGATGCCAAGAAAAAGGAGGATTTATTTCCTGAAACCCTCAATTTAATTCAGTTTCAAGAAACTGACTTTGAGTTTCTAGGCAATCTAGATTCTGATTCAGAAATCGACGAGAGTGATAAGGAAAACTAGAAACTTTTTGTGCTTTTAATTATAATTCTATTCAATGTAATTTTTTCATGATCTTTCGTTATTTAGCTTTGGTACGTAACTATGTTTTGCAATTGATTTATTTTTAAATATTTTATATTACCATTCTTGTACCTATTTATATTTTTGCATACTTTTGTACCTATGTTTTGTTTTATATAAATTTTATCAACTATTAAAAAATACCTTTTTAATTTATTTTTCTTTTTATTTAATGCCTATTATTAGCGTTAATAAAATAACTAACTTATCGATTGATCTTTACTTTGACATTAGTAGAATTTAATGATTTAAAAAAATACCGTCATTTAGACATAATAATAAAATAATTAGACAGTTGTCGAAAATATTTCTTAGAACTCGTAACATGTCTAATTAACTAATTAGTTTACTTATGTACTTACCTGTAAGAATTTAATTAGTGTACTCCGTAGTTACCATTGTGCGATATTGCAAATCACTTAATCTCTTATTCAGAACTCATTAGAAGGCTAATTTAATATTCAGTGGTTTACCTGTATGCAAAGTTTAGTAATGGTATCCAATTACCTGTTTTAAAACATATATACTATGTAAGGCAAAAATAATTTTCTTGATATTTTAACAAATAACTGGCGAAGATTTAGTATTATATGCATATAACGTGTTGTTTCTTTACTTTTACAATAAAACAAATCGTTTAATGTTAAAAAAAATTAATTAAAAATTAGATGATTTTTAAAAAAAATTCTGCAGCAGGTACCGTTATATGAAGTATGTCAAAAAATCACAAATAATTAGTCCTATAACCATCTCTGAGGATATTACGGTTTTCCTTGCAAGTTCAGAGATATTCAGATTTTTCATGCTAGCTCCATACATTTTTTTCGAAAAAACCTTATAATAAATTCATTTCTGTGCGGAGTTAGCTCAGACGACATTGTTATGTGTATAATAGCTAATAGAAGCCATATCTGTCAACAAAACGAACATCTAGCAACTTTCATTTCTATGTCTATGGAGGTCGATTTTCAGCCCACAGTGCGGCGCCTCAAACCGTCGCGTCCCTCCACCAGGACCTCGCGGTCCTGGAGGTAGTCGGCCAACAGCCTCCGCAAATACAGGGGCACTCCGTGATACCGGAGCGCCCCTTGTACTGTTTCATGCGGGAGGCTGTTGAAGGCGTTGGCAATGTCCAGCGACAGCCAACGCCTTGTTCCCCCCACCGACCGCTTCCTGCGTCCAGTTTTTAAGCCAGAGCAGGGCGTCTATTGTGGACCGTGATGAGTAGATATATAAGACCATCAAGGTAGATCAAACATAAATATACAGACTTTTTATAATCAAATAATAGGTTCACACGATGCTCAGAAACGTATCAGAATATCTGGGAGTATTTAAGACAACGCCGAGCATAAGACGAAGTTGGACTGAATGATAGAGCTCGATATTCAAATCGGCGCGCGGCCGCCATAATAAAATTGTATGGAGGATTTGAAGTGCTTTTTTTATAAATATGTATCTTTATTGTCAACCAATAACTTAAATATTTGGGACGGACAAATTGTAATATAACTATTTATGTTTCGTTTAAGTTGTAAAATAGGATAGATTTCTACTGTTATAATCTAAAAATTACCTACACGAGCTTACGTATTTGCATTTTTCGTGCAAATTTACGTAATTTTGTATGCAAAAATATTAATTATTTTAAGTTTTTTACACGGAGTAATTGTAAACACATTCATTGTTATAGTAAATGTATATTTTAAGATTGTATTAAACAAAATGTGTTGATTTTATCAACTTAACTGTGACCTCCTCTTTTGGCACATTTCGCTCGGCGCAGTCTTAAGTGCACGTCCAGTTGGTACATAATTAGTACTAAGTTCAAATATGATCAGTGGAGGCAACCATTCAGTGCAATGACGAGCCCATTATTAAGACAGGTGAGACCATTTAATCTGTGAATATACATAATATTGTATCGATATATTATATTTTCAATTATATTCGAAAATATTGTATCTTAAATATTTAATTTATAAAAAGAAAATAATATCATTAAAAGACACGTTGAATACATTTATAAAATTAACAAATAAAAACTGTGAAGGAAATCTTTTGGATGAATAGTTTAAATGACAATCATAATTTAATGATAATGCTAATTTCAAATAATTATAATATAATATGATTTAAAAATTCTAATAGATATTTTTCCCTAATGGTCACAGACTTCCGATATAAATCTTGTACCCAGGGCGACTACACAAGGAACACCTAGATTCCGCACAACTACTCG
Organism: Catocala nupta; assembly: GCA_963675205.1. NCBI lineage: Eukaryota > Metazoa > Arthropoda > Insecta > Lepidoptera > Erebidae > Catocala > Catocala nupta. Next base: position 17,915,503 of record OY776104.1, read on the forward strand.
TATTTGTGCATCACACACATTTTTGTCCCTACACGGGATAAAACCACTATTCTCCGCACAATGACAGTTTCGAGGGTGCCACTTAAACCACTACGTCATTCACGCTGTCAAATTAATAAAAAAGTGTTAATAGATAATAATGATAGCGATTATATATGTATTACTGACTGCGCGAATGGCGCAATGTTTTGTACTGGCAGAGGAAGGCGAAATGTTGCTAGTGTTGTGAATGTGTTGACTCCTGCTAGTGACCATAGAGAATTCGGTCCCGAGTGCACACTTGTAAAAATATAATAGTACATCATGCCAACAATTTATGGTAAAAGCTTGGAATCTTCGAATTATCATATATTTTTATATGTTATTTGATGCAGGTTATACAGATGTACAAATACAGAACAGTGCAATATATTGTAATTTAAATAATAAGATTTAAAATTTTCTTCTTCTTTCTTTATTTTGAGTCTCGAATCTTGAATTTTGCTGTGTTCAACGTTTCTGGAGCTGGTATATAAATAAGTGATGCAGTGTTGGAAATCCGGGTAAAATTTATATTTAGTATTGTCCCACTGCAGGGCAAAGGCCTCCCTCTGGCTTTTCCACATATCCCTGTTATGCGCTCGTTGGCACCAGTCTCTCCTGTAGCTCCTTAATTCGTCCCGCCGTCGACGCCTTGGTCTACCTCGTTGCTGCTTAGCACCATCTGGGACCCAGTCTGTACTGATTTTAGCTCACAACTCCCAAAGGTAGAATCTTAGGCAGTCTCATAAAAAGATAAGATATCGTTACTTTAGCGTTTCTTACTTGACGTACTTAAGAGGAAACACTAAGGGCGAGAGAACAGAATAATAGGTATCTATTTGTAAAATCTTTTGCTGTCGCACAGTGTCCGCAGAGTGCGGTAGAGACAACTGCAGCTTGGACTGAAAATACCTATTAAAAGTACACAAAATCAACGTTTCGTAGTCACCTGATTCCTTCTACAAAACTAGACCGATTTAACTACTTTTCCATTAAAAATAAAAGAAAGGCTATGTTCCTATGTTGTCCTTTTTTATATAATTTAGTCAAATTTGTTTTTTGGATGTTTGAACACAGCGGGCAATCTGGCCAATTTTTGAGGTTTTTGATGGCTCATGTCTCTTTTAATAATTAATTTATGAAAAAATGGAAAACATTTACCTTCTACGTCGTTTCACTCATGACAGAGTGGTCGTGGTCATCTTTAAGATTGTGTAGCATGCTTGACAAACCGTCGCGTGATCTTTGACTTTCTGGTGCACTCATACAAGGGACCATTGTCTAATGCTGCCTTAATTTGGTCGGTCCAGCGCATAGGCGATCTACCACGTGCTCGTTTGCCCTTGACGTTTCCTTGTACTACAAGGCGCTCTATGGAGACATCTCCACGTCTTGATACATGCCCGAATGGAAATGGAAAACATAGGGACATGCCAATAGAAGCCATACATGTTTTGGAAAAAATATTGCTCTACTGGCATTATCCAGGGAGGAAACAGAGGACTACGTTTGTATGGCAAAACGGCCCTTGTGTTTCCTCTTAAATACATCCGCAAAATAAAGTTTGAATGGTTATAGGTAGTCTATAATATTTATAAGTAAGACATATATGCAAACAGATTATCTATCTTACTAAGCTATACTTGCATGAAAGACGCTGAGTCGAAGAACTCGGTGTCTCTCATGCATGTGTAGCTCAGGTATTATATGCGTATACACGTGTCCATATGAAATAAGCACTTTAAAGAAATAAATAAAACCTACGCATGAAAAGAAAAAATACATTAAACTATAAATATTTAAAGATTCATTTTTACATGCGTGAAATTTGCTCAATTTGCATACAATATAATTTTGAAGTATCTGTTTATATATCTAGAGAATTACCACTATAATTTGCGCTTAGTTTCTTACTTACAATTTATACTGTCAGTGCTGTAATATAATATTATAATTTAACTATTTATTTTTTATAATAAGAAGTCAAGGCAGCTTTGAATGCACATGGCAATGATAAACACAGGCTAGAGTGCATGACCCTTAGGGGTCTGAAATACTCCAAGAAATTCATTGAAAACAGAGCCCCGGGCTTCACCCGGAAGTTCTGCGGGTGCAACAAAGGCCAAATACGCCTGCTCACAGGAGCGTTCACTGGCCATTTTGGCACCAACGACTTCCTGTGCAGATTGAGATTGGCAAACAATCCGATCTGCAGAGCCTGTGGTGAACAGGACGAGTCCATATCGCACCTACTATGTGAATGTAATGCGTTGGCTGGATTGAGGATGGGTCTGATGGGATTAGCATATCCAAACCCTGAAGACTTCATCCTTCTCCCTATGAAGTGTGCGCTGTGGCTAATGCAGTACACTCATAAGGATAGCTAAAGGATAGATCTTGGGGCCGACACAAAAGATCTGAATGGGTCGAAGTGTCGCCGGTCTGCACTGACTGGCCCCCATATAAGATAAGATAAGATATAGTAAGAAGTACGAGCTTCAAAACATTTTAATAACATATTTAGAGATAGAATATTGCTGCCTTGCTGGATGCGAATGAAATATCAATGTTCGAAAGTGTATATCTGTAATCATCATCTTCTTCTATACTTAAACAGGTTTCCATTTTGTTTTCATAAACAATATGTTAAGGATATGTCTATCTGTTTATATTCCTCTAATAGTTTAGTAAAATTTATTTACTGGATGTCTGATAATAGCTGATAATTTTATTTTTATTTAAACAGTTAGATTAAACTACGGACTACAATCATGCCTTGTCTTGATTATTTATGTACATGTAAGTAGATGCTCCTATTTACCATACTGCTGCTTTAAAGGCTACCATCAAATTTTATCAAATGCTTGAGTATGTTCAGTAGTAGTTCATGGAGAAATGGTTCCAACACCTTACAGTTATTATTGGTAAACGAAATATCATTGTACACTTGGCAATTAAAAAGAGTGGCTATGAGTTTCTTGCCCGTTCTTCTCATGAGCCCTACACCCTTGCTTTGCTGAACGTGGCAGTAAATGACAAAATTCACAGGAAAAATGTACGTGTAACTTTGACATTTATAAGTGTTACCTTGTAACCTAACTTGAATAAATTTATTCTGATTTTGATTTTTGATTTTAGCAATGTAGAGAATTTTGTATTTTTAACCGATTTAAAAAAAGACGGAGTTTCTCAATTCCACTATATGTTGTTTTTTGTCACGCGATTACTCCGGCTATCATTTATTGATTTTAATTATTATTTGTTTGTTTAGTATGTCACAATTCTTATAACAAAGAAATACGGTTGTATGGATAAAATTCTGTTCGCGTTTTCTCATAAGCACTCCGCATCACTTATATTTCCAGTAAAGCTAAGGTTGATGACCTGATTTGTAAATACGTCTCTCAGTTATAAATATCACACAACTGGTTGCTATCCAAACTCTGTTTCGCAAATCTGATGACGTCAAAAGATAACTATTTACGTCATATGAGAAAATCTAAAATAACCATTACTTGTTTTTACTAATCCAACCCAAGCTTCTACTACAATACCTGTGCAACTAGATACAGGTTCGAGTTTTAATTCTTGCGAAGTCCCGAGGCACATTAAACTATTTTGGAACTTGTCAACATTGGGATTTCGGTCCTCTGACTTTAAGAATTTATGTGCTCGCATCTCTATGCGCGCATCTTTATGTGGGCCTTGGGATTGAACTCGAGACCTCTGCGTGGCAGTCTAATGTTCATCCACAAAGCTATCACTTCTTTTACATGCACAAGCATAAATTATCTGATAAGCAATTGATTGATTAGGATCTTGCTCTCTATCTTTAGACTGGAAGAAACGGACTACCAGCGGCCTTGACTAAGTTGCCTAACTAAAGTTTATTTTTGACATTTTCCAGACATGGACGATATCGGCTGTGCTGATTAACATGTTTGGTCAGGGGCTGGCGCTGGCTTACCCTGCCATTCTACTGCCAGCACTGAACCGTCCTGACTCCGACATCAAAGCTGATCTGAATTCATCATCATGGATTGGTAAGTAACAATAATATAGTTCATAAACACTGTTTTGGCGGTTCGATGACTGTCGAATGTATAGTATACAATCCAAGCCAGTATTCTCGTAACTACCCATAATTTATTCCAACTAACTTTCAGTACGCATGTTGAAAATAGAAGACAGTGCAAACATAAATACTTAAACACACAAATAGCTATTCCGAGTCTATAATATATTATATTATATTATTATATTCTTTGTATCCGTTGATAAAATATTTGTAAAGATTCCCGCAACACAGGATATGTTCCTAGTGCAATAATTGTGTTAAATAAACCGTTTTTAATTGTTTAATTTATCAATTAAGCAATTTATTGGGATAAGTATCTTTATTTTCTTTGCAGAATGGGTAGTTTTACACAATTATTTTTGTTGGTTTGTTTTTAATGTTAATTTTATTACAACGATTATGTCTAAGGCAATCACGAAATGTTTTAATGTAACATCACTAACCAATTTTCCATTTTCAGGATCAATAACCGGCGTCTCCGGTGTCCCAGGGATCCTTGTATCATCAGTTCTCATGGCTTCATACGGTAGAAGAATAACACATGGGCTGTTCATATTACCAGCACTTATCGGCTGGCTGATGATATATTTCGCTAAAGATGTTACCATGCTCATCACTGGAAGGTTTCTTTGTGGTTTGACTGCAACACCAACAGTATCTCTGGGAGCGATCGTGATAGGAGAATACACAAGTCCGAAGTACAGAGGGGTATTCTTATGTTTAAAAAATTCCTCTGTATGCATCGGTGCTATGTTCATGCATGCCATCAGTCGTTATTTGCATTGGAGGACCGTCGCCTTGATGTCTTTAGTACCATTATTAATATCTCTGCTGATCAATTACACGTGGCCTGAAAGCCCAGCGTGGTTAGCTTCACAACAACAATACGAAAGAAGCGAAGAAGCTTTCGATTGGCTCAGAGGGAACAGTGAGGCGTCCCGAAGAGAAATTCAAGAAATATTGGGAGTTCAAAAAGCTAAGCTGTCAAAATCAATACCGAAGTTAAGTTGTTGCGGCAAAATAATGCAGTTCTTTCATAAATTTACACAAAAAGACTTTTTAAAGCCGTGTTTGATAGCAATGTTGGCTAGCGCAGTTTTAGAGATGAGCGGCAGACATATATTCCCAACTTATGCTCTGCAGATAATGACTAATATAACTGGAGAAACATCATATTCGTTCTACTATACCCTAGCCATTGATTTTATCATCACAGCCAGCGCAGTGTTTTCTTCAGTTCTCGTTAAGATAATGAATCGCCGCACATTATTGTTTGGTTCTGGCTTTGCAGCCATAGGGGTGCTTATGGTATTTTGTTCATATCTCCTTTTAGTTTCTAAAGACATTGTTTCTAATGATAGACAGTGGATACCTATAAGTTTACTTGTATTGTATTTCGTTCTTGCTAATTCAGGCTGTGCTCCTATACCTTTAGCCTTGATAGGGGAAGTATTTCCATTAGCGCATAGAGGGGTAAGTTTAGCTCTGTCCGGGGTTTGGATTGCGATATGTTTGCTAGCGGGTCTCAAATCAGCACCTCATTTACTTGCTGGTATCGGAGTGTATGGCTTATTTGCGGTATATGGCAGTATAATGGGCGTCTGTCTGTTGATACTTTATTTTATACTGCCCGAAACAAAAGACAGAACCTTGCAAGAAATTGAGAACTATTTCAACTATGGCAAATATACGATTGATATCGTGGAGAATGAGGAAGCTGCAACTAAAATGATAAAATAAATATGACTGTTGTATTATAAATAATTAAATATATTTAAGGGGGAAATACGTCTAAGACGACGTTTTATTATATTTTTTTTTATTTTAATTAATTGTTTTAACACACATAGAATTTATATTATTTATGAACATTATAAGGACATTTTACACATATATTGCAGAACATATTCTGAAACAAAAAGTAGCGGAGATATCAGCTGTCGCGCATTGTAGGTTGCCATCCGACTGAGCAGTTTGCGTAATTTTTGGAGGCCACAATTTCCATCTGAAATGAGTAGAAAAAGAGAAGTTAATATTTTAGATATGTACCTCATTATCAAATAAAAAATTAAAATTTGTATTTTTACAATGATTTATATGATTTTTATTATAAAAAAATACTTTAAACAAAGACATCGCTTAGGATGCAGGTTCAAATGATGCGTATTTATATATAAAAATTTTGTATAAAATTTCAAAACGATTAGTTAAAAACTTTTTAAACTAGAGATTACGCATTTTCGAAAAAAGTAGTACCGAGTAAAACACTTTTAAAAAACAGTGGCAGAAGAATTAATTTACTGCAGTAATTAACTAATTCAAACAACTCACCGGTTAATCAGCGATTCTAGCACATATTGCAATCTTCAGCTTCGTACATTTCGTTTTCAGCTTGCAACTTCTCTTTTCGAGCTTTTCGAGCTTCTTTACTGTCCAAGGAACTGCGTCGATTTTGTCGGGCTACGCGTTGATTATCGATTTGTTGTACGTGATTAAAGCTGGCGTTACCAACTATAATATTCAGCTCGTTTATATCTAATAAAATACTTGAACTTCCTTCATTAAACAAGCTAGCAGCCAAATATGCTGCAACAAAACATTTTTTTCTTTCGCTAATTGCTTTGGCCACGTCATGTTAAAAACCTCACTTCCTGCTCCCGTGTATGTGATTGACACGACAATAACCGATCATGCTTCGATATTACTTAACTTAAGTCTTACATCAGAAAAAGCAAAGCAAACAAGAAGTTTTAAAAGAGTTGATTTTGAAGGATGTATACAAAGCCTGGAACACGCAGATTTCTCTTTTATAACCTCAAACTCAGACACAAATGTAGCCACAACATCTTTTGTTAATATATTATCCTCAACGGTTAGTCGATATTTAAAACTCTCTTCATTCCAAACAGAAAAGAATTGCGTCCTTGGTTAACTACTAAACTGTTGCGTTATATTCGTCACAGGGACATGATTCACAGAAAGCTGAAAAAAGACCCTAATAACAAACTGCGACTACACCATGCCTGATATACGTATCAGGCAACGTGACGTTCGTGCGATACTGCAGTCTCTCGATGTTCGGAAAACCAGTGGACCTGCCGGCATCTCAGCTGTAGTCCTCAAAAAATGTGCAGCGGAGTTGTATCCCACACTAACGCGTCTATACCGGACGTCTTACGCCGCAGGCACTGTGCCTTGGAAAGAAGCGAACGTTCAACCGATTCCTAAAAAGAGGGACCGTTCCGAGCCAGGCAACTATCGACCCATAGCTATGACCTAGGTGCTCTCCTCTCTCTCTTCGAGCGCATTATAAACACCCAAATTGTCCACTACCTGGAGGATCACTCGTTGATCAATGATCGCCAAAACGGCTTTCGGGCTAACGATCAACAGGTGATCTTCTAGCGTTCGTCATGCACCTCTAGGGTGAGGCTGTGGACAAGCACGGTGAGTCTTTGGCTATCAGCCTAGACATAGCCAAAGCTTTTGATAGAGGAGTCTGGCACCGGTCTCTTCTTTCCAAGCTTCCGGCCTATGGCTTGCCCCCTCAACTGTGCACCTGGATTGCGAGTTGCCTGCAGAAGCGTCGTATTCGGCGCTTTTGCGACGGTCGCGCTTCCAAATTTATGTAAGTCAATGTTTTCAGCATAAATGGGCCGGCTCGACTGGCGAAGGACTACCCTCTCACAGAATATCGACGTAAAATAGCAGTATTCCTGCTGTTGTGTTTCGTTCGATGAGTGAGAGTTCCGGAGGCCCAATCACCCCCTTCCCCCCTTCCCGCTCCTTCTCCTTCCCACTTCCTTTCCTAAAGGGTCGGCAACGCACAAGTGATGCCCCTGGTGTTGCATACGTCCATAGGCTACAGTGACCACTTATCATCAGGTGGGCCGTATGCTTGTTTGCCAACTTAGTTGTATAGAAAAAAAATAAAAAAAATGCAGTATTGCCTCAGGGGTCCGCCTTATCTCCTACGCTCTTTCTTCTGCATATCAATGATATTTTGAATCTCGGCAACATACATTGTTATGCGGGCGACAGTACCGTGCATGGGTGATATCTCGGACATCCTGGGACCAAACAGCCTGTGGTTGAGGCGAAAAGGCAGGATCTTGTCGTTGGACTTGACCAGACCTTGGACCGCATCTCTGAATGGGGTGCCAAAAACTTGGTCCAGTTCACCGCCACCGAAGGTCACCGATACAAGAATATTCATTACTACATATTATAAAACAAAGTTCTCCACCGCGTCTGTCTGTCCGTCTGTCTGTTCGCGATAAACTAAATAACTACTGAACGGATTTGCATGCGGTTTTCACCAATAGACAAAGTGATTCATGAGCAAGGTTTAGGTGTATAATTTGTTAAGGCTTACACTATCCTTGCGAAGCCGGAGCGAGTCGCTAGTTTGTTACAAACAGATAGAGAAATTTTTGTTTCACCTGATGGTGCAAGGTGGCTGGTGAAGAATTTGCAATAGCCTACGATTGCTTCCACTGAATGGTAACATTTGCGCACTTCCGAGTTTAGGGTAAAAGTATTGAAGATAGATCAAATGGAAAGAAATGGAAAAATAATTATAGTTAACTAGCGACCCGTCCCGGCTTCACATAGGTAATACAATACCTTAACAAATTAGGTATACACTGAAACATGTCTCATGAATGATTATCGGTGAAAACCGCATGAAAATCTGTTAAGTAGTTTTTCAGTTTATTGCGAACGAATAGACGCGGCGGGGGACCTTGTTTTATATAACGTAGTGATAATACTCACCGAACAAATTGCAACGGTGCGTATATTGCCACTAAACGTCGACATTCTACAAGAGTGTAGTACGGAAACGATTTAGTATCTATAATGTGATATGTATTAAATATACGCCTTAAGATAAATTAACAGCAATTACGACTTCAGTTGATTTGTTGTTGGTATTGCTGTTTTACGGACACTGGACATACACGATAATATTTTTTGTATGCTAATATTAATCTATTATTAACTCAAAATGGGCTCGATGGCGTAGTGTTTAGTGTAACCGACTGCCACGCCTGAGATCGCGGGTTCGATTCCCGCACAAGTCTAACATTTGTGTGCATGAACATGAATGTTTGTCTTGGTCTGGGTGTTTCTACGTATAATATGTATGTATTTACAAAAAGAAAACTATATATGTATGTTGTATTCATTGTCTAGTACCCATAGTACAAGCTCTGCTTAGTTTGGGCTAGATGGTGTTGTGTGTATGTGGTAGAATATTACATAAATTTTTACATACATAAATTCACGCCTGTTTCTCAGAGGGGTAGGCAGAGACTACGGATTTCCATTTGCTACGATCCTGACACACTTCTCTGGCTTCATTCACTTTCATAACATTCCTCATACACGCTCGCCGGTTTAAGGTGCTCTTAACCTGGCCTTTATCCAGAACGTCTCCGATCTGATCAAGAAACGTTCGCCTAGGTCTTCCTCTTGCGACTGTTCCATTCACACTAGCCTTATAAACTTTCTAAGTCAGTCTGTTCTCGTCCATTCTTTCTACATGCCCAACGCAACTGTATGGTAGAATATTATTATTATTATATTATTAATATTAGAATGGGATAAGCTTGCGTATGGCACAGTTGTGTGACTGAGAGTTACTTCCGTAATATCAATCATTTTCATAGCATCTTTCGGAGCGTCACTACCCAGCTGGCTCTGAGAAAAATTAAATAACGATGTGTTAATTTTATCTAATACTATGTATACCTGAAGAGAGAGTAACCTTAGTAAAATTGATATATCAGGTATGTTTATGTTATTGTCATCTGAACACTGGTACTGGAACTGTTGGTAGAAAGGTCTCAGTTACGCGCTATGGACTTTAAAGAAAAGTTATTGAAGGTAGGAGTAAAGGAAGATAATGATACTGTAAATATGGGTAATAATACTCACCAACCGAAACGCAATTGTGTATACTACCCTTTTAGGCCTTGAGTTGCTTTTTAACACGCTTTTATTAGCTTGGTATGTATGTATCTATGTGTCTATGAATATATGTAACGGAATCTTTGAACGTGATTTTCACCCCTTTCAAACCGATGGATTGATTTGAAACTTTGCACACTTATCAAGGATTGATGACAATACAAAAATTTAGAAAAATTTAATATAATTGTTTAAAAAACTAAAAAACACGCTTTATTAAAAAAACCAAACAAAAAGTAGAAAATAATTTGAATAATTTTAATGTAAAAAAGCGTGGGGTGCTTTCTAAGATATTTTGATACGACACACCACGCTTTTTTACATTAAAATTATTAAATTATTTTCTACTTCTTAGTTTGGTTTTTTTAATAAAGCGTGTCTTTTAGTTTTTGAAACTATTATTTAAGACTACTCTCGCACTAGAAATAATTCCTGTATTGCGGGAGACTTTGCAAACTTTCAAACGACGGACACAAAAAACACCCAGATTCGGAACAACTATACGTGGAACACAACATTTTTTGTCCCACGTGTGAATCGAAGTCACGACACTCGGTGCGCTGGTAACGGCGAGGGGAACAATTAAACCACAACACCATCCGTGCAGTTAGTGGAATATAATGTAATATGTATTAAAGATACGCCTTAAGAAAAATTACAACAATTACGTCTTAGGTTGACGAATTGTTGGCAGATAAGCCGGCGTCCCACCTGGTTGTAAGCACTGTCAGTTACTCGTGGACATGACAGTGCCTTAACACTACAGGAACAACATCAACGAAGCAGCAACGTCGCTGCTTTCTGTAAAAATGTGAAATAGTGATGTGTTCGGGCTAAAGAGCAGAATATCCTTCAGACGGAACATGCTTCGCTGATAAAATGCTCAGAGCAGAGTCTGTCAATCTTAATATGTATAACCTAATTTTGAGTAATTATAAGAGAGAGTTAGAGCTTGTCATATTTCTATTAGTGTCCTTTGCGACCACTACTAACTCAATATTATTATATAAACACTAAATAACCATATTTTACTATCTTTTATTAAACTAAATGTTGATATATTTGTCGAAGTAAAAAATTGCAACTGAATTTTGAACCAGTTCTCGTAGCCCAAATAGGCTCCAATTTGGTATTCATGCATAAACCTGATGACAATGCAGTTTTATGTTGAATCGGATTTCTGCTGCTGGGTCAACTGCAGACCACCCAACTCCTTAATAGCTAACAGCCATGTCGTGTCGCTTGTTAGATTTATCTTGACAAGTACTTTTTATTTATGACACTGGCTAGTATACAGAGCCTAATGATGGAGTAGAAAGATAATCACTGGCACTCGTGAAAAGCTTGTTTTTAAAATTGATTTTAAGTGTTAAATTATTTGTTTTGCATATAAAAATTGTATGGCAAGTCACCATATTTTAGGGTTGTATATTGGACCCAGTGACGAGCTCTAAACTTTCAGAATTTTATAGTAAATCACGATTTTGAATTCAGAAACCATATTTTGAGTATGAGCATATGGCAAAGATATAGCATGACAGACGTAATTGAATGCTTCAAAGCTGTGCGTGATTCATTTAAGTATTCTATTGCAAGTGAAATATAAATTATTATTTATTTTATTTTGGCTCCAGTGTGAAAAGAAAAAAAGTTAAATAAATAAGGTTAAGGTTAAATAAGTAAGATGTTCACTTAAAAATAATTTATTTTATTAATACATAAAATAAAATATATGTATTTAGAATATAATAATACAGTGCGTATTTATTTTATCATTTTAATATTAGCTTCCTTATCATCATCGCCGTCATTCGAGAACTTCCCGTAGTTGAAATAGTTCTCGATTTCCTGCAACGTTCTGTCTTTGGTTTCTGGCATTATGAAATATAATATCAAAAGGCAAATTCCCATGACACTACCGTACACAGAAAAGAATCCGTAAACTCCAATACTGACAAGCAAGTGAGGCGTCGACTTGAGACCCACCAACATTATCACTGAGATCCAGACCCCAGACAGGGCTGAACCAACCCCTCTATGGGCTAATGGAAATACTTCTCCAACTAACGCTAAAGGTATAGGAGCACAACCTAAATTAGCAAGAATAAAATAAAACAATAGTAAGGATATAGGTATCGACGGTTTTTCGTCAGAAATAATGTCTTTGGAAGCTAAAAAGAGATATAAACAAACTGTCATAAGTATCACTATGGCCGCGAAACCAGAGACGAATAACAAAGTACGACGATTCATGATCTTAACTAGGAATGAAGCGAATACTGCGCTGGCTGTGATGATGACGTCAATCCCCAGAGTATAATAGTATGATTGAGATGTTTCCCCGGTTATATCAGTCATTATGAGCAGCGCGTAAGCTGGAAATATGTGTCTACCACTCATCTCCAGAACTGTTGTAGCAAAAACCATGATCAAAAAAGGTTTTAAAAAGTCCTTCAGCGTAAATTTTCGAAAGAAATACATGATCTTATTATAATAACTGGACTTTATTTTCGGTTGCGACAACTTAGCTTTCTGTGCTTTTAGTATGTCTTCAATTTCTTTTCGAGCAGCCTCATCGGTGCCTCTCAGCCAGAAGAAAGATTCCTGGCTTTTCTCGTAATAGTGTTTCGAAGCTAACCAAGCTGGGCTTTCAGGCCACGTGTAGATGATTACGAGGGCAATAAAAAACGGCGTTAAGGATACCAATGCAATGTTTCTCCAATGTAGGTGGTGGCTGATAAGATGCATTAGTAAGGCCCCCATACATACGGAGGCATTCTTGAGATATAAAAATACTCCTCTATACTTTGGGCAGGTATATTCTCCCATCACGATGGCTCCTAGAGATACTGTCGCAGTGGAACTCATTCCACATAGAAACCTGCCTGTCATCAGCATCGGGATGCCTCCTGCAAAGTATATCAGCAGCCAGCCGACTATTGCTGGCACTATAGCCAGTGCATGAGTTATTTTTCTTCCATACAAAGCCATGAAGACTGACGATATTAAAAATCCTGGTATACCAGCCACGCCCACTATTGATCCTGAAATAAGATAAGTAAATACTATTACATCTGAATTCAATTATCTTATTAAGAAGATGCCCGTGTTGTCACTCACTATTAATTAAAGAGAATTCATATGGTATCTTCAAATAGAGTCAACGCTTTGGCTAAATATGAATATAATAGCTTCAGTTAACTCACTAACTAATAACTTTGACGATTATATGTGTTACTTTGTGACCTAAATGATTATTGACGTTGAATTTTAACATGGTGACAGCTCTAAAATAATTATGACTGCACCTCATAATACCTCAACCTTTATCTCTCAATAACCGAGTTGAAAATATATCGAAAATGAGGCTAGTGAATTTTCCAGTCTTTTTCTACCTTTTTTAATCATATCGATAGCGCGTATCGGCCAAGAGCCTTACAGTCTTACAAGATAGAGAGAGAAATTAAACTCTCAAGAATTATAAACATTACAAAATTTCTCGGTGGCACTGCTCTAGTGAATGCGACTGCAGTACATGAATTCTTTGATGATGAAGACTGAGAGGGCAAGGCTAAGAGTTATTGGATCTTTTGTCAAGAAATTGTCAATACCAACACGGATTCTGGCAATCTCGGTAGCCAGTTGCACTTAGGCGCTCATAGCCAGTTGCCCTCACTGATCGATAAACGATTAGCGAGGTTAAGCAGTGTTGGGTGCGGTCAGTCTATAGATGGGTGACCGCTCAGTAGTATTTCATCTGAGCGTCTCCGTGCTTCAGAGGGCACGCAAAAAGTCGGTCCCGGTTGTTGCCAAATTGACAGCAGTCGTGGCTTGAACAACTCTTGACAACAGGTTGGCCACTAACCACACGAAAAGAAAGAAAGAAGATAGGCGGCAATAGGCTTGCCCTCTAATACGTGGAACCTAAATCATAATTGGTGAAATGTGGGTATATTACATCTTTATCTACCTTTTCCACGATATAGATGTGAGACTATCTATGTATCGAACCAGTCTCAGCGCAATTAGTTTTGAGATCATGTTATTTACCTAGCCATGACGAAGAATGTAGATTGGTTTTGATGGGTGAGTCAGGATGGTTTAGTCCAGGCAGCAGACTGGCAGGGTAGCTCAGCACCATGCCCTGACCAAACATGTTGATCAGCACAGCCGACACCGTCCATGTCTGTAGAAAGATCAACGTCCCATTTATTTTTGTTAATTTATTTATAACGCATATTAGCAGAACAAAACACATATGTATGTACAGTCACATAATCAATAATTAAGACAAGGTCGTCTGCTTACGCCAATTACGAACATACACTACATTTACTTACAGATAACATAATAATTAAGTACACTTATGTCTAATAAAGATTTTAGATAATAACTGACTCAAAATTTACGAGATGATATGTCCTTTACCATATAAAAACTATTCTTAGCCGATAAACAATCAGTTTTAAGCGTTAAGGTTAGGTAAATAAGGTTTAAAGTGGCGCGCACTTGGTGGCTCGTATCCGAGGCGGTAACAAACACAGGGTACAAATGTAGCGGCTCGTATGCGAGCCTCTGTCAAAGAGCAGGTTAGGAAATATGATACTGTTTAATTAATTTTTCGCCCGCACTATTAATAATTCCTGTGTCGGGACTTTACAAACATTCAAATAACGGACACAAAGTACACCTAGATTCGGAAAAACTATTTTTGGATTACATAATTATTTGTCCTGTGTGAGAATCGAACCTACACCACTTGACGCAGTGGCAGCGGCGAGGCGACCACTTGAACCATTACTTCATTTGTGCAGTAAATCTATCATTACCTGAATACTCGTAGACGTACATAATATTGTCTTAAGTTTACGCGAATGTTATCCATATATTAATATGTGAAGCAAAAACTTTGTACCCCTTTTTACGAAAATTGTGTGGACGGACGGGTATGAAATTTGGCACAGTTAAAGTTTATATGGAGAAGGTGTGGCGAATCCTAATATTTTATAAAATATGCATTAGAAATACATTGAAGTAATCAAAAACACTACACGCACACAACCACGCATTTGACACACGCAGTCGAATCGCGTTCGTAGTATATCGGCATTGTTCGTCTGACGTCGTACAATTCTTCGTAACTATGGTTACATATACCATATTTATATGCATAAACTTAGAATATATTATGTAATAAAGAATAGATAAAACAGAGTAGTACGCTTGGGAATATCGTCAATGAAAGAGTATAGTTAGGTAAATAATAATTTGTTTGATAAAGAAAGGTAAATTAATCTGTATCCTTGGTGAAATCTAAATGAAATGTGATTATAAGGGTAAAGTTATAGACAGTAAAATCTTAATAACAATTAAACTAAAAATTTAATTTAATTATGCTCGAATTTTGACCAGTTGGCGATCACTAGTACATTGAAATTAATAACTTTATACTGGTTGCTCTGAGACGTGGTATGTGTTGTTAAACCACAAACTTTATTGTATTGATGGTATAATAATATTATTAGATGAAACGATGATGCGCGTCTTGGACCAAACTCGAGACCTTTGCGTGGAAGGAGTACGGTCTCCCACTGATTGTTCGGTTCCTCCCGCTATCAAGGCGGCGAGGTCCGAGCTCCGCCAGGTCCTAGTGGCGAATTGGAAGGAGCGACTTGTGCACCCCAGTGCCGGGCACGCCACGATCGTGGCGGTAAGTCCCGTGTTTCAGGAGTGGCTGGAGAGGCGGCATGGCGCCCTCAACTTCCGGCTGACACAGGTTCTGACTGGCCACGGTTGTTTTGGCCAGTTCCTGTGTCGTATACGCCGGCAAGAGACGCCCGGTTGTCACCACTGCGGCGACTGCCGCGATGTTGTAGAGGACACGGCGCTGCACACTTTGGCGGTTTGCCCCGCCTGTACATCGCAGCGCCGTGAGTTGACCGCGGCAGTCGGATCGATTGCCCTCTCGCTCCCGGCCGTAGTTCAGTCTATGGTCCGGAGTGAGAGGTCGTGGAACGCCGTCGCCTCCTTTTGCGAGGAAGTGATTTCCATCAAGGAGGCGGCGGAGCGGGAGAGGCAGCGTTTAAACCCTCTCCCCAACCGCAGAGCCGGGCGCCGGAGGGCGCGCGATGACCTCCAGCCACCCTGAGGTTTGACCTGGGGGTGGCGGGCTTTGTGGGCCTGCCCGCCATCCGTTCAGCACCAGGTCCGAGAGGCGGCGTGCGTGTTCCCACGCGCGCCTCTGTGTCGAGTCCGTCTCCCCTCTAGGGGGGAGACAGTAGGGAATTTTTGAGGGAGTCCTTTGGGTAGGTCTCTTTGGGTAGTGGCCTGCTGTTTCATACGGCGGGCCGAAACCTCGGCGGGGTCGCGACCGCATGCGAAAGCGATTCGCGCGGCCCCACCGATAGTGGTTTTGTCGAGGAACACCGTGGTAGGTTTAGTCGGTATTCCGGGAGGTACATTATTTCTTTTCCATCTTCGTTTACCCCGGCGAGTCCGACATAATCCCTCCGCCCGCCCCCGCGGAGGGATATGCGTCATTGCATTCCCGCACGTAAAAAAAGAAAAAAAAAAGGGATATCTACTGTAAAAGACATGTAATTTTCGTTGCATATATTTCACTGCAGTAACAGTTAAATTATATTTATTTTAATTACTACAGAACAACCAAATTTTGTCTGCGGCGTCCCTCGCGTTAATTTACATTTGTTAATAAACTTTTTCGGAGAATGTGTATGCGAAACATGATGATAGGTGAGAAGTTGTCAAGGCGTAAAAGCATAAAAAATAAACGATCTCACATTGCATTTATTATATTTGCATACACATTGTCAAGGTTACAGAAAAGGACATAGTGTTTCTTTCATCGATAAAACGTACTGTTCCTCAGGGATAGAAAATTTAAACTGGGTGTTTCTTAGTATAGTAAAAACCTCTCAGGGGGTGATTATACTTGTAATTATGAACAACTTTTGTTCTGGGACATTGCCGAAATCGCAAGAAAACCGCTGTTCCATACAAATTTGGATTTTAACCTCGTCAAAATGTTTGGAACTACTGATTTAAAACAATTATCTGCGACATGGTGATTGAGGTTACGCAACTAATTAGCTCAGTAGAGTAAATCGCAGAATGTGAACACGTCGGCTAACATACCTAATAGGGTTACTTCGATTGCAGTGTACGACGGACGGATCAAATATAAAATATATAACATAACATGAGAACGACTTTACCGATATAAACAATCTTTCTTTTTAAGTTTTCTTATGCTTTGTAGAAGGTTCTAACAGAAAGAAAAGTTAAAAAAATTGGATAATTTCACTTGTAAAGACGCAAACAAATGTCTTGGGTTCATAATGAGAACATCGGCCCAGTTTAGGAATATACAAGTAATTAAGCTACTTTATAATGCCTATGTGCGTAGCAAATTAGAGTATAATGCGCTAATTTGGAATCCACAACAGACCTTATACTCCACAATTGTAGAGAAAGTCCAACGCAATTTCTGCAGATACTTGTATAAACGCCAATATGGATATTATCCGTATCTATATCCTTCCATGTTTGTATCAGGCATAGTTGGACTGGATACTTTCCAACTCAGGCGCGAGTACACGCATATTATTCATTACTGTTTGCTTCTGGTTAATAAAATAAACAATCCAAGCGTACGGGAGTGTATTTATTTCTATGTACCCGATCACTATATGCGTGGAAGTGAAAGAAGAAAACATAGGCTCTTCTCATATCCGCCTACCTGGCGCTCTCCCCAAACATGGAATAGTCCCACTGCTAGAGCAATTACATTAATAAATCAATTCCTTTTACATAATCCAGATGCTGATATATTTTTTAACGCACTAGCGAAAACTATAAATAATGTTTCCAGTTATGTGAATATGAATAAAAGATAAATAGGCATCTTATGCGTTAATAAATTGTTAAAATTATTGTTGTAATATGGTTAAGATAATTTTATTTTGTTAAAATGTATATTGTATTTATATCCCTAAATCCCTTTATCGTATTTTGTTTTTGTTAATAATAATAATTAATTGATAATATTTTAATGTGTAACCTATTTTGTAATATTTAGCATAGATGTAAGCGAATGGGTGTAATGCTATAATAGTATTTTTATAAATAAATGAATTGAATTGAATAATATTGTTACTATACCAGCTTTTAACTGAATTTGAGTTTAAGGGATTATTTTGTAACCTGATTTAATATGATACATAACATTTATAGGGGAAGGTGGGGAATTACCAACACCTAAGGGAAATGAAATAAATCAAAATGTAGTATTTGTAGGTTAACTTTAATAGTATCTTCTGGAAGGTAAATTATCGTATTTTAAACAAACAACAATATTAATTTCTCTTTATATAATCAATTTTTATAACAAATAACAACCTCTATTGTTCGTGTTTATCCGACACTGGTCGGGCAATCACGGACACCTAATGGGGCAATTACGATCGTTCGCAATTGACCCAGACTAGTCTAAAATGAGATCAAGTATGACAGATTAGTCGGGCTTAAATTTAAATTTAGAAACTAATTACTGAATATAAAGTAGACGCTTTGCCTAAGCTTAAATGTATGCTCGTAACATCGTCGATGGCTTTTTTAGATCTTCAACGTTATATTTCCTTTTATAATTACGGCATCTAAAACAATTAAAAGCAAAATTGACAATTACTCTTAATTTTAATTAAATAGCTAAACATTCTATGTTGTCACAAAACTTTACTTAACAAGTTAAAGAACCGATTTTATTCTATATGGAGCAATGCTGAACGTTCGTAATTTGGAAAACATAACATTGACATTTTGATCGCAACACTTGTTTGGACTACGCGAAAGGCGAGCTTGAAATCCATACGAAAAAAAAATTGTGTACTTAATCCACAAATAGTTACTCAGAATCTAGATGTTCTTTGTGTCCGTTTTTTAAATATTTGCTATCTTTGAGAACATAATCGAGAAACCTCAGACTCAGCTATCCGTACAAATTTTTCTTTACAAAACAGGAAGCAATAACTGCTTTTGTTATACACACATTATTAAATAATAAAGATGCAAAATTATGATAATAGTTCAGTCAATAATAAGTAAATATTATTTTATATAAAATAATTATAACAACCGTAGCTCTTATATTAACAATTATAATTTAGCTTATTTTTGAAATTAAATTTTTTATACTATTAATAGATATTATTACCATTCTAATTATTTATAAAAACAAAAATAAGAATGTAATTATTATACATTACATTTTAAAGTACTTAATTATGAGAACCTAAATAAATAATAGAGTCATAACTGTAATATTCATTAAATACATTTTTTATAGATATACAGAATATACCTATTATAATTATGTTTGAAATAAAAATGTAATGCGCAAAAATTTAAAATATTTAATTTTAAATATATCTAGTGTAAAATACTAAATAGCTTAAAATATCGCCTAAAAGCGTTCTATATGTATTTTTTTAATTTGCGGCTATATGTAAATCTTTTGAGCTAATATTTTTTATGTTCTTTAACCATTTGATATGCTCAATAAATTAATCGTATACATTGAAAAGAAAGGTCTAATCATTAATGAATACTAGAAGAAATAATAATAAATACATAAAATATAATTTAGTCATAATAATAAAATAATTTATTTAAAATAATAAAATATAGTCTTACCTGTCTTAATAACGGCGAAGTCATTTTCTAGGAATCCCACATAGTGATCACATCAGACTAATCCACAGTACGATCGAACTTACACTTAAATACTCGCTTAATTTTCCTTCACTTAATCATGAACATCGTGTGAACCAGTTTTATCAATACTAGTATTCAATATTATCACTTACACTACTAACTTTGTAAAATATTATAAATTTATAATTCCATATACTATTTTGAGTATAAATGAAAACAAGACGAAACCATTGAGTCCTTTTGGAACAAATGCAAAGAAGTAGAGTTCTTAATCAGTGCAATATAAAAATAATAATAATAATAATAATATTCTACCACATACACACAACACTATCTAGCCCAAACTAAGCAGAGCTTGTACTATGGGTACTAGACAATGGATAAACATACATATATACTTTTTTTTTGTAAATACATACATATTATACATAGAAACACCCAGACCAAGACAAACATCCATGTTCATGCACACAAATATTTGTCTTGTGCGGGAATCGAACCCGCGACATCAGGCGTGGCAGTCGGTTACACTAACCACTACGCCATCGAGGCCGATATTATCCGAACACACAATCCAGACATTAACATTTTTGGTGATTCGTTTAGCAACTTGTATAACCTTTTTAAGATAAATTACAATTAGACTAAGTTATAACAGTTATATAAAAATGTAAACAACTAACTTCTCTATAACTAGCCAACGTTATGGACAACGTAAATGGCATACACATCAGACAAAATAATATAGTATTACGTACGATGTGGTTGTGCCTTTAAATAAATAAATAAGTAAATTTCTAACAGTAGGCAAACAATGTGAGGATCTTATTTATGTAGAGCACATTAATTTATGCTACAAGGAAGTGATATACATAACATTATCACAAGAAATGAAGACAAATTTGTAGGCCAAGTGTGTTTCTATAATAAATTACCAATCAAATTTTAGTTTCTACTATAAACTGGCAACTATGTCGTAAAGCTTAATATACAGTTATAAATCCTAACTAATATTGTAAATGCGAATGTGAGTTTGTTTGTTTGTCTTTTTCATGTCACCGATTATCATGAAATTTTGCATACACGTTGTCAGGGGTACAGAAAAGGTACCTCTCATGCACAGGAATAGTATCAACTGTTCCCCAGGAATATAAATTTATTGACAGAATCTATAGTAACGCGAGCAAAATTTAGTACGGTTATATATTTTAAATTTAAGACATAATTTACCGTGAAGTGGAACAACAATAATAATTATAATTATTACAATAATTTTTATTTTCAGAAAATAATTCATAACAATTAATTATTTTTTTACTATTTTTATATTTTTATTGACATTGTTATTTTACAAAGTGCTTTTTTTTGGATTTTAATTAATTATAGACCATTGACTATTCTCTTGATATATATGTTTAATGGTGTATGTGTAATGTTTAATGTCATGGAATTGGAATAATTATAATAATATGTTACTGTATAAATATTTTTATAAATATGCATTCAAACACAATGTGAAAATTGTTTATGAATAAAGTTTGAATTTTAATATTCAAATGCTGTAACACAGTCTCCCTAGCCTTTATTATTCCCAAGTCACTTGGAGTCGGCTTTTCCAGTTTAACCGGATTTGACTGGATATCAGTTTTTACACGGAGCGGCTGCCACCTGACCTCCGCAACCCGAAGGCTAACGATACCCTAAGGCTAGACCAGTGTCAGGATATTATAGGGCACTGACTTCCCAATAAAGACTGCCATAGATGTTCATGGCAGCCGGGACCGACGGCTTAACGTGCTCTCCGAGGCACGGAGCAGGCGATAATTGTCAATCAATACGCACATAATTTCGAAAAGTCATATAACTTCCAAAAGTTAGAGGAAAAGAGAAATTGGATTTTCTGTAATAAAACTTGACTAGCAGCAAGAAGTATGTAACTGTGCTCGGTAGATGGCAGTTATAAGCTTGGATAATGTAGTTTGTAGATAAAAAAACATCGCTGGTGAAATGTGTGCGTATCTCTTCGGGAAAGCCATCATAGCCAGTTGCACTCACTGCCGATCAGTGACGAAACGATTAGCGAGGTTAAGCAACGTTGAGTGCGGTCACTCTATAGATGGGTGACCGCTTAGTGGTATTTCATCTGAGCGTTTCCGTGTTTCGAAGGGCACGTAAAAAGTCGGTCCCGGTTGTTGACAAATTGACAGCAATCGTTAAGCCATATTAGAGGTCTACTTGCACCATGGCGGCTTGAACAAGTGACAACAGGCCACAAAGGAAACGACAAAAAAAAAAAGATATAATTTCTTTAGGTAATTGATTTACTTTTAACAGTGTTTCTTTAATATTGTCTTCTGTTTAAGCGAATGTTATTCATTGAAATTAAACTACTATATACGGATTTTATCGCGTTGTTTATTTATCACTGTATTACAAAATTTTGAAAATATTACCCTACTACTACTATTGATTTTGAACTATTAATTTATAGCCCGGGAGAGGGCAATGGGTTCGTATCGCACGAAATACTGTTATGTAGTATAGTAATGTAATGTGTACCTACATTTTCAGGACAAGGGCGTGACGCTATGTGTGTATATTTTAACTCTATATTTAAAATTGTCTTGTAATAACCTTTATAGTACATTTTGTACTAAGTACTCGTGCGAAGCCTAATTATAAGAAGATACTAATATTATAAAGCTGAAGGGTTTGTTTGTTTGTTTGGTTGAACGCGCTAATCTCAGGAACTACTGGTTCGAATTGAAAAATTCTTTGAGTGTTGGATTGCCTATTTATCGAGGAAGGCTATATAATATAACATCACGCTACGACCTACGCCGACCTACGGTCGACGCACTAACTAAACGCGGGTGAAACCTCCGGCACATCTAGTATATAATAAAAGTGAATAACTTGCCTCGGAGAGCATGTAATGCCGTTGATCTTGCGCCTGATCTCTCTTCGGTCGTGTCGGATTACCGTCCCATCAGATCATGAGAGTGATGGAACAGAGAGTCCATTTGTGTTTGCGCACACGCTTGTGCTCTATAATATCTCCTGCGCAGATGGCCAGTCTCCGTTAAGATTGGCCGCCGTCACCGAAATTCTCTGTCTGTTTCACACAGTACATAATATTTAACATCATAATTAACGAGTCCATACAAGAAAGCAGAGAATGTATAGTCTCTGTATTAGGAGGTCCTGTATTACAGATTACCAGCCTCTCCGTGCTCTGAATAGGTGAAATATGTATAAATGAGACTAGTTTGTTGGTATTGAGAATGTACGTCATGTAGGTAGATGTGTGAGTGAGTATATGTATGTGTGTGCGTATGAGTGTGTGTGTTCGAGTTTGTGTTGAAAAGGTGAGTATCTAGTTAAAGATATATTTTTTATATACGTAATATATCTCACTTCATTGTTAAGAGTCGTTTAATTGACATGTTAATTACTGCATTAGATCCAACGTAATTTTAAAATGCTTATTGACTACAAAGCACATACATTTGCATGTCTGACCAGACAGAGCATGTTGAAACAAAAAATATTTGTAACACCTAATTGTACACATGTTGAGTCAAATAAATTTTTCTTCATCTTTATCAATACGTTTTACAGTATAATCTTGTCAATCCGACACCATTGTAGGCACAATACATACTAATACAATATTAATGTATATGGTTACTCCTAGTTCTAGTAACGAAATAAAGGCAATACTACCGTCTTTACGAAATGTGTAATAACTAAGTTAAAGCTGATTTTGAGAAAAACGCGGTTCAAGATTTTATTTTTGATTTTGTTTATATCTCCATCACTTTTTATGGTATCGACTTGAAACTTTCACTTCTTCTTCTCTCTAGCCTTTATTATTCCCAAGTCACTTGGGGTCGGCGTTTCTAGTCTAACCGGATTTGACTGGATATCAGTTTTTACACGGAGCGGCTGCTACCTGACCTCCGCAACCCAAAGGCTAACGATATCCTAAGACTAGACCAGTATCAGGATATTATAGGGCACTGACTTCCCAAAAACGACTCCCATAGATGTTCATGGCAAGCGATAATTATTGCAATATGCGATACGATATTGCAATACGCACATAATTTCGAAAAGTCATATAACTTCCGAAAGTCAGAGGTGCGCGACGTGGGTTCGAACCCGAGACCCTCTGCATTGCAGTCTGTTGGTCTCCTTACTGAGCTATCGCTGCTGTTACTTGAAACTTTGACTACATGATAGATAAAAGCGTGGAGAGTATTATTTATTACTTAATGTTTGTAAATAGATTTATTTCCGCTATAAAAATACAATATATCTACTTATGTTTAGGTAGTATTATTAGTATGTAGAAAGAATGTTTACTAGCCATAACCACAATAAGTAAAAATATACTTATTGCACTAATGATTAGGAAACCCACATGATGCAGTTTTGAGTAGCAATTTATTTATTTATTTATTTATTTAGCAATTAATAAATTCTTAGAACAGTTTCCTAACCATAGGTGCATTAAGTCTCTTATTTTTGCAGTTACATTTTTATGTCAAACATGAACACTTTGTTATAACTGATACCAGGCATGGTCATTTGGTATTCAGTAACGAAATTCATGCACTGGTAATAAACGGGAAAGCTATGAATATCGTATGTTGTTAAAATTTAATTTACTAACTAGTAAATGAGGATTACAAAGAACGAAATATGCTAATTATAAATGCAATAACTCTACTTATTGCAGATATAATTAGTGAAATTACTTAATAGCGTAAATAAACTTTCTTGACATATCTGCAATAATATTTAACTTAATATCTAGTTAATGAAGATTAAGGAGGAAATATTATTCTCTCGGCGGGGTCGCGACCGCATGCGAAAGCGATTCGCGCGGCCCCGTCGATAGTGGTTTTGTCGAGGAACACCGTGGTAGGTTTAGTCGGTATTCCGGGAGGTACTTTACTATTATTCCATCTTTCTTTCACCCCAGCGAGTCCAACATAATCCCTCCGCCCGCCCCCGCGGACGGATATGCGTCATTGCATTACGCCAAGTAAAAAAAAAAAAAAAATAAGAAACATTATTCTAATTACAAATATAATAACTTTACTTATTGCAGATATAGTTAGAAAAAATTACTGAACGTAACTAACTTATTCCTATCTACAGTTATGTCGCTCTTGATAAGTAAATCATATAACACGGACCTAGATATTGCTCTTATGCTTAGTATTAATCTGCCTCCGTCATAGATACGCAAAAACTGTCTTAAGAGAATATTTAGATTTCGTTCTGCTGATTCCGAATACGTACTTAAATCAATTCGGCTCAAAAATCGAGTTATTGCACTTTTCGTAAGGACGGCAAAGTATTTGCCTTGATATAATAAAATCGAACAAATCATTTCTAAGCTCAAATTTTAAAGCCTATTGGGTTGTGATAGAATATTACGATCAGATGGTTGGGACCTGCAAAATTTTAAAGGGTATGATCGAGGCACCGATTCTTCAGGACAAATCTTGCAGACTGTTTGTGCCTAACAACTATTGTCGTGGTAGAAAGCACCAATTGCTTGCGGTTTTAGTGTACTGTGGCAGGTCGAAGCCACTGCTAGAAAGGGTTACCAAGTCCTAGTTCCTAAGTCAGGCAGTATTGCTACTGGTGACACAAGCAGGTTCTCAAAATCAATATCAAAATCAAAATAAATTTATTCAAATTAGGTTACAAGGTAACACCTATGAATGTCAAAGTTACACGTAATTTTTTTCTGTGAATTTACATTTACTGCCACGTTCAGCAAAGCAAGGGTGTGTAGGGCTCATGAGAAGAACGGGCAAGAAACTCAATTAGAGATCATCGACGTATTGCCACCTGGAACGTCCGTGGACTACTATGTCCAGGAAAGCTGGACATTGTGAATAGGAAGGCAGAATCGCATAAATTGGAGTTGCTTGGAATGACCGAAACGCATATGAGAGGCAAGGGCATCACAAAACCACTAATGGCAACACCTTATAGGTACTTCTTAGGCCCTACAGACTCCAGTACTAATGGGGTTGCCATCTGGCTACCTCGTCATTTAAATAACATTGTGATAGGATACAATCCAGTCTCAGATAGGATTATGTCCTTGAAACTCAACACACGCCCCTGCACACTAAACATAGTCGTGGTATACGCCTCCACATCCATTTCGGAGGAGGAAAACTCTGACGAATTCTATACAGAGCTTGAAGCAGTACTCTCTAAAATTTCTAACCGGGAGATAACAATGATGTTAGGTGATTGGAACGCAAAAATAGGCAGCACACTAGACAACGATCATATCAGGGACACAGTTGGAAAATACGG
Source organism: Catocala nupta (assembly GCA_963675205.1). Lineage (NCBI taxonomy): Eukaryota > Metazoa > Arthropoda > Insecta > Lepidoptera > Erebidae > Catocala > Catocala nupta. The sequence continues at coordinate 17,941,658 of OY776104.1, forward strand.
TCTTGGCGCCAGAAATGATAGGGGACCTCTTGAGTTCTGCATCGACAAGAAGTTTACAATACTGAACTGTTTCCAGCAGCATCCTAGCCGTCTCTACACCTCTGTCGCCTGGCGATCGATCGACAAATTGATTATATAATAATCAATAGCCGCTGGAGAACATCAGTCACAAAGGTCAAAACATTGCTGATTGTGGCTCTGACCATTGTCTTTTGGTTGCTAATTTAGCCTTGCGCCTAAAAGCAATCAGGAAAAATATACTTATCCTCTAGGCAACTTAGTGCCAACAGAACAACAGCAGTTCCAATCCACATCTTCATCTTGACATTGCCATAGCGAATGATCCACTCCCTGCAAGTGCAAACCCGGATGAACAGTGGGAGCATCTAAAAAAATACATCAACAAGTCAATCAGGGACATTGCTATGGCCTCACCAGTCAAATGTAAACAAATTTGGCTATCCAATGACACCTAGAAATTAATACAAGACAGGAAGGAGCTTAAGTCCCGAGGTCTATTAAGCCAAGCTGATAGAGAAAAGTACGCAGAATACTGTAGAGTGATTCAGAAACAATGCCGGCACAATAAAGACAACTTTGTTGTACGCAACTGCCAAGAGACTGAGGAACATGCACACAAAGTGCAGAGCTCGGACCTCTTCAAGAAAGTGAAACTACTCCCTAGACAGTTTAAACCTAGATAATGACTGATTGAGGATGAAGATGGCACTCCTATATAAGAAGATGATGATGATGAGATGGCGAAGGTATTGCAAAGATCTATACGATAATCCACATGAGCGCAGACCACCGCAAGACTCAACTGCATGGAACGAGATGGTACTGGAACCACCGAATCTCCGATCAGAGATCGCAACCGCCATTCACACGCTCAAGCTTAAAAAACCCTTCGGACCAGATCAACTCTCGGCGGATACTTTGAGAGTAATGGGTCCTGTAGGTATATACGTTCTGCACAAGATTTGTGATAATATCTGGCGCACCGGTGTGTGGCCCTCTGACTTGACAAAATCTACTATACTTCTACTACATAAACAGAGGTCCACCACTAAATGCAGTAATTACAGAACTTTAGCGCTTATATCGCATGCCAGTAAAGTAATGCTCCATATTATAAACAACAGAATTCGCTATATTCTGGATTGGCAAATCCCGCAGGAGCAGGCGAGTTTTGTTAAAAGCAAGGGCACTCGCGAGCAAATTCTAAACATTTGCCATCTAATTGGCAAAGCCTACGAGTTCAACGCACCCACCATTCTGTGAGATCTAAGATTCTATTCTGCGAGATCTAAACATAAAAACCAGACTATCCACCATCTGTCTACGCATTTTCCGGACACATTGCCCGCAAAGACGGTCACAACATCGAACAGCTGATGGTGACAGGCAAGTTTGACGGCAAGGTCAAATTCGATCCCAAGGCGCGCATCTCTGACTTTTGGAGGTTATGTGCGTATTAAATAGTTAACTATGGCTAGCTTTAACGGTAAAGGAAAACATTGTGAGGAAACTTGCATGTCTAAGAATACTCAGAGATATGTGAAGTCTGCCAACCCTAGGCCAGCGTGGTAAACATAGAGGCTATAGAGCCAAAGGCAGTAGGCTATAGGGCCTAACCCTTCGCACACTAAAAAAAGCCCGTGCCCAGCAATGGGACAGTTTAATACAGAACCGATATTTTTTTTAATTTGTTTATAAGACAACCATGCCACTTAAGGAATAATTTATGTGTCGCGGGGAACTTAACAAACATTCAAACAACGGACACAAAGTACATCCAGACTCGGAACAACCGTTTGTGGATCACACAAATTTTTGTCCCGTGTGGGATTCGAACCCACAACACCCGGCGCAGTGGTAGCGGCGAGGCGAACACTTAAGCCACTACACCATGCAGTCATTATTTTATGTTCCAAAATTTGCCGAGAATACGGATAAAAGAATCAATTGAGAACCTTCTTTTTTATAGATGTCGGTTAAAATACCGTGCCCTCTAAGTTTAACAAGTTAGTTTTATTTTTAATTAACGGCAACAATTAGCCACAATAAGCCGATAGCCATCTGAATGACGTACAACATTAAAAAGCTAATGACTCTTGTTAATAGAGCTATTAATAAAATTGTATACACTGTTCACCCTTACATGAATTTATATGTACTTGTTATGATGTAAATATATAAAAGTATCTATAATTCCAAATTAAATGAGTGACGTAGTATTTTCTTTATATATAATAATAATTATTAAATCCTCACTGATATTAAAATGCGAATATTATGAGTTTGTTTGTTATTTACACTTTCACGCCTTAACTACTTGACCGATCATCATGAAATTTTGCATACACGTTGTCAGAGACACAGAATAGGACATAGCGTAGTTTACTTTTCATCCAGAAAAGGTACTGATCCCAAGGGATTTATTGACAAATTCGTAATTCATTAACGCGAGCAAAATCTATACCAATATTATAAAGCTGAGTGTTTGTTTCTTTGTTTGTTTGGTTGATCGCGCTAATCTCAGAAACTACTAGTTCGAATTAAAAAATATTTTAGTGTTGGATTGTCTATTTATCGAGAAAAGCTATAGGCTATTTAACATCACGCTACGAGTCACGGGGGCGGTGCAGTGACCATAAACGCAAGTGAAACCGCGGGCACATCTAGTATAGTATATAATTCATATTTGCTCTAATTTCTGCTCCTCGAGGCAAGCTTGCTTCAAATAAGAATTTGAGTATATACTGCGAGCGCTAGATGAAAATAATTTGGACTTCATCGCATGTATTGCGGTGTCATGTAACTGTCAATACTACTAATAATGTCTTCCAGATCGAATTTCTGCCACGGCGGCCAATCTTAATAGAGACTGGCCATCTGCGCGGGAGATATTATAGTGCACATGTTATGCGCAAATACAAGTGCACTCTCTGTTCCATAACTCTCATGATCCGATAGGACATCCCTCTCTCTACGACTAGTCCAGTTTATGATATAGCATTCCCCTACACCAACCGTCAGGTTATAATAGTGAGAGCCACTGTACCTTCCAGTGCCCGAGAGCACCTTCCGGTACCGGTTATAGATAGGTTTTGTTCCCAAATCTCGATTTCTCCAAGCTAACTCCAGAGATCCCGTTCTCGTAAGCAAGCTACCTCGTGCCCAAGTGGCACTACCCTGTTCTCCAGATGTGGTGGATGATGGTGCCGAAGCAATAAAGCCGCTCACCACTCGCAACTCTAGGAGTTGCTAACGACAACCTCGCTAAAGCCGACGGAAAAGCTGCCTCCCAGTATGGTTCCGGAGCTGTATATGACACGCTTACTTCCCGACGTACATCCATACGTCTCCCCAAATAGGCCTACAAGCCGGGTATGGACCGAGTCACTCTAGCTATGACTCTTACATGCTGAGCGATAAGCACCTGAGATGCGTTGTGGCAGCGAAACCACGCCGCCACTTCGCTAAAGACAACTCCGTACCTCACGCGACCAACTGGTTCGCACTAGCCGCGCATAAGTCCGACGCTCGAACGCCACGTGCTTGCCGAGCAACGAACATGCCTTCCTCTGCGGGTAACCACATGGCCCCTGCGAGTCTAACCTCAATATCAGGCAACGCGCACTCTAGTCAGCGGTGGATAAAACACGCCTTTCGAGGCGCAGTGGGCTTCCTGACCCCGCAGTACCCTGGTCCTAAGGGGGAGACCCGTTGTTCTCCCTCCGAAACCCTATCTACTCGGGTCCTGAAGATAGAGACACAGCAATCTGACACGATCGGGAAGAGATCAGGCGCAGGGCCAACGGCTTAAAGTGCTTTCTAAGGTACGAGACTGCACAAATAACTCGCTGTCAAACTACTAACGCTAGTAGATAACTGAAGACGAGAAAACTAGAAACGACTGTAAGGATCGCGTAGCGATTTAAATGAACGTGAAATTGAATCCCACATGGGATTAAAATTTATGTGATTTGTTTGTTGTTGGTGAAGTTGATGTTTTGATGTTGGTGAAGTCCCTGCGACGCAGAAATGATTTCCAGCGCCTATAAAAATAGGCTCTCAGACCTTTATTCGAATATTTGACTAAAACTATAGGTTCAACAGAGGTTAAGCCAAATATGTAACGGATTTTTGGAGAAGCCTTAGTCACAGTCTAGTAACCATAAAAATTAAAATGATGATTGGTCTAAACCAATCCTAAACAAGGAGCTTATGCCATGTTCCAATCCAACTTCTAGTCCAACAAATCCAAAAATACCGCGTATTTGTTGCCAAACGAACAATTTTGAATTCACCGAGCCAGGTAAAGCCATATATTTGTATTATACAATGAATAATAAACACAATTAAATACAAAATCCGGAAACAATAAAAACAATCGGATTGTAATCTATGTTTTTAAAACAAAGCGTCATTTGTAAATCAGATATTCATTATTATTTAATCTTAAAAGGTGTGTATTTTTGTCAGTCTTAAAATAATTTTCATTTTCGTCCCGAAATAGACATTATATTTTTATCAAAATCATCGGAGATGGAAATAAGAATAAGAAACAAGCGCAATAATTTGTATAATTAGCTGCCCACTGAATGAGCGAGCAGCCTCGTATACAACTACGGTTTTTCATAAGCAGCAGAATATAAATTATGAGTTCAAGGTATTCTGAAAATTTTAGCCAACTTATCTACGCCTTTTTATCGTACGAGACTATTGAATATTATTATATCCACGATCGGTCGTCGTTCTCGTCATTCAATCAAATCCGATTTGCAAAACATGTATTTATATCTGGCACCTGTGATACAATGTTTCCTTAGTACAGATGTCACCGTTTCATCATTTACTACAAAACTGTTTTCATATATTGAGATATATGAAAACAGTTTTGTAGTAACCTGAGGGCTATACATAGCACCAAGACCCATTACACTGTTGTCATGGGAGATTTAAACGCGAAACTGGGCAAACGAGGTGGTGATGAGCAGAGAGTGGAGCAATTTGGATATGGACATCGTAACTCGAGGGGCCACCTGCTGGCTAGCTTCATGGAAAAGAAAATACTCTACATGATGAACTCCTTCTTCAAAAAGCGCGAATGCCGCTAGTGGACCTGGATTAGTCCCGATGGTGCGACCAGAAACGAGATAGACGACATCATGTCGACGAAGAGGCAAATATTCAATGACGTCAACGTAATCAATTCGGTGAAAGCTGGAAGCGACCACCGGATGGTTAGGGACACATTGAATATTAATACAAGTCTAGAATGGTCTAGACTGATGAAGTCCACGCTCCAACCAGCACCAGTTCTTAGTTCCGACCAGCACCAGTTCATATTCAAAACTCTGACACCTTTCAGATCTAACTGCGAAACCGTTTTGAATGCCTGGACGAGTGCGTAGATGTGGACGACTACAAAAACAGGTTCATGGATGCTTTCCATAGAGCAGGGTCAAAATTCTTTAAGCCCCAAAAGACCAAAATATCATATAAGATCACAGGTCCGACCAGGAAGCTTTTAGAGGAGAGGCATAGGATGCTTCTGCAATCCTCCGAGGATATGACAGAATACCGGCGCCTCAAAAGACAGATCTCGAAAACACTGACTCGCGACCTTCACCAATACACAAATTGTGTCCGTGAGGCGATTGAGCGGAACAAAGGCTCCAAAGTGTTTGCGAGAAATCTGTCTACTGGAAAAAGCCAGCTGACAAAGCTAAAGAAGGAAGATGGCAGAACAGTATCGTCCGAACCTGAACTCATAGAGGAGATCGAGATATTCTATGAACAGTTATACGCGACTAAACGACCGCCTGTTACCACTCCAGCAACAGACCCTAGAGCTGGATTGACCCGACACTATACTGAAGATATCCCGGACGTCAACCTGCATGAGATTAGCATGGCCCCTTAAACAGCTCAAAAACAACAAGGCACCGGGTGATGACGGAATTACGACTGAGCTTCTGAAAACCAGCGGCAAGGCCGCTTTTGAAGTTCTACGGAGGCTTTTTTATTCCGTCATACTCGTGGGTAAAACGTCACAGGCATGGCACAGAAGTGTGGTGGTGCTTTTCTTTTAGAGGAGTCACTCACTTCTGAGTCACGTCTACAAGCTGTTTTCAAGGATCATCACGTATCGTCTCGAGAGTAGGCTAAACGGCTTCCAGCCCGAACACACCGGTTTCCGTAAAGAGAAAAGAGACCACATACAAACGCTGGGGCAAGAAACACCACCATGCTAAGCCGTCTCCAAGACCAGAGCTCGAAACCAATAACACTACAGCGAAGGGTAAGACAAGGGGATATTATTTTATTTTATTATATCTCCGAAAATTTTCACTACCGCGTTGGAAGATGTTTTCAAGCTTTTGGATTGGAAAGGACTCGGCATCAACATCAACGGCGAGTACTCACCTTCGATTTGCTGACGATAACCTCTGAGACCATGGAATACCTCGGCATAATGCTCGATGGACTCTGTAGTGTTTCCCTACAAGTAGGTCTAAAAATGAACATGGACAAGATGAAAATCATGTCCAACGTCCATGTCACACCTACTTCAAGGTTGGGAACTCTACTCCCAAAGTTGTCGACAAATATGTATACTTGGGACTAACGATCCAGTTAGGTAGGTCCAACTTTGAGAAAGAGGTCAATCGTCGGATCCAACTCGGCTGGGCAGCGTTCGGGAAGCTACGACATATCTTCTCGTCCAGTATACCGCAGTGTCTCAAGACGAAAGTCTTTGACCAGTGTGTGTTGCCAGTGATGACTTACGGCTCAGAGACGTGGTCGTTCACTATGGACCTTATCAGAAGGCTCAAGATCACTCAAAGGGCGATGGAAAGAGCTATGCTCGAGGTTTCCCTGCGGTATCGAATCAGAAATGAGAAGATCCGCAGGCAAACTAAAGTTGCCGACATAGCTCTCCTGATAGTCAAGATGAAGTGGCAGTGGGCAGGGCACATAGCACGCAGAACCGCTGGCTGTTGGGGCAGAAAGGTTCTAGAGTGGCGGCTATGCACCGGAATACGCAGTAGGGGTAGGCGACAAGGTGGACCGACGACCTGGTAAGGTTCGCGGGAAGCGGTTGGATGCGGGTGGCCCAAGAGCGGTCTGTGTGGAAAACCTTGGGGGAGGCCTATGTCCAGCAGTGGACATCTTTCGGCTGAGATGATGATGTTTCCACATAGTGTATTTTCTTGTTGTGATTATACTATTGTAATTTTATTGGACGAATAATATAACCCAATACAGGGCACGAGCCTCTTCTGTATGAAGTTTAGCTCACAGCCCGACGGCTGACGCAGTGCGGGTTAGTAGACTTCACACATCTTCAAAAAGTTTATGACGACCTTCCTTTACCGTAAGAGCGAGTGATAATTAATTAACTATTTAATATGCACATAGCTAAGAATAGTTAAGGCTGCGTGCCTTCGAAATCGAACTCGAGATCTTTGACAATCAGAAGGTCTCCGAACTAGACTATCGCTATGATAGAACTATTTCAAAATATTTTATTGAATACGCTTTTGACAAACTGATTACGCTAGTATCCTGACCAATACTATAAATCCGAATGTGAGTGTTTTCGTTGGTTTGTTGCGCTGTCACGCAGTAACTACTCGACCGATCATCATGAAATTTCGCAAACACATTGTCAGGGGTAAAAAACAGGGCATATCCTTAATATGCCCTGTTTTTTACCCCTGACAATGTGTTACCTTTTATCCTGAAGAAAGTACTATTGCTAACGTAACCGACATTTGCGAGCGAAGTCGTGGGCAATATCTACTAATTTATAAAGTACCTAAATATTTCATCTCCGTTATGTTGATTAGCAGTCGAGCTTCATTTTACGTCACAATTTTTTTTATAGTCGTAACACTTATTTACTGTAAAATGTATGTTAGTGGGTGACGTCATTTTGTGTAGCTATAAGTATATTGTGTACATATACAGTGTGTATAATAAACCCTGTCAGATCCGTTAAGGTCTTGTTTCTCTCTAAACAAACATGCTAAGAAAAATAATAAATAAAATCTATATCATCGTAAAACGTCTTCATAATATTATTAAGTACAGCATTTTACTATATAAAGAGCCTGTATTTTAAATTTAGTTTCGGAACCCTACTTTTAAATGACATTTATGATAAATATGACATTCTTCAATATTTTAAATAAGTAATATATAAAATTAATGCACTTTAATGTCGGAGGCCAAGATCCACTTTGGGTCGCTGAGCCAGCAAAGTAAGTAATATATAAAATTTAAAATAAATTATATAGTAAAACAATGTTTATTGATACGCCAAAAATCAACTTTTAAAAACTTACACATATACAAAAAGTTAAAAAAATAATCAATATCAAAAATTTTTGCATTAACCTTATACATTTATAAAAGTTCATCACTATTCGCTTGACAACTAAACTTGACTTCTAACAGCCAGTGGAGCATACTGGATTTAGAAGCGGTTTCAGTACTATTGACCATATCTTGTCTATGAGAATCATAATTAAAAAGGCTACCGAATACCAAATGCCATTATGGATTGCGTTCATAGACTACAAGAAGGTATTTGACAGTATCGAGTCCTGGTCTGAGATAGTATCCCTACAAAACGCTAGAATTGATCACCGCTATATTAGCTTAATAGAAAACATCTATAGAAACGCGACCCTTAAAATAAACCTTCCACCCGAAATCCAACCAGTTAAAATAGAAAGAGGAGTCAAGGAAGGAGACATTCTTTCGCCAAAGCTCTTCACACTAGTGTTGGAGGACGTCTTTAAAGGATTGCACTGGGATGAACGCGGCCTAAATATAGTTGGAAGAAGGCTGAGTAATTTGAGATTCGCGGACGACATTGTCTTATTCTACGACACACCAGAGGACCTCGAGACCATGATACAGGAGCTTAGCCAAGCCTCGCGACAATGCGGCTTAGAGATGAACTTAACCAAAACCAAGGTCATGATTAACTGAAAAAATAGTACCGCTAATATCATGGTGAATAACTCAATCATTGAGACAGTTACAAAATATGTATATCTTGGACAGGAGGTGGTAATGGTAAAGGAAATCAGGCTAACGAAATAAACAAGCGACTAACGAAATAAATAAGACTGGCGTGGGCGGCCTACTCCAAGCTTGAATTTGCCTTCAAGATGAAGCTAAAGACCGAACAAAAAGCACGCATATATATGACCAGTGTATCTTGCCAGTGCTAACCTATGGAGCTGGCATCTGGGTATTCTACTAACTAAGGAGATATTAAATAAACCCCAAATGACCCAGTGGGCTATTGAAAGAAAACTGGTGGGTATAACACAGACGTACCGCAAACGAAACGACTGGCTTCGACAACAAAGCAAAGTCACAGATGTAACCAAGCGTGTTGCAAAGTTGAAGTGGGAGTGGGCAGGCCACGTCGCCAAAAAACAGGGCTCGTGGTGCAAAGCGTTGGTGGAGTGGAGGCTATGGGGCGAGAAGCACCCAAAAAGAAGATCGCAGATGCGTTGGCATGACGATTTCAAGAGAACAGCTGGAGTGAAGTGGATTGAAGTCGACCAAGACCGTGAGAAGTGGCATAAACTGAAGGAGGCCTACACCCATGCGGTCGAAAAAGGCTAACAAGAAGAAGAAGAAGATTACGATTGCATGTGAAAGCGATTCGCGCGGCCTCGCCGACTATGGTTATGTCGAGGAACACCGAGATAGGTTTAGTCGGTATTACCGGGATATCTTTCCCCCGGTGAGCCCGACGTAACCTTTTCATCGTCTCTCCGAGGTATGCGTCAAAGCATTTCCCTACGTAAAAAAGGAGCCCTACGAAGCGTGACTCTATCCAATAAACTTGTTAGGTGATAATCAGTTAGTACTCGTATATATAATGTATATTTAATATTAATATTCTTTATGTCTAATGATGCTATACTTATAAATTTATTTTATACACGTTCTACCTATCATAATGTTATACAAATAAATTATATATTAAGTTGTTATCCTAACTAATATTATAATTGCGAATGTGAGTTCGTTACGCTTTCACGCTTTAACTAGTCGTGATTCACAGGGTACAGAAAAGTGCATAGGGTACAATAATTTACCCAGGAAAAAGTACGGCAGAAGCTATTATGTTATCTTTCTCATATTATAATATATCTATATTATATTATAATATGAGAGATCTAGCTGACCGGCGCAACTTCGTCTGCGTCACATAAGAGAATATTTCCCGATTCTGCAATTTTTTTCATTGATACTCCGCTCCTATTGGTCGTAACGTGATGTTATATAACTTATAGCCTTTCTCGATAAATAGGTTAGCGAACACTAAAAGATTTTTCCAATTCGAACCTGTAGTTCCTGAGATTATCGCGTTCAACCAAACAATCAAATGTTTAGTTTTATAATATTAGTATAGCTTATTTTCGTAAACTCCCTACGACATAGGCTATAGCATTTACTTGGCGTTAGCATTGTCTTAAAAAGTAAATTAAGTAATTACCAATATATAAGCATTGGATTACATAAATTAAAGAGTTTACGAACTAAACGACCCTGAACAGTGGGCAACTATAAAACTTTTAGTACTTTATTATGTTTTATTGTTCTTACTAAGTTAACCTAGCAAATATCCATATCGGGTAATTTATTTAATGGGTAAATGGGTAAATAATATGGGTATACTCCTTGCCATTTTATTATCTGGTAATGGGAGGAAGGTATATCAATCTAATCGCTGTATTTATATAAAATAGTTTGTCATTCCGCAGAGCCTAAACTGCAGAACCCATTTAATATATGACATGCTCCTGAATTCCTTTATCTATAGATACCTACATTGGGTTGTTTTATGTTATGTCCATGATGCTAGATGACAATATATATATCGAGGGGTGAAAGGCTATTTTTTTGAAGCGACATTTTACGAACTTTACAGGAGAGCCATTGAAAGATTCAAAATTTGGAAAATTCTGTCTACAAAAACTACTGCTCGTACTTCGATGGGGATCAGGGATGCAAAAATCCCTTAATGCTTTAGTATAATTTTTAATGAAAAAACAGTTATGAGTTCCAAGATAAATGTCGCTTAAAATACAAAATGATCTGTATCGCCTTATTTTTAGAGTAATGAAAAATGATTTAACTTCCAACATTGTCACTAATCAGCAGCAGGCAAAATGGTTTAAGTGACAATACAGTGCTTATGCAATAGAAAGCAAAATGATTGAATCGACGTTATTCAATGATAAAAGGAATAGACTATTTTGTTTAACTACTAACTGAGTTTTGTTAACGATACAGACAAGTTGACTTAAGCAACGATGAACATTCTTAATGAGTTGTTTGATGTCTCATGTCTCGTAAGGATTTTATAAAATGGTAGTATTTAAATGCACAGCAAAATATATTTAAAGAGAGCAAACTAAGTTGACAGAGAGATGCGGTATAAAAGTGGATATAGTGACGAGAATAGAAAAGGATATGTTAAGCTGGTTTGGGCATGTAGGAAGAATGGACGAGAAAAGACTAACTAAGAAAGTTTATAATTTTCGTACCAATATTCTGTCGCTAAACGCGGAAAAGACAAAATATATACCATTCTCTCTACAAACTCCCCCTTCATCAGCAGCTTTAAATTCCATCACTCCTGCCATAACCTATACAATACAGCCTGTTCATGCCCGCTCCTAGAGAGAACCAATAAAACCAAATACCTAGGCAGTATTCTTGACTCTTCCTTGAGCTTTCATCCACAAATTGAAGCTCTTATTGGCAGAATAAGGAAACTTATATACATATTTAAAAACTTAAGACACGTGGCGGATGAAAGCCTCAGGAGAATGGTCTACTATACTCTTTGCTAATCCTTGCTCACTTACTGTGTCACTACTACAGTTAGAGCGAGCACAACGGGCAATCCTCAAAGTCTCATCTTTCCTGCCATTCCGTTACCCAACGAAAGATCTGTATAAGGAGAGCAAAGTTTTAACAGTACGCCAACTGTATATTTTACACACAATACTCAGACAGCACTCGTTGTTGACATATAGTCCACCATCGCTCCAAGGAAAAAGACAGCGCAAACCCGTAGATCGCACCCAGTCTCATTACCACACCCAGTTTTCCAATCGTTTCTTTTGCTTTATGGGAGGGTACATATATAATAAAATAAATAAAGCCATAAATATGTTTCCGCTAACAAAATTAGCTTGTAAGAAAGCGGTGACTGAATGGCTTATGTCGTTGAATTATACAAACACCGAAAGCCTAATAAAAATTCTGGAATAAAACTGGCAAACACATGTGTACAAAAAAACACACACGCACGCACAAACACACACATACATACACACACACACACACACACACACACACACACACACACACACACACAACACAAAACCTTACCAATCAAAGACACCACTTTTAATAAACTAAACATCATACCTGGCTCATCTAAGCTGAATTGTTTATAAGCAAATTAAATAAAACCGGGGTGGAGGCCTGGTGGCCTGAACTACAGGCTAACGCCTAGTTTAGGCGCCAGTCTCCCGCAATAAACGAATGCTATGTAATAGTTATGAACAATTATGTAACATGATATTGTGGTGAGAGAAATAAAGATATGTTTATGTTTATGTTTATAAGGCTAGTGTGAATGGAACAATCGCAAGGGGAACACCTAGGCGAACGTTTCTCGATCAGATCGGAGACGTTCTGGATAAAGGCCAGGTTAAGAGCACCTTAAACCGGCGAGCGTGTATGAGGAATGTTATGTAAGTGAATGAAGCCAGAGAAGTGTGTCAGTATCAAAGCAAATGGAAATCCGTAGTCTCTGCCTACTCCTCTGTGAAACAGGCGTAAATCTATGTTTGTATGTAAACTAAGTCGACTTATTTTTCGGTGGGTTTAAGGAAGAACCTAACATAACCTAACCCTTCCGAGACGGAATGCAGTAATTAGAGGCGTATAGTTGCTCGTTATGCTATGCAATGAGTATTTTTGATGGTCATTATATTTAATCCCTTTATAAAACATGGTTGTTGATACTAGATAATAATGACAGATTTATAGTAAGTTAAGAAGTTGTAGTATTGAAATGGGTGAATAATTGTTTTTTTATACAACTAATGTGGCAATCAAATATACCCGTGGCCCACCTGATAGTAAGTGAGCACCGTAGCCTATGGACGCCTGCAACACCAGAGGCATCACTTGCGCGTTGCCGACTCTATAAAAACCTTTTAACACCCTCTTTGAAGAACCGCATACTACCCATGTAGTCTTGTGGGACAAACTCGGCAAAATAAAATTATTTTGGAACCCCTTGGTGCGGCACTAATTAGTTTGTAAGGTGGGAGAATGAAAACCCTGCCGATGGCGAGCGGTGCGATGATAAAAAGTAGCTGAGGCCATCATCTCAAACAACTCCTCAGAACACAATCCATTATACAAGCGGTAGTGTGTTTATTGGACACCCCATTACCTTATTGGTAATGAAGTAATGGGGTGTACCAAACTCTGTAGTTTAGGGTGACTAAAATAAAACTGTCCCAACTTACGGTTTTGGTTTATTGTCCGCCACACACACATAGTACACACGTATACCAAGGTTAGAAGGTGAATGAATTTTTGCGCAGGCACACTAGCATGAGCATTAATTAAACATAAAGATACGTAAGACGGAAGAAAGAAAGAAGCTCAAACCTCACAGTTCGTTTCGTAAAACGGATGCGAGAATACGATAATCATATATAACAACAATTAATAATATTTATATATCGATCTACCCAAATACGTGTCCATTACTGAAAAAGATTATATAAAAAAAGATACCCTTGACCCGAATCCTTACATGAAATCAACTTGTATACAAAAATTCTTTAACGCACGCACGAGCTACAAAAGCAAGTAATAATTCTTTTTTGATCACCTAAATCACATAAATCGTTGTCCCGTATGGAATTTCAACCATTTGTTGTGGTCGCATAGTGACAGTGGCGACGTGACCACCTATAACACTGCGCCGTTCGTGCTATCAAATGTGTGAACATATTTAATTTTTTTATGATACGAGCTCATTCGTTTCCGAACAGTCCTGAAGATGCCGCATATTTTGTGTTCACAGCGAAATACTGGAAGTATTCCGCTTCGAACACAAACTATATATAACTATACTAGAATACGGTCGGGTCCCACGATGTGGCTGTGCCCATCGAGAGGAGTTCAGTATTGTCAACCTTTTTCTATTGCAATAGTTGGAGTGGGCAATCCGAGAGTGCGTGGTGGATTCCTGTCTTCCCAAAATTTTATTTTTGATGGTCTAGAACCAACGTCGTATCAATTCGATTATGGATATTATGTATCTATGCGCTTGTAATGCTCTTTTACAGCAGAATACGTTATATATAGGATACGATTCGATTAACTGAATGGTTGGTTTGGTCTGCCATTGCGTCAAGTGTTGTTAAATCCGCAAACGAGCAAAATTTTTATCTGACAACTATTTGCGATCTTGCAAATTGTGGTCACAAGTCGGACCAAAATTACTGCGGGAGTTTTCTTCAACTATATAATTGAAGAAGGTTTCTTGGTATCCCTTAGATAATCCATTGTGCGTTTAAACGCACAATGGATTAATCCATCAAAAAGGCTATGTGAGGCTCAGTAAGCAATTAAAATCTAGATTAGAAGGACAAGACAAATACTAAAAATTAGGCCTAAGCTGCGCAGGTTTCCATTCTACTAGCTGCTTCTTTATTTATTATTTTAAATACCTACTTAATTAATTAGATAAAATATTGTAGAAAATAATTATCATCAGGGCCCTTCAAACAAACAAACTCTTTAGCTGTGTTTTTTTTTTACGTGTGGCGCATTGACGCATACCCCTCCGCGGGTGACGGAGAGGTTACGTCGGACTCAGCGGGTCAAAGAAAGATGGTGACAAGAGACATTCCGGTATTACCGACTAAACCTACCACGGTGTTCCTCGACAAAACCACAATCGGCAGAACCGCACGAATTTCTTTTACATGCAATCGTGACCCCGCCGAGTTTTGGCCCGCCGCCGTATGAAACGGCAGGTAGACGAACTACCCGAAGACACCAAAGCATTTCCTAACCAATCCTACAAATATTATAAACATGAAAGTTTGCGAGGATGGAGGGATGTTGGTTACTCTTTCACGCAAAAACTACTGAATGAATTTCGTTGAAACTTTACAGTATTATTGTTTATACACCAGAATGACATATTGTCTACTAAAATCTATCTTAATATTAATCTACATTGACGAGAGCGAAGCCGCGGCAAAAATCGAGTATTATAAATACGAATGTGAGTTTGTTTGTTACGCTTTCAAGCCTTAACTGTTATACCGATCATTAAGAAATTTCGTATACACGTTGCCAGAGATACAAATTAAAAGAAGTAAAAAATAATTTAATTATTTTAATGTAAAAAAGCGTGGAGAGGTGGTTATCAAAATATCTTTGAAAGCACCCTATGCTTTTTACATTAAAATTATTAAATTATTTTCTACATTTTTTAATTAAGTGCTTTTAGTTCTTTTTTTACTATTATTTATTTTTATTTTTAACCTATTTTTTCTACATTATTGTATTTTCATCGGTCCTCGATAAGTGTGCAAAGTTTCAATTCAAATTTTTAATCTCTATACACAATAGTTTGTTTAAAAAAGAACACATTTCGGAATAAAACAAGAAGCAAAGAATTACAAATGAATTCATAAATTTACAGTGAGTAGTTTATTTTATACATACTTTCGATGACTCGCTATTCAGTTCGTACGCAAACATTATTCTGTCCCTATGTTCGAGTGCTTTTTCGATTGAGATTATAATCTTTATATATATGTATAAATCTTCTGTGCGTATGTTTGTAATTAAACTCCTCCTAAACGGCTGGACCGATTTTAATAATATTTTTTTTGTGTGTTTAAGTGGATTCGAGTATGGCTTTGATTTGTTTTTTTTTTCTTTTGTACTGGACAACGTCTGTCGGGTCCGCTAGTTTATTATAAATTTCACATATTTGCTAAAACAAGTACGCATTGCAACATTTATAAAACAACGCCATCTAGTTCATTCATATTTATTCTAATGCGAGTGTTCACAGGATTTTGGACCTTAAGCTATCCATGCACTATTACAGGTGACTGTACTAGATGTTACCCGCGGCTTCACTCGCTTTAATGTAGGTTATGTCATTAAATTTCTATCCCTCGTGAACAGTATTTACCTGGTTGAACGGTATCCTGTCTTTTTCGGCGAAAAATCGTTTTTTTGTACAACTATAGGTAGTAGCAAAGAAGCCGAATGATTCTAACGCATGTCGGTGGCTTTAAATAATTTATACAATGTTTTTGTTACTATGTAAGAGCAGCGGGCTTAGCCTAGTGGGACATCCACGCAGAGGAATCGAGTTTGGCTCCAAGGGACCTCTAACTGTTTGAAGTTATGTACGTAATCATAATTTAATCATCACTCACTTAGGGATATTAACAATATATACGGCTCGTCTGACATATCAACTCGGGATGGGATCGTCACCCTATCGCCTTTCGCCTTGCCGCCGCGCCGTCAAACAGCATCAGATCAACAACTCCGGTACGTCGACTCGGCTACGGCTAGGCGACGCCGCGCTTACGCCGCGCTCACTTAAATCATATTAATATGGATATTTTCTCAATTCTTCAATGATCCCTTTTCACCGTTATTTTTGTTTGAAATCTAAACTCATAATTCAATAAAATACGCGCGCAACACGATTGTTAGTTTTCTTTTGTATTACTGCACGTTCGGCAACAGTACTGCACGGAGGCGGAGACGTAAGCGCGGGCCGAAGCGACGAGCCGTAAGCGCGAGGACTGCAAGCTTGTCCCGAGGCGAGGCGATTACCTTGCGATTCCGATTAGTGTGCGTTGTAGTAGGGAGTTTCATACAAAAAATACTGCACGGCTCGAGTTGATACGGTGCCAATCCGTTGCCGAGTTGATGTGTGCGTGTGTGAATTTAATGTCGACTGAAAGTAACGAATGGGATAAGTAAGTCTCTATGTGAGCCTGCTCGAATGGTGTAGTGGTTTAAGTGGTAGCCTCGGTACTATCACTGCGCGGAGTGTCATAGGTTCGACCTCCAAATTAAATAAAAAATATTGTGATCCACATATAATTGTGCCGAATCTGGGTGTTCTTTGTGTCCGTTGTTTGAATGTTTGTAATTTCTCCCGCGACACAGGAATTGTTCCTAGTGCGATAGTTTTCTTTATGTAGGAAAAAGGAAGAAAGAAACTTGCTCATAGGACGAAACGCAGTAACAATGGAACTGCTCCCTAATATTTTATTCCTACGTACTCTACATCTGCACATAAGAGAAAATACCAGCATTTAAGAAATTGTTCTTGACAAATCTATTGCTGTCGCGCTGGTTCCGAATAGAATAACAGTGTACAAAAGAGATAACTATAGTTCGGACTGATTTATATTTCTGAAATCATCATGTCGTATTTCCCTGTTACCTCCCGCGTTATAACTATTTAAATATATTTTTCTTATTGAAATTAAACTTGAGCTTATAGAAACGAAGCTTATGGAGCGTAAATAGAAACACCAATGATTAAATTATGTTCGGGTACTTTGAAATAACTACACTGGAACATTGAGACAACTACCATCTTAGTCTCCCCGTGATCATGGCTGCTGAAAAGCAACTGAAACGTCGGGGAAAGTGTAAACTTAAATATAAATAGTTTTAATAATTTAATTAGCTTAAAAATTAATAAAGTTTAATAGTAGTAGTATTGTAGCAGTTTTCTAAATTATGAAAAAAGTGCTATATAAACAACGCGATAAAATCCGTATATAGTAGTTTAATTTCAATGAATAACATTTGCGTAAACAGAAAACAATATTTTCTTTCACAATTTGAAAATAATTATGTTGGTTTGTTTATATTTATTTTATTCGTATTGCTAAATTATTTTTGTATGTGTTTAAAACAGCAGTATAACTGAGAATGTTATATTTTTTTAAGGTTAATTAGTCCTTAAAATAATAATAATATCAAACTGTCCAACTGCCGGGCACGGCCTTTTTCTCAGTGTGAGAAGAATTAGACAATAGTCCACCACCAGGCCCAGTACGGGTTGACAGACCTCATTTATTTTTGAAAACATTTTGAAGAACTTCAAACAAGCAGGTTTTGCTACAATGATTTCCTTCAGCGTTAAAGTAAACTGTAATTAACTATTTAAAACGCACATAACTTAAAAATGTCAGAGATGGGATCCGCCTTGGGATCGAACTCTTGATCTATGCGTGGCAGTGCAACGGTCTCTCACTAGGTTATCGCTGCTCATACTAGTCGTTATAATATAATGTAAAAAAAAACAAATCATAATACATAGCAGGGGCAGATAAAAATTATATCTTACACTAGCTGACCTGCGCAACTTTGTCTGCTTCATATAAGAGAATTTTCCCCGTTTTTGCAACATTTTTAATTGCTGCTCCGCTCCTTTTGGTCGTAGCTTAATGTTATATAGCCTATAGCCTTCCTCAATAAATGGGCTATCCAACACTGAAAGAATTTTTCATTTCGTACCAGTAGTTCCTGAGATTAGCGCGTTCAAGAAAACAAACACAAACTCTTCAGAATTATAATATTTTAAGTATAAGTGTAGATTTTTGTGCCCTAATATCATAATTGAAAGTCAAACCAGTAGAATACATTTGTATGGACGAAATGCAGCCGGCATTCTCATAAAAAGAACTGCAGTATAAGGCCTACTATTGACCAACAACATCATCGTAACGTAACATTCGTAAATAGCCTTATTACGTTACAGGGTCTGATAGAATTGCGTAACGCTCTCTTTGCGAATGCAGCGTCCATTCGTGTTCCAGTTATATTTGATTTAAGATGGCAGACATTGTGCTCGTATTTATTTACTCCTAATTAAGAAAAATAATATTGTCTTCTATTTACGCGAATGTTATTCATTGAAATTAAACTACTATATACGGATTTTATCGCGTTGTTTATTTAGCAACTTTCCCCGACGTTTCGGTTGCTTTCCAGCAGCCATGGTCACGGGGAGACTCCCCGTCATGTCTCCCCGTGACCATGGCTGCTGGAAAGCAACCGAAACGTCGGGGAAAGTTGCTAAATAAACAACGCGATAAAATCCGTATATAGTAGTTTAATTTCAATAAGAAAAATAAATTAATATCTTTATCCCATTGCTGTACACAAACGTTAAGGCGCTAGAAATTCAAAATAATAAACATGAAGATAATTTATTTAGCAAATATGAGCACACACATAATTTAATAAACCAGTAATAAAAAGCAGTTCAAAATGAAAATACTTAAAGGAGAATGCCCACTCTTTGATTCGCTTTTTGATGAGTATAAACACGAGAAAATATGCCAAATTTATATTACAACTAGCTGTCCCGAAAGACGGTTGTCAGGTATAGACAAAAAAAAAACAAGTCTAAGCCATCACATAAAAAATGGAATTCACACATATATACCAACCTCGAATCCACTTGAACACACACAAAAAAAATTATTCATATCGGTCCAGCCGTTTAGGAGTTCACTGTGAACACACGTTCAGAAGAATTATATATACATATAAAGAAGATTTAAAATGTGTTTATGCTTAATAAAATCCAATAATTTTGTGGCATTTAGATTTTTAGATAATAAGTAATTTAATAGTTGTTTCCAGTTGCTTCTTCCGTTATAGGGAAGAGACACATTTACCATTTGCATAAATGCATTTCGTAATCAGTCGATTAGTAATAATAGATCCACTAACAATCTCCTGTCGTCCCAAATGAGTACTTTAAATACTATTATTATTATATTTAAATAATTATAGTATTAGACTTTTAATAAGGAAATGCATATAAAGACTTTAAAAAAATATATTACGTATAGTCGATTATGTTTAATTCTGTAAATGGATTGATGTCACAGCACTATTGACAACACTACGAAAAAACAAAATATTGTTAATTAAATATTTTTTTATTTACACCTACACAGAACTAACCAACAAAAACTAAATCAAAAGTACGTATATATGTACTTACCAAATTAAGGGACTACGTTTTTTTAGGCCGGTTCCATCTCATAAGGATAGTATCTATATACAGGGTGTCCGGTAATTAATGGATAACCTTGAAATGTTTTATAGTAGAACTAACTAACTAACACTAATTATGCTAATAGATAGACAATCAAAAGTATGCTATGCTAATATAGCTTGCACTTTTTAATATATATTTTTTTTTTCTTTTTTTCTGAACAGCCATCATTTACTATACTATTATCCATTAATTATTATTATTTATCATTTACTATAAGACGTTTCCAGGTTATCCATTAATTACCGGACACCCTGTATAAGTAGGCCACAAAAAAAAACATCCGCAATATCAACAAAACCAAATAGTAAAAATATGTTATAGAAAATCTAGTTCATTTAGATACTTTTCTCATGGGTAAGTAAAACTGCCTCCGTGGCGCAGCGGTAGCGAATGCGACAGCTGTGCCTGATGTCTCGGGTTTGATTCCCGGGTCGGACCGACGAACATTTATTTGGTTTTGCTGTAAAGAAATTAGGAAGTTGACGGTGTTATACACCCGTGCCTCGGAAAGCACGTAATGTTGTTGGTCCTGCGCCTGATCTCTCTCGGGTCGTGTCGGATTACCGTCCTATCCGATCACGAGAGTTCGGAAATAGAGATGTGCACTTGTCCTGCGTCGATGGCCAGTCTCCGTTAATATTGGCCAGCGTGACCGAAATTTGGTCTGGCGGTCATTATTATTAATATGTGTAAGTATGAAAAGTAAACAAGCATTCAATTGTTATGTATAAGTATGTGAACACTTGCATATTAAGGTTTCATAAGACACAGGACGCTTTATCAACAAACCAACATTTATCCACCAATGGACACCAATACTCGAGAAAAATTTACAACAGACCGTTTTTTAAAATAATGACCTAATTAAAAAGCCGACTAATTTATAAAAGCTAATATATTTAAATAGATTAGATTAGAGATTAGAGCAGATGAATGCAGCGATAGCCTAGTGGGAGACCGTTGGGCTACCACACAGAGCTCTCGGGTTCGATCCACCTGTTATCACTTACTTTAACGGGGAAGGAAACCTACATGTCTGAAAGTTAAAGAGGCGCGTGCCAAGCAGTGAGACATTTTATATACAAGGCTGATATCCTAATTAACGTGTTTCGTAAGCTGCCTGGTCCTTATAATCTATATACTAATACGTGAAGCAAAATCTATGTATCCTTTTTACGAAAATTGTGCGGATGGAGGAGTATGAAATTTGGCACAGTTAAAGTTTACATGAAGAAGGAGGAGCGAATCCTAATATTTTTATAAAATATACATAAGAAATACTTTAAACTAATGGAAAAACACTACACGCCCACAACCATGCATTTGACACACGCAGTCGTATCGCGTTCGTAGTATTTCGGCATTGCTCGTCTGATGTCGTATAATATTTCGTAACTATGGTTACATACCTCATGTATCTTTTCCAATATCGCGGCATAACATTTTAAAATCAATTTACGTATTTACAATATGTAATAAAGGGAAAAAGATAACAAAGTAGCAAGCTTAGGAATATCGTCAATGACAGAGTATAATAGTTAAGTAAATAATAATATTTTTGTGAATATATAGGTAAATTGACCTGTGTAGTATATAGTTTTGTTAAAATCTTAATAAAATCTATACTAATATTATTTATAATAGAAACAAACAAACAAACAACCTCTTCAGCTTTGTTTGTTTCGGTCGCGGATTCGATTCCCGCACAAGTCATACATTTGTGTGCATGAACATGGGATGTTTGTCTTAGTCTGGGCGTTTCTATGTACAATATGTATGTATTTACTGCCTCCGTGGCGCAGTGGTAGTGAATGCGAGTGCTGTGCATGAGGTCTCGGGTTCGAATCCCGGGTCGGTCCAACAAAAAGTTATTGGGTTTTTCTGTTAAGAAATCTCAATACGAGCCCGGAGTTAGGAAGTTGGCGGTGTTAGACACACACCCCCGTGCCTCGGAAAGCACGTAAAGCCGTTGGTCCTGCGCCTGATCTCTCTCCGGTCGTGTCGGTTTATTCGTCCCATCGGATCATGAGAGTTAGGGAACAGAGAGTGCACTTGTGTTTGCGCACACACTTGTGCACTACAATATTTAGTGCGCCGATGGTCAATCTGCGTTCAGATTGGCCGCCGTGACCGAAATTCGGTTTCGAGGACATTATTATTATTATTTATGTTGAGTCGTCCAACTAAGCTAGAATGCTTGTGTTAGAAATGGGTTCACGTCGGTAGTGTAATATATGGGTTTTGAACCCAAGAACTCTCGATCGTAAGCCTCTTTAACTGGGCTACCGTCGCGTCACTTAAAAACTTCGACTATTTTATAACGTGAGTAAAAACAAACGTCGCTATTAAATAAATAAATAATTTATAAGTTAGACGAAAGACATACAATTAATGGCTAATGGCTGTTCACATATTAATTTAATAATAGGTAACCTACATCTCTTATATAGTCGCCACGTGGTTCATAATTTACTAGATTATGACCACGGCTTCGCTCACGTTAATATTTTTGTCGATGAATTTATATTCTTCGGGAACAGTACTTTTTTCTAAATGAAAGGTACTGTATGTCCCATTTTTATTCTTAAAAGTCAACGTGTATGCAATATTTTATAATGTTCGGTCGAGTAGAAAAGGCGTGGAAGTGAAGTGCGTGTTTTTCCATAATAAATAAATAAACAAATAATATTAATTAGGATAACATGTAGGTATTATTAGTAGGTTTAGTGTTATATGGTTCATTATTGCCCCAGTTTCGTTACGTCTATTTGCCATAGTTACGTTATGGCCGCTCTCCTAGATAAAACTTAAACCATACTTCGCTAAATGTCAAACAATTGTACATGTTAAACGTTATCGAATTAGGACGTATCATTAAAAATACAGACGATTAAATAATTTACATAAAAATATTACTGTATCGATTGACACAAAATGTTATAAGTAAGAAGTAGAAGTCTAAAATATCTATTAAAATCTAAGCTAAAAAAATCTTGTTAGAAATTTCAATAAGATGTTGTCTACAGCTATCAACGGCACACCATAATTAAGACTATTTAATTTTAAGTACATACATAGACTCACATCTGAGAATGCTTTGCATTTGAGTATCCGAAGAGAGATTTAAAGGTGTAAATACACTCATATTTTGTCACCTGTTATTTAAGTTCACATAGCATAGCAATCCTTTTGACGTCTACCGAGCACATTTTCAGATCCCCTGCTAATACTAAGAGTTTCTCGACAATAAGAGCCAATAACACTTTGATCTAGTCGCAAATCGAATCGGACTACACATTATGGACTAACGAAACAGTTTCTCAGGTTTCAAATATACTCAATATGAAAGAACTCGTTAAATTATAAAGGTGTTTGAAAAACACCACCTTCGTACCTATAATTAAACCGCTGAAATATTTACGCAGCTTAAAACACAATTTCTTATATATTTTTTTCACAATTCACAATTAAAACACATACTCGTTATTATCAATACATAATTACGAAACAACAATATTTGATAATTAATAGTTTACGCACTTATTATTCAATACTCGCGGTTAATATCACAAAATATTCGAGGCTCAAATAATAAAAAAAACTGAAAGACTGGTTTGAAAAAGGCGAATTAACGTCTTTAGTTCAGCCTTTAATTAACACACCTATCTACACTAACTGTCCCTTTAATACTGCACTTTCGGAGGTGAGCAAAAGGCCTTCCAAAATAAATTACACTACTTAATTTCCGCACGTAACCGGTATTTTTTGCACTTTAGTGGGACTTTAATTCCGTGAAATACACTCACTTGAAACAGACAGAAGCCGAATGAAGGAGTCGTTAGCTTATAAAGACGTCGCTGGTTATATTTTGGCCCTACTTTCACATACGCGATGGTACTAGGTGGGTATATGCATGTTGCAGGCGATCTGTATAAAACGGTGATTTGCAAAACGTCTAGCTACTGTGAAGGCCGCCTCCTTGGTCCCGTAGTATAAGTCGGCAGTTATGTTTGTAATAAGTTAATAAAGAAAGGTGATTATTGATTTAAAATGTGACTTATTAGAATCATCAAACAAAGCGAATTTTACGAAACTACCATAATAAATTCGAATTTTATACATTCTGATATATGTCAAAGTTTGAAAATTTTGGAGATAAGATGGTTTTGATATTGAGGAATTATGTTTAGTCCTACTCAATAGATATCATTAGGAATCGATCATCATTGGGTTGCGGGACTAAAGATTTTCCAAATACACGATATTTTTTTGGTAACAATTGCACATTACTCGTTTGTAGCCGGACGTGAAGTCCTGGGTTTGATAATATTCGGGCCGAGCATATTCGTAATTGCAAAAAGGGAGCCTGGAAATGTGCACCATAAAAGTTCACCACCACATAAGTGGAACCTAAACACACAGCTAGCAAAATGTGGGTGTCCACCTCATCAGGGATAAGGCCAGCGTGGCCTATGTAAATGAAAACTCCTGACTAGCTGGCGGAGGGCTTTATCCAAAAGAGCTAATAAGCTGGCCCGCAGGTTCGCGCGTTGCTCGGATGGCGTGAAAATAACTCTTTTTCGAGCATATTGCACGTCCATGTACACATGCAGCCTATGGGCTAATTACACGCAAAAAAGCTACAGCACCCTCTGTGTTCAGTTTAACAACGCTTTCAGAGCGGTTTTAGGTCTGCCTCGCTACTGCAGCGCCTCTGGTATGTTCGCATGGGCGCCCACGGACTGCTTCTATGCGACAATGCGAAAGCGCTGCGTGTCCCTTGTACGCAGAGTGTAGGCCAGCTCCAATACCGTTCTGAGTATGACATCAAATAGGTTGGGCTGTCCTTATGTGCGGCACTGTTGTGACAGACAAGTTACATATAGTGTCGCACGTAAGAGAAATTAATTAATTATGTGAATGAATGAATTTGAATTAGTGTTATTGGTTTATCTTATTTGTATGTGTGTTGATGTTGTATTTATTTGTGTGTATGATGTAATATATAATATAGGTTATGAAACTGAAATAAATATATATATTTTTTTTTATAACTTGCTCTGGCCACTCTCAAACCTTTGTAATTATAAAACTGAAATTTTACACAGAGGTTACCATTTTATTTTAGAATATGGATAATATATGTATATCGAAATTCCCAAGGAATATATAAATAATACTTAAATTTTGGTATGTAAATAGGTAATTTAGCACTTAGAACTATTGCCAAGAATTTTCGAAGGTCCGCCGTGATAGGATAAAAATCACGCAACTCTACGTGGACGACACCACAGACAAAAGTTAATGCTTTATGTTTACGCGTTTATTTATAGATATTGTAATTAAAGACCATTGTGCAGTTTGTGACGGTGTTTATTTTGATTATTATGTTTGCAATCCTGCCTTTTAATATATAGTCTATGTCTTAAAGCCTTTTATCTATACATACTTGACATTAATGACTTAAGAGCGAGCGATGACTCAGTGTACAAACCGATGAACTACGTAGAGGTCCCAAGTCTGATTCTACGGCACGCATCTCTCGTTTTCAAAGTTGGATAGGTTACTAATTATTTTTGGTCACTTTTTTGTCAATCACTCGAAGTAATAAGAAATAGAGAACACCTTTCTAAGATTCATGACGTCAAGTAAAGCTACTTTAAATTTCGCAAGAAATTGATATGAAATTTTAATTTATAAACCGATCGTTAATCATCAACGATTTCGCTATTACTAAATAAACTCTTTATTAAAAGTAGGACAAAAGTAATCCGTCTAAATGGCAAAAAATAAAAAACGTTATTTTACATACATAGATTCACGCCTCTTTCCCAGAGGGGTAGGCAGAGACTACGAAATTCCATTTGCTACGATCCTGACACATTTCTCTGCCTTCATTCACTTTCATCACATTCCTCATACACGCTCGCTGGTTTAAGGTGCTTTTAACCTGGTCTTTGTTTAGAACGTCTCCGATCTGATCGAGAAACGTTCGCCTTATAAACTTTCTTAGTCAGTCTTTTCTCGTCCATTCCTTCTACATGCCCAAACCGGCTTCACATTCTCTGTTTTATTCTTGTCAATATATCCTCTTTCATGCCCCATCTCTCTCTAATCACACTATTCCTTATTCTATCTTTCAGAGTCACACCACATATATTATATTTCTCAGCACTCTCATTCTCTCGTGCTTCTTTTGTTATACCCATACATTTATTCTGCTCTGATAGTTCTTCTGCTATAACATAAACAAACTATATAGAATTTTATCGCGGTTCGTCAATAGTTAGTATTAAGAATATCTAAACCAAGGACGTTATGGTCGGTTTCCAACGCGCTGGATCAACCTTATCACCAAAGTTACACAGTCAACCGCAATACAGTGTGCTCGCAATGCCAGTAGCCGCCAGGGGTGGAGGGACATCGCTCGACGTGTGGCAAATGACGTTAGTGCGCCGCAACCCTCTCCATTAATGATAGCCACGACCACTCTGACAAGAGTGCCCGACTAAGAAGAAGAAACCAAGGATTTTTACCCTGATTTAGATATTTTAAGACTAACTATTTAGATTTATACTTTACCCGACGTTTGCCTCTTACACATCAAAACAAGATGACAATTGTCATCTTAGTTTTCCCGTCGCTATGGCTGATCAAAATCAACCGTAACGACATAACTGCACGGATTTCGTAGTTGTTTTAATTTGAGTGATCAACAAACGGTTGTTCTGAGTCTGGGTGTTCTTTGTGTCCATTGTTTGAATATTTATAAAGTGTCGAAACTGTCTCAAAAAAAAATTGTCTTTAACATAATTTAATGTGTTGAAAAATATCTGAAAGTAGTGTTTCAAAATGAACCACTATAAAATTTTTATATCGTACTTTAATTTTAATTACTAGTCATTTTGTAATGTGGCGTATTATACAATTTGATTGCGACATTTAGGTACAGCATGACTAAAGTGCAAGTGCAGTTTGGCTCAAACAACTTTCTCCCCAAACGTTATGCATTCTGCGATTGCATAGTCATGACATTGTTCTCCTGCTTGATTGATGCGTGTGTGTGTAGTGTAATAGTGTGGGTTCGATATCTTTGTCGTGTAGTGTTTGTTTATCCTGTATATGCAGTATTGTTGGTGCTGACCGTGATATAAAGAAAACATAGGTATTTTTTAAATTAAATACCATTTAATTTGAATGAATATAAACTACAGCTTTTTATTTTTATTTTTATGGCATAGGTTGGCAAACGAGCAGACGGATCGCCTGATAGGAAGCGATTACCGCCGCCTATGGACACCCGCAACTCCAAAGGAGTAACAAGTGCGTTGCCAGCCCTTTAAAAAGGAATGAAGGAGGGAAAGGACAAAGGAAAGGATAGGAAAAGGATCCGGGTAACTGGGCCTCCAGCTCTCTCACTCACCGATACGAAACGCAACAGTAAGGGTACCGTTACTTCACGCCGGTATTATGTGAGAGGTAGTACTACCCCGGTCGCTCCGGCTCATTCATGTCTTATAGTGGAACAGACGGCCGTTCAGAAAAAATATGAAAGGATATCTATCCTAACTACTACCTGAGATAACATGTATTTTTTTTTAATTATCATGTATAACTTTCTTGTATACTACGACCATAAATGAATGAAATCCATCGGTATTTTGTTGTTTTATTATTAAACACTAATTATGTTAATAGATACACCGTCAAAAGTATGCTTGCACTTTTTAATATATATATTATTTTAAATTTTTCATTATTTTTTTTTTTTTTTTCTGAACGGCCTTCAGTTCTACTATAAGACATTTCAAGGTTATCCATTAATTACCGGACATCCTGTATATAAATTGTCCCACGGCTTGGAGTGCTGGGAAAGCCCCCTCTTAGTTTGCAAAAGTGTTAGGCCATAGTTCATGGAGCGCTGGCAGCTTGGTTGACTTCACAAATCTTCGAGAATATTATCGAAAACTCACAGAAATGCAGGTTTCCTCACGATGTTGACCTTCACTGTTAAAACAGGCGATAATTAACTATTTAATACGCACATCACTTCAAAAACTCAAAGGTGAGCCTTGGAGTCGATTTCGAGATCTCTGCGTGGCTGTGTAATCGTCTTCCCCTAGATCAGTGGTCGGCAACCATGTCGTCCAAAAGAGCCAAATGTAGACAATCCACAAGTGAAATCTATTCAAAGAGCCATTTTTTTAAAAGTTGGCTTTGCTTTACCAGGGGTCATTATTACGCAAAATAGGATTAAAAGTACACTATAAAGCTTGCCTTTGTCAAATAAGGCTTTTTTTTTTTTTCTTGGCGGAATCCATTCGCGCATACCCCTCCGCGAGGGCGAGCGGAGGGGTTATGTCGGACTCACCGGGGTAAGAGAAAAAGATGTTGAAATGATAATAATGGACCTCCCGAGATACCGACTAAACCTACCACGGTGTTCCTTGACATAACCACAATCGGCGGGGCCGCGCGAATCGTTTTCACATGCAATCGCGACCCCGCCGAGGTTTCGGCCCGCCGTATGAAACGGCAGGCCACTACACAAACAGACCTGCCAAAGGTGCCCAATGGGGCACCACTAATTTTATCCCTGCTATCCCCCTGAGGGAGGGATGGATACACGATGCAGAAGCGCGCGTGGGAACACGCACGCCGCCTCTCGGACCTGGTGCTGATTGGATGGCGGGCAGACCCACAAAGCCCACCACCCCCAGGTCAAAACTCAGGGTGGCTGGAGGTCATCTCGCGCCCTCCGGCGCCCGGCTCTGTGGTTGGGGAGAGGGTTTAAGTGCTCCCTCTCCTGCTCCGCCGCCTCCTTGATGGATTGTCAAATAAGCCTTAGGTTAACTAGCAGTAAATGAAATGAAATTTGGTATCGTACTTGTAAGGCAAAATAATAAGTAATATTCCGTGCCTGCATTAAACATTTCGTGGAAGAGCCGCAGCCAAGGAGTCAAAGAGCCTCATGCGGCTCGCGAGCCGCGAGTTGCCGACCACTCTGCCCTAGGCTATCGCTGATGTTTTTAAGAAGTACCCCTATAATTAAATTTCAATTTCAAATATAAGTTTTGGGATCTAAGGATTTAGGTAGCAGTTTAATTAATAATAATAATAATTCTTTATTGTAACAAAAAGTCGGTAACAATTAATGTGTGAGCCCTGATTCCCAAACTAGCGTGAGCTGTGTGTTGGGAATCAGTTAACTATATCATTGGTATGTATTACAGGCCAAGAAAAGCCATGCCATTCTTAAAAATATATTTTACATACAAGGTCTATATCACACCTGTATCCCGGAAAGTGTAGGCAGAGATCTAAGAATGCCACATTTTGCAAACTATGGTTTTAAGTCTCAAATAATGGAGGCCGGTTCAATTGCCGTATACAGGGTATAGTACTAGAATTCGTGCAGCTGAGATTTTCATAAACAGTAATTAAACTCAATAATATTTTACCCGACCCGAGAACTGAATTCAATGTCTAACGATCAACAGCTGTAGTGTTGACGCATATTTATGCTACCATAAGTATGCGCTTACACTATAATGGTGCCAATTCTGTTGTCACAAAATTCTCTTATCTTAGCTAAAAATCTCAAAAATTTAGTTTAGTCCTGTCAAATGACATTTCGTATTCTGAAATCGCTAAAAGTGACAGGAATAAAATACTAAATTTTAGAGATTTTTAGCTAAGATAATAGAATTTTGTGACAACAGAATTGGTACCAATAATTGCTTATTATCTAGATTTGATTCGATTCCTGGGTTAGGCAAAGATCTATTGTTATTTCGCGCAGGACAAGCTGGGCCTAGTGCGGAAAATCTAATTGATTCAGAATAATGTTGAACATTGTACTCTGTTCTGGATCATTTGTAATTTTTGTGGTAATAAATATTATTAGGTATTATGTTTCTCTTATTTATAATACAGGTATTTTCTAATAGGTATATCATTACAAAAATACCCGGCTCTTTGGGTGGCTTACATGAAGACATAGCTCCAACGAGACCACATAAGGCACATAGTTATTATTATTTTTCAGAAAATTCTCTCGACAAGCATACCCCACGTCTCGTGGAGTACACGCTATATTGTTATCGTTAGGTAAGCCAGTCTTGGATTAAATTTCACTTTGTTAAGGAAATAACATAGGTCTTCAAGATAGTTATACATATAAGTCAAAGACTGAAATCACAGATGCGCAAAATATTTAAAAGATTTTCGACGAAATGTCAATCCATTAACAAAATAACATCACTAATCAGTCTTTTTCTCTTGAAAATATTTCCAATGAAACAATTAATTTTTGAATGCTCGTGCACCTATCGATCGTAAGGTTCCCAATTAGTGCAGCTAAGAAATTAAAAAAAAAAAAGAATGCCTAGCAACACCCATCACGTCATAGGTTGTGGTGTTAGAGGTGAACATTGAAATGCTGCGGCAACAAAGTACGAATTCAAACTTTCTTTTCAAATTTTAGGGTGCCTATTGCGAGTTGTTTTTGCATTAACTCGATGGAAAAGTTTACCGCGTTTGGCTCTCTGATTGGTTAAAAGCTTGGAGCGGCCAATCGGAGCGCCGAACGTCATAAACGTGTCGATCGCGTTAACATAAAACAAAAACTAGGTACTCTGATTTTAAACGCAACCCTTACCAACATTAATCTTTAGCTTATATATCTTGAAGGAACGAATACCAACAGATATTTATTTATTTACAAACTTTTGCCCGCGGCTGTCCTCGCTCGGGAACAGCCTTTTTATCAGGATGAAAGGTACACTATATCCTTTTCCGTACCCCTGCCAACGTATACGAAAATTTTCATGATTATTGGTCAAGAAGTTAAACCGTGAAAGCGTAACAAACAAACGAACAAAAATCTCACATTCGCCATTAAAATATTAGTAAGGATTTCACAAACACTATCCATTATTACAAGATATGCCCGATAAGGCATTATGGTCCTTATAATGTAGTTTAATTACAACATACAAGGTTATCTTAGTATATGCACTAATGAAACAGGAAACTAACTATAATAATCGATCCAGTCAACCACTTTGTTGTATGTATTACTAAATGTTGTCCACGACTTTGCTCGCATAAATGTAGGTTAGGATAATAACAGTGCTTTCTACTGGATGAAAGTTACCCTACGTCCTTTTCTGTTCACCTGATAACGTGTATGCGAAATTTCATGATGATCGGTCGAGTAGTTAAGGCGTGGCAGCGTAATAGACAAACAAACTCATAATCACATCTATACTAATATTATAAAGCTAAAGCGTTTGTTTGTTAGTTTGATTGAACGCGCTAATCTCAGGAACTACTGGTCCGAATTGAAAAATTATTTTAGTGTTGGGTAGCCTATTTATCAAGGAAGGCTATTATATAACATCAGGCTAGGGGCGGCGCGGTAACGATAAACGCGGATGAAACCGCAGGCACATCTAGTTTATAATATTAGGATTTCTGCATATTATCATTATTACTAGAAAAATGTTGACCTTATTGCACAATAGGGTAGTTGTCTCGCATTGTTTATTATTTAATTCAAATAATTAAATTACCAAAACTCAACACAACAAATAGTTTACGAATTCTGCTCAAAAATAAATAAGATATAAAGTGTTTCAAATCCGGTAATTGTCATGTCACAAAATAAGGATGCATGATACAAACTATGACTTAACCGCTATTTAAACGCAGCTGTACCCTATGTCCTTTTCTTTTCCACCGACAACGTGTATGCGAAATTTCATGATGATCGGTCGAGTAGTTAAGGCGTGAAAGAGTAACATACAAACTCATATTCGCGTTTATAATATTAGTTAGGAGTTAGGATGTGGATTTGTTGAGATTTGATAGATTTTGACATGTTCCAGCAATCCACATTTTGTAAAACTTGTCAAAAATATTTGTATATGTAGAGAACTTAAAGATTTTGCAACAGCTACCTATCATTTAGTTACAAGTTAAGTTTGACTGCTTCCTTGTAGAAACTAAATCTGGCATTTCACATGCCCTCTGAATCACCGCAATTCTTAAGGCGAAGAGTAAGGAAAGTGACATCTATGCAATGGCGCTGTCAATTATTTCCTGCAAAAGTTTTTGACTGTTCGATAGCATAATGCTTTAAGGGCTTGCCTCGCCTCGGCCATTGACTGAAGTATTGTGGGGTGGATTCCCACATGGAACATAAATTGAGAGATCCAGAAATGGTTGTTCCGAGTCTGGATATTTCTTGTGTCCGTTCTTTGAATATTAATAATGTACATCGATTTACAGAAATAATTGCTAGTGTAGAAATTGTCTTTAAGAAGAATTAAAGGAAAATCTGTAGAATAGCTAGATTTAAGAAGGTGTGCATTCAATGCTAGATCTGCTAATTATTTTTGACAGTGGAAGCGGTTTATCTCTTCTAGCCAAATCTAACATCAAATCTGAAGGCACCTTGGCCACGCTTCATTGCTCTAATAAGTACACTGCAAATTATGAGTAAACAGACTCAAAGAGGTTATAATTACAATAAATTCGTTCTACAACATTTTACTATGGGCCAAAGTAGCCAGTGGCAATTACGTTTCGGGACGGAACAGAAGGCGATGGCGGGCGAAGGCTTAGCTCTTTTAAAAACTAATATTGCAACTATCAAAGTCCCATGAAATACATCATAATTATTCAGTCGGTTATTAAATATTAGATGTTTTTTTAGTCCGATGACTTTTATGTCGTTTAGACAATGATCAATCAACTATAATCAATTGACGAAAATCGTCTATAATACTGCATAGCCACTTTGTGTTCCGAACTGTTCGATAGCTTTTTCGTTTATAATCCTTATATATTTTATTTATTTTATTATTTCTGGAAAGCTAAAAGTATACACATTTATAACTTATATACGGCCAATTAAAAGTTATGTCACAATTTTAAACAAATGAAAGAAGAAGAAAGATTTTTATTATAATCATAACAAATAATATCATAACAAAGTACATATATTCTGAGTTCAGTTCAGTTCACTAAATGAATTTGTCACTCCAATAACAAATATTGCAAAGCTCGTTGTACTTCATATATCTTCTTAACTAACTTTTGCACGCAGCTTGGCTTTGGAACATTACTTTATTTTTGAGTGAAAGGTAATAAGGTCGAGTAGTTAATGCGTGAAAGCGTAACAAACGAATAAAACAAACTCACATTCGAACAGGTACATTTTTATTTTAATTAACCATTTCTTTTAAGATCAGCCCTAGCCTATTGGCAGACCGTTGGACTCCCACGCAGAGGTATCCAATTCGATCTCTCTGACTTTTCGAAGTTATGTGCGTATTAAATAACTAATTGTCGCTCGCTTTAACGCTGAAGATAAATATCGTGAGGAAACCTGCATGTCTGGAAGTTCTCCAGAGTGTTCTCGAAGATATGTGAAGTCTGCCAACCCGCACTGGGCCAGCGTGGTGGACTATGGCCTAACCCTTCTCACACTGAGAAGAGGCCCGTGCCCAGCAGTGGGACAGTTTAATATAGGGCTGCACTGATATTATATTATTATATATATTATATATTTGTCTTTTTCTGTACCCTGATAATGTGTATGCAAAATTTCAGACAAACTCATAGTCACATTTATAATATTACTTAAGATGGTTTTGTTTAACAACACAAATTATACTAATAACCGACATTTGAAGCCGACAAACATAGCTTGAAGATATAATTATGTAACAAGATATTATAAATATAAACATGCTATGTCTTCTCCTGGAAACTTGCAAAAACAGCTCGTTTTCTTCCCCTTCGCCTTAAACAAACAGCAGAAAGCAACCGACCTGCAATAAACTGAGCTGACCTGTAGCTTAATACTGCGGTGTTTTACGATCGTTGGTTTAATAGGTTGGATTGCGTTTATGCAAAGGTCATTATTATGAAAGTATGACAAAGTTGCATTAGACAGGCTGTGGTGATGGTACGATCAGCGATATAAATCGAAAAACATAACCGAGATTTTAAAGTACTTAGCTATATTAAAATTAAACAACAGATTTGTTTGTTTTTATATAACACTAGCTGACCTGCGCAACTTCGTCTGCTTCACATAAGATATTTTTTTTCCGTTTTTGCAACATTTTTCATTGACGCTCCGCTCCTATTGGTCGTAGCGTGATGTTATATAGCCTATAGCCATCCTCGATAAATGGTCTATCCAACACTAAAATAATTTTTCAATTCGAACCAATAGTTCCTGAGATTAGCGCGTTTAACCAAACAATCTTTTCAGCTTTATAATATTGGTATAGATTACCAAGAATGCTTCGCAAAGCTATTGAAATAGGAAATCATCCTAATTTCAATAAAAAAGATGGTTCGAATATATCAATAGATTGGGATACATTAATTCAGATTGTCAAACCCAAGAAGAAGCAAAACTCAGTTAGACTTCATTTAAGTTTAAAGTTTCACGATTATGAAATAATAGTGTTTTATGATGATAAACAACGCGATTTGTATAAAGCACGTAAAATAATATGATACTTTACTGTACCCAATAGCAGCCACAGCCTTGTGGGAAACAGTTGGACTGCCACGCAAAGGTCTCAAGTTCGAACCCAAGGCGCGCATCCCTGACTTTTCAAAGTTACATGTGTAGTATATAATAGTTAATTATCGCTTGCTTTAACGGTGAAGGAAAATATCGTGAGGAAACCTGCATGTCTGAGAGTTCTCCATAATGTTCTCGAAGATATGTGAAGTCTGCCAACCCGCACTAGGCCAGCGTGGTGGACTACGGCCTAACCCTTCTCACAGTGAGAAGAGGCCCGTGCCCAGCAGTGGGACAGTTTAATACAGGGCTGATAATATTATATACCCAATAACGGAAACGTCTCATATTTTACTACAGTAACAGTTCCAGGATAGCTATTATAATTACAATTACTTATTAAAACAATAATAAGTAAATTGGAATTCATAATTTACTGTTACGAGTTTAATCGATATTTAGCTACTTATGTCGTAAGTTTCGTAAGTTATATATTTTCAGACGACTCGATGGCGTAGTGGTTATTGTAACTGACTGCCACGCCTGAGGTCGCGGGTTCGATTCCCGCACAAGTCAAACATTTGTGTGCATGAACATAGTCTTTGAAAACATTTGTCTTGGTCTGGGTGTTTCTATGTATAATATGTATGTATTTACAAAAAAGGTATATATGTATGTTTATCCATTGTCTAGTACCCATAGTACAAGCTCTGCTTAGTTTGGACTAGATGGTGTTGTGTGTATGTGATAGAATATTATTATAATTATTATTTTAAGAGAAAATCTCTGAACGTTCGTGGAACATAAAAGAATACACGCCGCAAGAAATGGCCATTTACACCAAGTAGGCTAATAAAACTAAGCCGTGTCCGTATAGTAAAGTATAATTATATCAATGCGTTTGAGTTCTTGACATTGACAGCTAGTAAATAATTTTCCTATTCAGAACAACGCGTGCTGGGCTCAGATGCCATCCGTACACTGTGGAGTCGACTAGAGTGCGTACCAACAAGTTTAGGTCCTCATACCTCTGCCGAACGATCAAGGCATGGAATTCTCTGCCAAGGCACGTGCTTCCTTCTTCCTTCAATCCTGGGTCCTTTAAGCGGGGCGTGAAAAAGCACCTTCTCAGGCCGTCAAAGTAGAGACCTCAACATCGCCTCGGCTGCTATGAGGACGATGTGGAGGCCACTGCTCTTAGACCACACGACGGCTATCCATCAGGCGGAGTGAGGCCATTGTGACGAGCAAAATAAAAAAAATAAAATAAATGTTTTATTTACGAATATTGCTTCTGCAGCTTTTCCCCAGTGGCATAAGTTTATGCGTATGTTTTCAGGCGGGTTCGATCCGCAAGTCTTATTCAATTTAACGAATAGACTCTGTCCTAACTAATATTATAATGCGAATGTGAGATTTTTTATTTGTTCTCAAGTGACTATCATGAAATTTTGCATACATGTTTTCAAGGATACAGTTTTCTGTATTATATTCATAGGATACCTTTTATCTAGAAAAATGTCCTTGCTGAGGAATAGTAATTTAATGACAAAATTTAGATTAATGCAAGCGTAGCATAATAATTAGTCTGGCCATAAATACTGTTACAATTAGAAAAAAGCATAATATTACATTTTAATTTGGATGTCATTCTTATATGAATATTTATTGTGCTTTCTCATTTTCATGCCAATCGGTGTTAAATATTAAAATGGAGTGGGATGATAAAGAGAACCAAATTGCTGAGATAGCATTACACAAAGTATGTATGGCGCCAAATGCAATTTTTGAAACTCCATCCTCTTGATATTAGTCGAATGTTTGTGTACCGGGCTATTGATAGGTACGATGAAACCTACTCTGTTTGTGACAGAGAAAAGATCTGGCTGGTCACTTAGTATTCGTACGAAAAAGGCGATCAAATCAGTGAAGGAAAGAATTCGAAGAAATCTTGTCCGACAGCAAAAGATTTTATCTCGGGATATGAATATAGCACCTAGAACCATGTCACATCTTTTAAAAGGACTTGCAACCACTAAGAGACCTACTAGTCATTACTTAAAGGACAATAAAAAATTAATAAAGTGATAAAATCAAAACAACTTCTTAAGCGGTACTTTTTTTTTTTTTTTTTTTTTTATTTTGCTCGTCAAAATGACCACACTCCGCCTGATGGTAAGCAGTCGTGTGGTCTAAGAGCAGTGGCCTCCACATCGTCCTCATAGCAGCCGAGGCGATGTTGAGGTCTCTACTTTGACGGCCTGAGAAGGTGCTTTTTTACGCCCCGCTTAAAGGACCCAGGATTGAAGGAAGAAGGAAACACGTGCCTTGGCAGAGAATTCCATGCCTTGATCGTTCGGCAGAGGTATGAGGACCCAAACTTGTTGGTACGCACTCTAGTCGACTCCACCGTGTAAGGATGGCATCTGAGCCCAGCACGCGTTGTTCTGGATAGGAAAGGGGAGGGCGGGATAAGGTGGAATAACTCTTCAGAGCACTCCCCGTAGTATATTCTGTAGAAACATGCCAAAGAGGCAATATCCCTACGGAGTTGCAGAGGTTCCAGTGAACTCGTGACCTCTGGATCTCCGATGATACGGACAGCCCGCCGCTGTAACCTGTCAAGAGCGTCTAGCAAGTACTGCGCGGAGCCATCCCAAAGATGAGAACAGTACTCCACGCAAGGGCGCACTTGTGCCTTATACAATAGGCACAGCTGCCCAGGCGCGAAGAACCGCCTCACCCTGTTCAGAACTCCGAGTTTTCGCGAAGCTTGCCTAATGACGCTCTCGATGTAGGTTTTGGGATTAAGGGAGCGGCAAAGATCCATACCTAAGATGGAGAGGCTGCCACGTATCACCAGTGGAGTGTTCTTCAGAGAAGGGAGGGAAAGGAACGGAGACTTTTTTGTTGAGAACGCGCATGCCTGGGTCTTCTTGGCGTTGAACTGGACCAAGTTCTTGGCACCCCATTCAGAGATGCGGTTCAAGGTCTGGTCAAGTTCAACGACAAGATCCTGCCTTTTCCCCACAACCTCAGCCTGTTTGGCTCCAGGACGTCCGAGATATCGCCCATGCACGGTACTGTCGTCTGCATAACAATGTATGTTGCCGAGATTCAACATATCATTGATATGCAGAAGAAAGAGCGTAGGGGATAAGACGGACCCCTGAGGCACTCCTGCATTGACCTGCATAAATTTGGAAGCGCGACCGTCGCAAAGGACCCGAATACGACGCTTCTGCAGGAAATTTGCAATCCAGGTGCACAGTTGAGGGGGCAAGCCATAGGCCGGAAGCTTGGAAAGAAGAGACCGGTGCCAGACTCTATCGAAAGCTTTGGCTATGTCTAGGCTGACAGCCAAAGACTCGCCGTGCTTGTCCATAGCCTCACCCCAGAGGTGCGTGACGAACGCTAAAAGATCACCCGTTGATCGTTTAGCCCGAAAGCCGTATTGGCGATCATTGATCAACGAGTGATCCTCCAGGTAGCGGACAATTTGGGTGTTAATAATCCGCTCGAACACCTTGGAGAGCACTGAGGTGATAGCTATGGGTCGATAGTTGCCTGGCTCGGAACGGTCCCCCTTTTTGGGAATCGGTTGAACGTTCGCCTCCTTCCAAGCCTCAGGCACAATGCCTGCGGCGTAAGACGTCCGGTATAGGCGCGTAAGTGTGGGAGACAACTCCGCTGCACATTTTTTGAGGACCACAGCTGGGATGCCGTCAGGTCCACTGGCTTTCCGAACATCGAAAGACTGCAGTATCGCACGAACGTCACGTTGCCTGATACGTATATCAGGCATGGTGTAGCCGCAGTTGGCAATGTTAGGCGGCTGCGAACCGCAGTCATCGATTCGGGAGTTGGCCGCAAAGAGATTTGCAAGCAGATCTGCTTTCTCTTGCGGCCGATGAGCCAGTGATCCATTCGGATATCTCAGAGGGGGCAGCGAGGTCTGGCAGAAGTTGGACTGTACGGCTTTGGCCAGGCGCCAATAGCTACGACTGCCCGTAGGATGGGCCATGAGCTCCTGGCCGAACCGTGCGACGCGCTGGGCATCCGCTCTTAAGTATGCCCTCTTGCAGACCTTTGTGGCTTGGTTGAACGCTGCCTTCAGGTGATCCACGTTAGAGTCGTGGAGAGTGCGAGCCCTGGTCCAAGCGCGGTACGCTGTCTGTTTGCGTTCAACAGCATCAGCGCATTCACGACCGAACCAGGGCCTTTTCCTGCCACCGCTCGTGACATCACTGTATGGAATATAATATTCCATACCCAGGATGATTTCACCAGCGACAGCAGTAGCGCTCTCTGAAGGATCCCTGTTCTCAAAGCAGCGTTGAGCCCAAGGGATGGATGCGAAGTACTCCCGCATTCCATCCCAGTCTGCTGACGAGTAGTGCCACAGTCGTCGTCTTGCCTCCTCGGGTCGTGGGGGCGTAACAACAACAGCTGTGGCACAAACCAGACAGTGGTCTGAGGTGCCCAGAGGAGCACTAATCGACACACTGTACCGGTTCGGGTTACTTGTCAGCAGCAGATCGAGCAGAGAGGGCGCCTGACCTGCAATGTCCGGTATCCGGGTGGGCTGGAGTACCAGTTGAGACAGGTCATGCGTGAGAGCGAACGCATGGGCAATTCGTCCCGCGTGGTCTGTTTTGGGAGAACCCAACCAGGTCTCATGGTGGGCATTGAAATCTCCCAAGAACACCAACTCAGCATTCGGAAACTGCTCCTGCGCGTCGTCTGCCGCCTGACTCAGGTAATCAAAGAGTCGAGTTGTCTCAGCGTCTCCTGAATGGGATCGGTAGAGGCACATGTAGATTTGGCTGAAAGAGCCGTGATCTACGTGTACCCAAAGGACAGAGAAGGAAGGGTCCTCTAGGCAGTGTAGACGGCGACAACAAATATCCGCCCTAACAAACAAGCATACCCCGGCTTTCGCGAGGAAACACTCCTCTAGCACGTAGCCGGGATATTGCAGGTAGGTCGTGTCTGCAGGACGGCGTATTTGTGTCTCCGTTAGAAAAAGCATTGCCGGCCGAGCCGTCTCCAGGTGGTGATGGACAGCATTAAGGTTAGCGTGGAGTCCTCTGATGTTAATGAACTCCACGACACCGGAAGAGGAAGCAGCGGTGGGGTTACGGCGATTGGCTGCTGTTAAACGACAATGCTTTGTTCGTACTGCCATAGAGTGAATGGAAGGGAAAGCGTGAAAAAAAAAAGAGGCGGCTATTCTCGCAACAAAGTGGGGCAAGGCGCAGAGCAAGTTTCGTCATATTACTGTGTGGTATGGCGATAGCCGATCCGACGGACGGAAGGACCCCCGTACCCTCCCGAAAGTGGTCGCCGGGACCCACCCTCCGGTCACCATCCGGCACGACGAGCCACCTCGAGATTATGCGCGGCATGATGAGGCAGCCAACCAAGTTGGTTAGACTCGGTTGGGCCTCTGGACTATACCGCGGGCGGCCAGCAGAGCACCGTTTCTACGGCTCTCCCTGGCCGCCGGGTCGACTCGCGCCACCCACACAATGACTCTACGGATACTCTGCAGGTCCCTCGTAAGCTGCGAGAATCGTCACCTCATGCTTAGGCCTCCGGCACTCTCATTCACCGAACGAAACACAGCAGTGAGACACTGCTATTTCACGTCGATTTTCTGTGAGAGGGTAGTACTTCCCCGGTCGAGCCGGCCCATTTATGCTGTAACCAGCTTGGCTCTACTACTCTTAAAAGTACGTAAGTACGCAAGGGATGTAACAGATTTTTTTTATTTACTGATGCGAAAATGTCAATGTTTTAACAAGCAGAATGATCGATGTTTATGCTCAAAGCTCTATAGAAGCTTCCCAAATTCCCTTTTAGTTAGCAGAGTACAACGTGGACATTATTCGACTTTAGTGATGGTTTGGTGGGGTGTTAGCTATCAAGGAGTAACTGAGCCATATTTTTATAAAAAAGGTGTCAGAACATCAGCGCAAGTGTAATAAATAATAATAATAAATCAATTTATTTTCTCACCACAATCTAAACATGATTTACATCTCGGTTTGACATAATTTAAAATTTAGTTATTGTGGGGACACTGGTACCTAAGCTAGGCTCGAGGCCTGTATTACAGGATACCAGGTCTGCACCCCTTGTGCATTACATTTAATAATCTATATACTTTATAGCGAAAGGCTGCAGTAATAATGATTAATAACTGTAATAAATTATTGAATACAAATTCAGTTATTGTGTGTGTCTGTGTATGTGTATGCGTACGTGCGTGCGTGTGTGTGTGTTTGTGTGTGTACGTGTATTTGTTTATGTATGTGAATGTATGGAATATATTACGCTGTGTTAAATTTGAAATTGTTTTGGAGCCAATTGGATATTGTCTTTTTGCATCTGGTTTTAGTCAGTTTGTATATATTTAGCATTTATTGCATTTATTATATAGGAATCCTGGGTGGGAGATGGCAGAAAAACTGATTGAAACAGATCGTTCTGAGATGCACTTGGGGTTTGACCACTGGATTATATCGCATTTTACCATACTACAACGAAGGATCATACGTTAATTGTGAATGTTGTTTTAACGGAGTATTTAAAATAAACAACTGATTTACTGGTAAAACTTTACAGTCTTTGTATAATTTAGTTGTCGGGTAGAGATACGGTCACAAGTACGAGGCTTTAAGAATAACTCTTTGCGTTCTTTTGAGATCTATTAGGGTACTCTTAGGTGCGACTCCCAGGAGGTGATGCTGTAGGTGCTGAATTGCTGATGCTGATTGGGCAAGGCCAAAGTAGACTAATTTCAATAGATTTTTATCAGCTACATTTCTTAAAGTTTTAAACACATACATCAGTTTCCTCAATCTTCCATTTAGTGCGTTGATGTGTTCTTTAAATATCAAGTGTCTGTCGATTATTATGCCCAGATACTATGCACTTTTTGTCTTAGTAAGATGACAACATTGTTATTGTGCGGATTTGGGCAAGAGTGAGCTATAACAGAGAGTTGTATATCTGAGTCAGTTATTGTTGAGTTGGTTTTAAGAGAAAATGTGATATATTGAGTTTGCCACGTTAAGCGTAAATACATCACTTCTTAATCACCCGTGTACTGTATTAAATCCTGACTGAGCACATCAAGATACAATTTTTGAGAAGGTATTAAACCATGTTCCCTTACCAAAATGATCCTTTCAGCAAGACTCAGCACCGGGATATAAAGCTCGATCTACCCACGTGGTTGGAAACAAACGGTCCGGACTTCATCAAAGCTGAAGACTAGCCTTCATCTAGTCCCGATCTCAATCCGCTGGATTGTGATTTATGGTCAGTTTTAGGGAGTATGGTATGCTCTAACTGTCATGATAATTTGGAGTCCCTATAACAATCTATGAGATTGGCAGTAAAGCATTTTCCCAAGGAGAGAGTGCGTGTTTCTATTGATAACTGGCCTCAACGTTTATAGGACTGTATTAAAGAAAATGGAAATCATTTTGAATGAGCTTCATTTATTTTTAGTATTATTATATTAATGTATAAACAAATACACATTGCAGTCTTTCTTTCTTTTCGTGTGGTTAGTGGCCAACCTGTTGTCAAGAGTTGTTCAAGCCGCCCGTAGACCTCTGACATGGCTTAACGACTGCTATAATTTGGCAACAACCGGGTATCGACTTTTTACTTGCTCTCCAAAGCACGGAGACGCTCAGATGAAATACCACTAAGCGGTCACCCATCTATAGACTGACCGCATCCAACGTTGTTTAACCTCGCTAATCGTTTACCGATCAGTGAGTGCAACTGGCTATGAGCGCCCACATTACAGTAATAAAATGTTTTATGCAATAGAAAAAAAAGGTTTTTCCTTGTAACAATATTTATGGCAAGACTAGTTATCGTCAGTATTTAGGTACCTAGCTTTTTATATTTAATTTTCTACTTTATTTCATACGTAACAGAAAATTGCGTTCTCAGATATAGCTACATGCATCGAGCCTTTTATGGCAGAGTAACGACCTCTTGACAGTCTTGACTGACTTTCCACTAGCGATTGACGATGCATATCGGGATATGACTGTGCGATATTAATTATTAATTTATTAGTTTTAGAAGAAGGCTTACAGACTAATAACAATTTGAATATAGATAAATATATACGTCACAGTGTTGATAATGAGAAGCCTCGCACTTATATATCCGAATGGATTCTTAATAAGAAAGAAGATCTTGCACACCAATATATTACAAACAAAATTAAAAATTATGAGGAAATGAAAAAGTAAGAATTTTTTTTTTTAGTTGTCTTGACTACGGACTTGTTATTAATTCTGTGCCACGGAGGACTTTATAAACATTCAACCAACGGACACAAAGAACACAGAGACTCGGAGAAACCATTTGTGGATCACACAGAGTTTAATCCCGTGTGGGATTCGAACCCACAACACTCAGCGCAGTGGCAGTGGCGAGGTGACCCGTTAAACCACGCCATACGAACAGTCAAAACGGTATAGTCATTTATAAGCATATCATACACACACGTATAAAGACATACACACAAATACAAAGAACTTTGTGTGCAGGTAACTGTTAGAGACCGTCTAATGGTAAAATAAACTCCACTAATTTTAATTGTTTCAATATCTAATGAAAATACTTTTTATTGTATTATTTTTATTGAGTCCTGCGACGATTTTACTACTTTTCGGACTTCAGTTTATGTGTATTGTTTGTATTTATTTATATATCTATCACTTTCTATGAAGACGTAAACGCGTTCATTTTCACACTAGATTATCTATACCATTATTAGTTTTA
Organism: Catocala nupta; assembly: GCA_963675205.1. Lineage (NCBI taxonomy): Eukaryota > Metazoa > Arthropoda > Insecta > Lepidoptera > Erebidae > Catocala > Catocala nupta. The sequence continues at coordinate 17,985,256 of OY776104.1, forward strand.
AATCATATAATTATATTATAATATCAGCCCTGTAATAAACTGTCCCACTGCTGGGCACGGGCCTCTTCTCAGTGTGAGAAGGCTTAGGCCATAGTTTACCACGCTGGCCCTATGCGGGTTAACGGACTTCACATGTCTTTGAGACATTATGGTTAACTCTCAAACATGCAGGTTTCCTCACGATGTTTTCCTTCACCGTTAAAGCAAGAGATAATTAACTATTTAATTCGCACATAACTTCAAAAAGTTGGAGATGCTGATTTCTGACTTTTCGAAGTTATGTGCGAATTGTGCCTTGGGATCGAACTCGATACCTCTGCTTTGCAGTCCAACGGTTTTCCACTAGACTAGTGCTCATGATATAACCTATATTTAAAAGGTTAGTTTACATAACTAATCCGGTAGATAAGGGTTCAATGAAGCGAGGTTTTCTACTTAATCACTGGAGCGAGAGATGTAAGCTAAGAACAAGTCCGTCAGTCTAAGTTCAACTTGATGATAACCTTTCACCAAATTTCTTTTTATACTTCTTATGTGGCAAGCAGGCATACGGCCCGGCTTACCTGATGGTAAGTGGGCACCGTAACTTGTCCGTAGGTTACGGTGCCCTCGAGCCTCTAGAGCTGTTTTCAGCATGAATGAGCCGCTCGACCGGTAAAGGACTACTCTCTCACAGAATATCGACGTGAAATAGCATTATTCCTACTATTGTGTTTAATTTGTTCGGTGAGTGAGTGTGCCGGAGGCTCAATCACCCTCTTTCCCTCTACCAGCTCTCCTTCCCACTTCCTTTTTCTCTTCTTCCTTTCCTAAAGAGTCGGCAACACGCAAGTAATGCCTCTGGTGTTGCAGGCGTCCATAGGCTACGGTGACCCATAGCTGCATAAAAAAAACCATTGGCGTCAGACTATGTATGTATGTTTACTCTTTCACCTGACTTGAATGTGTCGAACCTTAGCACCATGAGCTATCATCCTTACTATTCATAAATAATTATATATTTCATAGTTTACATGAAGCCAATAAATTAATTAGAATAATATGTTTGTAAGTTTGAACACACCAACCACCACGCAGTGATATACTTATAAAATAGTAGCTTATGTCCGCGGCTTCACTCGCGTAAATGTAGGTTCTCCTCCGCCCTCCCAGGGCACGCCACGATCGTGGCGGTAGGTCTCGTTTTTGAGGAGTGGCTAGAGAGGCGACATGGCCTCTTTACCTTCCGGCTGACACAGGTTGTTTTAGCCAGTTCCTATGTCGCATAGGCCGGTAGGAGACGCCCGAATGTCATCACTGCGGCGATTGCCGCGATGTTGTGCACGGTGCTGCACACTTTGGCGGATTGCCCCACCTGGGCATCGCAGCGCTGTAAGTTACTCGCGGCAGTCGGATTAGTTGCCCTCTCGCTCTCGGCCGTGGTTCAGTCTATAGTCTGGAGCGAGAGGCCGTCGTCTTCTTCTATGTGGAAGTAATTCTATCAAGGAGGCGGCAGTGCCGGAGATAAAGCGCTTGGACCCTCTCCCAAACCGCAGAACCCGCCACCCGATCAGCATCAGATCCGGGAGAGAGCATGCGTGTTTTCACGCGCGCCTCTGTGTCGTTTCAACCTCGTTCCCGCCTCCTCTCCTTGCATGTGAAAGTGATACGCGCGGCCCCGCCGACTTTGGTTATGTCGAGGAACACTGTGGTAGGTTTAGTCGGTATTACTGGGATACCTTTTCCCTGGCGAATCCGGCATAAAAAATAAAAGTACTAAAAGTACATATTTTTTAAATAAAATATAATATGCCTATGTTAATCGTTGACAATATCGCTTTCTAATGGCGAAAAAAATTCTGAAATTGGTTAAGTAGTGTTCGGACGCAACTTTAAGCGCCTGTGCAAATGTTCTGCAAACAAATGTTTATGCGAATCATTGCTATGATATATTTGATAGGAGTTTTGTAAATTGTATACAAATGTGTAGTGTCATTGACATTCGACTCAGAATCTTCAAACTGTAACGATCTCAAGCATTAAAATTAGTAAATACGAATTTTGGGATTTCATTTATGGCGCCTGTATGTTATCTAAAGACATAACAAGTAGGTAGCTTTTAACTCAAAAGTTAAGTCTTTACAAACAAACTAAAATCAAATATATCCTCTTTATAATAATAATAATAATGTCCTCCAGACCGAATTTCGGTCACGGCTTAAAAGAGACTGGCCATCTGCGCAGGAGATATTATAGTGCACAAGTGTGTGCGCAAACACAAGTGCACTCGCTGTTCCCTAACTCTTATAATCCGATGGGACGGATAATCCGACATGACCGGAGAGAGATCAGGCGCAGGACCAACGGCTTTGCGTGCTTTCCGAGGCACAGGAGTGTCTAACACCGCCAACTTCCTAACTCCGGGCTCGTATTGAGATTTCTTAACAGAAAAACCCAATACGTTTTTGTTGGCCCGACTCGGGATTCGAACCCGAGACCTCATGCACAGCAGTCGCATTCACTACCGCTGCGCGTATAATATTAGTAAAGTAAAGATATGCTAGTTATGTTACTTTAGTTATTTATTTATAATACGGGATACCGAAAATCTCCTGCCCAGACTATTTTATTCTTCCTAACTGAATACATATTTAGCTAGCAAGAATAAAACTAATAAGTAGAGCAATAAATACGACTTTACGGGAAAGATATAATAATATTCTAGCACATGCACAACACCGTCTAGCCTAAACTAAGCAGAGCTTGTAGGCAGACTATGGATACTAGACAATGGGTAAACATACATATATACTTTTTTTTGTAACATAGAAACACCCAGACCAAGACAAACATCCATGTTCATGCACACAAATGTTTAACTTGTGCGGGAATCTAGCTAATAGCTAGAATATAGAAAAAGATATACAAGGTTGATTAAACAGTGAGGCTTTATTTCTATCTACATATAGTATGTACCACATACAAGCTCTACACCAAATTTCAGTTCAATAGGAGCAGTAGTTTAGCCACAGGATAGATTTTTTAGTTTCTAAACTGCAACGGGTTGTATCTGCCCTAATAGCTGACCGAGAGTCTAAGCATAGGTATCTAAGGTCATGCACCTTAAAGCGACAAAAATGTAGGAGACGTTGCCCCTCTACAATCACGCCAACGTGAGTCTTAAGCAATAAATAAACCCGTGACAACAATAAAACAATGAAAGACAACTCCAGATATTTATAAAATATGGTGTTTGCGTATTAAATTGATTTAATGGCTTGGTAGTCATTTCGCACGAATTTGTTCGCACATATCGTGCGAATAGACACTTTTTTTAAATTTTGTCATTAGGGTCGTTACCGTCTGAAAACGCAGGTGTCGTTTTCCAGCAACAGAGTGAGCTCATCCATCGAGGAGACCTTATGATGACTTCGATCGAAAGCTTTAAAGACAATGATGCCATCATGAGTCTACCGCCTTCATGCCGTAATGTCGACGCGCTTTTATGAAGGCCGTCTGGCGAATTTTGGTTAGGAACTCTCTAACCGAGACTGGTGACCCTTTTAACGCTGACTTAGCTCTGCAGACATTACCTCTCAATTTAATGCAAGTAAACCACACAAGTAAGGGCCGGGGATGTTCCTTGTGCTGTGTTCCAAGCCTATGACAGACTTCAAGATGAGGGAGCAAGATATTATTCAGCCCTAGTGTCTTGTGAAGTATCTCCAGAGTGTTAGCAGTGCAATCCTCCTTATCCTTCTCAGGAACTCCCAAGAATGCCTCGTTCCTCCCAAGAATGCCGGTGCCTCGTCTCCATTGTATCCATCTTTCTGTAGCACTCGTCGATCTGCTTGCGAGACAGGTCAAGCATGTTGAAAATGAGTTCACGAAAGGTACGGAACTACTCTGCCACTTTAGCTACGGTGCCCTTAGCAGGTCCAGTACTGTGCAGCCGTGCCGCAAGCTGAGTTATTCTTCCTTTGAAGCTATCCTCCAAGCATTTTTGTGCAGATTCAATTTCGTGCAGTTGTGACATTTTCTTGTAGTAAATTTGAAGCTGGCAGGTGGTGTTAAATTGGGTTTCTTGTGTTACATATACTTATTATTTGTAAGTACTCCACAAATATATTATTTATAGCCAGATTAAATCTTTTAAATATTAAATTAAAATAAATTTCCCGTAGCAAACACGTCTATACATTTATGCACCTATCCGCGAAAAAAAAAGAAAATAAATTCGGTCATCCATCCGCAAACAAGTCACAGTCAGGATTATCGGACAGGAGAGCGTTGAGAGCTAAAAGCGAGCGCGGTATGAGTGACTTAATAATATCCATTTATAACCTTAAGCAACAATAAATGTGGAAACGAGGAAATTTAAATGTTGTAATATTACGGAAACTAGGATTTTGCAAGTTAACATAATTGCAGTTGCACACTATTGTTTGTCGTCAAATACGTTGTACTGACAAAAGTGCCGTGTACGCTTTGACTGCATGGATAGCGTAGTGGTTTAAGTCGCGGTAATGTCATCTAAAATAATGGTAACTCGGTTCTGCCCTTGAAAAAATTACCTACAGCCGCGCGGTCCGCGAATACGCGAGAAGGCTGCCCACCTACAGTATTTTAATTTCATCTACCTACTTTAATTTCTTTCTTGTTTAGTGATTGTAAAAATGCAATTTGTTGTGAATGAAATAGGAAATGTTCAATAAAAATCATGTTATGTTTTTTGATTAGATTAAAAAAACAACCTTATATATTTGATATTTGAGGCTGAAAAATATTTGCGCCTCGACTGAGACGTACAAAAAGTACTTATTTTTAAATTTAGTAGTATAAAAAATATCCACATTCGATTAAAAACTTTAATTAAATTTCAGATAAAAATTTTGTTTACTGTAATTGTACTTTGCTATAATTATTATTTAAGTACTTGTACTTATTTCAATCAAATATTAACAAGTCGCAGGCTTGCTGCTTACAAAACCATTACAAACAAAAAATAAATCAATCAATTTATTAAAACTATTACCGTCTGTTCATCGCTGCGGCGCATTCGCGACTGGTTGCGAACCGAATGCATACCGACCTCGAGGCGCGTAGGTATTACTCGCGTTCCGGACGTTTGTATGAAGATAGAATACTGTCAGATAACATTTCCGTGTGTAAGTGGTCGCCTCGTCTACCACTGTGCTAAGTGTTTTGAGTTTGATCCTATGACGTGACAACAATGCGTGTGATCGACTAATAGTTGTTCCGAGACCGGATGTACTTTGGAAACAATGTTTTAATGTTTGTAAAGATCGCCACAACACGTAATTTAATATTAGTACAGGTTATTGTGCTTTTTAAAAATAATTATCTGGTGCACTCAGCAATATAAGTCGATTACCACTTGCGAGATTTGATTTGATAATAGAGCAGAAAATCAGATTAATAATTACTATTTATTATTTAATTTAAAATAGTTTACCAAATTTGTTCAATCTCAAGTTACTTAGCTATGTTGCTGACTGTACCATAATATATTGTGCAATAATAAAACAAAGCATTAAATGGTACACATCCTGTTATAAAGTAAATTACTCATTGTGCTACATTAAAAATAATTCTAACGTGCATTAATAATAATAGATTTATATGAGCAAACATCTTTCGAAGATTGCAATTTTTCAGGAAACTAATTTTATCTTACATTTTACGCACTTGGCTATAGGTAAACATATAAATTACAATTATCCTTTATATCATATAAATTAAATATCTAAGAATTTGAAAAGATATCGCAATGACGACTCGATGGCGTAGTAGTTAGTATAACCGACTGCCACGCCTGAGGTCGCGGGTTCGATTCCCGCACAAGTCAAACATTTGTGTGCATGAACATGGATGTTTGTCTTGGTCTGGGTGTTATTTTTATGTATAATATGTATGTATCCTATATTATTATGTATGTTTATCCATTGTCTAGTACCTACCCATAATACAAGTTCTGCTTAGCTTGGGCTAGATGGTGTTGTGTGTATGTGATAGAATACTATTATTATTATTATATAAATAATGTTGTTTCGTTTGTGTTGTAACGTTGTTTGTGCGGGAAGACGAAGTCGTGCGACGCCGGGTCGAATCGCTAGTTAAGTTTATAAATTATGGTCTTAATTTATATATAGTTTATTCCCAGAACCAAAACATATAAATGCAGCAAATAGTTATCGTTTTCATAAACAGCGCTTTAAATATCGACTCGGTGTTTATAAATCGTTCTCTCAGTGATACAGAACAAATATAATGCTACAATGCAAATACAACGCAGTAATAACCCATTCATAGGAAGCAAACAGTTTGTAGCAAATTATAAGAAAGGAGATCTTGCCAATTATGATGGAACAAATGACCCGTCTTGGACTCAAGTACCAATCTCTTACAGAAAACCGCCGTAAAGCTAATAGCGCTGTCTTTAAGTTTAGTTTGGCGAAAAAGACTTCTGAAGGCTCTCCTATTCAATTTCTTTTAACCCATATTAATTTTTTTCCTAGGTTAGATAATATTAGTAATATATACATAAATATGTATATATACAGAATATCCCATGAATAATGGTTAATCCTCATACACCTTATAGTAGACCTAATGGAGGCACAAATTAAAATGCAAAAAGTAGTAGGCCACTGTATAAACTTTTACGCAAATATGTTTTATCATTTCATTTGATGATAAAAATTGATATTTAATTGTCTTTTCGGCAATATTACAGCAGTTAGGTTTTCGGAACACTCTGTAGGTAGACAGTGACTAATTGAAGCAATCACTGTATGTCTATGTATCACGTTATTAGGATACAAATGACTTCGATCGTTGAGGGTTTAATCTTTGGGTCTGATGTTATTATACAGTGTGAGTCTTTATAAAGTGCACATATTAAAAAGGGTGAAAATATAAACAATTTTAACGACGGAAAAAATGTTTAAAAGAATCTAAAAAAAATTTATGTACTTTTAATTTTTTTTACTCTCGTCTTGGTACCCCATGCAAACAAAGTGTTACTACTTTTAAACTAAATGTGATATTAAAACAAAACAAAATTAATAATAATCTCGAATAATAGGCCGAGCTAATAAAGCCATAATTTTTTGAAAAATAAATCTCATAAATTAGTTATTAATGATTTTTTGAAGAAAATATTTGCAATAAATGTATGTTTTTGTGTTTACAACAGCGTGGCGGACATTTTGAGCAATTAATGCATTAGTTTTAAGTTTCATGTGAAATAATAAATGATTTTGATTAACCTAACCTACGCTTCTTTGTTTTATGAATCACATAGCCTTCATAAGAAAGTAATTTATCCTTTCGAATTAATAACACACCCGGTGAGCCTCTTTTTTAGCCTCTGATAGCAAATGTTGTGTTTTAGCTACAACCATGGGATTTTTACCAAAAACTAGCTAATACGATATAGAATAACATAAAATAAGAAAAAAGTAGGGTAAAGGGGACATTTTTTTGATAAATTTTACATTTATTGCAAAAATTGGTAGACAAATGGTAAATTTTCTTCAAAAAATCATTGATAACTAATTTATGAGGTTTATTTTTCAATAAATTATGGCTTTATTAGCTTGGTCTATTACTAGAGATCATTATTAATTTTGTTTTATTTTAATATCACATTTAGTTTAAAAGTAGTAACAGTTTGTTTACATGGGGTACCAAGACAAGAGTAAAAAAAATAAAAAGCCCATAAAAAATTTAAAAATATCATTAGATTTTTTTTAACATTTTTCCGTCGATAAAATTGTTTATATTTTCACCCTTTTTAATATGTGCACTTTATAAAGACTCACACTGTATTTTAGTGTCATGTCAGAAGGTTGGCAGTGTTTTAAACGTCCTTGTCTCGGCAAATAAGTACAGCGGTTGGTCTTATTATTAAAGAAAATAAAGATATAGAGAACGAAGGAATAAGGTATTCCTTCGTTCTCTATATCTTTATTTTCTTTTTTAAGAACACCCAGTCTCGAAACAAATGTAGACCACACAAACAAATTTTTGTCCCGTGTGAGGATCTATCCCACAATAATCGGTACAGTGGCAATGTTCAGGCGATCGCTTAAATCGCTTCCGTGCAGTGAGTATTAAGCATGAAATTTTTGCCAAAGGTAATGTAACAGCTATGTTAGTAAACGAAGAGTGCTATCCGCTATGTTCACCTTCTTTGACCTCATAGTTGGCCACATATAATTCGCTAAATACGACAGGGAGTACATCTTAGCAAATGGCAAAGTGCCATCGTGAAATCTATAAATACGTTCTTTAATACTTATCTAAGAAGTTTGCTGTCATCAGTAAGTTTCCTACTCTTGTGAAACAATGTGAAAACATTGGACATGTTTGGAGAAGTTTGTGCGTTTTATTCAAAACTCACCATTTTTATAATAATGGTTTATTGCTGATGTGTTTTTGTTGACAAGTATAGTGCTGTTGTTTTTGTTTCATGTTGATGTTTGTGTTTCAATCCTTAAGTGCCTAAGACCAAAATTGGATCTAGTATTTAGATTAAACAAGTAAGTGTCCTAAAAATGTACCGGTCTAGTGCACTTGTAAACAATAATAGTGGATTTTAAAGTTACTGGTAACTATATCGACTAAAATACAACAGTTTTAGTTACTCATTATCTTAATCGTAACTTCCTAACTAATATTATAAATGCGAAAGTGAGTTAGTATGTTTTTGTTTGTTACGCTTTCAAGCCTTAACTACTTGACCGATCATTATGAAATTTCGCATACGCGTTGTCAGGGGTACAGAATAGGACATAGGATACCTTTCATCCAGAGAAAAGGACTATTATTAACCTAACCTAACCTACATTTACGTAAGCGAAGCCGCGCGATAAATCAAGTATTTAATAAATTAGTTTTTAACACGTTTATTAACCTCTGAGTCTTCTTCGAAGAGGTTAATGAAAACACTATGTGGGTCTGTGTGTCTGACTGTTAGTGACAGTTTGTTAGTGACAAGCATAGCTCCGGAACCACTGGACCGATTGACTTGTAACTTGGTGTACAGACACCTTGGGGTCATCCCTCGGTCGAGTTTGAATATGGGTCCTGTGGGTCAAAAGACCCCGAGATATAGGGGTCACAAGGTCATAATGTCAGGGGATATCCACCAACAGAGTGATTTGGAAGTCTTTTGCCTAGCAGTGGGACATTACAAAACGCTGATGAATAAAACAAAAGGTCACATGAAGACCAAGAGGTTGAACCCTGGGTTTTTACACCCATCTCGTTATATCTAATATTTTGGCGTAAGACGTCTAGTTTTGGAATTATGATGCCTAATTTGTCAGCGAAGTAAATACCAAAGAGTACTCTAAGAGTAGCCATCGAAAATTCTTGAAGGTATGGTAGGATCGTTGCTAGTGAAAATCTATAGTCTCTATCTACCCCTCCGGAAAACAGGCGTGAACTATGTATGTATAGATTCGGATTTAAGTTAATATTCGATCATAAGATCTTAGGTAGGCTTAAGTACATAACATTAGTACATAATAAATCCACAATTAATGTATTCAAATAATGATCAATATTATTCGTATAGCGCAAATTTGGACTCAAAATCTACCTTTAGATCAGAGTTACTTGTCACATTATCAGATGGTGAAATGTACTTATACAGAATGTCCGGTAATTAATGGATAACCTGGAGATGTCTTATTGTGGAACTGATGGCCGTTCTGAAAAAAATATGAAGAAATCTATCCTAACTACTAACTGAGATATCGCACCTTTAGAATTGAAGTGGCTTAACTAAAAAAATTAGGAAAATGAGTTTTATACATCAATCGACTTATAAACATGTATTCTATCAGTTTATTAAAAATAAACGGTCTCTTTTAGTCCAGAACAGGACAAACGTACTATTTCTGTCCCTTTCGAATCAAGCGTTTACTGCGCGTCCCTCGGTATTAAACAACCGCATTTAGTATTGAATGGACAGTGCTAAACGTTGGGTGGACGTAAACTGTAATTCGCCGTTTTAATACTAAACGCAAGGTAAGTTATTTGTTTTATATTTACTTTTGTAATGACTCTTTCTGGTTTTGGGCGGTTTTGTACTAAATGATAATAATATTGTGGTGTCTTATTTGTACTACCGTCATTTTATTATTAAACATTGCATAAATGATCGAGCCTTATTTTATTTTACAGTTTTACTTTACTAACCGATTTTGTGACTGCGGAGTCGTATACGTGAATATGTTTATTCTTTACTGAGTATTGTGTGGTTTAGTGAGATTTATTGTAATTGAGTATTTTTATATTTATTTCAGTAAAAGTTTGAGATTAATAATGAGAAGAAGAGCAGATCACATTTTGCAATAAACTTGAATCAAAATATAATGCAAGAACTGTGTGAAAAGATAAGAACAGCAAGTTCCGAAGGTTATACTAGTGTTCAATCTGAATTCTAAGAATATAATAAGGAAAACTATCTTTAGATAAAGCGACGGATGTACTAGTATGAATCCTGAAATTTTACCGTATGTGCAATCTGAACAACGGCTTCTAAAGGATCTTACCAATACGTCGGCAAACAGTGATGAGTATAACGTTGATTTAATCATCGAAGAACAAACATGAGAGATCGGGGCTACTTGTACATATACATCATCATCCAGTTCGTCTACATCGTCATCTTCAATTTCTAGTATATAGTCGTTGTCATCAAAGCTTTCTTTATTACCGAAACAAAACGAAGATGAAATTAATGTTAACAGCTCACCTTCAATCATACCAGGTACTCCTACAGACTATACGAATTTAATTTGTGCCGAACGTTTGGATAAAGACATAAGCTACCGTCAATCGCCTGTTCATTCTGAGGAGTCAGACATTGATCTGAGTGACGCTGATCTAACGATTCCTTGCTACGACGCTCTTTTAGTTCATTAACCTGGTGGTTGATGAATTAAAAGAGCGTCGTAGCGATGAGCGTCTGACTGTGAAAATGATGTTAACGATGAAATTGTTTTCTTTTAATTAATTCCACAGAGTAAAAGTCCAGAAAGCGCCTGCGCAATCCATCTCAATGGAAACAAAATATCGTTAAATTGCTTCGGAATAACGAAAAAGCCTACCAATCACTTTCAAAATCTAATAAAAAGGTACAAAAAATAAGAAATAGTTGTTGTATTGAGTTGTTTGTAGGCTTTGTTGTTTTGATAATATTATACCTGGGGAGAGATTCGAAATATTTGACTGTTATTGGTAGCTAAGTAATTTGGACTTGAAGCGATCTTCAATGACGGAGATGAAACCCAAATATAAGTACACAAATGCTGCTAATCTTCGGAAACCAATCTCAGCCTTTTACTTTACTGTTGATAGCCAAAGAATTCGCGTCTGTAAAGCTTTTTTTATTAAATCACTAGTGATTTAATAAAAAAATCTTTACAGACGCGAATTCTATTCTATTCTATTTGACTTTCTGTTATATCTAGATATAACAGAAAGTCAAAAAACAACTGTGAAACTGAAAACGATTTTCAATGGTTCTATAGAAGAAGATTTCAAAGGGCGTTCTAACCTTCGCCTAGCATCGATTGAATCAATTTTTGTACAAGATATTAAATAACATATTAATAGTATACCACACATAGAGTCCCATTATCTAATACCTTCTACTACAAGAGAATATATTGATGGCAGCAAGACTATTAAAGAACTATGTAGGAACTTCAATTCTAATCAAACCAAAGAAAACAAACCTCTCGTTCAATACTGGGATTTTCACTTAATATTTACAACTAAGTAAATTAACTAAAAAGGATTTGTGTGATTAAGATATGAATTAGCATCTGAAGATGAAAAGTATTCAAGCAATTTTCAAAACAAAAATAAATATATTGCCAATTAATACTTTTATGCAGTGTCTCATTTTGACAACATTCAATCAATAACGCATAAGTATTTAATAAAGGAATACACACAGAAGGAGGGAGACAATGCAGATGGTTTAATAGGAAAATAAATAAAGAGAATCCTAATATCTGTTGACGTATGTAAATAGGAATTTACATACCTCAGCAATATGTGCCTTTGCTTTTTATATGATATGATAATATATAATAAATAACCTCCAGACCGAATTTTGGTCACGGCATCTTAACGCAGACTGGCCATCTGCGCAGGAGATATTATAGTGCACAAGTATTTGCGCAAACACAAGTGCACTCTCTGTTCTCTTACCCTCATGATCCGATGGGACGGATAAACCGACACAACCAGAGAGAGATCAGGCGCAGGACCAACGGCTTTACGTGCTTTCCGCGGCACGGGGATGTCTAACACTTCCTAACTCCGGGCTCCTTTTGAGATTTCTTAACAGGAAAACCCAATACGTTTATATTGGCCCGACCCGGGATTCGAACCCGAGACCGCATGCACAGCAGTCGCATTCACTACCGCTGCGCCACGAAGGCAGTTGATGATATGATAATGAGATGTTGGCAGAACCTTAGTGTTAATTGATTGTGGTTAGTGTTTAATGATAATTAGTGAGGCAAAATTTAAAATTATACGATTATGAAAGCATACTCTGTTTTTCACTATCCTTAATTTTAGCAAGTCATCAATAATTAAACTAGCATATTGCAAAATTAGTCACCAAGCATAAGTATAGCATCAGAAATTAATCGCCTCGTTTTTTAAATAGTCACAATTCTTTTTGTATTCTTAAGTAAAAAATAGACACAATGTTAAATAAGTCAATAATATCAAATTGTTTTCGGAAAATAAGTGACATTTTTTTTTAATGATTAAATAACAAAGGTTCTAATTAGTTATACTTACAAGTTTAGTATCCAGTCATTAAAACAATCCCTATTCTACGGTTAATAACAAAAATTGTGTCATGAAACGCATATCCTGAAGTATTATAAACGAAAAACTAAAAAATGGCCAATTCTTCAATCACATTTTTAGCGTTTACCAAAAACCAGGAATTTTGGATTAAGCCACTTCAATTCTAAAGGTGCGATATCTGTTTTTTTTAATTACCACGTATGACTTTCTTGTATACTACGACCATAAATGAATGAAATCCATCGGTTTTTTGTTGTTTTATTATTAAACACTAATTATGCTAATAGATAGACAGTCAAAATTATGCTATGCTAATATAGCTTGCACTTTTAAATTTTTCACAATTTTTTATTTATTTTTCTGAACGGCCTTCTCTTCTACTATAAGACATTTCAAGGTTATCCATTAATTACCGGACACCCTGTATATTTGGAAGTAATAATATTTATTCCTTGTCTAATCAGTCACGCCGTATATTATATTTCTTTATTTGTGAAATGTGTAAGAATATGATATGAATCAAAGAAAAAATTAAAATCATTTTCACAGTAAAACACAAAAATTAACATTTCTGCCAAACTCCAAAATAGTTTGTTGGCAGACGCTTTATAATATCATCGTTTCTTACTAATTTATATGGAAAACATTCTTTCACCTTTAGCATTACAGAAACAATGTCAAGGATACCCAATGCATGAGCGGCGATCACATCTCATCATCAGATCAGGTCAATGGGTCATCTGCCAACTAAGGCAATAACATAAATAGTTCTGTCATTAAACTTGGCCAGCCATTTGCCTACAATAAGTAGTTTTTCTCAGTAACTTATCCGCCAGCAGAGGAACCCACCTAATTGAACAAAGTCATCAAATATGGAGATCTCATAACATGTGAAAGCAATCTCTGAAAAGCTTCATCAGGCCCGATAATTATAATAATATTAGCCTTATATAAGTATAAACTGTCCTACTGTTGGGCATGGAACTTTTCTTATTCTGAGAAGAGCCCTAGCTCTTCTCAATGGCCTATCATTTATCATTTACCACTCTGGTCCAGTGCGATTTGACAGACTTCACATAATATGTTCGAGAACATTATGGAGGACTCTTAGACATGCAGGTTTCCTAGCTGATGTTTTTCTTCACCATTCAAGCAAGCGATAATTAGCTCTTTAATGCGCACAAAACTTTGATAAGTGAGACCTTAAAATTAAACTCAATACCTTTGGATGGTTGCTCAAAAGTAAAAATAAGTAAATAAAAAAATCATCTTATCTCTGTCTGGTAGAGATATCTATGTGCATATAAACAAGTTCAGACAGGCCTATTTGTTTAAATTATTTAACGTTGGATGGAATAACAGATGTATTAAATATTATAAAATAAGGTGGAAAACCTGATAAAATTTTAAACAGAAATCAAAATAAGTTTATTAATTATGATCACATATGAGCAGATATGAACTTCATTGTTATACTAACTTACTAAAATATGCTGTGAATTTACATTTACTTTTTGCCATGATCAGCTAACGAAAAATCAAGAACGTGTAACAAGCAGGAATTCACGGTTTCTCCTTTTAATCGCGAGCTTTACTACAATATTTAGTTTACAATTCATTGTGCTGTAGTCTAGCGATATATACATAGGTACTCCTGATAATGTTCTTACATAGACGTTGTGCTTTCAGCAAGATATTAGGGAGCTTAAAACTACTTTATATTTATGAATTTTTCGCGGTTTGTTTGAAAAATACTCTCAGATCATTTTGAAACTACTAAACAATTGAAATTATTAAAGATTTTGCTTTTTAGCAATCATGGTCATGGAAGATTAAATTTCTCACCATTTTTGTGGTCTCATTGTTTTCAATAGGAGTTAAATTAGCTTTAGGATCCGCGTTATTAAGGTTCTAGCTAACTACACTAGATATAGTGTTTACAGGACATAGAACCAGACTCCTTGCTGCCCAGTAGCAACACTAAGTCTGTCATGTATTTATTAGAACACAAAATCAACAACACTTTGTCTGTCCCGTGAATTGAACCCGAGACTTCACGCACAGTTATCATATTCACGACTGATGCGCCGCCGAGACAGTCAATTAAATAAATAATATCTATAAATATCAATAGCATAAGACGAAAAACGGGCAGCGTTTTATTCCTTAAACGTATTCCTGTCCCTTCTCCCTAAATAATAACTCTAGAGTAAATAAAAATGTAATTATACTCTTATATCTACACCAGCCGTGTTCCTACGTCTTGGTGTTTTCATAATTTAATTATTATAAGAATGGGATCCTGCATAAATTAGAAAATTCTCTAACATATACTGCTGTTTTCAGATATCCAGAAAAGAATAACGAAACTAATAAAATAAATAAAAGCACATAGGTACATACGATACATAGACTAGTCAAAATACTTAACATCTTCTTTATGAAAAAAATAATTTAGTTATATTTTTCATAAAGAAAGGGAAATACGAGATCATGATTTCAGGGTGCCTAGTGAGAGTTGTTTTTACCTTAACGCGAACTAACGTTTACCGCCTTTGGGTCCCTGATTAGTTAAGAGCTTGGTGAAGAGCAGCGATAGCTCAGTGGGGAGACCAACAGACTGCAATGCAGAGGGTCTCGGGTTCGAATCCACGACGCACACCTCTGACTTTCGGAAGTTATATGACTTTTCGAAATTATGTGCGTATTGATTGACAATTATCGCCTGCTCCGTGCCTCGGAGAGCACGTTAAGCCGTCGGTCCCAGCTGCCATGAACATCTATGGCAGCCGGTATTGGGGAAGTCGACACAAAAGATCCCACTGGGTCGAAGTGTCGCCGGTCTGTACTGACTGGCCCCCACACAAGATAAGATAAGAGCTTGGTGCGGGCCAATCAGAGCGCCGCCGAACGTCACAATCGTGTCGATCATTGACGTAAAATAAACTCAAATTTATTTTCACTTATTGAAGTTGGTTCCAGCGGGACAACAAAAGATCTTAAACTCATTTATACGGATTTTATCGCGTTGTTCATTTAACACTGTATTACATATTTTTGAAACTGTTACCTTACTACTACTATTGAATTTTACTAATTTTAAAGCTAATAAAACTATTAAAACTATTTATATTTAGGTTTACACTTTCCCCGACGTTTCGGTTGCTTTTCAGCAGCCATGGTCACGGGGAGACTAAGATGGTAGTTGTCTCAATGTTCCAGTTCTAGTCGCGTAAACGGAAGACAATATTAAACAAAAGATCCTTCAAAAATATTTTCTTTAAACATTTTGATGGCCGTATTTTGTCTTAAATCATAATTGCTAGTCCCATAAATTGATCAACCCATTAATTTACGAGTATTAAGAATCTATATTAATTCGTCCGATTATTTTGTGTATCTTTATGACAGTGGGCATTGAAGGGGACTAAAAATAGCTTCTTAAGTGGAATTAATTGATGTTTATTGAAGTTTTATTATCAAAAGTTTGCGAGCTACATGATACATCGCCATCCAGTCTCATTGAAAGGAGTTTTGGTAGTAAATAAAGATTAATAAGTTGCACCTTGTTGATTGTGACCTATGTTTGACTGCATTGTTGTTTGCGTGACATGTTTGCATGTGTTTGCGACTGATTGCAGTCTTAGTTTTAATCACGATTTAAGCAAAGTGTTATTATATAATAATAATATTTATTTCTTTTAATTTGTGTTACAAATCTCTAATTGTATTCTAATTCAAACCAGACATTAGTTGAACTTATAATAAGAGGTTGCCGTTGACAACAGTACCTACTAATATTAATTTTCATATAGTCATCAGCGTCTTCAACCCTAAAACAAATGGTTTCATATTGAAAAATGACTACATACTGGAAAGTAGTTCATGACAATTACAAAAAAAGAAATTAAATAGAGTAAGTAACAATATTACATTATAACAAAAATAAAAATAATTTATAAGTAAGTATAAAATTTAATTACAAGTAAAAAAATTGTTAAGTTCTTACCTATTTTATAGATTTTAATTGTATTGTATGTAAAAATTAATAACAAGTATAATAATACATTAAACTGCTGAGTATGATGTTGAGCTTGCGTGCGTGCGTGCGTGCGTGCATGCGTGCGTGCGTGCGTGCGTACATGCGTGAGTATGTGTGTGTGTGTGTGTGTGTGTGTGTGTGTGTGTGTGTGTGTGTGTGTGTGTGTGTGTGTGTGTGTGTGTGTGTGTGTGTGTGTGTGTGTGTGTGTGTATGTGTGTGTACTTATTGAGTTTTCTATAAGGAGATACTCAGTAGCGAGGTGTGGAAATGTGCTCGATACCCAGAAATAGATTATCCACAAAGATTAAAATCATAAATGCCCTTTACTCTGTTTAAAGGTACCTTTTTGGGTCGTGAATTTGTCATCTGAAACACAATGCCAATATGATATCTGACTTAGAAATATAGGATTATCACACGTATTGAAAAATTGTACACTGTCGTTCTCGTTGTATCTATTATTAGGTCTTTAACTATGAAGCTAGGAATAATACATGTATCTCGGGGTACTTTAACAATCATTCAAACTGCCCAGTGGCAGTATCAAGAGGACCGTTTAAACCATCAACGCTATCCATACAGTCAAAGTTGTTTGCAATATAAAGTTTTGCATAACTACTTATAGTATAGCTATTATATAAATTTCAAACAAAATAAAGTAAGTTGACCTATACAATGTGTGCCAAATCTCGCACCAACCGTCCAATCTCACGTTGTTTACTTCATCAAATCGACTCTATACCAACCGAGACTGACACCAGATGCAATCAGAAGTAATTTATTTCCCATTGAGACATTAAGAATTAACTCTGACCTAAGCAATTACTGTTATTATTAACTGCAAACGGTAATGACAAATCAATTATTTATTTGAGTATTGTCCTAACGTCATAAAATAAAACTACCGGTAGATGCAATTTCCAGGTCGAGATGTTTTTTTTCCCAGTTATTTATTTCCTTAACAATGATAACTTAGATGTATTACAAGTTTTAAACTCGCCAATCGTAATTGTTTGACGGCGAGATGCGCTCTTAATTCTATTATTTAACCTACGTTATACACATTTAACAAAAATAAAAACACAATAAATATATAAAATAATAACAAACCATTTAACCAAACCATTAAACACGCATCCTCATAGACCAGTATAATTAGATTTCATATTATGTAGCAATAGTCTCCTACACCTGCCGCGGCTAGTGTCTTGGTAAGTTTCTCATCTCACTTTAAACTAAAACTCTCGAATGGCCTCAGCATGTTGGACCCATGTCCCCGTGTAAGCCTCCCAAAGGGTCGGGTATAATACTCGTGAAAGAGAAACAAATAATAATAATAATATTCTATCATATACACACAACACCATCTAGCCCAAACTAAGCAGAGCTTGTATTATAGGTACTAGACAATAGGTAAACATACATATACATCCTTTTTTTTGTAAATATATACATATTATACATAGAAACACCTAGATCAAGACAAACATCCATGTTCATGCACACAAATGTTTGACTTGTGCGAGAATCGAACCCGCGACGTTAGGCGTGGCAATCGGTTACGCTAACTACTACGCCGTCGAGGCCACCGAAAATCATAAGGTAACTAACAATGTATGTAATGGTATTATAATACATGTTGCGTTAATATACCACTAATTCAAATTCCATTTAGCAATGTTTCCTTCTCCATAATAATAATTTGTTATTTTTGGTGTAATTATTAGTCTCTGTTCTCTAGCCCTCTGGTGTCATATTTATTATTATTATGTGTATAGGTTTCCTGACAGGCAATATAATAATATAATTTTATTCAATAATAATATAATGGGCATATATTTTTGTTATTAGTCAAAAATAACATTATTCTACAATAAATTATAATTATCCTTAATCTGGTACACACGGCTACACATCAAGTTAGACACCCTATATACGCATAATTACGCTACATACAAAATAGAGAATTGTCGGCAAGGGACAGTTCATAGTGGTGTCGATGTAATGGTAAGGATAGAGCGTAACAAAAATATAACGCACTCTCTCGCACGATTTGCAGCGTTCAACTTCTAATAGTTCAAAGTCCAAACAATCTAGGTTGATGTGTCTTTGTGAGTACATGTTTTACTTATACTTTAATCGGCCGACATTGTGCATTCTAATTTAATTTCAAGCTCTAGGTTTATTAAGTATCAAGCACAAGTTCTGGCCATGTGTAAGCTTATTGCGTTTTACTGAGCTGAACTGCTTTTTAGGAGTCACGTTATATTGCCTCGTAATTGTAATTGTAAAGGTTTCCTAACATTACCTACTGCTAGCATGGTAATTGTGAGTCTTTATGAATTTATTGTGAGAATACATGGTGTTGTAATAATCAGTTCTTCATCTGCCATGTTATAGATGCGTAACTTTTCTATAGATAGGAGGTACACGTCCGTTGCCTGCAGAAGATTGTAAACACGTGCCGTGCATCTCGCTTGTAACTAAATGTTACTCTTTGTCATATTGTGTTAGTATGGCGGTTATAAATGCGAAAGAAACATACCACATAAAGCAACAAACAGTCGCAAATGTTAAAGAATGTTATCTAATGTTATCATGTTTCATTATGTTCCTCTACAAAAAGTAACTGCGGTGTAGTGCACCATAAGTATGACAATTATTACTACAGTAACGAATCAGGTTTACTTAAATATAGCCGGTGAAATGTGTCAATAATACAAGTCTGCCTATCTCTTCGAAGAAATACAGCTGTACTCATTTTGTAAAAACTTGTAACCTTTTGAGAGAAATAAATAAGTCTATTATTATCTATTATTATTATTAAACCTACGTTTCATGTTTGTAAATTCACCAAACCAATATTAATATGGCGTCCTCGCATGTGCATTTACGTCATCACTCGTTCAGAAAACGCGTACGCCTTGCAAATGCTTGTATGGCGGAAGGCTAGCAAAATAAACAAATGAGGCTTTGAACATTATGAAACAAATTATATTTCGTGGAATTGTAAGAACAGATATTGTTTCGTAATAAACACAAGGAATACTGCTATTTTAATAGAAGTGATATTTATTTAATTTTATATGTACGAAAATCTGTGTCGCCAATAATACATTGAAACGAAGCATAATTGAAATTGAATCTGCTTAGTCTTATAAATATTCAATTCAATTCAATTCAATCTTTATTGTGGATCATAGGTAGGTACATAATACAGGTGGCAGGTACATAATGAATTGTGAACAGCTATGTCCCGCCCGTAGGGCATACAATAGTCAGTACATATCATAATCATGGAAGTTATGGAAATGAAATTTACATATTTGTTTTTTTATAAATTATTAAGAATTATATATACAAAATAGTTAATTAATTAAGGTACATGTCAATAGGTCACTGAATGCATCACGACTGAGTGGGATTACTCGTATATTGTAGCAGAGATTTATCTGATAAGAAGTCTTTTATAGAGTAATAGCACTTGTGTACTAGCAGATCATGGAGAGTCTTTTTAAATTTTTCTAATTTTGCAATCATTCGGATGGGCCCCGGAATATTATTAAAAATACGAGAAGCTGTACAAAAGATGCTCTCATGCATTATATGAGTCTTGCTAGCTACTGTGCGTAATTTGTCCTTGCGTCGTTCACGGGTGTAATAATTGTACATGTCAATATTATTTTTGACAAACACTGCGACCTCAAATATATAGACACATGGGAAAGTTAAAATCTTCATCTTTGTAAAAAATGGCTTGCAGGAATCAGTTTGACATAATTTAAATATAGCTCTAATACATCGTTTTTGACCAATAAAAGCGCGCTCCTTGTCTGTACTATTGCCCCAGAATATTACGCCGTATCTGAGAATGGAGCTAACGTAGCCGTGGTAAGCTGTTAGTAAGGTAGACTGCTTTGCTATTTTGCTCAATCTGTGTAGTGCATATGAGAATTGTCCCAGCTTTTTGCAAACATGATCGATATGAAATTTCCAATTAAGCTTGTTGTCAATATGTAACCCTAGAAATTTTGTTGATTCAATTTCGTCTATGTCCCTGTCTAGATAATGTATTTTTAAGTCATCCGTACGTCGAGTTCGTATTTTAAAATTCATTATTTTTGTTTTGTCAATGTTAATCATTAAATTATTAATTTTAAGCCATTCTATAATTACTACTATTGTTTTGTTAATGTCAGATTCTAAGTCGATTAAATTATCATTAACGAATAAAACGGTGCTATCATCAGCAAATAGTGTGATGTCATGATTAGTTACCGAAGGCATGTCATTTATATAAACAAGGAAGAGCAGAGGGCCCATAATACTCCCTTGAGGAACGCCAAATTTAGTAGTTCCAGATTCAGAAACATATATTTCTTCTGTTTTATTACTTGGATTAAACCTCCTAACTTCTGTAAACTGTTGTCTGTTGCTAAGGTATGAGTCTATGAGTTTATACACATTTCCTCTCACACCGTATGCATACAGCTTTCTCAAAAGGATTTCGTGGTCAACACGGTCGAAAGCTTTCGACATGTCCATGTATAGTGCAAGAGCTGGTAGCCCTTTATCCAAATTGGTCATTACCTTATGTAAAAAGTTGTATACTGCCAAATTGATGGATTTGTTTTTCCGAAAGCCATATTGATTAGGTGCAAAAATGTTATTTGACTCAAAGAAATTATACAGGCAGTTGAACATCGCCTTTTCAAAAATTTTTGCGAAGACGGGTATTAATGCTATGGGCCTATAGTTACTCATGTCAGCTTTGTCTTCTTTTTTAAATATTGGCTTTATAACAGATATTTTTAGTTTGTCCGGGAAAGTGCCTTCTTCTATACATAAATTCACAATGAAGCTAAGTGGTTCAGATATAATATGGGCTGCATCTTTAACAATGTTTGTCGTAATGTTATCATAGCCGACACTGGTTTTATTTTTTAGATTAATTATTATTTTATGAATGTCATTCGGAATTGTCGGTTGCATAAATATTGAATTAGAATTATATGTCAGTTTGTTGGAAGATTTTTGAGGTTCACTAGAATTATTATTATTGATGTCAAGAAAGAATTTATTAAATAAATTTGCGATGTCTTGGGGATTGTTTACGATTTGGCCATTTGAAATTAATTGATTTACGCCTTCATTTGGATATTTAGATTTGATATCATTTATAACTTTCCAAGTAGCTTTGTTCTTATTTATAGCAGTTTTAATAAAGTAATCGTTTTGGGATTTTTTAGTCAGTCTGATAATATTTTTATACCTCTTTGCATATGCTTTGAAGGCAGTTTTAGTGGTTGGATTGGGATTATTCCTATATTGCCACAGGAGTTGGCATTTACGCTTGCTGCATATTTTTAAGCCACGTGAAATCCATTGCGGTCTAGGTTTGTTATGTATCTTGGATTTCATTTGAGGAAAACAGAGATCGTACAACATAGTGAAGTTATAAGAGAATGTGTTGTAGGCAGTGTTCGCATCAGAACAGCTATAGACGTCACTATTTGTTAGTTGTCTAAAATATTTTAAAAATATTGTTCTATTGTCTTGGGAGTAATTAAATTAACCCGTTTTAAAATATACCAATATTTTATGGTACAGGTCTTTTTGACTGGTACCTTTATGATTTGTGCATTATGATCTGATAGCGCTAATTCCCTCATAGTGCCTTTGCAAGCTCTTATGTTATGTGCTATGTTATCTATGCAAGTTTTACTAGCAAATCGTGTAACTTGCTTGAATTCTAATTTCAAATTATATCTTGCTAAGAGTTCTGTGAATTCAATAGAAAGTTTTGTATGCTTCAAGGTGTCAATGTTGAAGTCTCCGCATATAACTATCTTTTTTCCATTTGTGCATAAGTTATTAGGATGTTTTTCTTTTGCCTAAGGGCCGGTTTTCAATCGTCAGATAACTTTTATCTGAAGAATAAATATGGCGGTATGACATATTTTCTATACAAAAGCTGTCAAAACGTCAAACATACTTCCCAGATAAAAGTTATCTGACGATTGAAAAATCGACCCTAAATCATTTATTACTGTATTTATTTATGCTAGCGGTCACTTAATGGTCAAAATTCGACCATAATAGATTAAAATTTTAAGTTTGATTGTTATTAAGGTTTTATTGTTTATAACTTTACCCATATTACATATAAATAAGGTACATGTAACCATAGTTACTAAGAATTGTACGACGTCAGACGAACAATGCCGAAATACTACGAACGCGATTCGACTGCGTGTGTCAAATGTATGGTTGTGTGCGTGTCGTGTTTTTTCATTAATTTAATGTATTTCTTATGCATATTTTATAAAAATATTAGGATTCGCCCATCCTTCTCCATATAAACTTTAACTGCGCCAAATTACACACTCCTACGTCCACGCAATTTTAGTAAAAAAGGGTACAAAGTTTTTGCTTCACGTATTAATATATAGATTTGATTAATTTAAATACTTCATGCACAAAACAATACATTGGCGGACTTAATGCCAAGGGCATTCTCTACCAGTCAACCGTAGGGTGATGCAGAGATAAAAAGAAGTACGCATATAATAGCATTATAAATATATATGTTTTAAACTAAAGAATAACACAAAAGTAATGATATATACAAATATATACATATTAATATATAAACGCCTACATACATACATACCTATATACATACATACGTACCATATTTATGATGAGATGGAATAGATAAACTGTCAAGGAAGGGAGCGCATTCCAAAATAAAACGGGAGGGACGAAATCAGAAATCAGAATATTTATTTGCGAAAATACTGTGTCAAATGGTGTTACAAAGAAATACATTAAGATTCAAGTATTTTGACCAGAATATAGCGGCATGCAAATATTAATTATATAAAATTAAAATAAGTAATTAGGTCAAAATCAAACAATATAAAATCAATATAATTAATTGGATTGGATGTCAGGAGAGAATTATAATAATAGTATCAAGAATAATCATAATCATTAAAACATAAAAAATAAAGTAAAATTAATTACCTACATCACAACAGTTGATACTGGGTAAAAATGTTACTTTTATACTAGAGAATAGACATTAAAATAAATGTAATTAAATAGTTACTGTGTAGTTATGTAATTTGTCATTTAAATAATCTGAAAGAGTGTAGTAACATTTGTTTACTAATAATTCATTAAGTTTTTCTTAAAAATATTGAGCTCTGCTTCTTTAACTGTTTTGGGCAATTTATTATATATTACAGACGCCATATGAAAAATGCTTTTATGCATCAATGCAGTATTAGTTTTACACACACAAAGTCTATGTATGTCTCGTTGTAGTCTATTATATAGATCTGAAGCCAACATAAATAAATCTGGATTGCGTTTAACAAATACAGCTACTTCAAACATATATAAGCATGGCAAAGTTAATAATTTTTGCCTAAGAAAGTATGGACGACAGCTATCTGTACTTTTCAATGCAAACATGGCTCTAACACATCTCTTCTGCATCTTGAAAATTATATCCCTGTTCGTTGAGATTCCCCAGAAAATTATTCCATACCTTAATACAGAAACGACCAGACCATGGTATGCAGGTATAACAGAATTTATATTGGTTATTTGTGCCAGTTCATGTAGCGCATAAACGGACCTACTGACTCTTTTACAAGAATCAGTCAGTTGTTTCGAAGAAGAAAGAATGTAGGAAACCAGATGTATAGGAGGGACAACGTAAGAGGAGGTTATTGGAAGAACGAAGAACGAAATAACGAACATTAATATAATATCATGAAAAAATATGAAGCTCATTCAAAATTATTTCCATTGGCTTTAATACGGTCTTTTAAACTTTGAGGCCAGTTATCAATAGAAACACGCACTCTCTCCATGGGAAAATTCTTCACTGCCAATCTTATGAATTGATTTAGGGATTCCAAATTAAAGCATACCATACGAAAGAGTTTGAAAGAATGCATTTGGCTCCATACCTACTTTGTGTAATGCTATCACATCAATTCGGTTCTCTTTATCACCCAACTCCATTTTAATATATACACAAAAATATTTAACACCGATTGGCGCGAAAATGAGTAGACACGATGAATATTCATATAAGAATTCAGATTCCAAATTCAATTGTAATATTATGTTTTATTTCCATTGTAACAGTATTTATGGCCAGACTAAGAAGGTATAATTTAAAAACATTGAATCGGTTTTTTAACATATTATTTTAAATAAAAGATTAAGTTAGTGTCTGCTTATGCTTGGTATATTTCCAGAATACGTGGAGCTAATTTAAAAACCTTAGTCCGACCCGAGATTCGAACCTAGGACCTTCATGCACAGCAATCGCATTCACCTCCACTGCGACACCGAAGTAAGACCTATACTATTTTCATAAGCTGGTCATATGACCAAATTAATGATACGCATGGCAATTCTGCCGTCCTTAAGAAAAGTGCAATAACTCGAGTATTGAGCCGAATTTAGTTTAGTACATATTCGGAATCAGTAGACCGAGATCTATATATTCTCTTTTGACAGTTTTTACGTATATAGATATCCGGGTCCGTCATAGGACGGAGCCGGATTCATACTAAACATAACAGCAATATCCGTGTTATATATGATTTACTTATCAAGACCGACATAACTGTAGATACTTAGGAATAAGTTAGTTAGGCTCTTAAGTATTTTTCTAACTATATCTGCAATGAGTAGAGTTATAGCATTTATAATTAGCATATTTCGTTCTTTGTAATCCTCATTGACTAGTTAGTAAATGAAATTTTAATTTATCATTTTTACATTCATAGCTTTCCCGTTTGTTACCAGAGCATCAATTTCGTTATTGAATACCAAATGACCGTGCCTGGTATCAATTAAAACCAAGTGTCATTCAAAAAAAGCTTTGCAAGCTTATATTTATTCATGTTTGACATAAAATACATAACTGCAAATATAAGAGACTTAATGCACCTATGGTTAGGAAATAGTTATAAAACGAACAATGCTTATTACTGGTCCAGTTTTGGAAGACATGGACAGCACAATAGTGCTTAAATTAGTTGTGGAATAATTATTGTATATTATAATATCATTTAAAGATATTACTAAAGGTGTGCCAAGAAACTTAATCATAATTTATATTTCAAAAGATGTTTCAATGTATAACTAGTCAAAGTGTAAAAAATAAGAAGTTGCCAGTAAAAACTCATGATAATAAATCGGTTAACAATATAATTGTAATCATATATTGATAATCGACTTAATATTTTCTCTCCTTATAATAATTTGATTTGTAACTAGCAAAAACTTACTTGGTGATTAGATACTTTTGATGTGTGTATTGTTAAATCATATATGCAATCAACTATAAATTAATTAGATTTTGAACAAAAATATATATTGTAATAATAAATATCATTGATATCATTTTAAATACCCAAAATGGCGACACTTTTTTGACACTTAATTTAATTTTAATAATAATATATAGAAGACATCTAAAAGCTATGTTTTATTGCACTTATCCATCATCTGCTTACTGTGATTCCCTATCCATTCCTTTTTAATCAAAACAACGATATAACGCTGTAGTCTAACTTAACACGTGAAATTGTTTTTTTTTTTTAGGTTATTAAAGTACTTTTTAACAAAATTATGAACGTGGCAGACCTCTAATCAATCTCAGATTATTAGTTAAGCACTCATTTATCAAATGCAATAACAACTAGTACAATTTTTCACTGTTCACTTCTTGGCCGGTGGCATTATGAAGGGTGAGCATTGTTATTTATTAATTGTTATTTATTAATACAAAAATGCATCATGTGCGTTTCTTAACCATTAGGTCAATAAGTATTTTACTTATTGCGGTTATGGCTAGTAAACATTCTTTCTACATAACATCTACTAAACATAAGTAGATGTATTGTATTTTTATGGCGGAAATAAATATATTTACAAACATTAAGTAATACATAATATTCGCCACACTTTTATCTATCATGTAGTGAAAGTTTCCAGTCCATACCATGTACAGTGATGGAGATATAAACAAAATCAAACAAAAAATCTTAAACAATGTTTTTCTCGAAATTAGTGTTAACTTAGTTATTGCACTTTTCGTAAGGACGACAGGATTTATACACTAGTAATGGGCGATTATTGATAAAAATTTATCATTCGAATCCTCAAGAAAATCTAAATATTTGAAACATTTACAAATATTCGAATACGTGATTGACGGATATGTGGTAGTTTTACGCAATACGTTAATTCGGCGTACGCATGTGTCATAACGTCATGGCATGTGAATGTTAGTAAAAAGACCTAAAATACGTTATTATTGTTGTCTGAAGCCATACATCCTTGACAATGATCGATCAACTACGACGCATGGCAATCATTAAAGTTTCAATCTTTAAATCAAAAGTTTCGATTCTACGATACGTGAAGTCAGTTAGTTAGTGGGCCAGGACTTCATTGTATAAATGACGCGACTAGACCTGGGACCATTGTACCCAAACTACCACTACCACTTTTGCACGTTACATTGTCTTGGCAATCTGTATCTTGTTATTTTGTGGTACATGTATAGAATACGCAAGCCACTATTTCTAAACTCATTCAATTTGTTTTGTATAGCCGAAGCATGAATGCCTTCGTTTTTTGCTCTATTACACCTTTAAGGTACGCACAAAAAAGGTATATATACAATACATTGGCTGGTTTATAATGAACTTAAAAACAAAACTATAGTCGAATAAAATGGACGTTCTAAATTCAAAGTGCCTTAAATAAAAGTATTGTATATGAACTAGAATGAAAGTAAACATACAATTTTAGATCCACGGTTTCTGTTATAATATATAATTATTATAATATAATAATTATTATAACGACTAGTTCCATAATGTAATTTATTACACGATTAACTCTCGAACTCATATGTATGTCAAACTGGAAACTCCGATTATGTTTTAAATCGAGCTTGTACAATTATGCGAGTCCATTTAATAGATCTATCAAATTTATTTTACGATCATGGTAACTTCAAAAATCTGAGCTAATGACACAAGGTAGCATATTTTTTATTTTACTCGTCAAAATGAACACACTTCGCCTGATGGTAAGCAGTCGTGTGGTCTAAGAGCAATGGCCTCCACACCGTCCCCAAATCAGCTGAGGCGATGTTGAGGTCTCTACTTTGACGGCCGCATAAAGCTATAGACACGTACAACCTGACATTACATGACGCGATCTCTATTTAACATTGAAATTAAAACGTCTAGTTTTATTTTGAAAGTTATATAAAGGAGATAAATATATGTTTAGCCTAAAAAACATATATTATAAAAGTACCTATATTAAGTAAAATGGCTTCAATATTTAGGCACAATGAAAAGGCTTGTAATGCTATTAGATTGTCTTACGTTAATACGGATTTTATTGAAGTTTATATACAGGGTGTCCGGTAATTAATGGATAACCTTGAAATGTCTTATAGTAGAACTAAAGGCCGTTCATCAATAATAAAAAATAATAATAATAATAAAAATATATATTAAAAAGTGCAAGCTATACTAGCATAGCATACTTTTGACTGTCTATCTATTAGCATAATTAGTGTTTAATAATAAAACAACAAAAAGCCGATGGATTTCATTAATTCATGGTCGTAGTATACAAGAAAGTTATACATGGTAATTAAAAAAAAAAACACATATCTCAGGTAGTAGTTATGATAGATTATTTTTCTTATTTTTTTCTGAACGGCCATCAGTTCCACTATAAGACATTTCCAGGTTAAAACTATTAAAACTATTTATGCCATTGTAGAAAGATTTTCTTGAAAATAAACCGCAATAAAAGCGGTGATATAAAGTCCTTTAATTCAAATATATTATTTTAGCTGTACTTAATACATCAATGGCATATCAGTTTTTCTAAAGCAAAAACACATCACATTCTAATGTAAAAACATATCAACAATAAAAATCAGACTGTTATCGTATGGCAGTGAAATTGTTAGATAAAGCCGACAAGTGGTATTCGCAGGCATGCTGTCAAACGCATTGGACGTCCTACCGGGCCAGTGATACTCAGTGATATAGTGCTGTGATATTATATTATATTATAGAATAATGGCGAATCAAAAATCCGGATGGATTACACCGTTCAAAAAGCAGGTAAGTTTTATTTAAATATTTTAATAATATGTTTAATCTAATGGCCGGTTATTTTATTGAATTTCATTCCATACGTTTTGTTACGCTTTAGAGAATGGTATGCGCGAAATAGTATGGTCTATTAAACTTTAAACAGTACTCATAACTTTGTTTATGGTTTTTAATACATACATACACATACATACAAAAATTCACGCCTGTTTCCCAGAGGGGTAGGCAGAGACTACAGATTTCCATTTGCTACGATCCTGACACACTTCTCTGGCTTCATTCACTTTCATAATATTCCTCATACACGCTCGCCGGTTTAAGGTGCTCTTAACCTGGCCTTTATCCAGAACGTCTCCGATCTAATCAAGAAACGTTCGCCTAGGTCTTCCCCTTGCGACTGTTCCATTCCCACTAGCCTCATAAACTTTCTTAGTTTTTAATATAACAGTCTATCGCTCTCCATCTGTCAAACTATTTCTATACAAGAGTTTAACCGCAAATACGAAGCAAATAGAAACTGACTTTTACATTTATAACAATGATATACACAACTATGATTGTAGCATTACCGTTTAGTATTTCAAAAGCTATATTATTATCTACAGCAAGTAAAAGTGTAATATTTTTTTCTGAACGGCCATCAGTTCTACTATAAGACATTTCAAGGTTATCCATTAATTACCGGACAACCTGTATATGTATATAAATATAATTATAAAGATAATATTTGAAAATCACTCATTTACTCATTAAAGCATTTATTTATTAATATAGGAATATAAACAGTAGTATATTAGGAGAATATATCTTAATATACTACTGTTATATACTCCTCTGGTATATATACTACATTTTAAGAATATATTGCACACCCAGTGCAATAAATGCAATTACGTTTTCTTTTTTATTGCAGTTTCGAATAGTGCAAGAGAATGTTCTCTATTGTGTTGTATGCACTATTGAGTGTAACTACACAAGCTTAATTAATTTTGTTGTGATGTGACAAAAATATAATTTATCGCGTAATAATTAGTTCGATACATAATATTGTCTTCTGTTTACGCGAATGTTATTCATTGAAATTAAACTACTATATACGGATTTTATCGCGTTGTTTATTTATCACTGTATTACAAAATTTTGAAAATATTACTCTACTACTACTATTGATTTTATTTGACTAATTTATAAGCTAATAAAATTATTTAAACTATTAAATCTATTTATTTTTGGTTTACACTTTCCCCGACGTTTCGGGTGCTTTTCAACAGCCATGGTCACGGGGAGACTAAGATGGTAGTTGTCTCAATGTTCCAGTGTAGTTATTTCAAAGTACCTGAACATAATTTAATTATTGGTGTTTCTATTTACGCAGAATGAGCTCAAAGTATCATGAAGTCTAGCTGTGGTTTGTTTCTTCTTGGGTTTGACTATTTGAAGTACTGGATCCCAAGCTGGTGGTACATTCCAACCATCTTCTCTATTGAAATTGGGATGTTTTTTAATTTCAATAGCCTCGCGAAGCATCCTTGGCAGGAATCGGTGTTCTTTAGCGAGAATCTGTGGTTTGTCAAATCTCAGGTAGTGGTTGGTCCCCTGTTGTACGTGTTCACACACAGCAGACTTCAACGAGCGTTTGTGTTTTACGTCAGCTATGTGTTCTTTTATGCGGGTGCCTATGCTTCTCTTGGTTTGACCAATGTATGAGAGTCCGCAAAATAAATTGTGACTGTAAAATAGATTGTGACTGCGGACTCTCATACATTGGTCAAACCAAGAGAAGCATAGGCACCCGCATAAAAGAACACATAGCTGAC
Organism: Catocala nupta; assembly: GCA_963675205.1. NCBI lineage: Eukaryota > Metazoa > Arthropoda > Insecta > Lepidoptera > Erebidae > Catocala > Catocala nupta. The sequence continues at coordinate 18,016,152 of OY776104.1, forward strand.
GTAAAACACAAACGCTCGTTGAAGTCTGCTGTGTGTGAACACGTACAACAGGGGACCAACCACTACCTGAGATTTGACAAACCACAGATTCTCGCTAAAGAACACCGATTCCTGCCAAGGATGCTTCGCGAGGCTATTGAAATTAAAAAACATCCCAATTTCAATAGAGAAGATGGTTGGAATGTACCACCAGCTTGGGATCCAGTACTTCAAATAGTCAAACCCAAGAAGAAACAAACCACAGCTAGACTTCATGATACTTTGAGCTCATTCTGCGTAAATAGAAACACCAATAATTAAATTATGTTCAGGTACTTTGAAATAACTACACTGGAACATTGAGACAACTACCATCTTAGTCTCCCCGTGACCATGGCTGCTGAAAAGCACCCGAAACGTCGGGGAAAGTGTAAACCAAAAATAAATAGATTTAATAGTTTAAATAATTTTATTAGCTTATAAATTAGTCAAATAAAATCAATAGTAGTAGTAGAGTAATATTTTCAAAATTTTGTAATACAGTGATAAATAAACAACGCGATAAAATCCGTATATAGTAGTTTAATTTCAATGAATTAGTTCGATATTTTCGATTATAAAATACACTTAATTTAAGGGTATGTCTTTGTTTCACTACTAAACAAAAGATTTTAAAAGTACTTTCTATAATAAATATATCAGATCAAACAGTTCTTTTGCTCTCCTTTAAAGTTAGGATAATCTTCTTACGCCTTTATTCCACTTTGGGTGCGATATATTGAGAACATAAACGCTACATTTAACAAATATACTACTCATCCCATTTTTCACAGATAACTTGCAAAACTTTAACCTGTAACTAAGTCTATTAACTAAGATTAGCAAAGGTAAATAAAACAAAAGCAACAATCTGTATAGCAACGGTTAACTTAATGACATTATCAAAAGAAAAAGAAGTAACAAATTATAATACCTGGCTATGGTACATAAGTAAGTTAAGTAAAATTAATAAAGTGCGTGCTGCATCAAACAGTGCCTATTCAGAATAAAGTATTCATATAACATTATATAAAAGTAAATAAAACTTGAGAGCAGCGATAGGTCAGTGGGGAGACCAACAGACTGCAATGCAGAGGGTCTCGGGTTCGAACCCACGTCGCGCACCTCTGACTTTCGGAAGTTATATGACTTTTCGAAATTATGTGCGTATTGATTGACAATTATCGCCTGCTCCGTGCCTCGGAGAGCACGTTAAGCCGTCGGTCCCGACAGCCATGAACATATATGGCAGTCGTTATTGGGGAAGTAGGCACAAAAGATCCCACTGGGTCGAAGTGTCGCCGGTCTGTACTGACTGGCCCCCACACAAGATAAGATAAGATAAAAATAAAACTTGTCTAATATAATGCCTCTTGGATCTACTGCCATTTCTTTAACATTTTAATGATGCTATTTTAAATCTAAGCTTATTAAGATGTAGTATATTGATGATAGTTATTTTTGTGCTACAAGTGTCTGCCGAATTTCACCCTGCACAGGTCAGTAGCAACAGCAGTGGGACGTGAGAAGTTGAAATTTTGGACAGTAGTTTACTTTATGGTGTAGAAGAGGAATAAAAATGATAGAGAATAACGAGTATTTTCGCTATAACAGTTCAATTGGTCAAAAAGCGGACATAAAACAACATTGTGTACCTAGTTGTTATTATTGTAGAAGATTAGACCATAGTTCTGGCCCAGTGTGGGTTGGCAGACTACCCATATTTTCGAGAACATGATAGAGAACCCTCAAACAATAGAGCCTCGCTGATTTCAGCATAAATAGGCCGGCTCGACCGGGAAGGACAGAATATCGACGTGAAATAGCAGTATTCCTACTGTTGTGTTTCGTTCGATGAGTGAGAGTGCCAGCGGCCCAATCACCCTCTTTCCCCCTTCCTACTCATTCTCATTCCCACTTCCTTTTTCTCTTCTTCCTTTCCTAAAGGGTCGGCAACGCGCAAGTGATGCCTTTGGTGTTGCAGGCGTCCATAGGCTACGGTGACCACTTACCATCAGGTGGGCCGTACGCTTGTTTGCTAGCTTAGTAGGGTAAAAAAAAGACATGCAGATTTCCTCACGATGCTTTCCTTCACCGTCAAATCAAGATTAACTATTTAATACGCACATTACCTCAAAACGTCCGAGTAGCTCGCCTTGGGTTCGAACTTGAGACCTCTACGTCTACTATTCAACGGTCTTTCACTAGACTATCGCTTGTTTTTCGAATGGTAATTAAAAGGATCATAGGCTACGCTAACCGGGTAGTTTTCTTAATTAGTGTAACTGTGCGCGGCATATCGGGATCAATCCTCAGGCCCGGATAACTGTATCTTATTGCATCAAGAAATTGTTTCTGTTCCTTCGGGAATCTATTTTAATAACTATAATTAAATTAACCATATTTCACTATTACTGTTGTAAAACATGAGAAAACGGTCACTTTGAATAACACAAGAATTCGACATCTATGTATGTCTCTGACTGTACTTCCTCAAGGAAGCCAGCTCGTTCTTACTAGGTGCGAATATCATTACAAACCATTCGAACGGCTCTTCCTCTTGAATGGTAATGACATTTACATAAAAGTTTTATAGCCTTACAGAACGGTGAGATCAACACAATTTAAATAACATAAAAATACATGAAATGGAACCTTTTGTTAACAAGATTGAGTCGGGAAATGTAGATACTAAGACACTCGTATGTGCTACTTGTATAGATATATTGAGAGTGTTCGATTATTTCAATCACGAGATGCTACTGAAGAAAATAAATACTTACGTTATTCGTGGCAATGTTTTAAATATAATAATGATAACAGAGATTTCTAGGATTTGTATTAAGTCCAAACGTGACATTAAGTACAGATCTTCCTTTAGAGTAATTAAATTCGGCGTGCCTTAGGGAAGTGTCCTTGGGCCTTTGTTATTTTTAATGTAGGTATATAAATGACCTTCCATCGCAAATCCAACACCCAATGGTATTATTTGCTGATGCCTCTTCAGCTCTAATTAAATTCAATAATAAAGATAATTATGAAAATAATATAAATAACTCAATTACAACTATAATAAACTGGATGAACAATAATAATCTTCTTATAAATATGGAAAATTAAAATTATGCAATTTTATCAAAAGATTCGTGCTAAGGAATTAAATATTAGCTACAAAAACTAAGTCAGAGAGTAACCGTGACTAGGTTTTAAGGTATTCTTATAGACTCCCAATTAACATAGAGGACACAAGTAGAAGAAATATGCAAAAAACTAAGTGCATCTGCTTACGCACTTTACAGATTAACGTAAAAGTTAATATAAAACAGTGTTAGTTGCTTATCACGGCCTCGTTGTTTCAAATTAATATTTGAAATTGTTTTCTGGGGTAACTGTAGCGAAGAGAAAGCAATTTCAAAGCTTAAAAGCGCTGCATAAGAGCAATCTTTAATTTAAGAGTTACAAACAGTTGTGTACCTTAGAATGGGGTACTTACCGTACTTTGAATCGCGGGGTGACTTTGATAAAATCTTCGCTCTAGTTTTAAATTTAAATTGTGCGAATTCTCAACGCATAATTTCAGTCTTTCCTTTACGGCTATTTGCAGCATTGTATATCATTGTCATTGTGTGTTCAATCGTTACATCCGTGCCGATTTGCGAAAAAATACATAAAATATGTAAGTACAATTTGTGTAATTTTTGTTCCTGTTGTACTTTCGATCGCTGTAATAAAAAAAGCAAAACGCACATAATTTCGAAAAGTCATATAACTTCCGAAAGTCAGAGGTGCACGACGTGGGTTCGAACTTGAGACCCTCTGTATTGCAGTCTGTTGGTCTACTACTACTACGACCCAAGGGGGCGGCACAGTAACCATAAACGCGAGTGTAACCGCGGGCACATCTAGTGTAAAATAAAGAGAATAAAAATTAGTAACACATTTGTAACAACCTAAGTCCAACTAGGCATATTTATGACCTTAAATATAATTTTAAAATTAACCAAGTATAAAGCCAACAGAAGAATCGTGGCAAGAAAATATGACATCAAACAAAATTTCAAAAATTTCTTGTCGTGATTCTTTTTTTAACGTGGTGGAATGCCTTTACGCATACCTCTTCGCGGAAAAAGGGGAACAGAGTGGGTATTTAGGGCTCACCGGGGGAAAGATGAAAAGTCCCGAGTCCTAACGAGTAAACCTACCACGGTGTGCCACTTGAATGGTGGATAGGTCGCTGGAACTGAAACTACTCCAGCGACCACGAGCTGCCTGCATCAATTAGGTTAAACATGTATTTCAGGCGATTGCATCTTTTTTCATTCATATCAATTACTTTTTGTTATATTGGTTTACCTGTAGTTGCTTGTAACCACAGCCGGTTAACATACATACATACATAGATTCACGCCTGTTTCGCAGAGGGTTAGGCAGAGACTACTGATTTCCATTTGCTACGATCCTGACACACTTCTCTGGCTTCATTCACTTTCATAACATTCCTCGTACACACTCGCCGGTTTAAGGTGCTCTGGCCTTTATCCAGAACATCTCCGATCTGATCAAAAAAACGTTCGCCTAGGTCTGCCCCTTGCGACTGTTTCATTCACACTAGCCTTATAAACTTTCGTAGTCAGTCTTTTCTCGTCCATTATTTCGATTAAATATTATTTAAACGTCAAGCAGTAGATAACCTATACGCATGATCGCATTAATTTTATGCCTCAGGATTAACGAGGCAGCCTGATTATCTGTTTAATGTGGCGTATCAAATGCACTTACAATATTTTTATATAATTTTATTTATCAGCACTTACAAATACATAGTTTAACAGATATAACGTAAGTGAATAGAGTAGGCAATACATTATAATTGTCTCCAGCGGGTTCACCTGCGTTATGGCTCGTAGCGTACTGTTACTTTAGCCTTTAGCTTCTTTAAGAATTGGGTTATCATAGTTAGTTAGTTGGACGTATGTTGTCCGCACTTAGCTCCACAATTGCGCTATTGTGCGTGAAAAATTTGTTCGGTTACTCATACCACCTCAGCTCCGTCAAGAAAGATAATAGGGTACCGATAATTGAGTTATCATATGAATAATACTTATTCAAATCTGGCTGGTAGTTTCAGAGATGTGAGATAGTGTATTCAAAAAAATAACAAACAAACTCTTTAGCTTTAGGTACTATATTAGATTTAAGTATAGATTAAACCTTATAATAATATCCTCCAGACCGAATTTCGGTCACAGCGACCAATCTGAACGGAGACTGGCCATCTGCGTAGAATATATTATAGTGCACAAGCGTGTGCGCAAACACAAGTGCACTCTCTGTTCCTTAACCCTCATAATCCTTTGGGACGGTAATCCGACACGACCGGAGAGATATCAGGCGCAGGACCAATGGCTTTACGTGCTTTCCGAGGCACGGGGGTGTCTAACACCGCCAACTTCCTAACTTCGGGCTGCTATTGAGATTTCTTAACAGAAAAACCCAATAACTTTTTGTTGGCCCGACTCGGGATTTGAACCTAAGACCTCATGCACAGCAGTCGCATTCACTAGCTGTCCACCACGCTGTCACTCACGTTTATGATTACTAATTTGCTCCCGTAGTTCGTAGCATGATGTTAAATACTCTATGTTATTTCTGGTTAAAGCAAATTTCAAATGGTAAAAGATTTTTAAATGCTAGAATTTTATTTTAGTAGGGACAACAAACAACAGTGTATTATAGGTATATTACAACAATTTTTAAGAGTAAGATGATAGAATAAGTAGCGATAGCTCAGTGGGGAGACCAACAGACTGCAATGCAGAGGGTCTCGGGTTCGAACCCACGTCGCGCACCTCTGACTTTCAGAAGTTACAATGACTTTTCGAAATTATGTGCGTATTGATTGACAATTATCGCCTGCTCCGTGCCTCGGAGAGCACGTTAAGCCGTCGGTCCCGACTGCCATGAACATCTATGGCAGTCGTTATTGGGGAAGTCGACACAAAAGATCCCACTGCACTGGGTCGAAGTGTCGCCGGTCTGTACTGACTGGCCCCCACACAAGATAAGATAAGATAAGATGATAGAATTAACAAACCTCACGATGTTATCCACAGATTACAATGTTATATAGTATAATTGACAGTTAAGACAAACCAAGTGCTATAAATTTAAATACTTACTCGTTACTCAAGTATGTCTTGACGTTAAGAATTGGATAAAGATGTAAGATATTCGCCAATTATCGTAAAAATGTTCGTAGCGATGTTTGGCTCTATGCTTGGTTCTGGGTGCCGAGTGTGAGCTGTTTTTACGTTAACGCAATCGAAACGGTTACCGCATTTGGCTCTCTGATTGGTTAAGAGCTTGGAGCGGGCCAATCAGAGAGCCGAACGTCATAAACGTGTCGATCGCGTTAACGTAAAACAAATTCGCGCTCGGCACTCTGTTCGACAATTTAAAAACAGCAAAGGCTCGATGTTCTTTTACAAGTGAAAAAGTCTATCAGTGCCCTAATGAAAGTTGACTTATGGCCAGTTTCAGTATCCAAAAAACTAATAGTTTTACCAACAGACAGTTCGTTTTTGAGACCTAATGTTACAAATGCGGATGTGATTTTGTTTGCTTGTTACGCTTTTACGCCTTAACTACTCGACCGATCATCATGAAACTTCGCATAAACATTGCCAGGAATACATAAAATGACATGATACCTTTCATCCAGAAAAAAATAAGTTAGCAATCTAACCAAACCTACATTTACGCAAGTGGAGCCGCGAGCAAAATCTAGTTCAATATGAAACCAATTAAATACGTGATAGATAATTTATTCATTCATAGTTTTACGCCTTTTGCCCTATAGGGGTAGGCAGACATGTTCACGCCCTCATTTCGCCAACTATGATTTTAGGGCCCTTGCATACACATTAGGGATACAGAAAAGGTCATAGGGTACCTTTCTTCCAGAAATAGGTACTGTTCCCGAGGGATACAAAATTGACTAACCTAAATTTATGAAGACATTTCAGACTAAGTCTACTCCTACTAATATTATAAATGTTACTAATATTGGATGGATTGGATTGTTGGATGGATGTTTGTTACTCTATCACGGAAAAACTACTAAACTGATTGCGATGAAACTTGGTATGTAGATAGCTGCAGATCTGGATTAACACATAGGCTACTTTTATGTCGATATTCCCACGGTATTGGGACATACTCGGGTAAAACCGCGCAGCTAGTATTCTGTAAAAAGTATGACGGAATCAACTGTCCGTAGCTACAACGATTCATTTTTATATCGAAACCCATCTATATTCGACGCGTACATTTCCTATGTACAAGTCATTACCGTGATAAGCCTAGTTTGTGGTGTAACAAACAGAACTTTCAAGTTTATCAGCCATAAGTGCCAATAGATATCGCATTGCAACTAGTACATTATGTGGAGATAGTAATGGGCAAGTAGCAATTATCACCTGCTCCGTGCCTCGGCGAGCACGTTAAGCCGTCGGTCCCGGCTGCCATGAACATCTATGGCAGTCGCTACTGGGAAGTCAGTGCCCTATAATATCCTGACACTGGTCTAGCCTTAGGGTATCGTTAGCCTTCGGCTTGCGGAGATCAGGTGGCAGCCGCTCGGTGTAAAAACTGATGTCCAGTCAAAGCCGGTTAGACCAGGAAAGCCGATCCCAAGCGACTTGGGAATAATAAAGGCTAGGGAGAAGAGTAATGGGCTTGCACCCTGCCATCACGCTTGCATAATCTTTTTACTAGCCTTTGCCCACGACTTCGATTGCAAGGTCTACTGAAACATGTACAGGGATCAAACATAATTTATTTTCTAGGTGTAATCCAGTACATTGTCTATCAGGAGGCTATGTTTGAAGTAAATCCGTTGAACAGTATAGCCGTGACGAAATAACAAGCTTCCAAACAACTCCACGACTGTTAGTGGAGTGGTATATGTAGTCGCCTACGCAGAGTGTTGTGGGTCCGATCCTCAAACATGACAAAAATTTGTGGGATTCATAACAATTGTTTCGAGTCTAGGTATTTTTTGTGTCCGTTGTTTGAAAGTTTTAAAAGTTGCCACATGAATTAATACTATTGCGGGAGTTGTCTTTTAAAATAATAAATAATAGTTTTAAAAATAAAATGATAACGCTTTATTAAAAAAGCAAACTAAATAGTAGAAAATAATTTAATATTTTTTATTTATTTTTTATTTTTATGTAATGAATCGTGGGCTTATCAAATTATCTTAGAAAGCACACCACGCTTTTTTACTTATAAGTTATTAAATTATTTTCTACTTTTCAGTTAGCTAAAAAAGCAAACTGAAAAGTAAAGCGTGTTTTTTAGTATTTGAAACTATTATTTTTTTTTATAAATTATTGTATTTTCATCGGTCCTTGATAAGTATGCCAAATTTCGAGTTAATCCGACGTTTTGAAGGAGGTCAAAATCATGTTCAAAGTTTCCGTTATATACATACTAACATACGTACATATGAATCTAATAAAAGCGTGTTAAAAAGAGAAAGACATTTATGTGTGGCCCAAGTTTGAAGCAAATCCGTTAAAAAGTATAGACGTTACTGAGTAACAAGCATACAGACATAATTACAAACTTTTATAATATATTTCTACGATTTCGACCACTAAGCGTTATCTATATATTAATACGTGAAGCAAAAACTTTGTACCCCTTTTTATGAAAATTGCGTGGACGGCGGAGTATGAAATTTGGCACAGTTAAAGTTTATATGGAGAAGAAATGGTGAATACTATTGTTTTTTAAAATATGCATTAGAAATACATTAAATTAATGAAGAAACACTACACGCACACATCCATACATTTGACACACGCAGTCGATTCGCGTTCCGTAGTATTTCGGCATTGTTCGTCTGACGTCGTACAATTCTTCTTAACTATGGTTACATATAACTTATTTATATGCTATGAAGAAAAATGAAAACAAAGTAGTAAGCTTAGGAATATCGTCAATGAAAGAGTACAGTTAAGTTAATAATAATTTGTTTGAAAAGATATGTAAATTAACCTGTATAGCCTTGGTGGAATCTAAATGAAATGTGATTATAAGATTAAAGTTATAGGCAATAAAACCTTAATATAGATCGAACTTAAAATTTAAATCATTTATGGTAAATATACATAATTATTTGAAAATACTATTATTCGAGTTTTCTTGATATCGTACCTAACAACCTTCGTGCTAACACTTTTCACAAAACTCAATACTTTTTCCAAAAAACATACTTTATCAATAAAACTATTGCATGGGCTCCGCTTCCCAGATAACGTCTTTTCCCCTACGGTCAGTTATTTAGATATGCCGTAGCTTTCTTCTGCGACCGCGTAAAGTCTTGGAATTAGAGCAACTAATTTCAATATATAATATCAGCCCTGTATTAAACTGTCCAACTGAGAAGAGACCCAGCAGGCCACGGGCCTCTTATCAGTGTAAGAAGGGTTGGGCCATAGTCCACCAGGCAGGCTCAGAGCGGGTTGACAGACTTCACATATCTTCGAGATCATTATGGAGAACTCTTAGACATGCAGGTTTCCTCACGATGTTTTCCTTCACCGTTAAAGCAAGCGATGATTAACTATTTAATACGCACATAACTTCGAAAAGTCAGAGATGCGCGCCTTGGGATTGAACTCGAGACCTCTGCGTGGCAGTCCAACGGTTTTCCATTAGACTTTCGCTGCTACTAACTTCATATTTGTATAAAAAAATCATATCACGAATTAAGAAAAGTAATAGAATAAAAGTTATATATTTATTAGTATTTTCAACCCAGTATTGTGTTGTTGCTTACTCATATTAAACTCAGCATATTTCATAACATATGAGTAATATTATATGATAAAGCATTATAATTGTCCACCGAAGCTTATTCCGCTATGTCAACTGTTTGCGGAATTCTGTCGACCTTGCTAATACAGTACGACATAACATATAGTGAGGTTTGTTCGCATAAAATAAAATATATCTACTTATATCAATGACTAGCATTTTTATTATAGCCACGTTTTATTGCTATACATTATGTATGTATTTTTAATATAACTTATATAAGTCCCTCGCCTCATCCGACATAGGATTAGCCATAACCTATGTTTCTCGGTGATAATATAGCCTTCTAATGGCTTGTCCGTCCCCCCTCAGGGCGACAGTAGGGATAAAATTAGTGGTAGTCTATTTGTGTAGTGGCCTGCCGTTTCATTCGGGCGACGGCGCGGCGAGCCAAAACCTCGGCGGGGTCGCGATGGCATGTGAAAGTGATTCACGCGGCCCCGCCGTTTGCGGTTATGTCGAAGAACACCGTGGTAAGCTTAGTCAGTATTACCGGGATATCACTCACCATCTTCCCCGGTGAGTCCGACATAACCTCTCCGTCGCCCCGCGGAGAGGCATGCGTCACAGCGTACCCCCAGGTTAAAAATATATAAAATAAAAAGGTTTCTAATGGCTAAAGAATTTTTAAAATTGGTTACGCAGTTTTTGAATTCTTACAATTTAAAAGAAAAACAAACCAAAAATCAAATCTTTCCTCTATACAATATTAGTATTTAGGTATTTATTATATATTAGTTACCCGTACAGTATTTACTTTGTTTATTTCTATGCTTTGCTCGATACCGTAAGATATTACGAGGACTAACAGTATAAATCCAGGTCGTGCTCTGTGTGCTATATTTTATACATACCGTTCAGCGGTTTAAGCGTGATGTAGTAATACAATGCTTAGTTTTATCTTTAAGACAACGCCCGCACTATGAATAATTCCTGTGTCGCGGAGAACTTAACAAACATTCAAAAAACGGACAGAAAGAACATCCAAAATCGGAACAGTGGTAAAACTGTTGTGTGTCGTTCGGTGAGTGAGAGTGCCGGAGGCCCAGTCACCCTCTTTTCCCGTTCCCACTCGTTCTCCTTCCCACTTCCTTTTTCCTTTCCTAAAGAGTCGGCCTCTAGTATTGCAGGCGTCAATAGACTACGGTGACCACTTACCATCAGGTGGGCCATACGCCTGTTTGCCACATTGGAAGTATAAAAAAAAAAAACAACCCTTTGTGGATCACTCAAAATTTTTCTTCCGTGTGGGATTCGAACACATGGCACAGTGGCTGCGGCGAGGCGACCACTAAAACCACTTATGAATTGAAATGAAAAGATTTTTATTTTTGCACCATCATGACATGAATCATCAATTATCATTAAAATGTAGGTAACACCAAAAGTAATTAAATAAAAATATAAAGAAACTTTTAAAAACAATTTAAACAATAATAATAATAATATTCTACCACAAACACACAACACCGTCTAGCCCAAACTAAGCAAGGCTTGTACTATGGGTACTAGACAATGGATAAACATACATATATACAATTTTTTTTGTAAATACATACATATTAATCATAGAAACAACCAGCCCAAGACAAACATCCATGTCCATGTACACAAATGTTTGACTTGTGCGCGAATCGAACTCGCGACCTCAGGCGTGGCACTCGGTTACACTAACCACTACGCCATTGAGGCCGACATGTTGGTTATGTGCAGATGCACGTACCGCTCAACATAATGCTGCGGCACTTGCATTGATGCAAGCACTACACAGCGCTGATTTTCAGCGAACACCACAATTATCGACCACAATTATTGGTCCGCCAATAGTGTACTCAAATTAAAAAAATAAATAATACATAGGCATTAAATAAATAGATCACCATGAAATAAAATGTGTCATAATAAATACTATTTTATTAAAAGAATACATTGGAAAACTAATAGTAAGTATAAAGTAAATAAATATTAGTTATGAATATGTTATTGTGTAACAAAAATAAAACAACTACATAAAGACCGTCATAAGATGGTGTCCTGTCTGAAAAGATGTTTCTGGCACTATGTATTTATTTATTTATTGAGGAGCTCATAGCCAGTTGCACTCACTGATCCGTAAACGACTAGCGAGGTTAAGCAACGTTGGGTGCGGTCAGTCTATATATAGGTAGTCCCGTTTTTGAGGAGTGGCTGGAGAGGCGGCATGGCGCCCTCACCTTCCGGCTGACACAGGTTCTGACTGGCCACGGTTGTTTTGGCCAGTTCCTGTGTCGTATACGCCGGCAAGAGACGCCCGGTTGTCACCACTGCGGCGACTGCCGCGACGTTGTAGAGGACACGGCGCTGCACTCTTTGGCGGTTTGCCCCGCCTGGGCATCGCAGCGCCGTGATTTGATCGCGGCAGTCGGGTCGATTGCCTTCTAGCTCCCGGCCGTAGTTCAGTCTATGGTCCGGAGTGAGAGGTCGTGGAAGGCCGTCGCCTCCTTCTGTGAGGAAGTGATTTCCATTAAGGAGGCGGCGGAGCGGGAGAAGGAGCGTTTAATTCCTCTCCCCAACGGCAGAGCCGGGCGTCCGACATAATCCCTCCGCCCGCCCCCGCGGAGAGATATGCGTCATAGCATTACCACACGTAAAAAAAAAAAATATATATATATATAGGTGACCGCTTAGTGGTATTTCATCTGAGCGTCTCCGTGCTTCGGAGGGCACGTTAAAAGTCGGTCCCGGTTGTTGCTAAATTTACAGCAATCGTTAAGCCATGTCAGAGGCCTACGGGCGGCTTGAACAACTCTTGACAACAGGTTGGCCACTAACCACACGAAAAGAAGAAAAGAAAGAAGATGTATTTATTTGTCTAAAATGCAGATACATCATACATATATGATTAAGAGATCTGTGAAGTGTGTACTGTGAACGTTGTGTCAGATTACTTGATTCTTTGTCGTCGGTTCGCTACACCATACTGTCTTTTTTATTTATAATATCAGTAGTTTTTACAAACTGGTATCTCGTGACTTCGCCCACATGTATTCCACGGGAATGCGTCCCGTGACTAAACGTATTCTATGTCGTAACTGGTATACGTAATCCATGACATGATCTATCTTTGTGCCAAATTTTATCGCAATACATTCAACAGTTACACGTGATAGAGCAACAAAGATCCAAGAACAACACAAACTTTAAATTGTATAATATTAGGAATGACTAGCTGACCCGCGCAACTTTGTCTGCTTCACATATGTATCAGAATTTCACCAGTTTAAAAAAAAAAAAAAAAAATGTCTATGATGCTCCAATCCAACACTAAAATAGTTTTCCAATTCGAACCAGTAGTATCTGAGATTAGCGCGTTCAACCAAACAAACAAACTCTTCAGCTTTATAATATTAGTATAGATTATACGAATCCCTTTATCTAAAACTACATTTTTCCCGCGGCTTTGCTCGCGTAAATATAGGTAAGGTTAGGTTAGTAACAGTATTTTTAACCCCCGACGCAAAAACGACGGGGTGTTATAAGTTTGACGTGTCTGTGTGTGTGTGTGTGTGTGTCTGTCTGTGGCATCGTAGCTCCCGAACGGATGAACCGATTTTAATTTTGTTTTTTTTGTTTGAAAGGTGAATTAGTCGGGAGTGTTCTTAGCTACGTTTGATAAAAATCGGTCCAAGATGGCCGCCACCACAAAATGGCGGATTATATATTTTTTCACAACTCCCTCAATATGGGTATCAAATGAAAGGGCTTGACAAGTAGAATACTATACACTATGATAAATTTCAAATCCAAGATGGCCGCCACCAGAAAATTACAAATTTCCACAAATTAAAATTGTTCAATATGGGTATCAAATGAATATTCTGTCGGGGGTTTTTTAAATTTTTAATTTAGTTTGTAGATGAAAGGTACCCTATGTCCTATTCCGTATCCCTGACAACGTGTACGCGAAATTTCATGATGACTTAAGAGTAGTAGGCGTGAAAGCGTAAGAATCAAACAAACTCACGTCACGCACCTCTGACTTTCGGAAGTTATATGACTTTTCGAAATTATGTGCGTATTGATTGACAATTATCGCCTGCTCCGTGCCTCGGAGAGCATGTTAAGCCGTCGGTCCCGGCTGCCATGAACATCTATGGCAGTCGTTATTGGGGAAGTCGACACAAAAGATCCCACTGGATCGAAGTGTCGCCGGTCTGTACTGACTGGCCCCCACACAAGATAAGATAAGATGTTTTCAAAGAACATACCTGATGTGCTGCAGAAACGAGGCAGCCCCTACAACACCCGGAAAACGTTATTAAATTGAACATGCAGAATATTGTAAGATTTTTTTGTGTATCTGGACCACAGGATTGTGTAAAGTGACGTAGATATTAGCTTTCCATTAATGAAAGAATTTTTCAAATCGGTTGAGTTGTTTTTGAGTTAAGGCCTTACAAACAAACAATCAATCAAATCTTTCCTCTTTGTAATATTAGTATACATATAGTTAGGATGTTTGAAATTAAATAGAGATAAATAAATGTTTCATTATATGTTATTTTTATTTTTTTAATATTTTTATAATTATCTTATTAACGCTATAATATGGTGCATGGTTTGACACCTTAAAATGTTGTGCATTTATTCTTATTACTGTGTAAATTTTTAATGTATAAGCACTAATGTAACAACTATTGGTTGTCCAAATAAATAAATAAACGTAAATGTATATTAGAGAGAAAAAGCAACATATACTGACTGAACATCTAGTACAATCATTTGGTAGTTATACCTGGAAAGTTTTCCGGGAGTATTGAAAATTGGTAATTTTATAGATTGAAATTAAACTACTATATACGGATTTTATCGCGTTGTTTATTTATCACTGTATTACAAAATTTTGAAAATATTACACTACTACTACTATTGATTTTATTTGACTAATTTATAAGCTAATAAAATTATTTAAACTATTAATTTATTAGCTTATAAATTAGTCAAATAAAATCAATAGTAGTAGTAGTGTAATATTTTCAAAATTTTGTAATACAGTGATAAATAAACAACGCGATAAAATCCGTATATAGTAGTTTAATTTCAATGAATAACATTCGCGTAAACAGAAGACAATATAATTTTATAGATTTTAATGTAATCTTTCTGAATTTGAATTTTGCCACCTCGTATCTTCGCCGCTCGCGCCGCCATATTGTAAAAATGGCGCTTAATAACCGTTTTTCGACAATATCTCCTTTCCAACTCATTTTACGATAAAAACATGTATTGTACTAAACTAGAGAAAATTTCCTATGATTTATGTGCAAACATTTTTTTTGTAAAGTCAATAGTTTTGGCGTACGAGTGCTGCAAAGTGTAGTCAACATGCGTTTTGGCTAAAAACTTATTTCTACGCTACCTTGAGGTCTCTACCTCAAGGTAGCGTAGAAATAAGTTTATTGGTGCGTTTTTGTTATCCTCTATAACAATTTATACTGCTGTTTTTACAATACGCCAACATTCTTCTGTCTTATCATTACTTTTTTAATTGTACCAGCTATCCGTCAAAAGCTTAAACCATGTATTTTGGAAGCAAACCACAGGCCTTATTGGCAGTTAAAATATCATCACCATATTTTTTCAGGAGCTGTGCTTTAACCATGTTACGTCTGTGGACGGTAATCATCTTCAATTTTGGCCATCAAATCGTCCAGACAAAATTAACACTCATTGCAATTCTGATCGAGATAAATAATTTTATTTATTATATAGGTACATACATGTATGTACCTATATAATAAATAAAATAATTTATATAGCTATTTAAAATTTATAATAATAATGTGTAATATATTTTATTAACATTAGAAATTAGCAACAATATTTTCTTTCATATTATGTTTTTTTTTTAATTCTTATTTATTGTCCTTTTATTTATATAAGATAGTTTTGTAAAGTTAATAAAATATAATAGTACAAGTCAATTCAAATAACAATGTTGACCGAGCAATGTAATTGTAAATTTTAATCAACACGGTACCCACAGGCCTGTCCATTGTATATCTTTACATTGTTGTAATCTTTTTGGCAATAAACAATGCTTATTTTTATTTTTTTGAAGCGCCGGCCTTGCGCGACCAACAAAATTATTTTGAAATTTTGCCATTTATTACAAATGGCTGTTGTTTGATGATAAGTGTCTTATCAGAATGATTTTAAATTTTGATTGTTTTATCATAATATCTATTCATTATAGCATAGTATGGATTGTATTGATTTTATATAACAGTATTTTTCTGAAATTTTAAAACAGATTTAATATTTACAGTGCTTACTTAGTTTCTTTGTATTTCTTTGTTTAATTAAGACAAATCCCGCAGTAGGAATAAATCCTATGTCGCGGGGGACTTTATAAACATTCAAACAACGGACTACCACTATTCCTTATAGCTACATAACCAAAATATTGAAGACTACATTCTGTTGTGATAATCGGGCGTATAAAGAAGGGTATGTCGTTGTCGTCGACAGAATGCTTCTGAATTTTCACGACATGTACAGGGTGTCCGGTAATTAATGGATAACCTTGAAATGTCTTATAGTAGAAATGAAGGCCGTTCAGAAAAAATGAAAATAATAAAACATACTTTTGACTGTCTATCTATTAGCATAATTAGTGTTTAATTATAAAACAACAAAAAACCGTTGGATTTCATTCATTTATGGTCGTAGTATACAAGAAAGTTATACATGGTAATTAAAAAATAAACACATATCTCTCAGGTAGTAGTTAGGATAGATAGTTTTCATTTTTTTTTTCTGAACGGCCATCAGTTCCACTATAAGACATTTCCAGGTTATCCATTAATTACCGGACATCCTGTATATCTATACTAATATTATAAAGAGGAAAGATTGATTTTTGTTTGTTTGTAAGGATTTAATTAAAAAAATACTCAAACGATTTAAAAAAGACACAATTAGAATGCTATATTATTACCAAGTAACACACGACACGACACAAATAAGTCCCAATGCGGCAGTTGTCTTTAGAATAAGGAATTATCTTCGTGATCAGTAATCAGTTTAAAACGGGTACAAAGTTTTCTCTTCGCGTTTTAACATATAGATATATTTTCTTCAAGGATAACAACACAGTTATCAGATTAAGACATTGTGCCTGTTATACATAGATAATATCACACGTTTTAGATAAACGTAACTATTTATCAGTCCTGTCAAACATCGATAAACAGCTGTAGATTATATGTGTTTATCAGTCGATAACTGCTTTTTTAATTCGGTATAAAGATACACATGTGGGTAATGTTAATCTTTATTTTCCAAGTGCATATTTCATTGAAGGATTTATTGAGGATTTATTATTATACAACGGAAATAGAAAGGCTTATAAATATTACTGCTTAAATACATAACAGCGATAGTCTAGTGGGAGGCCATTGCGCGTTGGATTGTCACGCTGAGGTCTCAGGTTCGATCCCAAAGCATCGATATGTGCGTATTAGATAGTTAATTATATATTATTAAGAAAACATCATGAAGAAACCTGCATGTTTCAGAGTCTTCCATCATGTTCTCGAAGATATGTGAAGATTGCTAACGACACTGGGCCAGCGTTATAGACTATGACCTAGCCCTTTTCACACTCAGAAGAGGCCCGCGTTCAGCAGTGGGACAGTTTTTATATAGGGCTAAAATTATATACATAGGTTGAGCCTTTGTAAACTTGCTGCTTTGGTCGTATTCCTAATATTTGATATATGTTTGCTAGAAAAGCCTCTTAACTTGATATTTTTGAAAACAGTTAATGTCATAACAATTGTTTAAACAAAATTATACTATTTAATTCGACGGCGACGGGGCAAACCTGAACGGAGATGGCGGGACAACGTAGACACATTTGATAGGGATTGGCAGGGGATATCCACCAACAGAGTGATTTGAAAGTCTAAGGGAGAGGCTTTTGCCCAGCAGTGGGACATATAAAAGGCTGAAGAAAATTTATGATAAAGTGGTCTGGGTGCGCTTGGACGTATAAACTTGCCTGTTTCGGTCTATGTATATATTAAACATCATAGACATATAGCTACTCTATACTCAACTATCATAATGACCTCGACTCGACGACTTCGGTCGCGTACCTGTAATAAATGCGACTGCTGTCTGGTGCTGACTTCGAATCCTGAGTTGAGCCAACTGAATCTAATATTTATCTGTTTTTCTGTCAACAAATACCTAATTGCAGTCCAACGTTAGAAAGATGGCGTTGTTACACATCGTGCCACAGCGGCTTATCTCTCTTCGGTTGTGTTGTATTATGAGAGTTAGGGAAAAGAGAGTGCACTTACGTTTGCGCACAGACTTGTGCACTATAATATCGCCTGTACCTGGCGTAATCTTCTCTTGTCTTTTTACTGACTTTAGAAGGTCTTGAGACTATACAGTCGCCTCTTGTACGTGCCACCGTAGACTTTAACCTGCCCTTCAATAAAAGCTCGCATAGGAACCGCTACATTTGTACTGTGTGTTTGTTACCGGCTCAGATACGAGCCACCACTGTGCACAGTGCGCACCACTTTAAACCTTATTTTACTAACCTCAACGCTCAAAATTGATTGTCTATCGGCTACGAATGGATTTGTTTTTGTTAAAGGACATATCATAAGGTATAACGAAAATATAAATATACGATAGGTTAAAGGTAGTATGTTGGTATATTAAATCTTTCTATGCCACCAAAATCATAGCTAGCGAAAGTTAGTAGAATTCACCTCTGCTAGTCACTTAGTCAATATGCAGGCGTGAATATATATATGCAGTTATGACGTTATTTTAAGTAGCAAAGATAAAGCTTAACATGAAGCCTTGAGAGCTATCAAGATGAAGAACATAGATAAACGATATAATTCTTACAATGATAAATATTTGTAACATATTTATCAATTCTTGGATGTTTTATACAGCTACTAGATTTTGCTCGCGATTTGTATACAATAAATTTGAAAAGTAGATCCATTTATTTTTATCTTAATACTCGGCTTTTAAGGCGCGGTCAAACAGCCGGCGTGAGCGGGGCGTGCGCTTGTCCCGCCTGTGTTGTAATGAACCGAATTGTATGAGAGCGTTCACACAGCCGGCGGCAGCGGGGCGGGCACGCGCTGCCGCCGGCGGGTGTCAAGCTTCGCTTTGCTGACGCATGCGTGATACGAACGACATTATATATAAAACCGCGGTCACAGGCATATAAATTTATACGCGTCTTGATGGCCGTTACGACAACCAGCGACGACTTTCTACTAGACTATCGGCACATAGATATTTCTAGAGCAATTGAAATAAAGATGAGATTTATTTTCCATATAATAGGCACGAGCAATGTGTTATCACTATTGCACAAGGCTATTGCAAGTGATCGTAAGTTTCCATGACCAGTTACCATAAGGCGCGCCATATGCTTGCTAGCCATCATAGTAGCTAGCCAAATAATAGTGAGTTTGAAGAGAAGTTGAGTTTTGTGTAGAGTAAAGAGATTGTCGTGTTCTAAGAGAATTGAGTGAAGTATTAATAAACTCTATTTTAGTATTAATTTCATTCTTTAATTCAATATTATTATTCGGTGATTATGAATACTTTGTTAGTATAAGTTTAGCTTCTTATATTATTTATGTTTTACGAGATCTATTATATGCCATAAAATTTATTTCCAATGTTAATTGGATATGCCTACTAATATTTTAAAGCCATAACAACTACTCTGTAGTATACTAACCATAGAATACATATTTACATAAATAAGCATATATTTCTTTATAGAAATTGACATTCAGAATACGTCACATTGATGTCAAAAAAAAATGAATATAAAAATATGTCAAATATAATATAATATATACCTATATATTTAAATATGTCGCTCTATAGATGGAGCGTTTCGGTTACGCGTCTGGAATTCAAAGGTGCAAACAGTTGAGATACAATATCACAGTGTCAGAAAAATATATAAAGAACTATTTTCTTATTTATTGCTAAACAGTCTTGAGGATGCTTTATGTGGCGGCGAACACAGTTCAATGCATATTGTTTGTTTAAAGCCTATGTCGAGTTGGAGTACTATTTTGTAATTATTTTATTATTCTAATATAATATAAAATTCTACATATACACACAACACCATCTAGCCCAAACTAAGCAGAGCTTGTACTATGGGTACTAGACAATGGATAAACATATTTACATATATACATATATACTATATTTTTTTGAAAATACATACATATTATACATAGAAACAACCAGACCAAGTCAAACATCCATGTTCATACACACAAATGTTTGACTTGTGCGGGAATCGAACCCGCGACCTCAGGCAGTCGGTTACACTAACCACTACATCATCGAGGCTATACTATATTGTATTAGGTTCTTACAAAGATGTGTCATGCCTTTTGCGTTAATTAAGCTGTTATATTTAGAATTAACTTATGTTTTTATTGTAAATATTATTATTAAAATGTCTTAGCTCAGACAAATTGCCAGCCTTTCTCTTGAACCAATAGCGTCTCCAATTTGTGTCAAGTTTATTTATTTTCGCTTCTATTAAGCCATGTATATGCTCAAAACAATGTTGAAATATCCTAAAATAGGCATAAAATGTGTCCTCATGTGTTTAAAACTCTTGACACAGCGTATGATATTTTCCTTACATACGACGTGATTGATTCAATCCTGAATCCATATCCATTTGCGCTTTTTAAAATTAGCTATTGCAAACATAAGCAGAGCCGCGTCCACGTCTGAATCGCTCGACATCAATAATTAAAATAGGTACTAGGCTTTCTATCGCTGTCCTTTCTCACGCTCACTTAGGCTCTCGCGCTGTATGTGTGTAATTAGGTATGTGTTTGTGGACTAAAAGTCTTGCCTGGATTTTGAGTAGGTCAGCGCGACGTGTATACACTTCGATGACTGTGACAGCGGCTTTATATTAAAGTATTCTAGGTCGTACTGCGCATGCGTTAAACCACGCCGAGCATGGCGTGAGCGGGGCGGGAGTGACGTCACCAAAACGCGGCGGGCCGGCGGCGTGCCTGCCGCCGGCTCGACGCGTTTTGGTGACGTCACGCGTGTGCGTTCAATAAATATAAAGCTACCAACCCACAGCGACCACAATTACTGAAATAATATCTTTAATGATAATATTATGTAATGAAGGCCGAAATAGAAATATAGATAAAATAGAGTTTATTGATCAAATTTTAACTTAAATATATATGTTTGTTAAATTATGCTCATCATCTCATTTTGTCTGGGCCGGGAATATGTTCGGTTTATTAACCTCATAAGTTACCGCGCCAGCAACATACTGCGCCCGCGTCAGCGCATTACAATACATGTAAATTTATTTGTTTAAATGTTATGTTTGTTAAATGTGTGTGAATTATTCTCTTTTTAATAAGTCATTATCAAGATAAACCCGTGAATCAAGAAAGTCATATTCAAAATCATCAAGGATTTTTCATTTAACAAGATATCAGGTTTGCCGTTCGGCAACAACAAGGCAACGACACGACACTCTTTTTCTATGAGTGTAAATATCTAATACATATATATAAATGTATGGCTGTACGCCATATTGGTTCAAATGGGTTATCTGGACACTCACATACCTAACTTTTGCATCCCTGTTCCTTTGTTCCATAAATACATTGTAGTCCAATAATTCCAAAGTACAAAATAAGTAAATTTACTGATATTTACACAGTTGTGAATGATGATCATGGGGAAAAAACAGGAAGCATTAAAAATAATACTTCTTTTTAATTCATGATACTGATATATAACCGACAGTATAATACGACCTTCACACATGCCCACCTATTAATGTTACATGCTATGTTTCACACAGAATAAAAGTATACATTTCATACTAATATATATTTTATGGAGGTAATATTTCTTTATTTGTGTATAAATCTCATAGTAGTAACTAATGAAAAATGTCAAATAAAATGTTATTATTTACAATTGACACGGCATGTTATTTTCATTTCATACTATTTTCAATTAGCTTATAGCGATACAGTGTGTTGAAAGCTTTATACCACGCATGCGTAATACGCGCGCCGAACGCGCGCCCGCACCGCGCCGCGCTGCGCCGGTCCCGCGCCCGCCCCGCGCTCGCTCTAGCGCTGGCTGTGTGAACGCTTTCATATAGTTCAGTACATTACAACA
The DNA here is from genome assembly GCA_963675205.1 of Catocala nupta. Classification (NCBI taxonomy): domain Eukaryota; kingdom Metazoa; phylum Arthropoda; class Insecta; order Lepidoptera; family Erebidae; genus Catocala; species Catocala nupta. The sequence goes on from OY776104.1 coordinate 18,038,289, forward strand.
CGGCGGGACACGCGCACGCCCCGCGCACGCCGGCTGTTTGACCGCACCTTTAAGCAACGCTTTCATGATGAAATATGCTTCGATTTTAAGGTACACCTCCATCAATACAACTGTGAGAACTACATTCAATTTCAAGAAGTAGTTTTTGCATGCTGCACAAACATACAAGCAGGCAGACAGACAGAAATTAAAATAAATGTTTTTGCTTCTACAGCTCTGACGATGACGCTTCGGATAGTTTTTTTAAAAGTCCATAATTATACGGTCATCGGTCAGTTATAATATAATATCAGCCCTGTATTAAATTCTCCCACTGCTGGGCACGGGCCTCTTCTCAGTATGAGAAGGGTTAGGCCTTAGGCCATTACTCTGGCCCAGTGCGGGTTGGCAGACTTCACATATCTTCTAGAACATTATGGAGAACTCTCAGACATGCAGGTTTCATTACGATGTTTTTCTTCACCGTGAAAGCAAGCGATAATTAATTATTTAATACGCATATAACTTCGAAAAGTCGCAGATACGCACCTTGGGTTCGAACCCAAGACCTCTGCGTGACAGTCCAACGTTTTCCCACTAGGCTATGGCTGTTAGGATAAAACGTATCTTTAGGGATAATTTAGGACATGGTCCAGCTGTGTACTAAGTTTGATTCAAATCCGCTTAACAGTTTACATATAATTGAGTAAAAAATACCTTCACAAACTTGCATATCCTAACTAATATTATAAATGCGAATATAAGTTTGTTTTTTGTTACGCTTACACGCCTTAACTGCTCGACCGATCATCATAAAATTTCACATGCTGTTATCAGGGGTAAAGTATAGGACATCATCTAGTATATTATACAATAAAAATTTCTGCTCGTGGCATTGTCTACGTGAATCCTACGGGAACAGATATCGGGATAAAAGGTACCCCTAAACCCAATTGGTTTGCAACACCGTGTTAAAACAAAGTAATGACTTCATTCGTAAATCTAGTGCGGTTCTGACTCCGAATGACCGTGATGATACTGTACGATCACCGCGAACGTAACTACAAAACTCTGCAGAACCCCGCCGTACTACATTGTGTAGAACCGTCACCAGATAGCGCACTTGCGATTCATTTAACACCTTTTCTCTTTTTTTTAAAGACACTGTCAGTCTCGCACTTGGAATAATGCCAGTATTTTACAAATAACGGACACAAAGAATATCCAGACTTGGAACATCCATTTGCGGTTCACACAAATTTTTGTCTCGTGAGGGATTCGAGCCTTGAGGAAGGCATATGTCCAGCAATGGACGATTTTCGGCTGAGATAACGTAGGAATTAAAGCGAGGTGACCACTAAAACCACAACCCTGTTCTATACGTGATGTCAAATAATATATATATAATATTCTACCGCATACACACAACACCATCTAGCCCAAACTAAGCAGAGCTTGTACTATGGGTACTAGACAATGGATAAACATACATATATACCTTTTTCTTTTGTAAATACATACATATTATACATAGAAACACCCAGTCCAAGACAAACATCCATGTTCATGCACACAAATGTTTGACTTGTGCGGGAATCGAACCCGCGACCTTAGGCGTGGCAGTCGGTTACACTAACCACTACGCCACCGAGGCCGATTGGATTGATTGATATTAATGGACATATATTTTAAAGAATTTAATTTCTCAATTCCAGTGTTTCGTGAGTGTGGGAGTATGTCTGAACATGGCAGCTCACGGGCTGGTGATGGGTTTCGCCGCCATCTTGCTGCCACAATTGCGGAGGCCAGATTCCATCATCCCTATCGATGACTCTTCGGGATCTTGGATCGGTGAGCTATTTTACTTACACGTTTGTATTCTGCTGGAGAAGCCCCACAGTGGTATGCTTTTTACAGATACAATTAACTGTTTTGGTGGTGCAGCGTTGTGAATGCGAGTGCTGTGCATGAGGTCTCGGGTTCGAATCTCGAGTAGAAGCAGCTAAAAGTTATAAATTTTTCTGTTAATAAAATCTCAACAGCAGTCTAGACTTGGAAGTTGCAGGTGTTGAACACCCCCGTGTATCGGAAATCTCGTATAGCCGTTGGTAGTAGCCCTGATCTCTCTTCGGTCGTATCGGATGGCCATCCAATCGGATTATGAGAGTTAGCGAATAGAGAGTGTACTTGTATTTGCGCACACACTCGTGCACTATAATATCTCCTACGCAGATGGTTAGTCTCAGTTAAGAGTAGCCGCTGAGATCGAAATTCGATTTGGAGAACCTTACTGTACTGCAAATACAATGCTATATAAACGAAGTGCTAAACATCTTTAAGACTAAATATGTGATAATAAAAACGAAGATTCAACTTCAAAGACTCGGGAACCAGATAGTATAAGACTTAGTATAGGTGTGTAGTATAGGTCTTTTCGCTTTTAAGTCCAGGTTTCAATACTCAAATCGTAAATATAAGAAAAATCAGCATCAGCACAGTGACAGGGTTTGTTTTTTACCGTTAGGACCCAAACAATATACAAATAATGAGTAAACATTTTATCTTTCAAATAAAGTGATGTTGTAAATATATCCAATACTCCTTTTGGTTTAAACTGCTTTTTCAAAAAGTAAAGGCAATCAATTGCTTGTAAGTTAATATCGCCAACGCAAATAACGACAGCACTGCCTTAAAGCCTTTATACTTTTATCATATCCAGATGCAGCTAGCAGCTCGCAATAAAAATCACTGCTCAAATAAGTTACGTACCTACACGTAGGCAGTGATATATAAAACAATGCATTTTTTATAAACTGCTCTTTTATGCACATGACTTAATACATACATACATACATAGATTCACGCCTATTTCCCTGAGGGGTAGGTTAGGTTACGGACACTACGAATTTCCATTTGCTACGATCCTGACACACTTCTCTGGCTTCATTCACTTTCATAACATTCCTCTTACACGCTCGCCGGTTGAAGGTGCTCTTAACCTGGCCTTTATCCAGAACGTCTCCGATCTAATCGAGAAACGTTGGCATAGGTCTTCCCTTAGCGACCGTTCCATCTACACTAGCCTTGACTTAAAATGTAAATAGTTACAATTAAAATATTGAATTTATTTATAGAGCAGCGATAGCCTAGAAAGCCTTAAATTCGACCCCTAGGCATGTTCCTAACTTCTCGAAATTATAAACGTATTAATTAGGTAATAACTGCTCTTTTTAATGGTGAAGGAAAACATCGTGAGGAAACCTACATATCTAAATGTTTTTCATGGTGTTCTCGAAGATTTGTGAAGTCTGTCAATACGCACTGGGCCAGCGTGGTGTTTGACTTAACCCTTCCCACACTGAGAAGAGGCCCGTACTCGGTAGTGGGATAGTTTATATAAAGGAGCTGGTAGACTTGAGCATTCACTTCTTACAGAACATCGAGCATTTGCCGTTTTTAAATTATCGAACTGAAAAACGAACAGTGCCAAGCTTAGAGCCAAACATCGCTACGAACATTTTCACGATCATTCTAGCGAAAGCCCTAGTCTATGCTCGTCAAATATATATTCTTCACGAACAATGACAGAATGGCTGGGCTCGGCAAAAGCTCGAAGCAAATTTAGTGTCTTTTCGCTAGAACGCTGGCTAGAATCCTCTCTAAAACACTACCTTCTGTTATGTAACAATCGCTAAAATGTTCATTACAAGTGAAGGTTCAAGTCCATTAATTAGCACTTTAAGAGATAATATTATTATTTTTATAATCATATTAACTATTTTAATTACACATACTTATCAAGTTTGAGAATATTTTCTGATTGTAAGATTAACTTGTACTTTATCTTCCTTTCAGCCGCGATCCTGGGCTTCGCCCTAGTTGCCGGCAATTTCATCGTGCCCCCTATAATGGCGAACTATGGTAGAAGAACTGCCAACATCGTGAGCATCACACCGTTGATCGTCGGCTGGTTTACTGTCATCACTGCCAAGAGCGTGCCCGTCCTCCTCGTGGCTAGATTTCTCCAAGGCATCTCGATGGGAATGAGTGCTTCTCTAGGACCTGTTCTGATTGGAGAATATACAAGCCCTAACAATCGTGGAGCATTTTTGACACTGATATCTTTATGTATAGCTACTGGAGTCCTTATAGTGCACACCATGGGATCCTACTTAAGCTGGCAGGTCACGGCTCTCGTCTGCGCATGCATTGCTTTTATCGACTTACTGATAGTCATATATTCCCCTGAATCACCCAGTTGGTTGGCAGATCAAGGTCGATACGACGACTGCAAGAAAGTCTTCCGTTGGCTAAGAAATCCGGAGGAAGAGGAGGAATTACAGAAAATGATTGAAGCTAGCATCATTGTAAGAGAATCTAAGACCGAAGCTAACATATCCCAGTCACTGGGCAAAAGAATCAAAAGCAACATCGCTTATTTTAACATTACTATTAAGAAAAAAGAATTCTACAAGCCTATTTTTATCATGATGCATATTTACACTTTGGGACAATGGGCTGGAGCAAATATTTTAGCTGCTTATACAATGGATATTTTCACTCATGTTATAGGCACTGACGTTAATATACCTTTGCTTGTTATCACGTTAGACGCTCAGAGAATCTTTTCTAATGCAATGGCTGTCTTAGTTATCAAGAAAATTAATAGAAGAACAATGTTGTTCTCAACTGTTTGTATTAATATATTTGCTTTCTTGACTACTGCGGCGTATACTTATTGTAAAGGCCAAGGAATGTTGCCTTTCGATCATCCATTTATTGGAATAGCATTAATTCATCTTCACATGTTTACTATCGCAACTGGAACAGTACCGTTACCTTTCATCATTGCTGGTGAAGTCTTCCCTCTGGAATACAGAAGTTTGGCTGGAGGACTTAGTGTACTATTCCTATCATCAAATCTTTTTATAACGGTAAAAACAGTACCATTTTTCTTTGGTACTTTAGGTATTCATGGTGCGTATTGTATTTACGCAGCTATAGTAGGTTATTGTTTAGTGGTAGCTTACTTCTTCCTGCCTGAAACCAAAGATAGGACGTTGCAAGATATTGAAGATGAGTTTAGAGGAAGACCTTTGACAGTTGAAGAAATGAAGTCTACTCAATCTTTGACATCATGGAAATTGCATAGCCGAGACAGGAGATGCAGTAGTCCTGTAGTTTAAAATTAACGAACCCAATTATTAGTTATTAGTTATGTTTATTTAAATATTTAAAGTTAGGTGAAAACATAGTATTGTGTTATCGTGACATTGATTTATAAATAGCTTTAGATCGAATAATAACAACGAATTTATTAAATATTTTACTACTATTTGTATTTAAGTGTAAATGTATGGTTTAATTAATAATTGTACAGTTTTAGAAGTATTAGAAATAATCCGTTTTGTTATAATAAGTAAGAAACTAAACTTATAGATTGGTTCTTTATCGAAAATATATTCTTGTAACCAGGAGTACCACAAGGCTCAAATTTAGGTCCAATATTCTTGTATAAAATACTAACGGATAACTATAAACAGAATGTAAATATTGATTAGTATTAGTAAAATGTATAAAAATGTAATTATAGGTAAAATATAGACAGTATAAGTTTATACCTTGCTTCTTGACTGTACCTTCAAACTGTGACTATAGATAATAATATGATAAAAGTGAGAAATAGTATTAATATTTTATTTTTTCTGATTATATTAGGTAAATATTATATTGTCAACCTTGGCAAAATAAATCCATTACTAGATTTTCTTCAGAAAAACCCTTTAATAAATATTGATTAAATCTTACTTAATGATTTAAAATTATTTAATGTACATAGCTTTATAATTATTTTTAATGATGTAAAAGATTGGCGTGTATTAATTAACTCCTTTAATTATAGCATTAATAAAGGCGTATTATGTCAGTAATAAGTGTACACAAAGTTTTACCTATATTTCATCGGACGATAATATTTGTTTATATGCTCCTTATAATTTGTGACTTATAAAGAGCATGCAAATTGATGTTTAAAATTATGCAATCTGCATTAACACTACTGAAAACATGTTATTACTATACCAAGGTAAAAAAAAGCATATCGCCTACTGATAGAAAGCGGTTATCGTCGCCTGCAATACAGAAGATACATCAAAAATATTATTCATAGGTTGCAAGGAAGGAATTGGAAAAGTACCAAAATAAGTACCTGAAATTGTTACTAACCGGGCGAAACTCAGTAGGTACCGATAATATAACTACTATCACACAACTTGCTGCCGTTCTTTAAACGTGTCGACTCGTTCTGTTCGTCCCTCATTGGCAACACTAGGCTCTTTCACTTCTCAATGACATGAAACATTCAGATGATAAACATACAATTATTACTATAGATGTAACAATATACTATAGATGTACTGGCCATCAATTTCCACACTTTAAAATCGAAATTAATTGACCAAAGAAATAGAGACCAATTTTTTTAAGCGCGATCAGGCTCATTGGATTTAGTATTAGATATGAAACGAATGATCTAGTTATATGATAAACAAGTTTAAAAAACTACTTTGTCATTTCTTTAAGTGCCATATTAGAAAGAGCCACCGGTTCATTGTTGCTATTGACCTTCGCCTGTTATCCTAGCAACTAATTATTGTCAGCAGTATTGTTTAATCATTTAAAATGGATAAAAAATCTATAAAACAGACAATGTTATTTCATCGGATCTTAGTTTTAAATGAGTAGTGTTTAGTGTTGTTTATTTTTTGTCTATTTTATTTCAATATCCTTGCCAATTTTCTTGTTATCTGGTATATAGTACAATTATTATACCGCTATGTTTCTATCTACAAGTGTATTTAGTATAATCATGATATTTATTCTGCTTGTAATCATATTAATTCGTCCTATAATTGCTCAAGATGACTCTGAAATTGCGAACAAAACTTTAACGTCACTCCTAATAGTGTATCCATGGACGGAAGGGAGGCGTAATCAATAGTTACACAGTCTTTTTATCTTTTGCCAAGGTAAGTTTCAAACGTATTGAATTTTCTTTAGTTTTTTTCCTTTTCTTTTGTAAAGACAATTCAATTACAAACATTCCAAATCGGACACAAAGAATACCCAAACTCGGAACAACCATTATGGATCACACAAATTTTTGTCCCGTATGGGATTCGAACCCACAACACTCGGCGCAGTGGCAGCGGCAAGGCGACCATTTAAACACCTACGCCAGTAGTGCAATCAATTTAACACTCATATTGTTTTTAAGATCATTATCATCATCATTTATTCTTTAATTTATTCTCTATCATATTATGGCAAATTATTGTTTTAAAGATAATAATTATGATTTTGAGGGTGTGGTGTACCGTCGATGAAATCCATCAAGTCCCAGACAGTCTTATTCAAATTTGTCTAAATTTGGCGCCTGGTAGATCTGTCTGATTTAATTTTTGTCACCGAGAATCTCAAAGCTAGTAACAGACGTGCCTGAGCATGATAAATTTATTTTTGTACTACTAATTTGGCAAACAAGCATACGGCCCATCTGATGGTAAGTGTTCACCGTAGCCTATGGACGCCTATAACGCCAGAGGCATCACTTGCGCGTTGCCAACCCTTTAGGAAAAGAAGTGGGAAGGAGAAGGAGCGGGAACGGGGAAAGAGGCTGATTGGGTCCCCGGCACTCTCACTCACCAAACGAAACACAACAGTAGGAATACTGCTTTTTCACATCGATATTCTGTGAGAGGGTAGTCCTTCCCCGGTCGAGCCGGCCCATTCATGCTGAAATCAGCGAGGCTCTACTACTCTCAACTACTTTCGAGAAGTATCAACGTAAATTGCTGCGCCATTCTTACAGAAATTGTGGTAACTATATACCATACCTGTTATAAGAGCACTGCAGATTCATGAGTTTTATATAAAAAGAAGCAAGCTTTGGCCCGGAGCAATTGTATTGCCTTAATGATTCAATTAGTAATTTATCTTTTGTCGTAGATTGTGAACTGTGAGAAAAATGATTATGTACAATTACGTGGGTACGTAAAAATTACATTTTATTAAATGATATGGCATTTAATAAAAAAATTTTTTTGCAAAAGTTGTAACATTGCTCATGTTAAAATTTGCCTACGTTATAATAATTAGCCCGATTATTTTATATATTATTTTAATTGCTCGATTTTAAAGTGAACAGATCCGAAAAGTCAGTAAGAGATCCAAGAAAAATATAACCCACTTTCAAGCATTTGTTTTAAAGTGAAAAAATTTTGAAACTGTTTGTCGTATTTAAAAATTCTTTGGTAGCCCAATTTTTGAGAAAGTTTATAGACTACAACAACGCTTCTCAAGTCATAAGAGCGGAGCAATTATGATAAAAGTGGGTGAATCCGCGGTAGATAGCTAGACAGATAAACTAAAAAAATCGGCTATGTTTAAATGATGTAAGTTTTGTGGCTAAGGAACTTTTTTTTTTTGTTTTGTTATATCATTGAGTAAAGCTATCAAAATACTAGCAATTAAAAGAGTTTTTTTTAATACTGACGTGTCAAACAAACATATGTGCCGTCTGATGGTGCTGTAACTCTATACTCTATTGAAGGATATGACATAAAATACCATTTATATTTTCTTTAAATGAAGTCGGTTAAAATGACAACTCCCGCTCTAGGCATAATTCCCGTGTCGCAGGGGACTTTACAAACATTCAAACAACGGACACAAAGAATGACAAGACTTGGCACAATTTATAGATCACACAAATTTTTGTTCTTTGTGGGGATCAAATCCACAACTCGCATTGGCAGTAGCAATGCGAGGCCTTATGTAATATTCTACCTCTTTTTTACTTATTGTCCTCATACAATTAAGTTTCGTAAGTATTACAAGCAATTATGTTATGCGGACATAATGTATTAAGAAACGTAAGACGTTTACAAACTATAATTTCTTATTGATACATTTTTTGCTGTGTTTGTTGTGCGAGCCGCTAAGGAAATAACGGAATTTTAAAAAGTAATTATGTAACAACTTATCTGGTCTACAGATACTAGTCTCAAATATTTAAGAGGTAGTTAAGTATTAACTAGCAGCTAGTCAGAAGTAAATCAGCTATACACATTACTCAACGTTGATTTTTATTTTATTTTATTTTATTATTCATAGAAAAACTTACAGCTAAAACAGTATAATAGAAAACTTATAACATACATAAGACAATTACAAGTTCTCACTTATAACCTAATTAAATAACTTAAAAATTAACCAACATGCAACACAAATAATTTATATAAAGTAATATGTTCAGCCGTGATACCGCCCAAAAAACTGTTTACAACACATTATTTTAATTTGGATACAGTAGTAATAAACGGGTCGACATCAGCATTCCGGCAAGCCAAGTAGTATATTCGGCTCGCCCTAACTAAGTATAAGTTCTGTCTATAATTTGTACTCACAGGAATATGTACCAGAAACAATCTGCGTAGAAACCCAGATGGCACGCGCAGACCAACCTTGCTCACAAATTCGGTTACATCAATACATCCATTCATAATACGATTTACGTACACATCGTAATGAGGATTCCACACTTGGGAAGCGTACTCGAGATGACTACGAACCAAGAAGCAGTATAGAATTTTGATGCTCTTAAATTCGGACGAGATTCGGCAAATGAATCCTAGCGTTTTCGTAGCTCTTTTAACTATGTTTTATACGTGAACATCAAATATCAGTTTCGAGTCCGAATGTGACGCCTAGATCCTTGATGTGGCTTACTCTGGTTACTGGTGAAGTTTTGTGTCTATAGTTGTGTGTAATAGGATTGGGCTTGCAGTTAAAAGAGCATACATAGAACTTAAACACATTTACGTCGAGGTTATAAAGATCTCAGTACATTTAAAAACGTTCTAAATCCTCTTTCAATAGACGAGCATCCTCCGTCCGTCTGATTTGCCTCATAATTTTATTTTCTATGTATAATAAGTATGTATTTACAAAAAAAAACGTATATAAGTATGTTTATCTAGTACCTATTTGTCTAGTACCCATAGTATAAGCTCTGCTTAGTTTGGGCTAGATGGTATTGTGTGTATGTGGTAGAATATTATTATTATTATTATTTTCATATCATTGGCGTAAAAAAATATTTTTGAGTGAGCAAAACAAGAGCCGATATCATTAATAAAGATGTTAAATAACGAGGGCCTAGCAAAGATCCCTGAGGAACACCAGAAGGAGCATGAAACGTCCTTGATGTGTATCTACTTAACACTACAATCTGACATCTATTTTTAACATAATGATGTAAACCATCTGTAGAGGTTTCCTCTTATTCTCACATTAAATAGTTTGCGCAGCAGCGTTGAGTGATTTATGCGATTGAAGCACTTACTGTAGTCCGTATATTATAATACATCTACTAGTGTACGTTGCGCCATAGCCTCCGCTGTAAAAAACTACAGAGGACAAGATTTGTTGTAATAGATCCTGTCAGGAATCCATGCTGGTATTCGCTAAAATCAAGCAAAAGTGCAGAGTGTACCATTTTTCTGAAATTTTAGCTAATACACACAACTTAGAAATTGGTCTGTAGTTTTCCACGCGGATCTTTGATCTTTTTTGTGTACTGATGTTATTTATGCACACTGTCAGATATTAGGCATCAGACCGTTTAAATAGAATCTTGAGAGGAATGGTAAGACTCTTAGCACAATTTCTAAAGAGATGCGTGTAAAAACCCAGGATTCGACCGCTTCGTCTTTATGAACTATTTTTTTTATCAATCATCGTTTTTAATATCTCACTGCTCGGCAAAAGCCGCTTAGACTTCCAAATCACTCTATTGGTTGATATCCCCTGACCTTATGATCTTGTGACCCCTATATCTCGGGGGTATTTTGACCCACAGGGCCCATATTCAAACTCGACCGAGGGATGACCCAAGGTGTCTGTACACCAATTTACAAGTCAATCGGTCCAGTGGTTCTGGAGCTATGCCTGTCACTAACAGACAGACATACAGATCCACATAGTGTTTTGATTAACCTCTTCGAAGAAGACTCAGAGGTTAATAAGAAATGGTGGTATAAATATGACTGCACGGATGGCGTAGAACTTGAATTTGACAGCACGATGGCGTAGTGACATGGTCCACTGGCCACTACGCTGAGTGTAATGAGTTGGTTCTAATCTTATAAGGAACCAACATTTGTGTGATCAACAAATGGTTATTTCGAGTCTGAGTATTCCTTGTGTCTTTTGTTTGAATGTTTGGAAAGACTGATTAAAACAGTTAAGCCGATTATCAAAGTTTAATAATTGATCAAATATTAATAATTGATCAATGGTTTGAGAGTTATTCAGTTGAGAGATAGGTAGGTAAGAGTTAGCAATATTTCATAAATAAGGGTAATAATTAAAAAAGTGTCATATCTGACTGCAGGCGTCCAATGATGATTAATAGAATGTTAAAAAAGAAAATGAATATGGTAGCAATGGCTAATGAAATTCAACTTAATTTTAAATAAACGCTAAGTCTAGACACAGTTCAATGACTTGTAGGTAGTGTAGACATAAACAATTATTCAAATTGTTATCGTAATTGGATACGACGTACTAATTAATTTAATTGCAAATAAATTTAAACTGATGATAGTATTTATTGTTCTGAGAATTAAACATGGGACTCTTAATGTACACAAATGTATGCTTGAGGCCAACAATAAGGAAACGTTATAATAATAACAATAATAAATAAGACAATGTATTCTTGTTCATAATTAAAATGTATTTGCATAGACTAGTGAAGCAAGAATAGTAATAATATATAGAATAAGAAAAAACCAACGTAAGTTTAGCTTGCATGTCAAAATCCTGGCCAGATGACCATAAATTAATGCATCTGTTGCAACCAAACTACAAGCAAATAGCATAGCTATCGGTAGTACCTAGAGTTCAATTTTGAATAACAGCCATCTCGTAATGAAAATAAAACTTAGCAGTTAATATTCTGGTCAACAAAAATCACGCTAATTATAAAAAATATTGCTGAATAATGCTTAGCAACGTCTCTACTGAACAGCTCTTAAATCCTTGATCAAAGATTAACCTTGATCAACAGCCCGTCGCACTTACTTAACAATTGTTCAACTGACACTCAATGTTAAGTGATGTTTATAAATTAATCTTTTATAATGATAAGTCGCTATTTAATACTGAGCTACCACCTAAATATTTTTATATATAATTAATATTTGGCAACAGGCAACTTTTCTGAATGTCAAAAACCAGTAATGATGAACTCCGCCTTGTAAGGAACTTCATATCAAATAGAGGTCAAGCTATATCACAGAATTAAATAAACATTTTCATGCAATATTCCTTACATCTTGAGTCCAGGAATAAGCTATTGGCGCAACGAGTATTATAGCTATCTGTCTTAGTGGTAGTGTCTTAATAGGATCATACTACATATTTACTTAGTACTCTGTGTGTGTGTGTGTGTGCGTGTGTGTGTGTGCGTGCGTGTGTGTGTGTGTGTATGTGTGTGTGTGTGTTTCTGTCTGTGGCATCGTAGCTCCCGAACGGATGAACCAATTTTAGAAAATTGGTCCAAGATGGCCGCCGCCATAAAAAGGCAAATAATTTTTTTTTTTTCACAACTCCCTCTATATGGGTATCAAATTAATTGGGTCGGGAGTTTTTAAAATTTTAAATTTATCAGTACAATGAACGACTGCAATATACAGGCCGGCAAATATAAACATAATAATAATAATAATAATAATAATAATAATAATAACTTTTATTTACCAAAATATTACACAAGTCCTTATAAATACAAAACTGCAAGTTTCCGATTATGGAGTAAATACAATGTAAGAACCTGTTATAGGCAGAATTATCAAAGTCTCCTACACTAGGCGTAGCCTGTCACGTAGGAAAACTTTACAAAATGGATTTCTTAATTTTGAAGTTTTGCCAGTGTTCGTTTAAATGAATAACGTAATAATAAATTTGCATGCAATATATACGATTATTTTGAAATATAAATGATAGGTAGTTAACAATACATTAATATGAATATGGTTACAATAAAATAAAAACAAATTGAATTAAAATGATAACAATAGAATTTGTATGGAAGTATAAAAACACATGAGAAATTAATTACATCCAGTTGAACAAAGCAATGAAAAACATAAGAAATCACATTAAAGGCCTCAAAAAACGCTCAGTGTCATCGTAAGTCCATGTAAGTAATTCTTTTTTGGTAATTATTTTCGTTTCACGAAGTGATGCTGAGTCTATTTGGCAAATTTTATTTATCTTATTATAAACATAAGGCTTCATGAAACTACTAAAACGCCTGGCAAAAGTAGTATTTATTCTTGGAATTGGAAGTTTGAAAACCCGTCTCTTAATCATGTCTTCATAGTCAGAAGAGTTGAGCACTATCTTGTGAGTTGCCAGTAAGATTTTATGTATGTACAGTCTTCTAACACTCAGTACTTGAGTTTCATTAAACAGCTGAGTGGTTGGAAATCGATATGGCTTTTTAAGCATAGTTTTCAGCACTGCGCGTTGGGCTCTTTCTAAACCCATAAGATGAGATGTAGCAGTACCCCCCCAGGCTGCAATGCAATACGTTAATATTGATTCGCAAAGTGTTATGTATACAGTCTTTAGTAAGCTCATCGGGGCCACGTCACGTAGTAGTTTCATAATGTGTATGATCTTTCTAACTCTTGCAGCCATGGCCACGATGTGCTCACTAAAGGTCAATTTCTCGTCTATGACAACGCCCAGATATTTGACTGAGCTTTTCTTGTTTAAATTAGGACACTGACAGCCTGGGAGAGTATCCACACCGGCAATAGCTGTGCATGAATGAGCTGTAATATTTAACCGCGCAGGTGGTGCTGAAACAGCCGTTTTGTGAAAACATACTACATTTGTTTTAGTTGCGTTAAGGGATAATAGGTTGTTATTTAACCAATTTAAAATTTTATTAAAGCCGACCTGCGCAACTTCAAACGTCTTTTCCCATGATTTTTCACTAAATAATATGACCGTGTCATCTGCATAATTAATAATTTTAGAATTATCGAAGTGGTTACTTGATGACAGGTCATTCATGTATAATAGGAAAAGCGTAGGTCCCAATATGCTGCCCTGCGGTATTCCAAATGATATATTTTGAGGGTTACTGATGTAGTTACCGACCTTTACATGCTGCTCACGGGAAGTGAGATAACTTTGTAATAATTCTAAAGCAACTCCCCTAATGCCAAATCTTTCCAATTTTCTTAACAAGATAGGCGTTGACACCGTGTCAAAAGCCTTTGACAGATCATGGTTCTTATGTTTATATTTGCCGGCCTGTATCATCCAAATATTATTGCGCTGACCAGGCTAAAGTCAAAAATATGACAGTCAAATATGAGAATATCAGAAGTCAAAGTCAGAAGCATTTCTTTTAATTGCTAGTCATTTCCTTCAGGTTGTACTTGCCGTTGTCACAAGCGGACGGATAAGTCTTATAGCCGTGTTATATAAAATCATTCAACGCAAAACTATAAAAGTCATTACCTATGGAAAACACAATTTCAGAAATGCAGATTTACATTCTTTATCGACAGAATGGTTTTAATGACGAAATATTAGCAAAATATATTTCACTAGCATTTAGCACTTCGTCCACATGAACAAGAATTAGCCCGCAATTTCATTGACAACACGGACAACACTATTACACCACACACCTTCGGATGGCCTAGCTATTGTAATATAACAAGGTTGACAATACAAATCTCCTCTGGCAAGGGACAGTCGCGACGTGGAATCCAGGCGTGGAATCCAAGCTTTGAACTCAAAGTATGCTTCAACAACTGTTTAGCCTCTTGCACGAGGCATCCTTAAAACTTCTTGGCAACTTGTTACAACCGCTGCTAGAGATGAGAATGAAATAATGTCAACATCGTCACTTAATACTTGTATAAATACATACACATTAAAAAAACAATAGGTTTATTTAAATAACAAACAATATGCAACATTCCTGCAACTTAAACAACATAAAAACATGTTACACAAGAGACGGATGTAATTAAAATAACATAATGTTTACGAGTTTGGTTTATAAGGCAGACAAATTGGCATATGATACAGTGTTGTCATAGCGTCCTTATTACGTGCACCTACTTTGTTTAGTAAGTACTTGTTTTGTTTTGTGGTATATATATGTAATATCAGCCCTATATTAAACTATCCCACTGCTGGGCATGGGCCTCTTCTCAGTGTGAGAAGGGTTAAGCCATAGTCCGCCACGCTGCCCCAGAGCGGGTTGACAGTCTTCACATATCTTTGAGAACATTATGAATAACTATCAGAGATGCAGTTTTCATTCATGTTAAAGCGAGCGATAATTAACTATTGATATATAACTACGAAAAGTCAGAGGTGCGCACTTGGGATCAAACTCGAGACCTCTGCGTGGTAGTTCAACGGTCTCCTACGAGGCTTTCGCTGCTTCTAGCAACGTTATGGTACAAGAACATATGTCGTAGGCTCAATTGTCCAAACTGGCTATAACGAATAAATAATCAATGCCACCCGAACTGACAAATCTTTAGTTAATTTATTAAGTCGCAACGGCACACCGGTGGCCAGTCACAATATATTTTTAGTTATGTCTGATATTCTAAGACTTGTCAGATCAGAGCAGTTTATGGGTGATCTTCTCTTTTTTTGGATGTTGTGTCACCCGCACTCTCTCCACTTTAGCAAGGTTTAGCAGAGACCATAGAAAACACCGAAGTTTAACACTCGTGATGTGCTCGGGGAAAATTAAACTGTCTTGGCATTAGTTAGTTGTTAAAAGAGAATTCCACTTACGCTAATTCCAAAACCTAACTATAACAATGACCAATGCCAAACTGCTAAATAACCCGTTAAGCCAGTTACGTGCTCAAAATGAAGGCACTAATAACAGTTACTTTAACCACTTAGTTGCTGCTGATTAGCTTTATGACTATACGTTGTTCGTACAATTATAATTAATAAATTTCAATGTATGACAATTGAGTAAACCTAAGTATATTGTCATTTGTACGTACGTTGTTGTCGTACGTGCAAATGACAATATACTTAGGTTTACTCAATTGTCATACATTGAAATTAAACTAGTTTATAAGGATTTTATCGCGTAATTTATTTAAATTATTAAAATCTATTTCGATTTAAATTTACAGTTTTCCTGACTTTTCGGTTGCTTTTCAGCAGCCATGGTCAGAGAGCTATTTTATCAGGTTGTTTAAAATAATCAACGCGATAAAATCTGTGTAAAAAAGTTTAATTCAATGTTATTGCTACAGTAAATTTTAACAGAAATAATTACGTATCCCTCGATTTAACCAACCTTTATAAATACAGAACAAGTGTTATGTAATTTTTATATTACCTTCATGTCAGTAAGCATCTACTATAATTTGCCGCAACATTGCCAAGACTTACTTAATTATAAATTTAATATTCAACTACACAAATCGCTCAACAAAAAATATTTTTATTCTATGAAGGAATATTAAAACTGCGGACATATCAAAATTAGATCTCAACCTTCTTGTAAATTTTTGGATTCCTACACTCCTTCTGGATTTATAAAGAACAAGTTTTAAAGTTACCACATGATCTCTATCCCTAAATAACGTGTTTAAATGTCGTTAATAACTATAGCAGGTAAAACAATTTAAATCTTCAATGTATCCAAAAAATAAGGGCGAATTTTGATCGGTGCGCGAACACAAGTGTACTTCATTCTTCTTACTCTAATTATCTGCTAGGAAGGCAATTCGACACGATTATAGAGAGATCTGGAACACCCTGATCCTGATCTCTCTCTTGGCTTTATTTCAACTTATAAGTTGGAGGTGTGCTACACCGCCAACTTCCTAATAACTGGCTGCAATTGAGAAATTTTCGTCAGAAAATCTTCACTTCATTTTTTTAGTTTCTATTGCAAATAATATATATATATATATATATATATATATATATGCGGGAACAGGTCATCGGGAGGTCATCGGTATTAAGAAGGAACTATCGAGCAGATAGAAAATTATTTATAGAAGTCGATTACTAATCTCATTAAAAGTAAAAAAATGGGTCAAAATAGAACGAGCCTTATTTAAAAAAAGTTTGCTTTCTAATACTTGACTACCTCTTAACTGATTAGCATTCAAGTACTTGATTAATAGCCCGTTACTTAGCTATTATTGGACTGAAACTCAACGCTAACTAATATTTTTGATGGTTCTTTTCTGATTAGTTAATACTCAGTAACTTCTAAAATATTTGAGAGTAGTTTATAAACAAGGCTGTTAAACCAAAACTCATAAAATTTTCTATCCACAGTTAAATCAAGATGGATCTTGGCAGACAATTCACGAAAATCTTCACAGTATTGCTGGTATTGTTCTTCGCATCCAGTGCCATGGCTTTCAGAAACAGCAGTCGTATTGCCAGCAAGAGGCCCAAACCCAACAACGTTGTAAACTATGATTAATCTGAAAACTCACAAATAAAATAAAAACTTCTGACCTCAACTCTTTTTTATATTTTCGACTAGCCATGTGCAATGGGCTATCGTGTTTATGTTTACCAGTCATCACCACCAGGAAGTATTTACTATTAGCCTTGTATTAATCTGTCCCATTGACGGGCCTCTTCTCAGTATGAGAAGAGTTAGGCTATAGTCCACCACGCTTGCCCAGTGTAGATTGGCAGATTTAACATATTTTCGAGAACATTATGGAGAACTGTCAGACATGTAGGTTTCCTCACGATGTTTTCCTTCACGGTTAAAGCAAGCGATAATTAACTATTTAATACGCACGTATCTTCGAAAAGACAAACTTGGGTGCCTTGGGATCGAACTCGAGACCTCTGTGTGGCAGTCCAACGGTTTCGGCTATCGCTGTTATTATACAACAGTATATGCTACTCAATAATTAAATATTCGGTAAGCGCCTAAATTGTATGTATAGCAACGAGACAAACATCAGAGCACTGTTAATGTCAGTTGGCGCTAGATGCGATATCGATTATCTTTATACAGGGTGTCCGGTAATTAATGGATAACCTTGAAATGTCTTATAGCAGAACTGAAGGCCGGTCAGGAAAATGAAAAAATAATAATAAAAATATATATTAAAAAGTGCAATCTATATTAGCATAGCATACTTTTGACTGTCTATCTATTAGCATAATTAGTGTTTAATAATAAAACAACAAAAAACCGATGGATTTCATTCATTAGTATACAAGAAAGTTATAAATGGTAATTAAAAAGAAAACACATATATCACATAGTAGTTAGGATAGATATTTTTCCATATTTTTTTCTGAACGGCCGTCAGTTCCACTATAAGACATTTCCAGGTTATCCATTAACTACCGGACACCCTGTATATTGTATAAATCTTCTTTGCGTGTGTTTGTAATTAAACTCCTCCTAAACGGCTGGACCGATTTTGATGAATTTTTTTGTGTGTGTTCAAGTGGATTCGAGAATGGTATAGATTTTTTTTTTCGTTTGTACAATACTGCTTCTGTCGGGACAGCTAGTGTTACTAATATAAAAATATCAGCCCTATCTTATATTTTGACTGCACGGATAGCGTTTTGGTTTAAACGGTCGCCCCGCCACTGCCACTATGCCGAGTATTGTGGGTTCGAACCTAACACGGGACAAAAAAATTGTGTGACCCACAAATTGTCTTCCAAGTTTGGGATATTTTTTGTGTTCGTTGTTTGAATGTTTGTAAGAGTGTCCCGATACAGAATTTATTCCTAGTGTGTCTCTTTTTTGCTGAGCAATGAGCAATCTGTCTCACTACTAGTCACATACCTCTTCTTAGTGTCAAAAGAGTAAGGCCATAATCCACGCTCACCTATGCACATGTGCAGACTTCACAAATCTTCAAAAACATTATGGAAAACTCTCAGACATGCGAGATTTCCTCACGATGTTGAGCGATAATTTGCTATTAAATACGCCTGCAGCCTTTGAAAATTCATTGGTGTATGCCTTGGAATTGACCAAAACCTCTACGTGGCAGTCCAAGGTTCTCTAGGCTTTTGTTGGTTAGATTGTAATACAGAGTGCCTAGTGAGAGTTTGTATTACAACGCGATCAACACGTTTATGACGTTCGGCGCTCTGATTGGCCCGCTCCAAGCTCTTAACCAATCAGAGAGCCAAAAGTCGTAAACGTTTCGATCGCTATAACGTAATAAATTATTTGCACTAGGCACCCAGAACAAATATTTGAATTTTTTTACTAGATAGGACAGGCACTATATGGTCGCGTGTACGCCTACATCAAATAATTTGTTTATCTACAATATTATATCACTATATCTACCGTGCACGAAACAGTACATTTGTTTGTAGGGCTGTAATTTAGAGTTTTCGGTATTTTATATAAGCATTCTATAACGGCATATATGAGAGCTCTCCATAATGTATTCAAAAACATGTGAAGTCTGCCAATTCGCACTGGGCCACCGTAGTGGACTATGGTCAAACCCCTTTTTAGTCACACACTGATAAAAAATATAGCCAGTTGCACTCACTGATCGGTAAACGGTTAGCGAGGTTAAGCAACGTTGAGTACGGTCAGTCTATAGATGGGTGACCGCTTAGTGGTATTTCATCTGAGCGTCTCCGTGCTTCGGAGGGCACGTAAAAAGTTAGTCCCGGTTGTTGCCAAATTGACAGTAGTCGTTAAGCCATGTCAGAGGCCTACGGGCTCAAACAACTCTTGACAACATGTTAGACACTAAAAACACAAAAAAAAAAAACTGATAAAAAATCCATGCCCAGCATTAAGACATTTGTATATTATACATATATGTATTATACATATATGTGAAAAGTGCAGGTAATTAAATTTTTGGTAAAGTGCACTTAGCACTTTACCAAAAATTTAATTACCTGCACTTTTCGAAAAAATTAAAAAAGATAGGCGTGATTGCAAGACAGTACACCGTGTAGGTGAAAAGGACCTAGGAGTTTTATGCTTGTACGGCACTTCCTTGTGCTATTACTATTAGTAGCATAAAAATATAATAAAAAACAAGTGACAACCTTAAAATGCAGGTGAAGAGGCGATAAATAAAATGGCCTTGTAAGAAGTTAAACTTCCACGCGTTATTTATCTATCGTATATTATCAGTTATCACGCCAGCAAAGCCAAATGAAGACAGGCTTGTGGCGGAAGACAAACAATATAGCGGCTATCAAAACTGTTGGATCCACAACTATATAATAATATAAGACCTATACAGGGTGATTTTGAAATCGTGTAATACCTTTTAACCACGCATTCTACTGGTGATATAGAATAACCTGACCATATTTTTTCTTAATTAGAATAATGGTTTCGGCAAAATTAGAGTACAGATTTTTTTCATGAAATGATTTCAAATAGTCATATTTTAACCACCTGATACAATCTTAATATTTTACTAATTTAAAAATAATAACATAACAATAACTGATGTCGTAAATAATAAGGGGCAATAAAAAGGACCGCCCATTATTATTTACGACATTAATTATTAATATGTTTTTTTATTTTAATTAGTAAAAAATTAAAATTGCCTCGGTTGGTTAACATATGACTATCTGACACCATTTCACGAAAAAAACGGAATAATAATTTTTCAAAAAAAAATAATCTAATTAAATAAAAATATGGTCAGGGTTATTCTATATCACCAGTAGAATGCGTGGTTAAAAGGAATTACACGATTTCAAAATCACCCTGTATACATATATATGTATAAACTGGTCATGAAAGTCTTTTCAGTATAAGATAAGTTAGGCCATAGTCCACGAAGCTGGCCCAGGGTTATCCGACTTCACATACATATCTCTGAGAACTCTTAGACATATAGATTTCCTCCTTGATGTTTTTCTTCACACTATTTAATTCACAAGTCGAATAAACAAACATGAAAGACAACTCATCTACTGTACTTGGATAAAATTTCTGTGTTGCAGGGACTTAGAGAACTCACACGAAGTGCACTGAGAATCAGAGCAAGTATTTATCGAACATAATTTATTTTTGTTCCGTTTGGAGATTAAAACCTCGCCGTAATGGTAGTGGCGGGGCAATTTCTTAAACACTATACCATCCATGCAGTCTGTAAGGTATATGTTAAAGGGTTAATAATACACATTACGAGAACAATTACAGATTTATTAAAGATCAACAAGTGTTATATACAACAAATAATATCTATTTTTAATAGCTTAAATGCGCTGTCAACTATCTATACTGCTGCTATCCGGTAATCTCAGGAATTACTGGTTCGAATTGAAAAATTATTTTAGTGTTGCATAGCCTATTTATCGAGGAAGGCTATAGGCTATATAACATCACGCTATGATCCGCGGTGGCGGCGCAGTAACGATAAATGCGAGTGAAACCGCAGGCACATTTAGTACTTTATACAAAAATAAATATGTACATTTATTTAATTTCTAATTTGCCTTCTTTTATCTTATCTATATCCTACATAAATACTCACATGCCTATATTCTTGAAGAGGTAGGCAGAAAACACATACAAATGTAATGTAATATGATATACATTTACTTTGGTAATAAGTTCAAAACGTCAGTCACGTGTATAAATATATTGCACCAGTTGCTTACTCATAACTCAACTACGCAATTTAGCAAACTATAATAATTTTGTGTTAATAAGTTTGACAAATAAATGGCTTGCTACAAGTCAGACATATTGGATTCAAAGACCTGACTTTCCATATTATCACATGCGATGTTTTTAGTCCCAAGTAAAAGGAGAGTCTATTGCCGTTTCCCGGGTACAGCTCCAGGCTCGGAACTACTATTGAGATTAAAACCCAATAACACTATACCTGATGGGGCACCAAACTCGAGACGTCATGCACAGACAGTCACATTCACTCCCACTGCGTTACTCATTGCGATTGCTTGCTTTATCTTATCCTTCTAGTGTTTTAAATATTTTGGTATTTGATACACAAAGATTCGACGTCTTTAATTAACAAATACTGTACGGGTTTTGATGAAATTTGGTATAAAGGTAATATATCTATATTAACATTATAGTAGTAGTATTTGTACGTTGAGGTCACAAAGTAACACGCAGGTACTCACTTTTACGTTGAAGTCAGAAAGTAACACGTAGATATAAAGGTCCAAAGTAGATTGACTTAAATAACATTTAGCCACTTGCTAAAGCTTAAATAAATTATTTTTTATTTACTTTTTAGTAAATCTATTCGAACTATGCTTCCCATTATAAATGTGACTAGATGACGCTATTTTAGTTCTTGAGGCATCTCCTTGTATTAAGTTTCCATTATAATAATCATTTGTGAGTAGGGACTCTTAACTAAAAAAACTGCATTTTTGACTTAAGCTTAAAGACAAACGCAGAAAGTTAACAAAAAAAGCTTCATCTCACAAAACTGTCCTGAGATTATCTATCGTCTATCGCTAGCTAGAAGTACTTTGCATAGTATAAGTCAAGTCGCTGCTATAAAAAGTTCTGAGAGGTTAAATTCATAACTCTTCATAACCAAGACTTTATATACATCACAAGATATTTCTGATTTTAAACAATATGTTCATGGCGATGAATGAATCGACTAAAAATCGACTCTATTTTATATGGCTGCATGCCAAAAAGAAGCAAATAGATTTATCAAGTTTTTTTCACCAAAATCTATTTGCTGAGATCAAACTATAAGTAATGATACCTAAATAACTTTGAAACAAAATGCTACTAGTTAATAAAAACAACCAATATTTATGACAACATAATTAATTCAAAAATAACTGTAATTTAAACGATTAGATATGGATTGAATTCGCGCTTCGTGCAGACATTTTTCTCTTATAAGCTTCAACAGGACTCTCTTGCAAAGATCTTCTGGCCTCAATCTCTTCAGGAGCCAGCGGTTTACCTCTGAATTCATCTTCAATCTGCTGCAATGTCCTGCCTTTTGTCTCCGGCAGCAGCAACCATATAATAGCCATACAATATGCTATAACACCACCATACACCAAATACACTCCAGCCATACCAATGCTATTCGCTAAACTAAGGAAGGTTTTGAGAACTAAGAAGAAGGTGCCCGAAAATGATGCTAAACTGATAGTTCCACCAATACTTCGATACTCCAAAGGAAATACTTCACCTCCTATAACATTGGGCAATGGCAGCATTCCTACTGCTACAGCCAAGATCTTCAAATTAATCAGTATAATCGGTATCCACATTGCATCATATGGCAGACTGCCTTGCTGTTTGAAATATAAATAACTAGCTAGAGCAAATTGAGAAGCGACTGATAATGCCCCAGTAAGAAACATCATTGTTCGTCTCTTGAATCTGTTTATGGCAAAAACTGCCACTGCATTAAAAACAAATCTCTGAGCATCCAGGAAAATCATCCAAAAGTAAGCATTCGCTTCAGGACCCATCACTGCTGCTATGATAACTGTAGAATACACTGACATAGTAGTTCCTCCTGCAAAATTCACCAGCACATGAGCATGCATCATGAGGATTACTGGCTTGTAAAACTCTGGTTTTTGGATAGTAGCCAGAATATCTTGGAACCGATTGGTTTTACGTTCAAACTTTTCTGTGATTTTTGCTCTTTCGAAAAGTATTCGAGCATGTATCATTTCTTCAAGTTCCTCATTTTCACCATCACCTCTGAGCCATTGGAAAACCTTTCTGCACTCTTCGTGTTTTCCTTGAGTAACTAGCCAGCTTGGAGATTCAGGAGAGTATATAGTCATGACAAGGCTAACAAACGGAAAGACCACACAAATCAAAGCCGTAATCTGCCAACTTAATAAAGACCCAATTAAGTGAACAAAAAATATGCCAAATGATTGCGTCAAGGAAACTGTTGTGAGGAAGGCACCACGGTTCTTAGGGCTGGTGTACTCGCCGATGAGGACTGACCGCAGCGGGGATAGCATGCCGATAGAGAGCCCTTGAAGGATTCTGGCAACAAACAGCATCTGCAAAGAATTAAGAATATTCTGTGGAATAATTGCATGAAATATACCTAGTATGTAAGTATAAAATGCCTATAGGATTAGAGGAATGTGTAAAACAAAATGTATTTTTTTTATAAAGGGTGTAACCCTCTGGTATATGCAATCTCATAAATGCGATACTTTAATATCTATGACTGACTGACCCATCCTTTGGTAAGCGATAACCACTGCATGGCGCCCATGAACCAAATTCTAAGAATTCCTTAATAGAAGACTCAAGAACACTTTGCCTCATGAATCGCACCCGAGAGCTGCAAAGCAGTCAAATTAACTACTGTTGCGCCATCAAGGCAGTAATAGCGACTGCTGTGCTGTGATCTCAGAGTTCAATCCTAAGATAAAGATTTAGCCACGAAACATTTTTGGGTTTTCCTGTCAAGATATTGCCACAGTAGCAGCCTGGAGTCAGGAAGTCGGGCGTGTCATCAAGCCTCGTTGATATCTCTTTGATCGTGTCAGATTGCCATTCCCTTAGGTCATAAGAGTTAGGGAACAAAGAGTGCATTTTTGTTGGCGCACACACTTGTGCACTTAAGTATCTCCTGCGCAGATGGCCAGTCTCCATTAAGGTTGATATTTCTTGGGACTCGTATTTCTTACCTCGAAATTAAAAGCTAGTGTAATGAAGAACCAACTGATCAGATTGGGCAGTATAACAGCAAAATGTGCGATCTTTCGACCATATCGGTCCATGATGGGTGGTGTCATGAAGCTACCGAGGAGCTGTGTGATCCCCATGATTGATGCTGTGAATAAAGTAAAATATAATCAGTTGTGAACCTGTTGCGACTTTGTTATGATTAAAATTAAGGTATCGTTATTTCTCACATTATTGATTGAAAACATTGGAAAATCTGAATTTGACACCTTAATATTTGTAGTATTTTCATGTATCGTTATTTTTTTTATGTAAATTCTCCATCATGGTTGTTAAGTAATAATACAAGTACAGACTAATAACAGGGCAGTAGACTTCAACTTTGTCTACTTAAAATAATTTAAATCTGATTAATTTTCTTGGTGAGAGTAACGTGATCTGGGACTCGAAATAACAATTTTTTATCTTTTTAATTGTTTGCAAAAGCAATTTTGATACTATTTGCACAAAAAGATTTCATTTTATTACTATTTACAAAACTAGGCATAGGCATGTAGAGACACATGTAAGTATGTAAGGCTGAGTGCAAGGCAAGCAAAAATGTATGTGTGCGTGAACGAATATGTGGCCGATCAGTTACTGCGCACTGGTCGGATTGAAAGGTTATCACGAGGATTTCGGTGAATAAACAGTCAGTTGTGTACCAGAGAACATTCTTTTAATTAGTTATCCCCAGAGTTACCTTACGATCAGTGCCATAACTCAATTAACGCTTCATCGACCAATGTAGTAAATACGAGCGTTAAAGGCACTTGCCTATCCCGTAGGGTAGTTACCCTATTTGTGCTGTTCTTATTCTGTATGGGGATTGAATCCAAAATTGCATTATTTTAACTGAAGTCATTATAGCAAGCCGCAGGGTTACATGGAAACCGTGACTGGGTGGCCCTGGTACTCCACTGCGGGGAACGATCCGTCGCTGCCTTTAAATAAGGCCAGGTCATTGGGATCCGCCAGTCAGATCGGTGTCATGATAAGGGCCGCTCCGGTCTTTAAGTCGCCTGGGTGGTCAAGCCCAAGCCAAATGAGACCCAGGCAGTCCTTAGGAGGTTCAGCTCAAATGTATTATTGCCAATGTCATTATCATTTTCTTATGCGTGTTATAATGACTGACCTATCCATGAAGCCTCAACTTCGGAGAGTTCAAAGGCAGGTTCCTTAGTAAACTGTGGCAGCAGGATCCCGGGGTATCCGAGTACGCAACCATGCCCGATGATGTTGCTGCCCACTGCTGCTGTCACGAAACACTGGAAAATAACCAAAAGGGGTGCATGAATAATATGAAGTAGCGTACGAAGAGTCTTTCCATTCGATCGTCGGTTTTGAGTGACAAGGTATATAAAGTTAGAATAGCACCAACTAACATATTTGACGGCTCCGACGCTTAACTTATTTGATATGCTCAGACTGCCTGACACCCGTGAGTGACTTTTAAATTAGCAAGCAACTCTATAACAACCAGTATCAAAACCGGATACATTTAGTTTATCTTTTGCACCTACGTATATATGTATGTAGATACTACAGCAGAATTGAAACGAGTATACTAGATGTTTTTTATTAATTTAATTTCTTTTAATCGCTCGCTTTTCAATTTTAATTTCAATTTCAATTTATTCAATAATAATAATACATAGGTATACATTTTTGTTATTAGTCTAAAATAATATTATACTACAATAAATTATAACTATCCTTAATCTGGTACATGTTTTACTTAGGTATACTTTAATCGGCCGACATTGTGCATTCTAATTTAACTTAAAGCGCTAGGTTTTTATAAAGTGGTTGCCTGAACTAACTTTAGACCTGTGTTTCAGGCTATTTCTCTACTTACAAAAATAAAATATATGCCAAATAATATTAGAGTTGAGGTCAATGTGCATAAACTTAAAATAAAATATGTATATTGATACAATAAAAATAACTTAGATAACATAATATTATTACAAATTACTGATGACTTAAGGCTATTTTACGACTGTAAGCAAATTCTCCGTATCGGAGTAGGTCAGTGTTTGCAGGTGTTTGGTAACAATAACATTACATTGTTTATAACTTAGACTATATATATCTAAAATTCTATTTAATCTATTATATAAAAATGGTCCTAGGAATAAGAAGAATTTATTTACAAAGGCATGTTTGGCATGAAGCTTAGTACATACTAAATCTTTTCGTCTCTTGTCTGAAGGAAGTGGTCTGAATGGAAGTAGTGCATATTGTTTAAGCATGGTGTGCAGAATAAGCGATTGGCGAACAGTTAGGACATTAGTGGATTGGTACAACTCATAGGTAGGAAACATGAAAAGTCGAAACGTCGCCACTTTTAGAATAGCTCGTTGAGCTCGTTCCAGTGGCAATAAAATCGTTTTCGATGTTCCGCCCCATGAGGTAATGCAGTAAAATTAATCTGCATACTATGAAATCTTCCAACTTGCACTGGGATAGCATAGTAAATGGAGTGCTACCCGTTTACATACTAAGAACTAAGAAGAAGCAAGTGTTTATATAAGTTTATATATATTTATTTTATTTTCAAAAAGACGTTTCTCACCCTAAAAGTATTTTTTGTGTCGCGGGGGACTTTACAAACTTTACAAACGTTCAAACAATGGACACAAAGAACACCCAGTCTTGGAACAACCATTTGTGGACCACACAATTTTTTGTACCATATGGGATTCGAACCCACAGCACTCGGCGCAGTGGTAGCAGCGAGACGACCACGTAAACCGCTACGCCATACGTGCAGTGGTATACGAGACGAAGCACATCTACACATAATATACTTCCAAGGGTAATGTAATTCCAAACCCAAAGTTGTCACAAGATTATACACCGCTCATGCCCTTGTAAACTGTAAAATAACTATAATTGGCATTTCACGATAGCTTAAGTTGGTAAATCTCCATGTGCCTAATATAATAAACACGAAATATGTTACATACAGAAGTGTGATTCGAATTGATGCGGGAAAACAAAGGCGCTTTCGCATATGCACATATGTATATGCGTGCTTCTGTCAACGTTTACTTGTAATTCAAGCCGATCATCTGTATATATTTATTTAATTTTCCGGTCGAAGAGATATCGGTAGACCGTTGGACTGCAAGGTAAGCTATCGATTGCGTTAACGGTGAAGAATAAAATCGTTAGGAAAGCTTTGAGAGTTCGACAATTTACAGACTTTATACATTTTCGAGAACTTCGAAGATGTGTAACACTTTCCAACTCGTGTTGGTCTAGCATGGTACCAACACTTCTCAAATTAAAAGACGCTCGTGGCAAGCCTTGTTTATAAAACCATTCTAAATCCCATCATATACTTTATCCTAACTAACATTATAAATGCGAATGTGAGTGCTTGGTTGTTACGCTTTCACGACTTAACTAATAATAATTCATCCGATCATGAAATTTCGCACACATTTTGTCAGGCACAGAAAAGGCCAACATCTTTCATCCAAGAAAACTCTTCCCGGAAGATAGAAAATTGATATAACCTACATTTACGCGAGTAAAGCCGCAGGGAAAATCTATCAGTTAATAAACATCTTATAACTGTCAGTCTCTGAATTATTATCACGATTGAAACATGAGTTTTGGTTTTATTACGCCAATAAAGTAGGTAGTAAACAAACATATTAGTAATTCCCTTGGCCTATGAACGTACCCGAATCTAAAAAAAGAGAAAACATACATACATACATAGATTCACGCCTGTTTCCCAGAGGGGTAGGGCAGAGACTACGGATTTCCATTTGCTACGATCCTTACACATTTCTCTGGCTTCATTCACTTTCATAACATTCCTCATACACGCTCGCCGGTTTAAGGTGCTCTTAACCTGGCCTTTATACAGAACGTCTCCGATCTGATCAAGAAACGTTCGCCTAGGTCTTCCTCTTGCGACTGTTCCATTCACACTAGCCTTATAAACGTTCTTAGTCAGTCTTTTCTCGTCCATTATTTCTACATGCCTAAACCAGCTTAACATACCCTTTTTAATTCTCGTTACTATATCCACTTTAATGCCGCATCTCTCTCTAATCACACTATTCCTTATTTTATCTCTCAAAGTCACACCACATCTATTTCTCAGCGCTCTTATTTCTACAACTTTTATTCTGCTCTCATGCTTCTTTTGACATACCCAACTTTTACTTCATGCATAAGTGTAGACACTAATAGTCCTCTATGAACAGCCAAACGTACCTTTTCAGATACATTTCGACTGTTTATAAAAGTGCGTAGAGGCGTAGAGCGCCATTCACTTTATTGCCAGCAATCGTTCTCCTTTCAATATCTCCCTCATGTGTATCATCCCTTGTAAACAAAGTACCCAATTATACAAACTCTTTCACTTATTTCACTTGTTCTCCATCAATCATAATATTACACATCGTCATGCACTCCTCCTTTTCAAATACCATTACTTTCGTCTCGCTTACATTCATTTTCATTCCTTTACTCACAAAAGCACCACGCATAATAGTTACCATCACCTGCAAGTCTTCCGCCAATGACGCAAGTATTAAAAAAGAACTTGGATAAAGCACAAGAAGCATAGCCTGTTATCAAAACAATTCATCATTGCGCTGAGTGTTGTGGGTTCGAATTCCATACGGGACAAAACTTTGTATGAACCACAAATGGTTGTTCCGAGTCTGAATGTTCTTTGTGTCCGTTGTTTGAATGTTTGTAAATTCCCCCGCGACACGGGAATTATTCCTAGTACGGGAGTTGCATTTTGTAAAAAAAAATG
The DNA here is from genome assembly GCA_963675205.1 of Catocala nupta. Taxonomy (NCBI): domain Eukaryota; kingdom Metazoa; phylum Arthropoda; class Insecta; order Lepidoptera; family Erebidae; genus Catocala; species Catocala nupta. The sequence goes on from OY776104.1 coordinate 18,067,847, forward strand.
TATATGTATATAATTATATAACACTGACGCAATTGAAATTAAACTACTAATACGGATTTTATCGCGTTGTTTATTTGACACTCTATTACATAATTAAGAACCTGTTACACTACATACTACTTACTACGAAAATTTACTAATTTTGAAGCTAATTAAATGATTAAAACTGTTATAACTATTTTGATTTAATTTTACACTTTCCCCGACGTTTCGGTTGCTTTTCAGCAGCCATGGTCACGGTGAGACTAAGATGGTAGTTGTCTCAATGTTCCAGTGTAGTTATTTTAAAGTACGCAAACATAATTTAATCTTTGCTGTTTCTATTTACGCAGAATGAGCTTAAAGTATCATAAAGTCTAGCTGTGATTTGCATCTTCTTGGGTTTGACTATTTGAATTACTGGATCCCAAGCTGGTGGTACATTCCAACCATCTTCTCTATTGAAATTAGGATGTATTTTTATTTCAATAGCCGCAATATTTTCTGAAGTAGAGTCTGCCATAAGGATTCTAAATCAAGCATAGGTTATACTAATAAATATTCCAGATATTAAATCTGTTTACTTTTACAATATTACAAGTGTTCTTGGCCGCGGTACAGAATCTATTTTCCGTGTCAGATAAGTAACACAATCCCCTTTACTATTGGCTCTCACAAAATAAATATTGGGAAGCATGCGTGCCAAGAAGCGATATCCTACTGGAAGACCGTTAGAATGCCGCGCAGAAATCTCGAGTCTGATCTCAAAGGCGTGCATCAACCTCTGACTTTTTGAAGTTATGTGCGTATAAAATAGTTCATTAACGCTGTTGAACAGTGTAGGAAACATTGTAAAGAAACCTGCATGTCTGAGAGATCTGCATAATACTTTTAAAGAAATATGAAGCCTGCCAACTTGCACTAAGCCGGGAAGGACTACAGCCTAACTCTTATCACAAAGGAGACGATGCCCGAGCCTAGCAGCGAGATAGTTTAATACAGGGCTGGTATTATATTGTTACGTCCTGGGTTCGAGGGATAAGAATGTAAACAATATTACCGACTAAAACACGTTTATTCTTGTACACAATTAAATTTAAAACACAACAAACACTATACTACACTTTTCCACTGTAACTGCTTCAAACTCCGTAGTATTTTCGCTTCCGTTCGCTTCGATGAATACTTGACCGCTTACGATTGTAAACAGACTCGACGAGCGCTGGCCTTGCCCTTTTATACTCGGTTAAAGCGTTTCCGGAGTTATCTAGAAACGTCATACGCGGTAATAACAGTACGAAGATTCGAGAATTTGCCAGGGTTCTCTCTACTCTTTTCGTACCGACGAAGTAGTTCCGTAAGACGTAAATAGATGGCGCTGTAATAAATTATTGGACGGAACTGCCGAGCCTGCCCCACAATGCCGAGAGATGGCATTGGGTGTAACAATATTATTATTTTATTATGAATGCCAATGCTCACCATAAAGGTGCCTAGGTCAGTATCCTGCAAAATCAGTGCGTGTTAAACGATGATTTTCGTCTGGCTGTATGCCCCACAGATGTGTAATCAGTTCAGTACCTACTTTGGGTGTGTTATTGTATATGGTATATAAAAATCTGCCGCCTTAGAAACAATTCGCAACATTCAAATAACGACTACAAAGAACATCCAGACTCAGAACAACTCTATGCGGATCAAACAATTTATTGTGGGATACGAACGCACAGCACTTGGCACAGTGGCGGTGGCGAGGCGATCACCTAAATTACTACGCCATCCGTGCAGGCATTTATCTAATCTAGGACCTACTACCGACTGTCAACATAAACAACAACTCGCTACCGCGGTCGGCGAGACCATATAACACGGTGTATATTTATCTTTGAGACTATAAAGACAGCTGTCCTTTAGGGTGCGGCCACATCACAACGGCTCGACGACGTAATGTTAAGGCGTCACTGCATCTACAGTACCGTGTCATTTAAAGTTCAAATGTATAACTTTCGAAACTGCGAAATTTCAACCATGCTATTCTGCTCTAAAAATCTCATCTCGAACGCGATTACTACCTGAGTAGTGACCATAATATCCAACTATTATCACTATGATTATTATAGTAAAACACATTGTTTGGTTTTTAAGACACCTCCTGCTCTTGTAATAATTACTGCGTCGTGTGGGACTTTACAAATATTTAAACAAAAAACCCAGACTCGTAAGAAATATTTGAGAATAACACAAATATTTATTCCGTGTGGGTTTCAAACCCGAAGTTTTGCATGGTCAGCGACGTCGGTGTTTCTTTAACACACGGCGCGCGGCGTGACGGCAACGCGGACGGTACCGCACCGTGTATTACACGACACGACAACGAGACGATGCCACACCGTGACGGCTACGCTCGCGGCATTGTGTATGGCCAGGCCCTTACACTTTGTATGGGCACAGCAAGTTTTTTGTAAATCTCGATTCATAATAATGAGCGTTATAAACGTGAACATGTGCTGTTTATGGTGACTGGTCGGCTTTGCAATATAATTATTTTATTGTAACTGTATTTCCTGTGGCTACAATCACAAGGTCAAACTGTTCAAAATAGAGTTCCCATGTAGTCCTAGGACCATCTACTTCTCCCTAACCTTTATTATTCCCAAGTCACTTGGGGTCGGCTTTTCTGGTCTAACCGGATTTGACTGGATATCAGTTTTACACGGAGCGGCTGCCACCTGACTTCCGCAACCCGAAGGCTAACAAAACCGTAAGGCTAGACCAGCGTCAGGATATTATAGGGCACTGACTATCCAATAACGACTGCCATAGATATTCATGGCAGCCGGACCGACAGCTTAACGTGCTCTCCGAGGCGCGGAGGAGGCGATAATTGTCAATCAATACGCACATAATTTCTAAAAAACATATAACTTCCTAAAGTCAGAGGTGCGCGACGTGGGTTCGAACCCGAGGCTATCTGCATTGCAATCTGTTGGTCTCTCCACTGAGCTATTGCTGCCATAGGACTATAAATATCATAAACTAACTGTCTCCGAGGTTCCACGCACGTTTATGATGACTGCTCCGATCTCGTGGCTCGATTTGTAATTTTATATAGCCTATGTTACTGCCGAACAAAGTAGCTAACTAATGAAAAAAGGAATAATGAAAACCGGTTTAGTAGTTGCCGAGTTTATGGATTACAAACAAACAAATCTTGTTTGCATAATTGTACAAAAGAAACAATCATAATAAAGAAATTAACTTACAAATTTTTCTTCTTTATAATATAAGGATAAGTGGTATTTACCTAGATAAACGTGAGATGTAGTCTTGCATTTGAGTTCACATTTAAAACTTATAAGATTAGATCAGAACTCTATTTTAAACATTCTTTATTACGAGATCTGGCTTTCTGGTGGTGCGTTTTATTTTAATCCACGTCAATATGATGTATGTATATCTGCGAGTTTGTGACGTTTTCATACTACTAAACCGATTTTACAAACATTTAATAACTTGAACTTTGCAGAAGTAACTAGCTGCTATTAAAAAATATTATTATAAAAATAAAAAACCCGACTGCTTAAAATTAATGAACTGAAAAGAGAAAAACAAGTATCATAATATCTATATAAAATTCGACTGACTAATGCATTGTTTTATAAGCTTACTTTATCAAATAATGAAATAACTACATATGTATATACAAATTAGTTAAACTAAACACTTTATGGTGCCGCATGCGATGACAAACGTAGTTTTGACAGATCTTTCTTTGCCCGTAGGTAACAAAGTATTATTTGTTTTATTATTATTTAATAAAATTAAATAATAAATAGCCAATTAATGTTTCTTGTCCTGACTCGGGATTCATGCCCAAGACGTTATGCACAACGGTCGCATTCAATATCACTGCGATACCGATAATTTACCTAATAACGCAACTTCTTAATCGTTATACCATTATTTTATGAAAAAAAAAATTACTGCCCAAGTTTGAATTATTATTAGTAATTTTAGTGATAATCAGACTCTAGGTCTAGATTAGACTACTTTTGCCGGCAGCTTCGCTTGAAAACAGTATTTTCTGGATGGAAATTATTATACGTCGCTTTCTGTTTTCCTGACAACGTGTATGCAAAAATTCATGATGATCGGTCGAGTAGTTAAGGCGTGAAAGAGTAACAAACAGCTAAACTCACAATCACATTTATATCTAATATTAGTTAGGATAACTTTATGGTTCTGAAGACCACAAATGCTTCTGTTTGATACTGCCAGCGCTTGGCTTACTTAATTATTTAAATTGTGTTAGATGATAAGTTATCCTAGTGAAAGAATCTAGACGCAGCGATCGTTGGACTGCCACGCAGAGCTCTTGATTTCGATCCTAACTCATCTCTGACTTTTTGAGGTTATGTACACACAGCGACACATCAACCTAGACTGTTTGGACTTTGAACTATTAGAAGTTGAACACTGCGAATCGTGTGAGAGAGTGCGTTATATTTTTGTTACGCTCTCTATCCTTAACATTACATCGACACCACTATGCACTGTCCCTTTCCGACAATTCTCTATTTTGTATGTAGCGTAGTTATGCATATATAGGGTGTCTAACTTGATGTGTAGCCGTGTGTACGTTTTAAATAGTTACTTATCGCTCGCTTTAACGGCGAAGGATAACATAGTGCGGGGCAACCTGCATGTCTAAAAGTTCTCCATAATGTTCTCAAAAGTGAAGGCTGACAAACCGCTCTGTGCCAGCGTGGCGCGGACTATGGTCTAACCCTTACACTGAGAAAAGGCCCGTGCCATATACAGGGCTGATATTATGCTTAAGTTTTCCAATTTGTTAAACGCTCTAATAGACATTTATTCATTTCATTTGAATAGCAAATAATAGCCAAGCACGTAACCATGCTACGCTTGTGGAGCCTTCAGAAACATAGCGCTCAATTTTCACGCTCCGTGAATATTAGTATTGTATTCATTCAATTTAACAAATGTGTTAACGATCGTACAAAACACTATCATTGTTGCGTTGATTTCAATATGATTCAGTTAATCTTGTGCATCTGTTTGTCATACATGTTGGAAATAATTTATGCTATCGATACTTGTGGCAATGTTTACCTTACCTACCTAAAATATTAAATACCTATAGTATGGTAATTAAATAAAAATATGGTCAGGGTTATTCTATATCACCAGTAGAATGCGTGGTTAAAAGGAATTACACGATTTCAAAATCACCCTGTATACCTAAAATTCTCTGTGTCGGCAGTCGACGTTTTAGGTTTGTATAGTCCGGCGCAACTATGCAGTAACGCTGCGCGTTAGTCGTCACCCCTCAGCCACTCAGTTAAGTCCTGGCTCAATCAGTATTTATATTATTTAAAACTGGTACCAGTAAATATATCCATAACTATCAACCTCGGTGGCGTAGTGGTTAGTGTAACCGACTGCCATGCCTAAGGTCGCGGGTTCGATTCCCGCACAAGCCAGACATTTGTGTGCATGAACATCAACAACTTCTACTTAGTCTTGGTCTGGGTGTTACAAAAAAAAAAGTATATATGTATGTTTATCCATTGTCTAGTACCCATAGTACAAGCTCTGCTTAGTTTGGGCTAGATGGTGTTGTGTGTACGTGGTAGAATATATTATATATTATTTGGCCAACCACAAAAACAAATAAGAAAATCTCTACAGAAGTATTCAAGTAACATTTCTTCCTTCGAAGATATATGCATGAGAGTCTATGAATGTATATTTAGTATTACAAGAGAGTTATGTACATGGAAGTAAATAAATCCTAATGCGAATTTTTTTTATACTTTAAGGTGGCAAACAAGCATACCTACGGCCCACCTGATGGTAAGTGGTCACCGTAGTGTATAGACGCCTGCAACACCAGAGGCACCACTTGCCCGTTGCCGACCCTTTAGGATAGGAAGTAGGAAGGAGAAGGAGCGGGAAGGGGGAAATAGAGTGATTGGGCGTCCGGTACTCTTACACACCGAACAAATAACAGCAGTAGGAATACTGCAATTTCAAGTCGATGTAAGAGGGTAGTCCTTCCCCGGTCGAGCCGGCCCATGCTTGCTGAAATCAGCGAGGCTCTACTCTGTTTGTTTTTTTACGCCGTCACGCCTCAACTAATCTACCGATTATCATGAAATTTTCATTGTCAGCTGTCGAGGGTACAGAAAAGAACAAAGAGTGCATTTGATCCAGACAAAAGTTATTTACGTAACCTACATTTACGCGAGTGAAGCAGTGGGCAAATCTATTCTTATACAAGGTTGATTAAACAGCTAGGCTTTATTTCTATCTTCATATAGTATGTACCACATACAAGCTCTACACCAAATTTCAGTTCAACAGGAGCAGTAGTTTAGCCACAGGATAGATTTTTAGTTTGCAACGGGTTGTATCTGCCCTAACAGCTGACCGAGAGTCTAAGCATAGGTATCTAAGGTCATGTACCTTAAAGCGACTAAAATGTAGGAGACGTTGCCGCTCTGATACTTTGTATACGTTACTACAATTATTATACAAGTTTTTAGTATTATTACATTACTTACATTATTACAGTAGCCAACAATCACGCCAAAGTAAGTCTTAATCTTAGCGCAATAAGAACGAAAACACAAGCATATGTTATGCTTGTATTTCCACCACTAGTTTACACCATTAGTTTGTAACACAAAAAAATAAACGGAGAAGGAAGCAATAAATAAACCCGTGACAACAATAAAACAATGAAAGTAAAACAACAATGAAACAATTAAAGACAATTCTCTGCCAAGGCACGTGTTTCCTTCTTCCTTCAATCCTGGGTCCTTTAAGCGGGGCGTGAAAAAGCACCTTCTCAGGCCGTCAAAGTAGAGACCTCAACATCGCCTCGGCTGCTATGAGGACGATGTGGAGGCCACTGCTCTTAGACCACACGACTGCTTACCATCAGGCGGAGTGTGGTCATTTTGACGAGCAAAATAAAAAAAAAAAAAAAAAGACAACAGATGTTTATAACATATGGTGTTTGCGTATTAAATTGATTTAATTTGTTTGAAAAAGTGATTTCTACTTTTATCTTTAACCGTTTCGAATTAACACTGAGCCCATATGGAATACTCTGTCCATTTTAATGTCCATGGAGCATAGCAACTTTGTATATTATTATTTAATTAAATAAATTTTTAACTTTCCACTTTTCCATTAAACGTGTATACTTAGGAGAAATACGTAGACAGAGATGAATTGTTTTCCATCGGGCACATTTTCAGACTCGGTGTTGGTACTGAGCATTTTCCAACAGAAAAAGCCGGTAACATTTTACCTGGCAATCGAACTTGAGACTTCACGATTGCTCTTTAACATTAGCCAGAAGCCACGGGAACAATATAAAGATTTATTCCAATACTGGGATTAAAATAAATAAAGTTGGATTCGCACAAAATATTTATTTATTTTTAAAGAAGGCTTAATTATATCTATACATATATGCTCTCATTAAATCTGTGAATTATATATTATATTATGTTAACTACTTTATGAATGACATATTTGAAGTAAAATAATTAATTTAATTAAACTTTAGCAATCGGAGACGATCCACCGCTTGACGATAAAATACCAGTCGCAGCAAATGCAATACAAAAATGATTTATTAAGTAAATTTATTATAACTTATAAAACTCTACTTCTTTATTTTTAACCGAATTTTCAATACTCCGCTTAAAAAATATTCGTTTTCGAAGCAGAATATTGCAAATATGGTCCATGTTTTTATAAAATTAAGCTTATTTTTTATTTGAAATGATTCACTTAATACATAAAAATAAAACTTACTTGTTTTAGGAACGGTGAAAATCTACTTTTCTCTTTTGACTCCATTTTACACGCATTTTCGCACATATTTATAAATAAATATCATAAGTAACTTTACACTAGAAGTAACAGAAACACAACACTTAACACATTAATGTCACTGAGTTAAAAAACTAGATCAACAGTCTTTGAATGAAATACAAAAAAATAACGAAACATTAGGTATATAGTTTGAGCCTTTATAACTCTGGACGCAACTTCACTGATCGTGCGTACGTCTTATCATTATCTAAAACCAAGAATCATTGATCAAAATCTAAGAAAAAACATGACAACCATCAAAACGTGTGAGGTATGCCGTTACGAAAACTCTTAGTAAACCTCATCAAATACCGAAGCGATCTGCTTTAAACATCTGAACTTGAAATACTGATAAGATGCGGTACAATTTTTGCGCAAGCGCATAACACACAAGATAGATTAACATAAAATGTATTTTTATCCCGCCGAATTGAAACTGTAGACATTAAACTATAAATCGTATGAGCCACGCGTCTGATACTACGCGGTATAAACACTTGAATGCTATTCTTTCACGTGTTTTGCTAATGTTAATTGAAATAATATTGTATTGATTAGATTACAAGAATTTATCGGTTGCAATTGGTTTCTAGGGTAATGCCGTTTTTTGTTAACTCATAATTTGTTTAAATTTCGTTGGTATGTTTCAATCAAGTCTTATATGTTAGAAATAATAATGAGAATAATATATTCTCATTAGGTATTTTCATTTAGGAGTAAAGATTTTGTACTCTATCGTTTGGTATGTTTGTAGATCATATCATTTAGTAAGAAATAAATAAGAAGTACATCACATTATTAAATTTAAGAGTGATAATAACAAATAATGTAAATTACGAAATATAATTAGAACTTTGTTAAAAGCTGATCTCATAATTGTAATTTTTTCAAATATAGCATGTAATTTGCTCTATTAATTACTTATATTCTTGCAAAGTAGATTTCTATTAGCAAATATTGTCTTACATTAACGCGAATGTTATATACATTGAAATTAAAATTACTTTGTATAGATTTTGTCACGTTGTTTATTTTAAAACAGTTTTATTACCTAGGTAATTTTGAAATTGTAGTAGAGTTCAATAATAATAGTGTTATACACTATTATTATTGAACTCTGGCGTAAAAAAACAAACAGAGTAGAGCCTCGCTGATTTCAGCAAGCATGGGCCGGCTCGACCGGGGAAGGACTACCCTCTTACATCGACTTGAAATAGCAGTATTCCTACTGCTGTTATTCGTTCGGTGTGTAAGAGTACCGGACGCCCAATCACTCTATTTCCCCCTTCCCGCTCCTTCTCCTTCCTACTTCCTATCCTAAAGGGTCGGCAACGAGCAAGTGGTGCCTCTGGTGTTGCTGATCTCTTATTTGTAATTTTTCAAATATAGCTTGTAAATTTGCTCTATTAATTACTTACTTTCTTGAAAAGTAGATTTCTATTAGCAAATATTGTCGTACATTAACGCGAATGTTATACATTGAAATTAAATCTACTTTGTATAGATTTTGTCGCGTTGTTTATTTTAAAACAGTTTTATTACCTAGGTAATTTTGAAATTGTAGTAGAGTTCAATAATAATAGTGTTATACACTATTATTATTGAACTCTACTACAATTTTAAATGAATTTATTAATTACAATTTTAAAGCTATTTAAATTAATGAAAACTATTTATATTTAAGTTTACACTTTTTCCCGATGTTTCGGTTGCTTTACAGTAGTCATGGTCACGGGGAGACTAAGATGGTAGTTGCCTCAATGTTCTGAAGTGTAGTTATTTCAAAATACCCGATACACATAATATACATAATTTAATCATTTGTTTTCCTATTTACGCAGAATGAGCTCAAAGTGACATGAAGTCTTGCTGTGTTTTGCTTCTTCTTGGGTTTGACTATTTATATTATTACTGGATTCCAAGCTGGTGGAACATTCCAATCACCTTCTCTACTGAAATTAGGATGTTTTATGATTTCAATAGCTTCGCGAAGCATCCTTGGTATAAATCGGTGTTCTTTAGCGAGTACCTGTGGTTTGTCAAATCGTAGGTAATGGTTGGTACCCTGTTGCACATGTTCACACACAGCACACTTCAACGAGCGTTGGTGTTTAACATTCTTACCTTGGGTACCAGAGTTCAATGAATGTTGCCACTCTATGATACCTGTATATGTCCATCTGGATTGTACAATTATGAAAATAAATTATTATTATTATATAACATACGTCAGATTTTAATAATATACCTATATATATCTAGTCTTCTAAACTGTTATTATTAAGATAAAAGATTATTATTTTTTGTATGTAATTAATAAAAGTAATGATGCAAATGTGTTAGGTTGATCGGAGTTAGTATTATTGCTGACTATTTCACCTCGATTAACATGTAATATTCAATGAAATTAAACTACCATATACGGTTTTTTTTTATTGTGATTTGACGGTGGCAAACGTGCAGACGGATCGCCTAATGGTAAGCGATTACCGCCGCTCATGAACATCCGCAACACCAGAGGAGTTACCAATACGTTGCCCGCTTTTAAAAAGGAGTACGCTCTTTTCTTGAAGGTTTGTAGGTCTTATTGGTCCGGAAATACCGCAGGCGACAGTTCATTCTACAGTTTAGTTGTGCGAGGCAGAAAATTTCTAGAACACTACTACTACCATTGAATTTTACTAATTTATAAGCTAATAAAATTATTTAAACTATTAAATCTATTTATATTTAGGTTTACACTTTCTCTGACGTTTCGGTGGCTTTTCAGCAGCCATGGTCACGGAGAGACTAAGATGGTAGTTGTCTCAATGTTCCAGTTACTTATTTCAAAGTACCCGAACATAATTTAGTCATTGGTGTTTTACGCTCAAAGTATCATGAAGTCTAGCTGTGGTTTGTTTCTTCTTGGGTTTGACTATTTGAAGTACTGGATCCCAAGCTGGTGGTAAATTCCAACCATTACTGGTATTAGCAAAAAGTTTGATGTCGTCCATATACATAAGATGACTGATACATAATTATTTTTTGCATAATTTGTAATCTGTATTAAACTGTCCCACTGCTGGGCACAGACCTCTTCTCAGTGTGAGAAGGGTTATGAATAAACACAAAAATATTGACCGATTTTGAAAATTCTGTCTCCCATTATAAATGGCTAAATGAAGGCTAAATATTCGGCATTATTCGGCAGTAACATCTACACTAATATTATAGAGCTGAAGAGTTTGTTTGTTTGCTTGAACGCGCTAATCTCAGGAACTACTGGTTCGAATTGAAAAATTATTTTAGTGTTGGTTAGCCCATTTATCGAGGAAGGCTATAGGCTATATAACATCACGCTATGACCAATAGGAGCGGAGCAGCAATGAAAAATGTTGGGAAAACGGGCAAAATTGTCTTATCTGAAGCAGACGAAGTTGCGCGGTTCAGCTAGTAGGATATATAATATCATGCTATAAACCATGAGAGAAGAGCAGACGTTATTAATGTTGGACAGCTAGTTATACACAATGATATACCTACTGTGCGTCAAATTTCTTGGTCGTTTTTAAATTGATGTAGTCTGGACAGATTCATCATTCCAATACCCTGTAATTTTAAATTACAAAGTAACTGGAAGAATCTTCAGAGGTACCTAAAAGTTTAGCTAAAGTATACTTAAATGATGTACTTCTTAATGTAACCATAATTATAGCAATGTGTAAGTGAGAAGGATATACACAAATTCAAAAACTGAGAACGAGCATCGCACTTTCTGTGTTGGTTATTCACTTGGCGTGTTTTTAAAGTTAGCCAGACACACGTCGGTTATTTCGTAATACTTTAACTTTATGAACTAATAGCGACGGTTATTGTGAAGTTTTAGGTTATTTATGAGAAATAGCCTTCAATAGCGCAGCAGCGATAGTTCAGTGGGGAGACCATCAGACTGCAATGCAGAGGGTTTTGGGTTCGAATCCACGTCACGCACCTCTGACTTTCGGCAGTTATATGACTTTTCGAAATTATCTGCGTATTAAGTTGCCAATTATCGCCCGCTCCGTGCCTCGGAGAGCACGTTAAGCCATCGGTCCCAGCTGCCATGATCATCTGGCATCTGGCAGCCGTTATTGGGAAATCAGTGCAATATAATATCCTGACACTGGTCTAACCTTAGGGTATCGTTAGCCTTCGGGTTGCGGAGGTCAGGTGGCAGCCGCTCCGTGTAAAAACTGATATCCAATCAAATCTGGTTAGACCAGAAAAGCCGACCCCAAGTGATTTGGGAAGCCTTCAATAGTTATATTAAGGTGTACATAGTATACGCTAATATGGCAGATTGCAGTACATTGCAGAAACTATTACTGTTTCATGATCGGTCACGCTAGAGCTAATATTTATAAGAAAAGGTTTTGGAATGCCGGGTATACCTATCTAAATCTCAATATCAGCGTTTTATGTCTTGCTCAGATGTCCAATAGATACAGCATTAATGTGGCACTCCTTTTTGATGTTATAGCATAATATAACGTCAAGAATTATTATTAAAGATAACTAACATAATATCACGTATCTGCAAATGCACATGCTAAGCGCTTGAACTACCTCACGACATCTGAACTACCTAAATTTTTATCGTCAATAAATTGGTATACTGTATATCTGATAAAACAATTTGTGTAAATCCTTTGTGTTTATCATATTGTCACCAGGTTATAAATAATATTAAGCTAAAGAAAGAAGGTAACAATATTATAACAATGGAAACCCGCGTGTTCACATTTCACGTTAATGTCCGTTTAATAAAATACTGAGTAATATACTAATTACTATACTAATGTGACTTTTAAAACACTGAAACTAGAACGTAACTCCTTTTTGAAGTTCAGTTTTTATTATCTGAATTGGTCCTCCTACGTAGAAGCCAGAATGACACTAGAATAATAGACCAATCTTAAAATCTTATCTGTCATAAGCTACTTCTTAGACACGTCAGTTACGTTATACATAATTATAAGTATTATAATAAAATAAAACGGAAATAAAAATATTGTGTTGACATAATTCAAGTTCAAGTAGTAAAGTTTCAGGAGAGGAAGCAGGCAAGCAAGTTGTGGCCACTGTTTTCAATCCCCGATTGTATATAACATATTGCTTACTAACACAATTCATTAATTTATATATTTTTTATAATTATTTTAATAATTAAGAAATTCGTAGGTAAATAACAAGAAAATGTAGGATATAATCTAAATATCAATAATATTGTACCTCTTATCAAGCATATCACGCACACGGAGTAGTGTGAGATTTGCCATTGAAAATTACTGTTCTGTTTCCTGATTTATAAAGACAACTTCTGCATTAGGACTAACTCGTGCCTCGCGCGGCATTTTACTATAATAAGCAATAACGGCAATTTTTTTATTCTACTACGATGTCATACAAGCATACGGCCCACCTGATGATAAGTGGTCACCATAGCCTATGGACGCCTGCAACACCAGAGCCATCACTTGCGCGTTGCCGACCCTTTAGGAAAGGAAGGAAGGAGAAGGAGCGGACAGAGGGACGCGGTGATTGGGCCTCCGGCACTCTTTTCTTCTTTTTTGTGCCTTGTGGGGATCAAACCCACAACACTCAGAGCAGTGGCAGTGAGCAGGCCACCATTTAAATCACAATGCCATCCAGGCAATTAAAGTTTATACAATACAAATTTTAGTTGCCTGCATTTCTAAATTATGTATTTAGCGACGCGGGAAACTAAATTTACCTTAAATAAATAAATTACGGTCGAATTTCGACCACCGAGTGATCAGTAGCCAATCTAAATATCACAACAGCTCACATCCGTACTACTACACGAAACTACATCAAAAATCTGACCTACCAATCTAATATACGAATAAATAATATACATGAAAACATCAGCGGCCTTCATGAAGTTCAGTTTTATTTCTGGCATCACGAGTATTCAATGACGTCAGCCATTACGCTAAATGCAATGATAATAATAATAATATTTGAAATGTTTATAGATAAATAGCGGCATGGAAAAATTGTACGATTATACATATGTTTAACATGGCGTAGGTGTTATGATCTATGTTTAGTTTTGTTGAGCTGTTTAAACATGAAGTCTTCATATTTTTGAAAGGTTTGATAGACACACACATTTTGCTTGTTATGTTAAGGTCTAACGTAAGGTTCTACGTAATAGAAGACCGATTGTCACCGTAGTTCCAAACATGATATTGCTACAGAGATTTGCGTCCACTCTACTCCGCGCATGGATGGCGTAATGGCTCAAGTGGACGTCTCGCTATTGCTACTACGCCAAGGGTTGTTGGTTCGAATCCCGTACGGGACAAAAAATTGTGTGATCCGCAAATGTTTGTTCCGCGTCTGGACGTTCTTTCCGACCGTTGCTTGTATGTTTGTTAAGCGACAAAAAAATAACCTGGCGACCCTGAAGAAACGTAATACTTAAATGACTAGCTGTGCTGGTCGGATTTACTCAAGTATATGATTACTGCGATTCCCGTTGATCGTAGTGAGATGTTATAAAGCCCAAGCTATTTCTGAAAATTAGTTTTCTACTGGTGATATTAATTTCTAAAATCGGTTGTTTCTTTTGAGTTTATTCATTACGAACAGAAATACAAATGTGTTCTCTTTACAATATGAGTTAGATGTAGCCGAGTTAATTTGGATTGGGTTGTCTAATTTATTTCAGTAATGTTTCATCTTTCATTGCACGGATGTTGCGTTTGATGCCACAAGAGATAAATAGTTGTTCCATTTTTAATTTTTATGTTTGTAATGTCCTTCGCAATAGATATACTACATACATACATAGTCTACATACATACGTAATCATATATGCAAGGATTCATTGTGGTTTAAGAGGCCGCCTCGCCGCTGGCACTGCGCCGAGTGTTGTGGGTTCGAATTCCACACGGGACAAAAATTTGTGTGATCCACAAATGGTTGTTCCGAGTTTGGGTGTTCTTTGTGTCCGTTGTTTGAATGTTTGTAAAGTCCCCCGCGACACAGGAATTATTCCTAGGGCGGGCGATGTCTTTTTTTAAAGATTAAATTAATAATTTTAATGTAAAAAGGCATAGGGTGCTTTCTAAGATATCATGACCCCACCCTACGCTTTTTTACATTAAAATTATTAATTTTATTTCTACTTTTAGTTTGTTTTTTTTTTTTATTTAATAAAGTTTGTTTTTTAGTTTTTTAAACTTTCATTAATTTTTATTTTTTTAAACTATTTTTTTTTTTATTTATATATTTTTCTAAATTATTGTATTGTCATCAGTCCTCGATAAGTTTGCAAAGTTTCAAATCAATCCGTCGGTTTTAAAGGGGTGAAAATCACGTTCAAGATTCCGTTACGTAGATTCATAGACACATAGATACATACATACCAAGCCAATAAAAGCGTGTTAAAAAAGAAACTCAGGGCTGCGTAACGTATATGCCTGAAGGGACCTAACAAGTGGTTTACACCCACTTTTCGTCAGTTATAGTTTAATGTCCCATCTTATAGAGGGCGACTTATTGTCATCGAACGGACAGACAAAATGGCTACACGGATGGCGTATGAACGATGTTGTAAGAGGTCGCCTCTCCATTGCCAGCGCACCGGGTGTTGTAGGGTCGCATTTTCCCACGGGATAAAAGTGTTATCCACGATTATATAAAATATATTTATACATCAGTCTTGTATTAAACTGCCCCACGGGGCATGGGACTCTTTTTAGTGTGGGAAGTGTTAGGCCATTGTCCACCACGCTGGCCTAGTGTGGGTTGGCAGACTTCACATATCTTCCAGAATATTATGGAGAACTCTCAGACATGCAGGTTTCCTTACGATGTTTTCCTTCACCGTTTAAGTGAGCGATAATTATTATTATATATATTACTATTAAATACGTGCATAACTTTGAAGAGTTAGAGATCGCGCCTTGGGATCGAACTCGAGTCTGCTGTGTGGCAGTCCAACGATCTCCCACTAGGCTATCCACAGTTCTTTTATATCTGGGTGCTCTTTGTGTCTGTTATTTGAATGTTTGTACAGTCCCTTGCAGCCTCAGTGGGGAGACCAACAGACTGCAATGCAGAGGGTCTCGGGGTTGAACCCACGTCGCGCACCTCTAACTTTTGGAAGTTATATGGCTTTTCGAAATTATGTGCGTATTCATTGACAATTATCGCCTGCTCTGTGCCTCAGAGAGCACATTAAGCCGTCGGTCCCGGCTGCCATGAACATCTATGGCAGTCGTTATTGGGAAGTCAGTATAATATCCTGTCACTGGTCTAGCCTTAGGGTATCGTTAGCCTTCGGGTTGCGGAGGTCAGGTGGCAGCCGCTCTGTGTAAAAACTGATATCCAGTCAAATCCGGTTAAACTAGAAAAGCCGACCCCGAGTGACTTGGGAATAATAAAGGCTAGGGAGAAGGGAGAAGGATGAAGGTCGTTTGACACAGTATTTATTAGTAGTATGATAGTTGTTAATTAAACAAACAAAAAATACTTTCCAAACCCCGTGCTGCTACGAGAAATTTCGTGATAGAAAATTTCATTAACACTTTGCCTAACCTGGGAACTGGGAATCAAAGTTGAGATCTCATGTATAGCAGTCTCAGTCACTACTACTGCGCTACAGAGGCAGTTATACTGCGTACTTATATTCGATTATTCACTGTCTGTCTATCAAGGAGGGACCTTGGATGTGTAACTGTTGACAAATGTTTGTATAGACCATAACTTTATGGTAATCGTTGAAAAGCGAGCTAGAGGCTTTGTTTTGGATCTGTCACAAAATTTTCTTTGAGTATTTTCAGCTCACGTTGCCATGTTCAGAGGCTTCTAAACGGGTAATATATATATATACAATCGGCTGACCATCACCGCAACATTTTGATGGCCAGATCATATGCAATATATATTGCGCAGGTAACAGGAATTATTCCTAATGCGGGAGTTGTTTTTAAAAGAAAAATAAATCTTTAAAAAGACATCGTCCGCACTAGGCATAATTCCTGTGTTGCGGGAGACTTCCACTTCCAACATCCAGACTCGGAACAACTATTTTTGGATCAACAAATTTTTTTCCGCGTAGGAATCGAACCCACATCCTTCGACACAGTGGCAATGGCGAGGTGAACAATTAAATTACTACGCCATCTGTGCAGTTTCGTGTGCACAGAAAACGTCTGTCGGGACAGCTAGTATAATATATGAATTCTATAAAGTCTCACATCCATAACTATCCATCTAATTGGTACGCTGTTCAACACATTTACCAAATCCTTTAACATCTATTACGGCCTATGACTACGTTACGAATATTAATTTTTATCCACTCTAATTATAACACCATCTCGCGGACAACATTGGTACTAAATAGTAGTTTTCATATTTGGAGAATCATAATCCAATTTAATGCCAAATGCTAATCACAGATGGCGCTAGTAGTAGCAATATAATTTTCCATTAATAACTAGATTTTGCGCGAGGCGAGACATTCGTATAAATGTAGCTTACGTTAGTAACAGTAGTTTTTTTCGGGTGAAAGGTACCATATTATGAACTTTACTGTTCCTCTGACAACGTTTATGCAAAAATTTACGATGATCGGTCGAGTAGCTAAGGCGTGAAAGCATAAGAAACAAATAAACACACATTTGCAAATAATATTAGTTGGGATTGGGGGGAAACCGTTGCCGACTACTTGGCTGCGATACAATTATGGCGGCTCGCAATTACTGCCCTCTAACAAGAAACTAACTTTATAGGTGTAGGTAGGTACTCAATGTTGTTGCCATTTATCTGGCGGGTAAGAGAACCTACCGAATACTCGTGAGTCTTCTTAAAGGTAGTATGAAAGGTAAGAAATGAGTAGGTATGTCATATTGCAAGCGATTATAATATTTAGTCACAAAAACAACTTTTTGACGGCTTTTCGGTCACAACGGCAATTCTTGACGGAGACTGGCCATCTGCGCATGTAACATTATAGCGGACAAGTGTGTGCGCAAACACGAGTGCACTTACAACTCCCTACCTTCTATAAACCGATGGGACGGCAATCCGCCACGACTGCAGAGAGATCAGGTGCAGGATCTGTTGGTCCTGCTTTCCTTTCCAAACACCGCT
Source organism: Catocala nupta (assembly GCA_963675205.1). NCBI lineage: Eukaryota > Metazoa > Arthropoda > Insecta > Lepidoptera > Erebidae > Catocala > Catocala nupta. The sequence goes on from OY776104.1 coordinate 18,085,892, forward strand.
AAGTTCCTAACTCCAGACTGCTATTAAGACTTCTTGGCAGGAAAACCTAATTACTTTCTTCTCTTCTGGTGGTGTTGAAGTCGTATTCACTACCGCTGCGCCACGATCCATAATAATAATAAGTGAGGAGGTTCCTCTTACTGGAGCCCTAACCACCAGTAGCTTGGACTTAGTTCCTGATGCCGATGCCCGGTGGATATTGATAATTTTTATATTTTATATTAGTTTTTTTATAATTATATATTTAACAATATAATTATTATAGTAAAATTAGGAAATAAAGAGAATAAATAAGACATTTTTGCAAGGTACTATTTACAGTACTCGGCACACTTAAATGCGATAGTTTGTAAATGCAAATGCAATGCTTTAAGGCAATGGTTTCCCGAAAATGGCTAACAGAGAACATTTTCATATATATTTTAAATAATAGTGTCTTACGTTTACGCGAATGTTATACATCGAAATAAAATTACTTTATACGGATTTTGTCGTGTTGTTTATTTTAAAACACTTTTATTACATAATTTTGTAAATTCTAACATTACTATATTGTTCCATGTTCATGCAGCCATGTTCACGGGGAGACGTAAGAGTTGCCCCGTGAACATGGCTGCTGTAAAGCAACCGAAACCTCGGAGTGAAGTGTAAACTTAAATATAATTAGTTTTAATTAATTTAAATGGCTTAAATTGAAGTGGAGTTCAATATTAGTAGTGTAAGAGTTCAAATTAAGTAATAAAAGTGTTTAAAAATAAACAATGTGACAAAATCTGTATAAAATAGTTTAATTTCAATGTACCTATTTCAAACATAAATTTTACTGATTTCTGACTGCCTCTGTGACGTAGCGATAGTTAATGCGACTGCTATGCATAAAGTCTCGAGTTCGAAACCCAGACCGAGCCAACAAAACAATTTTGGGCAAGAAAAGTCAATAGCACCCCGGAATTAAGAAGTTGGCGATCCTACACAGCCCCGCGCCTTGTAAAATATGTAAAGCCGTTGCCGTCTGATCTCTCTCCGGTCGTGTCGGATTGCCGTCCCATCGGATCACGAGAGTTACGAAACAGAAAGTGCACTTGTATTTGCGCTCACACTTGTGCACTAACTCCTGCGCAGATGGCCAGGCCCCGTTAAGATTTGCCACCGTGACCGAAATTGGTCTGGAGGTCGTTATTATTATACTGATTTAGGTTCTGAAAAAGTATTGATGATGATGTTCAGTTTCATTATATTGTATTATGAGAGACTCTGTTTATACTCGTCTTTGGTTACCAATCGCCAATAATTCGGTCACTGTCCGGTGTCCAAATGTCCTATACATTTACAGCATGAAAGGCGATCTGTCTGTACTCTGAGACTAATTTGTTATTTCGTAAGTGTGTTTCTTCATCGTTCGTTTTGAAAGATAGTCTGTAAATATACGACGTTACTCATGATTAAGTAACAATCTCATTTGTGTATTGCTACTTTCACATCGTCAGGAAAAATACTTTTAGTTGTTGATTTAGTTATTATTAGCTTTTGCCTGCGACTTTCTCCGCGTAGAATAGTTACTTTGGGCATCATTTTTACATCGAAAGGTAACTTATGTTCTTTCCCAAGGTCTACTCTATCTCTGTACCAAATTTAACCAAAATTGGTTTAGTGGTTTAGGCGTGAAAGTGAAACAGACAGACAGACAGGCAGACAGACAGACCAACAGACAGGCAGGCAGACAGACAGACAGACCGACAGACAGACCGACAGATAGACCGACAGACAGACCGACAGATAGACCGACAGACAGACCGACAGATAGACCAACAGACAGACTGACAGACAGACCGACAGACAGACCGACAGACAGACCGACAGACAGACCGACAGACAGACCGACAGATAGACCGACAGACAGACAAAGTTACTTTCGCATTTATAATATTAGTAGAGATTAATGTACTAATACATTAATCCTACTAATATTATAAATGGGAAAATTTGTGAGGATGGATGGATGGCTGTTTGTTACTCTTACACACAAAAACTATATAACAGATTTTAATGAAACTTCAGTTGTGCTAGACTCTGCGTTACCGAGTGCCAGGTGTACAGGGTGCGCCGGACGTTGGGACTCTTGTTCGCTTTTTTACGTCGCTCGGGGAGGCTCCTCTCATGTCAAGGTTATATTGACAAGTGCAATTGCGGTGCATCTCCACAGACAATGGCTCATTTGCTGACGTGTCCCAAGAGCCCAGAATTGTGCACGCTTGATGAAATATACCAAGCAATACCTAATGCGATTCGCGTTGCCGAGCACTGGGCTAAAACCATTTAAAACTGTTGCCATCGACACGGTAAGAAGAAGAATTAAACTTTCTCAGTATTATTGTTTATACATGAGAATAACATATAGACTACAAAAAATATATCTTAACATAAATCTCTATTAATGCGAGTGAAGCCGCGGGAAAAATCGAATAATAACTAAATCGAAGCACTTTTTGAACGTGGGTGAATGATATTTAGGCGTATTTGTCCGCGAGAAAAGGGAAGCGGAGATAATATGTCGATCTCACCCGGAAAGGTGTCCCGGATCCTACCGAGTAAACCTACCACGGTGCGCCAAATCATTGCCTTCAATGGTGGGTGGATCGCTAGAACTAAAACTACTTCAGCGATATAAGTTTGAAACATAATTTAGGGCTAGTCTAGATTTTTCCGGTTTGGGTTTGAAGTTTTGATTGGGCATAACAGATGAAGATATTTTTTTAAATTTAATTACTTTATACGAATTACGTTTGGAATGCTTTTCAGCAGCCATGTTTAGTCATGTTCAAACGTCGGGCAAAATGTTAATTTAAATATAAATCTATATATTAATTAATACGTAAAGCAAAAACTTTGTACTCATTCATTGAAATTAAACTACTATATACGGCTTTTATCGCGTTGTTTATTTAGCACTGTATTACAAAATTTTGAAAATATTACACTACTACTGGTTTTATTTTACTAATTTATAAGCTAATAAAATTATTTAAACTATTCAATCTATTTATTTTTGGTTTACACTTTCCCCGATGTTTCGTTTAATTTCAATGAATAACATTCGCGTAAACAGAAGACAATATCTGTACTCATTTTTACGAAAATTGCGCGGATGGAGCAGAATTACATTTGGCACAGTCAAAGTTTATATGGAGAAGGAGGGATGAATCCAAATATTTTTATAAAATATGCATTAGAAATACATTAAATTAATGAAAAAACACTACACACACAACCATGCATTTGAAACACGCAGTCGAATCGCGTTCGTAGTATTTCGGCATTGTTCGTACAATTCATACAATTCTTTGTAACTCTGGTTACCTATATCTTATTTATATGTAATAAAGAAAAACAGAAAACAAAGTAGCAAGCTTAAGAATTTTGGTCGAATTTTGACCACTAGGCGACCGCTCGTAGTTTTAATAATATGATTAGCTTAAAAAGTATTAAAGTTCAATAGTAGTAGTGTAATAGTTTCGAAATTATGTAATAAAGTGTCAAATAAAGAACGCAATAAAATCCGTACAAAATAGTTTAATTTCAATGAATAACCTTCGCGGCAACGTAAGACAATATAATGCAGATACTTTGATTACAAAATGCTCTGTACGTACGCGTACCTAAAGATAATCTGGAAGCTTATTTTATTACTAGCTGTTTCGCGCAACTTCGTCTGCTTCACATAAAAGAAATTTCATCGTTTTTGCATCATTTTTCATTTATGCTCTGCTTCTATTGGTCATAGCGTGATGTTATACAGCCATCCTCGATAAATGGATTATCCAACACTAAAATAATTTTTCAATTCGAACCAGTAGTTCCTGAGATTTGCGCGTTCAAACAAACAAACTAACAAACTCTTCAGTTTTATAATATTAGTATAGATTTAATATTAGGTTTATTATTTATTTATTTATTCTTAGGAACTCCAACAAAGGATTTTGACAAATTTTTGTAATGATTGCATGTACACAGTACAAGTAAAAATTTGTTCTCCTTCAATTACAGGAGAACACGTTCACGACGTGCTCTTCTGTAATTGATCATCATTTCAAAATATTTACAAAAAATATGTTTTATAAGAATTTAAACAGTTTTGTGAATTGACACGTATACATATACAAATTCAACAAAATACAGTTAAGTAAAGAGTGAACGCTAATAAAAAAAAATATCCTAGAAGTTTAACAAAAATACATTCTAAATAAAAACAGAACATAAGGCAAAATATAGAAAATATTAACTATAAACATTTGTCTTAGAACTAATCCTTAACTGATTCTGATGTATTAACAGTACAACACAGTTAAAAGATATAGAATAACACAACATTTAGGTTATGTACTCGAATGACACTACAAAACTTTAAAAGAACTGAAAAAAAAGTAAAATCCTAAATATTTTTCGTTTATCCTTGCACCTATTATTATTTATATTTATAGTCATACATGTATATAAAAAAAATTAATGACATTCTCGAGAATTGATTTCAAGCGAATGCGCATAATAAACGTTCATGTTCACTGACCCTAACAGGTATTGCTAGTGAACTTAAGAGCCAGTTTGTAAATACAGATATTGCATCGTAGGTACATAAGAAACATGGTGAGTGAGCCACCGTTCTTATAATTTTAAAACAAATGTCAGACGCAACGGGTTCTATTTTAAAAATCTCTGTACAAATAGTGTTTTAGAATCTATATTCAAATTCTTTTTAAAATATTTGATTCTCTTTTCAAATAAACTATACTTCAAGTTATTCAATTCCCTTTTCAAATAATTATTAATTCTCTTTTCAAATCTCTTTTAAAACTTGTTTAAAATCAATAAAATTTAATTCGAAATCTCCTTTTGCAAGTCCTCTTTTTGCTTCATCTGCACATATGGCGCAGCGGACAAATGTTCACCTCGCTCTCAGTGTTATGGATTCAAAACACACATGGGAGAGTGATTTGTGTGATTCGAAAATAATAGTTGTGTTATCCACAAATAATTTTACTGAATCTGAGTGTAACAAATTATATAATTACGGACGCATTGGTCCGTAAATTATATAATTTGTATACGTTGATAGAGATGAATATACAGGTTAACTTCATGCATAAAATATTCAAACAGATCGTGAACGCAGACGGCGGGGACTTGTATTACGACATTGCAAATCAACTAACGACATAGCAACAGGCATTTTGCTAGAGCTAGACTAGGTCAGTAAAGGATAATTATTTAAAAGCCAGTTGACAATCTGGTCTGCCTTCAAAAACTATTATCATTCATCAATACTTCAATTATATATCCACTAATTTAAGTATACCAGCGGTTGCTTCGTGGTCGAAATTCAAAAGTAACAGAAATAATAAAACTAGTATTTTTTTAAATTGGCCTTTTTACTTCTACTTATAAACTTCAACTATTCCAAATCATACTTTCTTTGCGCGCAATATGTTTAAAAGTGTGTACAAAGTCTTCATCATGTATTAATCTATATTAATATAATTATGCTGAAGAGTTTAATATAATTATTACATTTGACACCTAATTCTTCAAGTATATATTATATATTATTACAAGAGATATACAATTAGATTAATTAATGTAAGTAGGTTATATTCACTAATAACTGGACTCAGAATTTTTCGAATATCGTTGGGTGTCAATTAAATGCATATAGGTACATATGAATGGGTACACAGACTTTTAATAACTTCGACTACACAGATAGTTTAGTATTTCAAGCGTCTCACAACTGCCACAGTTCTGAATATTAGTTGGTAGTAGATCCTCGCTGGTTTCAGCATGAATGGGCCGGATCGACCGGGGTAGTACTACCCTCTCACAGAATACCGGCGTGATGTAACGGTACCCGTACTGTTGCGTTTCGTATTGGTGAGTGAGAGAGCCGGAGGCCCAGTTACCCAGTTCCTTTTCCTATCCTTTCCTTTGTCCTTTCCCTCCCTCATTCCTTTTTAAACGGCTGGCAATGCACTTGTAACTCTTTTGGGGTTGCGGGTGTCCATGGGCGGCGGTAATCGCTTACCATTAAGCGATCCGTCTGCTCGTTTGCCACCCTATACCATAACATATTGTGGTTTACAATCTCATATGGGACCAATAAATAGTGTTTTCGAGCGTACGATGTTTGAATGTACATATTCGAAGTGCATCTTTAAAAAAAGGTTTTAAGGTTGCTTTCTTGCCACATACTGCTTCATGCATGCTCGCGTCTAGATTGCATCTGATTTAGTCAGAGATCGTTCACCTAGATGTTTGGTATCCGACTGTCCCTTTCACTATTCTAACTAATATTATAAATGCAAATGTTTGTTTATTTGTTTACTTGTAACGAAATTACGAAGATGTGAAACTTCACTACTTGATCGATCATCATGATAGTTCGCATACACGTTGCCAGAGAACAGAATAGGACATAGGGTACCTTTCATCCAGAAAATAGAATTTGTTCCTGAGGGTAAAAATCTATATACAGGTTGTCCGGTAATTAATGGATAACCTTGAAATGTCTTATAGAAGAAATGCGGGACGTTCAGAAAAATAAAAAGTGTAAAAAAATTAAAAATATTTTATAGAGTGCAAGCTATATAAGCATAGCATACTTTTGACTATCTATTAGCATAATTGGTGTTTAATAATAAAACAACAAAAAACCGATGGATTTCATTTAAATATGGTCGTAGTATACAAGAAAGTTATATATGGTAATTAAAAAAACACATAACTCAGGTAGTAGTTAGGATACATTTCTTTCATATTTTTTTCTGAACGCCCATCAGTTCCACTATAAGACATTTCCAGGTTATCCATTAATTACCGGACACCCTGTATATACAAATCTCGTGTCACGATGTTTGTGGTCGCACACCTCCGAAACGGCTCGACCGATTTTATGAAATGTTTTATGTATATTTGGTAGGTATGACAATAGGTCGTAAAGTGTATTTCATACTGATAGATGATTAGGGTGTCCCTATCTAGAATATTTTGTCAACTCTTTTAAACTTTTCTTTTTTGATTTTCCATAAAAAATAATATATATAACAACAACGGTTGCAGGGTCAGTTAGTTTGTTAATAAAATTTAGCCACAAGAGAAGCCGCAGGCTCGATCTAGTATTATATACATTCTTGATATAACCATACTTGTATTCCTTTCTTAATTCGTCTTACTAATACTACTACATGTAATTGTACTCAACTTTCGTTTATATCTCCAAAAGGGTGTCCATGGGTACACCACTGGAAGAAAGAAAAAAATATTATTTGACACATGCTTAACGAAACACATAATAACAATTATAAAATTAAAATAAATAGATAATATAAACGCAATTAACCGAAACCAAAAATCAGTTATGAGCCCGTTCGCCACTCAAGTTTCGCCCCCTAGCAAGTATTTGTTACGTTTCTTCTTAAATCCACCCAAAAAGTGGAGTCTCCGTCTTTCTATGAAAGGGGCGAAAGTCAAGGGGCGTACGAGCTCGTAGCCCAAAAATCTTATAAAGTCAGTGTCTCATAGCAGTGTCAATATAGGACCCAGACTAGCATGAGACGTAAGCCTGACGCTGGTTTTCAACTAAGCCTTTTAGTAACTCACGAATATAAACCAGTACTTAATCTATTACAATAATTATCAAAGATAATAATAAAAATATAAATATAGATATAAGGGGGTTAATCATTATACCTACTGTAATTTCTAGTTAGCTATGTTTTAAATTCTATAAAAAAGCGAGAGAGGCAATTGTGGTCCCCAGAAAGAACGCTGCTTAAAAATTGTCTTTACATAAAAATCCAATGATACTTTGCCAGATCCGGGAATCAAACTTTACTTTAATCGGCAGCTAATACACATACACATATTATTATGCCATAATATCAACAAGATTATCGTTAACGCCTATTAATCACACTTTTGTTCATCCTCAGTACAAAACAGACCTGGTTTAAGAACAGACTCTACAAATTCTTTGAATCTGAAGACTCACACGCATCTGCTTACTAAACTACTTGTGTTTTTTGAAACTGTTACACTACTACTACTATTGAATTTTACTAATTTTTATGCTAATAAAATTATTAAAACTATTTATATTTAGGTTTACACTTTCCCCGACGTCTCGGTTGTTTTTCAGCAGCCATGGTCAGCCTTGTGTTTTATCAATATAATAAGACTTGACAGACTGACTAAGAAATTTTATAAGGCTAGTGTGAATGGAGCAGTCGTAAGGAGAAGACCTAGGCGAACGTTTCTTGATCCGATCGCAGACGTTCTGGATAAAGGCCAGGTTAAAAGCACCCTAAACCGGCGAGCGTGTATGAGGAATGTTATGAAAGTGAATGAAGCCAGAGAAGTGTGTCAGGATCGTAGCAAATGGAAATCCGTAGTCTATGCCTACCCCTCTGGGAAACAGGCGTGAATTTAAGTATATGTATGTATAATACTTAATATTATTTTTTATTTAGCCTATTATACAACTATCCTCATATCCCAGATTTCCTGAGTACCATATGTAGCAATAGTCTCCTACACCTGCCCCGGCTAGTGTCTCTGTTGGTGTACCATCCAACACCAGATTTAAAATTTCGTAAGGCCCCTGCACGTTGGCACCCTATCCCCGTATAAGTTACCCAAAGGGCCCGGTATTTTACGAGCGTACTAGAGAAATTCTTACACCGAGAAGTGACATGTGCCTGACAGTTTATATATCGGACTGCTTTTTTAAATATACTTGGGTTATACCACTGTAAGACAACCAAATAATAATAAATACCTTCGCAAGCAACACCGCGGGATCTGTATTACTTTGCAAAATGCCCGGTCACATAGCAACAAGTATATAATTATTATTGCTAAGTCTCAGGGCTACCTGTCTCTATTGCTGTGTATGTGTGTGTACATAAGTGTATACATAAGCGTCTGTGAGTGTGGGGAAAGTCGACGGGTTGCGCAAGAGTCGGTCGAGGAGGGAGGTAGTGATGTTCGATGGTAGTATCGATATTTTATTTTTATGTTTTGTTAGATTTAGTTGTGTCTTCGCCAGCATATTTTTTTTAAGTATTTTGTACTAACGAACTTTAATGCCAATCCAATCATACACAAATTGTTTTAAATATATCTCCCACACTAGGAAAAATGCGTGCGTCAAGACGAAATGTACAAACATTTCAACAACGAAGACAAACGCACTCAGCCTCTCAACAACTATTTTTGGATTACACAATTTATTGCCTCGTGTGGGGATCAAACCCACAATACTGGGCGCAGTGACATTGACGAGGCAACCTCTTATACCACTATGCCATCTGAGCCTTTATGTCATTAGTATTCACAAACATACAGATAACAGACAAAAATCCAGTTCATAGCTTTATCATATAGTTAATCTGATATTGATTTATATTGACAAAGGATCTCATAAATAATATGTTCCTTAATGCGGTATAGCTCTACATCTGTACAATATAAAGCTGAAGAGTATGTTTGTTTATTTATTTGTTTGTTTGGTTGAACGCGCTAATCTCAAGAATGATTTTTTTAATACGAACCAGTAGGGTTCGAATTAAAAATTCTTTCATGTGTTGGATAGCCCATTTATCGAGAAAGGCTATAGGCTATATAACATCACGCTACGACCAATAGGAGCAGCGCATAAATGAAAAATGTTGCAGGGAAAATTCTCTTATGTGATGCAGACGAAGTTGCGCGGGTTAGCTAGTGATAAGATATAGAAGACTTACATAGATGAACCAAAATATACATATATCTCAATAATTAGCATATTTTGCAGTAACCAGACTTTTCAATATACATACATAGTCTCACACCTATATAGGTGTGAGACTATATATCGGGTATATACCCGAAAGGGTAGGCAGAGGCATTTCACAACTATATGTCGTCACCTTAAGTTTTAGATCCAACGTTATAGAGGCTGTTGCCTTTTACCGGGCACTGTTCTAGACTTCATGCTGCTACTGCGAATATGTTGACAGGAAAACCCAATACTATTGTATATACTCCCGCTGTGAGGAGCAGCGATAGCTCAGTGGGGAGACCAACAGATTGCAATGCAGAGGGTCTCGAGTTCGAACCCACGTCGCGCACCTCTGACTTTCAGAAGTTATATGACTTTTCGAAATTAAGTGCGTATTGATTGACAAATATCGCCTGCTCCGTGCCTCGGAGAGCACGTTAAGCCGTCGATCCCAGCTGCCATGAACATTTATGGCAGTCGTTATTGCGGAAGTCGACACAAAAGATCCCACTGGGTCGAAGTGTCGCCGGTCTGTACTGACTGTCCCCCACACATGATAAGATAAGATACTCCCGCTGTGACAAGCAGGCATTCCATTTACATCTATATTATATATACAGTTCAGCAAGCTATAATGTATCCACACTACTGGAGCAGCTGTTCTTTAGACAAAATAAAATGGCCAAAGCAGTGTCGTCATGGACGAAGCTATAATCTATACATCTAAGCATGGATGTCTTTAGGTGTCTTGAAAATAGGATAGGATAAACCGCTCTTCAGTTGGCATACAATTCAGGCGATTAAATTAGGCTTGATACCTGGCGAAATGGGTGTGCAACATTCTTCAGCCTACCCTAGGCTATGCATGGTAAAATGATCACAAAAAAATTCCGCGTCATATTCGACTGGAACAGTGCCCAGAAAACTGGCAGCATTTGCACATTGAATACCAACGTCTCATCTGCATTACAATATTATTGCATTATATACTAGCGGGCGCTTCACGACGTTCTCCTGCCCAAACGAAGGATATCCTAAAACCCAACCACAGCGCCACCTAACGAGTTCAAACACACAAAAAAATGCATTAAAGTCTGTGCAGCCGTTTTAGAAGAGTTCAGTGACACATATACCCTTACAGAAGAATATGATTAAAGGTGGATACTTCGTTATCTCTATAATTTGTACACTATTATAGGTCGTAATTGACCTTTCTTGCTATATAAAAACACATGCCGAATAGATACGTAGCCATCCGCATAATTTCTACCTATCTCGAGATAATTACATAATTTTTGACCTTCCACATTATTATTGAATACTAGTTTTCCCGCGGTTTCACCCGCGTAAGTCCCGTTCCCGTGGGAATATCGGGATAAAAAGCCTATGTGTGAAACCAGGTCTTCAGCTATCTACATACCAAGTTTCATCGCAATCGGTCTGGTAGTTTTTGCGTGAAAGAGTAACAAACATCTATACATCCATACATCCTCTCATCCTCACAAACTTCCATATTTATAATATTAGTAAGGATGTTATTAAACTAATTAGTATTATTGAGTATTAAGTACGTTTTTTTCACTACCAATGATTTATGTATCGTAAAGACTTTAGGATCATTCCATCAACTGACACAAAGAATATTTAGACTCGGAACATCACATTATAGATCACACAATTTTTTGTACCGTGTTCGATTCGAACCCACAATACTCGACACAGTGTCAGTGGCGCGAAACCCACTTAAGCCACTACGCTTTAAATCTTTTTAAATTAAAGGGAACAATGAACTAATTTTATTGATTGCTAATAGCCAGCGACTAATAAATGTAAGTGAGTTATTTGGTATCAAATGGTATATAAACAGTCCCACTGCCGGGCACGGACCTCTTCTTAGGGTAAGCAGGGTTAAGCTATAGTCTACCACACTGTGTGCCTGCCCGCCATCCATTCAGCACCAGGTCCGAGAGGCAGCGTGCGTGTTCCCACGCGCGCCTTTGTGTCGAGTCCGTCTACACAATAAGACCTACCCAATATAGGCACTACTCATTTAAAAGCCCTACTGTCCCCTCTCTAGAGGGGTCTAGAGGGGGGGACAGTAGAGCTTTTAAATGAATAGTGCCTATATTGGGTAGGTCTTATTGTGTAGAAACCTCGGCGGGGTCGCGACCGTATGCGATAGAGATTCGCGCGGCCCCGTCGATAGTGGTTTTGTCGAGGAACACCGTGGTAGGTTTAGTCGGTATTCCGGGAGGTACATTATCTTTTCAACATCTTTCTTTTACCCGAGCGAGTCCGACATAACCCCTCCGCCCGCCACCGCGGAGGGGTTTGCGTCAACGCATTTACCCAGATAAAAAAGAAATTGTCTTCCACACTGGCCCAGAGCGGATTGGCAGACTTTACATATCTTCGAGAACATGCAGTAGTACAGCAGGCATGCAGGTTTCTTCACGATGTTTTCCTGTATCGTTAAAGTGAGCGATAATTACCTACTTACGCACATAACCTCGAAATGTCAGAGTCCTTAGGATCGAACTCGACGTCTTCATGCTTTTACATCTATCCCATCTTTAATTTCATTTGCCTTGTCTATTAGATATGATACTTCTGGTATGGCAAGCGGCTATATGTATGCCATGCCATCTTTGTTTTATAAAAATCTGCCGTTTTGTGACGCAGAAACGCTATCGAATATGTTTTTATAATTTTTTTGTTTCATCGTGTCATAAAGTAAATATTTTGTTCTCAATTTGAGTTTAAGTGCGTATGAGTTACGCTTATCATTACGTTTACTTTGAATACGCCGCGTTGATAAGATGTTGCTGATTCGTTTTCTTATGATTTTGCACCATTCTTAAAGGCTAGTCAGGAAATACGGTTCTTATCTTTAGATAGCGTTATCGCAAACGAATTATCGGAGTGTCACGGAGAAATTGACAAACATCAAAACTATATGGGTGTTCTTTGTGTCTGAAAAGAACACTTGAAACGACTTATTGTTTATAGGAAGTAATCGCTTGAATAAGATATCTTGCAACATGTGCTGTTAACTTAATAATTAAAAATTAACTGGCGTTTGTCTAATTTAATTTATATTATGAATTTTGTTTTCTGTCCAGCGTTGCGCAATTATCAATAATAATTAAATTAATCAAGATTTCGTATGTTCAAGAAAATTGAATTTCTTTGGTAAATATTCGAAAGCATTACAGTTTAATATTGATTGATGATTTGCGATTTATCCGCATCGAGTACGAATGCATCGACATAAGTAAAGGATAGGCACGGCAGGTCTCTCGACTTACTGTTTATCGTGTCATCGTCAAATCAAGTTTCGATTAATCGATTATGTGTTACGTGTTAACGAATTAATCAATATTCAGATACTGGGTAATATAAGTTTCGAAAATCCTTTTTCATAGCAATCGTACATTGCTAGTAGAAGGACTAATGCAGGAGCAGCGATAGCCAAGGTAGACCGTTCAGCTCTGCGTAGCACTGTATATTAAACTGTATATTTTATAAAAATGGTTGGCTTACCACTCTCCCTAATCAAGAAATTGTAAACTTCACACAACAATTAATTAGTGACTATATATAAAATTACTTTGCATTTACTGTTTTTTTTTTAATTTTTGTAATATTTTGTGTTTAGATTTTAATTCTTTTCAGTTGTATTTTGTTATTTTAGTTATTTGTTTTCATTTTATGTTTAAATGTATCTATACTTGTAAAGTGCTGTTGTAAACATACTATTATTGTATTTTGTGCATGCGGTACTAATCTATAAGAGGTTGTTACACTAGACTAAGTACTTAAGTGAACTGTTTATTATAACGTTAAGTGTAAACAATTGTTGGTTGGCCAATAAAGATAAATAAATAAACATAAAATACTTATCTTTTCGCCATTACCGAATAGCGAGATCTCATTTCTTTTCTTTATGACATAGTTTGCAATCGCGCATACGGATTGCTTGATGGTAAGCGATTACCGCCGCCCATGGACACCCGCAACACCAGAGGAGTTACAAATGCGTTGCCGGCCTTTTAAAAAAGGAGTACGCTCTTTTCTTGAAGGTTTGTAGGTCGTATTGGTCCGGAAATACCGCAGGCGACAGTTCATTCCACAGTTTAGTTGTGTGAGGCAGAAAATTTCTGGGAAAACGCACTGTTGTGGACTGCCAACCATCTAAATGATGAGAATGGAAATTCTGTCGCGTAGGACGATGGCGAAAAGAGGCGGCAGGGATCAGTCCGAACAATTCCTTGGAGCACTCTCCATAGTAAAAGCGATAGAGGATTCATTCAAATCTGGTGCAGCCCGACTGATGACGTAGTAGGTATTTATAGCATGTTGCATCCAAAGAACCTTGTTTTATCCTGGATTGTAGTGAACTATCAATAGAAAAACGTAATAACATTTCGTTCCATCCAATAACTAAACTCAGACAACCAAAAAAATACGCGCAAATTTACATCATGAGTTCATCGAAACATTCAGATAGCGTAATAAAAATATCTCCTTATACAATAAATATTATTATAAACGTTTCTAACATAACATTATCTATTAACAGATATTACTGGTAATGATAATAGTTAAAATAATGTACTGTGACGTCACACATTACATCGCTCGTTTTACGGGTCACGGCAAGTTATAGATTACGCAGCTTGATCTCTCAACGCCTGTTGCTAAGGTGGAAACTATATAATACTATATTCTGCCCGTGGCTTCGCTCGCCTAAATGTAGGTTAGGTTCGGTTCGAAACAGTACTTTTTTTTTGTTTTGTTTGTTTGTTACGCTTTCATACCTTAACTACTTGACCGATCATCATTAAATTTCGCATACACGTTGTCAGGGGAACAGAAAAGGACATATGGTGTACCCTATGTCCTTGTCTGTTCACTGTCCCATTGCTGGTCACGCGCCTCTTCTAAGTATGAGAAGAGTTAGGCCATAGTCCACCATGCTCACCTACTGCGGGTTGGCAGACTTTACATATCTTCGAGAACATTATGTAGAACCCTCAGACATGCAGGTTTCCTCGCGATGTTTTCCTTCACCGCTAAATGAAAGCGATAATTAACTATTTAATATGCACATAACTTTGAGAACTCCGGATTACGCGCCTTGGGATCTAACTCGAGACCTCTATGTAGCAAACTAACGATCTCCCACTAGGATATCGCTACTGAAGAAAAAATCTATATATTAATACGTGAAGAGAAAACTTTGTATGCCTTTAATCCGTCAGTTATTGGAATGCCAGACAAAATTAAAAAAAACCTGTTGTGTCTAGCCGCGTGTGTGCTGCTGTGACTGAAAAGTTTATTACAAATTGCGCGCACAGAGGAGTGTGAACTTTAACACAGTTAATGTTTATATGCAGAAGAAGCACAAAAACCTTAAAATGATTAAAACCTCTATATAGTAAAAGATGAAGAGATAACTTTGTACCACAATTTAAGCGTATTGCGCGTACGACGGTCTGTGATATTTGACATAGCTAAAGCTTACCTATATGCAGAAGAGCACAAAAATCTGAAATTAATGAAAAATAAAAAGTCTTAGTAAATTACGGTCGAATATTGATCTATTATGAATGGCTGGATAAAAGGCCGACCACTAGTAAATATTATTTCAAGCATCGGTCTACTTAAAATAGTGTTTATTTTACGGAAACCGGTTCAAGATTTCGGCGAATTGCCTACGGCATAATTGTTTTGCATAGCTGAAATAATTAAGGAAAAATACTGCACGGTTGGTAGAATAGATAGAGTGATTGCTCCGCCACCGCCACACACCAAGTAATGTGAGTTTGATCCACATGCAAGACAAAAAAAAATATTCCAGTTCAGGTGTTCGTTGTATCCTTTGTCAAAATATTGTGCCACGCAATACTGAAACTATTTCTACTGCGTACAATTTAACAGTACATTCAGTTGTTAAAAAAAGGCATAAAGATGGTTAGAGTGTTATGAAAAATCAAAGTAAAATTCATAATATACATACAAAAAATTGGTTCCTGTCATTTTAATAACCTTCGCAGAGTACAACAGCTAAGAGACTCATCATAATTCAAAACTTAAGCCCAAGTATTCTAATTTACTGGTCTATTCATAGTTTCGTGAGGATAGCAGCATAGAACATAATTATTTATCAATCATATCTGGCATTCTAGCGATTGATGGATTAACAGGCGAGACAACTACGGTGGTAAGTCTGTGTTTCCCGATGAGTACAATCTGGGTGTCTTCAAGTCGCGAGTGTATAGGTACTTCTAGGCAAGCGTGCTCCATCGTCGACTGCATCTTCACTTAAGATCAGGTGAGATTGCAGTTAAAACGCAAGCCTATTACAGAACAAAACATTTATCATTATAGTTTGCTCTTGTAACGGAACCTTATTTATTTTAATTTCAAAAAGAGTAAGCTTGCACATTACATTTAAATACATAAAATAGAACGTGTACAATTTTCAATATAACTGAAAGTGGTAATAGTATATTTATAATTCAGATGCCATATTGGCATTGTTTTTCAGATGACAAATTATAGCCTTACTTATGTATAAACCAATCGCAAATGTTTAGTAGGTAAATAAGTAGCTGTTGACAAGTTTAATTATTAATCAAAAACTTGAGAGCTATTTAACTGAAAGGTAGGTGTTAACTACATCTCAACAAAATAAAATTTAGGTTTTATCGATCCCAAGGCACGCATCCCTGACTTTTCGAAGTTATACATACATACATAGATTCACGCCTGTTTCCCAGAGGGGTAGGCAGAGACTAGGGATTTACATTTGCTACGATCCTGACACACTTCTCTGGCTTAATTCACTTTCATAACATTCCTCATACACGCTCGCCGGTTTAAGGTGCTCTTAACCTGGCCTTTATCCAGAACGTCTACGATCTGGTCAAGAAACGTTCGCCTAGGTCTTGCCCTTGCGACTGTTCCATTCACACTAGCTTTATAAACTTTCTTAGTCAATCTTTTCTCGTCCATTCTTTCTACATGCCCAAACCAGCTTAACATACCCTTTTCTATTCTCGTCACTATATCCACTTTTATGCCGCATCTCTCTCTAATCACACTCTTCCTCATTCTATCTTTCAGAGTCTCGAAGTTATGTGCGTATTAAATATCTAATAATCGCTTGCTTTAACGGCGATGGTAAAGATACTGAAAAGACCTGCATGTCTGAGAGTTCTCGATGATGTGTCAAGTCTGCCAACCCATTCAGGGTCAGCGTGGTAGACTATGACCTAACCCTTCTCACACTTTGTAGAAGTCCATGCCAAGCAGTGGGAAAATTTATATAGAGGGCTGATATTATCATTTAAAATAGTTCATTAAACAAAAAAATGTGATACTGGATAGTTTATGTTACAATGCCTACTAACTTTGAGTAGATGTTGCGCAATATTATAGATACTAGCAGTCGCCTAGTGGTCGAAATTCGACCATAATTGATTTAAATTTTAAGTTTGATAGTTATTAAGGTTTTATTGTCTAAAACTATACCTATATAATCACATTTCATTTAGATTTCGATTTGTACAGGTAAATTTTCCTATCTTTCTTAAACAAATTATTACATTGAAATATGTAACCATAGTTACGAAGCATAGGACTGTCTATATTCTCAGTGACAGTCAAGCTGCTCTCAAGGCTCTGGACTCGTGTAGGATAGACTCCAGACTGGTCCTGAACTGTGTTAAGACCATAAACAAACTTGGCAGGAAGAACACAGTCAGACTGGTGTGGGTTCCGGGGCATGCAGGGGTGCAGGGCAATGAGGAGGCTGATGAATTAGCCAGAAAGGGCTCGGAGCAACTGTTTGTGGGCCCCGAGCCATTCGTGTATTATATTATTCTCTGAGAGCACCGTCAAGGCAGTTTTGAATGCATATGGCAATGACAAACACAGGCTAGAGTGGAAGGCCCTGAGGGGTCTGGAACACTCCAAGAAATTCATTGCAAACAGAGCCACAGGCTTCTCCCTCTGAAGTGTACGCTACGACTGATGCAGTACATTCATAGGGAGATAGCTAAGGGATAAATCTTGGGGCCGACACAAAAGATCCCAATGGGTCAAAGTGTCGCCGGTCTGTGCTGACTGGCCCCCATACATAAGATAAGAGATATGAAGCATAATATACATCAACCGAACTATGCCGAAATACAACGAACGCGATTCGACTGCGTATGTCAAATGCATGGTTGTGTGCATGTAGTGTTTTTTCATTAATTTAATGTATTTCTAATGCATATTTTATATAAATATTACGATTCGCCCCTTCCTTTCCATATAAACTTTAACTGTGCCAAATTTTATGCTCCTCCGGCCGCGCAATTTAAAAAGGGGTACAAAGTTTTTGCTTCACATCACAAAGGGGCAATGCTTTAAAATTTATTACATCCTATCTTTCTGGAAGAAAACAGTGTTCAGAAATATCACGCCCTTACCCTAATGTAAGAAGAAAAGTACGCTTTCTGTCGGAATACAGAGAAATTCATTTGGGAATTCCTCAAGGAAGCGTACTTGGACCACTTTTATTTAATATATATATATTGTGCAAAACAGTAGTGAGACGTTGGTGCCCAGCAGTAGGACAGTTTATACACATTGTATGAATATTAATATTCTATTACATATATAATAATATTCTATCACATACACATAACACCATCTAGCCCAAACTAAGCAGATCTTGTACTATGGGTACTATACAATGGATAAACATACATGTATACATTTTTTTGTAAATACATACATATTATACATAGAAACACCCAGACCAAGACGTACATCCATGTTCATGCACACAAATGTTTGACTTGTGCGGGAATCGAATCCGCGACCACAGGAGTTGCAGTCGGTTACACTAACCACTACGTCATCGAGGCCGACAACGACTATGATTTGAGTATTTGTATTTTTTTTTACAAAGGAGCCATAGTCCTGTGCCCACTCGATAAGCGTGTTAGGGACATCACTAAAGGTACTTTTACCGGTTGCATTTACTCGCAGTGCAGTATTTTAGATTCGTGCGACTCGTCGGATGTTTGTGGGACTTATTGTGTGTTAAGACACTTTTAGTGACATTAATTTGTAGTAAGTTTATATAACATATTAATATAATAGAGAACTAGTGTTAGAAAAGTGTTTGCAGTTAATAGTGGCTGGCGGCTAAATATATGAACTTTTTGGTACATTGTTTTTGACGAATAGAGCAATGTGTAAGTACATACCTATTCTTGTTATATTGAACTCGTATATATAATAATAACAATAATAATAATTTATTATTAGCCAAGAGAATACATAGCATATGACATTATAATGTGGTTACATATTAGTTAAAATACATACTAATGTGAATAGTGGCCCCGATGCTAGGAAAATCCTGTGTTATAGAGGCCACCCATTCGTCCAGGAAAGGGTTTAAAGGTATTACAATTTTCGTGCGACTGAATGTATGTGTTTTTGTATGTGTGTGTGTGTGTGTGTGTGTGTGTGTGTGCGTGTGTGTGTGTGTGTGTGTGTGTGTGTGTGTGTGTTTGATTACCGCGTTTCTGATTACGCGTTAGTGTTTTTAAAGTCCAATTTGCACAGGAATTATATCTAGTACGAGTCTTTAAAAAATACCGACTGGTTTTACCAGAGTTAGTGTGTTCAATCAAACTATTTAGGTTAAATATATTATAAGTATAAAGGTATATTTATTTCATTATCTTTATTTTAAGTCCTCTGTTGCGGTAAATATTTACATGATATATTTGTATTTATTTATAATAAATTTAATTATTGTCAAATATATCCGGTGGGCTATTGGCTCATATGTCGTTCATATGCTTCCTGACCTGGGCATCAAATCGCGGTATCTTACGTGATGATAAGCGTTAATGTCGACTGAGACTGACGATATAATCTAGCCTCTTCACTCCTGCTTAGCCCTACAGATATATTTTTTAAAGACAAGATCCTATTCTTCTCTAGGTATAATGCCTATATCGCGAGGGATTTCATATAAACATACAATCAATGGACACAAAAACATCCAGGCTCAGTAGGTATGATAGGGTAGTTGACTCTTATTTTTAACTAGATGTGCCCGCAGTTTCTCCCTCGTTTATAGTTACTGCGCCGCTCCCGTGGGTCGTAGCGTGATGTTATATAGCCTATAGCCCTCCTCAATAAATAGGCTATCCGCCACTAAAATCATTTTTCAATTCGAACCAGTAGTTCCTGAGATTAGCGCGTTCAATCAAACAAACACTTTATAATATTAGAATATATTATTTATAACAAATACTAACATCGCCCAAACTCTAAGAGTCAAAGAATTTTAGAAATCTACTCAATAAAAAAGGTATACTTCCGTTTTAAATCTGGTAATAGTGGTCTATTTCTGAAGATCAAAAAACACAAACTGGGTCTGACGTAACCGCCATTTAAATGCAGATCTTCGAGCATCATAAAAAAAGGTTGGGTTTTTTTTAAATTTACATTTATAATATTAATTTCACAAAATAATTTTTCTATGCTTTTGCGTCACAATTTTATAATCAAAATCTTTTATTTCGAATAAACAACGACATAATTAAATAATTAACATAATATTATACCCAAATTATTTTCAAGAAACATTAACTAAAGAGAAAAATGGAACTTGTGTATAAAATAATTTACAAAATCATGTCCCGTGTAAGATTCGAACACATAAGTGTAATCTTACAAGAATGTAGATACTTAAAGTAGGTTCTTACTGCCTAGCAATAAAAGTTAATGTATTTATGCATAGACCTACAAAAATAACTTATAGCCGGTCAAGAATAACTGGTTGCGTTAACCACCGGTTTTACGTTCGCGTTGAACTAGTAATTGCTAACTACATACAGTACTAATAACTGTTTGGCAATAATTACGTAAAGATTACGCTTCCATTCGCATATTTAAATAAATCTTTAGATTTTTGATTGTCATTAGTTTCTTTCTAGCCATAGAAACCTAGTGGGAGACCGATGAACAGCCACGCAGAGATCTCGAGTTCGATCCCAAGGCGCGCATCTCTGACTTTTCCAAGTTATAGTAAGTAAGTAATTATTTATTCGTCGGAATATGGGTATACATAGATCTTAATGTTTAACATAGTTTCGAACCATATTCTACCATTACCTGGCATACAAACATTGATATATTTATGGTTAATTTACAAAAATTATTCATTTAACTATATCAAAGCATATCACAAATTATCGTCTTCTAAGAATTACTTAACACTGTAAAAACATTTATTTAATAAAAATACATATAATTTTCTCTTAAAAATATTAAAACTGTTAATTTCCTTGAAGCTACTTAGCAGCTTATTATAGATATGTATCGCCATACAGTATACATTGGTGCCAATTCTGTTGTCACAAAATTCTCTTATCTTAGCTAAAAATCTCTAAAATTTCGTTTAGTCCTGTCACTTTTAGCGATTTCAGAATACGAAATGTCGTTTGACAGGACTAAACTAAATCTCTCTGAGAGTTCTACATAATGCTCTCGAAGATATGTGAAGTTGCCAACCCGCACTAAGCCAGCGTGGTGGACTATGGCGTAACCCTTCTCACGCTGAGAACTGGCCTGTGCCCAGCAGTGGGACAGTTTAATAAAAGGCTGATATTATTATAGTTTCTATCTTATCTATCGTATATATTATTAAAAAACACAGACTGCCTCTAGTCGTATCGAATGGCCTTGCTATCGGACTAAGAGTCCCTACTCTCATAGAGCACTCATAGAGATAAGAGAAGGAAAAATTGCTGCTCAGACAGCAAATTCTAATTCTAATTAATATTGGCCGCTCTGATCGAAATTCGGTGTCAGGAATCTTATACTTATATTCATCCTAGTATGTACATATCAGTAAGCGAAATAATGACTGTATGGAAAACACTTTTTTTGCGAACGCGCTGGCATCAGACGAATGTCCGCTAAACTTAATATATTACATATTCTAATAATATCAGCGCCATATATAAACTGTCCCACTGCTGGGCACGGGCCTCTTCCCAGTGTGAGAAAGGTTAGGCCAAAGCTCATGTAATATAATATTATAACCATAGTATGACGGGCTGCTGGTCCAGCGCCGTTTGGCAGACTTCACGTATCTTTCGGAACATTATGAAGAACGCTTAGACATAATGAAAGATTTCTTTACGATGTTATCTATTCAATTTACACATAACTTTGAAAAGTAAGAGAAGCGTGCCTTAAGATTGAACTCGAGACTTGAGACTGCGTAATAGATCATCGGTCACTCGATAAGCTGTCGCTGCATCTACTTTTATTTTGACATACTTAATTTTAAATTTCTCTCAGTGATTAATCAGTAGTTATTATCTCCTTACAAGAAATCATTTTTGACTTTCACTTCTTCGTAAAAAGCTTCCTTAAATGTTTAAAGGTTTGACTTGTAGATTTCTCTGCCAGCCTTAATACTTTTTTATGCTATCTTGATGAATAATGACAGCTGTCAATTACCTTTACGTATGATTGACATGTTATTTTCGATTTAATTTTAAGGATTGTTTTTATTTTCTATGAATCTCATATTGATCTCTAAGCTTAGAACTTCAGTTTATCACCTTAATAAATATTAGTTTAAGAAACTAAAAACACGCTTTATTAAAGAAGTAGAAATTAATTTATTTTAATCTAGAAAAGCGTGGGGTGCTTTCTAAGATATTTTGATAGCACCCACCCCACGTTTTTACATTAAAATAAATTATTTACTACTTTTTTAATAAAGCGTGTTTTTTAGTTTCTTAAACTATTATTTATTTTTATTTTTTTAAACTTTATTTTTTCAATTCTTTTTCTAAATTATTGTATTGTCATCGGTCCTCGATAAGTGTGCAAAGTTTCAAATCAATCCGTCGGTTTGAAAAGGGTGAAAATCACGTTCAAAGATACCGTTATATAGATTCATAGATACATAGATTCATAGATACATAGATACACAGATACATACCATGCTAATAAAATCATAATAAAAAGGTAGACGTTTAGCTTTAATAAGTCATCGAAGCATAACACATATTGTCACATAGTCCATATTATATATTATATTGATTAGTTTATTTTAATTTGGGACTCCTACGACTTATTAATTTATTATTATTTTTGTGTTAATTACTTTTTGGTTTTATAATATATATTTTTTTAAATATGTAGCATAAAAAACTAACGTTACGTTTACGTAACTAACTAGTTAACTAAGTAACTAAACAGTAAGGAACCATATATGTATGTATATATATATATATATATATATATATATATATATATATATAATACTACATATAACGCTTGTTATATGTAGATATAACAAGCGTTTGTCTCGATGTTCCAAACTGACCACAAAAGAGCTTTTCAAAAATTGTAAGTTTTACCATTATTTTACCTCATTTTTATTATATTCAAGTTGATGTCTTGTTTAGGACTTGTCTGGACATAAGCGTTGCAACTTGTTGTTGGGAACCCTTTTCGATCTCATCTTGGCACAATATTTTTTGTTAACAGCTAGTTTTATAAAATTGCCAGATTTAATTTGCTTGTGGCTTTGTTCACGGTTATGTAGATTTTGTTAATAAAGTTTTATCCCTCCAGAACAGTACTTTAGTGTGGATGAAAATTACCCTATGTCTATTTTGTACCCCTGACATCGTGTATGCTAAATTTCATGAGGATCGGGCGAGATGCATGAAATCATAACAAACCAACTGACATTCGCATTTAAAGCTATTAGTAAGGTTTTAAGTCGATGTCTTCTCAAGGACGTGTCAGAAAATCAGCGTTGCAATTTGTTGTTGAGAATAAGCTGTAATAAGACCTCTTTTAGTCTCGCCTTGGCACAATTTATTTTTATTAACTGCCAGTGTTATTAAAATTTATACTTTTGCTCTATTTTTAATTTCAAGGCTATCGTATTTACGAGGTGGAAATAATGTATTTTGTCACTAAAGAGTTTTAATACATAGTACTTCATTTTACACATTTATCTCGCCCGCGATTTCGTATATTTCTTATATATAGTCTCTTTTAACTTACCTTGAAAAAAATATGCTACTTTAAAGTTGGTAGACTCACAGGTAAATAAATGAGTAATAAATCGCAAAATAAAAAGCTTTATATTTCTTATCTTATCATGTTTTAATTTCATTGATTTAAATTTTTTTATTTGTGCATTTTTATAGTAATAATTCTACATGCCAAGGCTCTCTGAATTGCAAGTTTTATTAGGTTTTCTATCAAAAAGTTTTAGTAACATTGTTGTTGGATTTTTCTCTTAGCAAACTTTCAGTAACAGCACTAATTCTGGCAAATCACCTAGAAAATTACTAAGCTAGTACCTACATACAGGATTTAAAATAAAGAAAGACTAACGAATATACCTCAGCGTTCACCTTTAACGATAATATATACGGGTGTTAATATGTATATAAGTACGATTTAGAAGTATTGTTAGCTACAAAAAAAATGCAAGTCATGATTTTTGAACGTCTATGATTCCAAGAATATGATTAGAATACAGAACTGTTTGTGTCTTTAAACACTCCTAATACATCATTAACGTATGGAAGAAATCGAGGTATGCTCTCAGCATATTTGAATATGTCTGTTCTTCGAATGCATCATTGAACATTATCGCCATGTATATTGTAAACAAGGAAAAATAAAATCCATGAAGCATGTCTGTTCATTTTTCCTTAGCATGGGAATGATTGATGATGATATATTGGTGCCATATTGATCTTATATAATTCCAACTTCTTCGATTCGGAATAATACGTGCAGAACTCAACACAGCCTTGACCATCGTGAACTAAATTAGTATATCTTATTTGCATTATCAGCTCAATTTTCTTTAATTCCTGAGCTTTTTAGGCAGGGTACTTATTAGTATATTTACTATTACCAAGCTTCTAACTAAAACAATCACTAACCTACAAAAGTTCGTTAGTCAATAATTTGGATGGTGACCCTTACTAGAGTACTCAACTAACTGTTTTCCATCAGGCGGAGAAGAATCATTTCGCTAGGTGATTCTTAAAAATATCGCTCAGCAATGAATCTGTGTACAAATCCTCAGCCATCCAATATTTGTCAGCGCCGAAGTTGCTTGACTACTTACAAAAACTGATAACATAAACTCATCCAATATTTGACCGCTGCGATGTTGCTTGACAACTATTAACAAAAAGTAACATCTGACCTTGCCTCTATGATCACGTAATTTCGATAGTCCTCATATTTGACCGCAGTAATATTGCTTTACTTCTCACAAAAAGTGACATTTGACCTTGATTACGTAAAATGATGAAACATGAGTAGAATACTTACAAAAAGAGACATTTAATATCATGACTTGTGACATCATTATAGTGGACTAACGATTCGGCTCACAAAATGTAAGCAGGTCGTAATATAAAAAAATTGTAAAGTCCTTCAGACCGTATTTCGATCATGATGTGACCGAAATACGGTCTGGAAGACATCACAATTTCTTTTTAATATTTCTTGGAAATCTTAACAGAAACTAGCCAATTAGCGCAGAATATATTATAATGCACAAACATGAGTGCACTGTATATTCCCTAAATGTCATAGTCCAAAGGGTCGGCAATCCAACACGACCGGAGAGAAATTAAGCGCAGAACTAATGACATCACGCGCGTTTGGAGGCGCAGGAGTGGACAATATCTGTTGGTCAGACCCAGGATTCAGACCCGAAACGCCATTCACAACAGACACATTTACTCACGCTGCGCCATTAGAACAGTATCCCAGCTTCTTAAAACATTGATATCGTATACCATGCCTTATGAGCGGAACTCTTGCCTCGTATTCCAACTCTAGTTTATGTAGGATCCTTTATTTAATCGAATTACCCAGCTAATGCTGTTTTAACGCGTAACATAAAACGGTCTATCTCAATCTTTAAGCTAATGTACGTTCTGATTGATAGAACAAATATAGCATAGTAGAGCCTTACTGTTTTCAGCATGAATGAGACGACAGAGTAGTCCCATATATATATGTGTCCTCACCTCAATTAGTAGTATTCGTAATGCTGCGTTTTTTAATGGGTAAGCAATCCATTCATATTCTCGGCCTTTTCTACTTATATTCCTGAACATAGCGTGTTTCTTGACATGACAGATTATTTCAATAAAACAAAGCCATCGGTGGTTATTGTCCACTATAAAGTGACGCCGGCTCATTTGCACAATAGCGCGCAATATTTTCTCAAAGTTACTATCCATTTTATCATAAACTATGTAAATGTCAAATGGTGTGTATCATAATATTTGTTTAATAAAGTATTATCAAATTATAATACCAGCTTTGTATATAAACTGTACCCTTGATAAGATCGTGCCTCTTATCAGTGTGAGAAACCTTAGGACGTAGATCACCATGCTAACCCAGTGCGGGATAGCAGACTTCACAATTTTTTTTGTTAATCTTAGCTTCCGCTTTAAGAATAATTCTGATTTCGCTTATTTTCTTTGTGTCCGTTGTTTGAATGTTTGCAAAGTGTGGGATTCGAACCCACAACACTTGGGGCCCTGGCAGTGGTGAGGCGACTACTTAAGTCGCTAGACAACTTTCAGACATACATATGTATTTTCTCACGATATCTTCCTTTACCGTTTAAGCAAGCAGTAGTTAACTAATCAATACACATAACTTCAAATAGTCAGCAGTGCCGGTGCGTGCCTTAAGATAAAACTCGAGACCTAAACGTGGCAATCCAACGCGAAGGTTTTCCAGGCTATCGCTTTATTAATAAAGAATTATTATTTTTATAATATAATTTCTTTAAAATCTATCCTCTTTGTCAAGGACAAAGAGGATAGATCATCATAGATCAACATTTTGTTTCATATTGGTTACTTTAATTTTTGTACCCTACCTGATGGATGAAAGGACAGAAATGGTAGAGGCCGATTACTTTGCGAATCTGGTACTCTGACGCAATGTATGAAACGCAGGTACAGCGTTACAAATTACGCTGGTTTCTTGTAAAAGTGTGGTACTACTGGTGACTTATTAGTCACCAATAAAGTAACTACTTTATTGGTGACTAATAAGCTACCAGTATTATATACATATATAGGCAACTGCCCATGTTTTATTTTTTACATTATTTAAAACACTTGAGCAAAATAAAAAGCATTCAATAGAAATATATTTGTGCAAACAGTATCAAAATTGGTTTCAAAATAAGGGATTAATTAATATTTTGTGGGGATATTGCGCTATCTCTTTCAGACAGCTGCATTTAAATAGCGATTACGAAGACGTATTTGTTAATTGATAGAAAAAAGACGCAAAGTAAGAAGATTGCCTCTTTTTCTATCATTTAACAATTAACTCTACTATCAGATTTAAAACGCTTGTATCGTATTTATTTACAAATAGTTTTAAAAATTTCTTTCTATTTTTGAGTTTAGATAATGTAGGATTTACGTAATTAACAAAAATGCAGTACCTATCTTTAGTTCGTAAATAATAATTACCTAATTCGTAAAGTATAACAGCTCGCATGTCAAGCATATTTGTTTAACATGAATTTTATTTGTCTTCTTTTATTTATTTATTCTAATTTTGTTTCACAGTGTTTTACATAAATATCTCCACTCTAACTAATGCTAATCTATACAATCCGTTAAAGACTGTTAATAAACGTTGACAGTTTCAGATAAAGATTGTATTAAATCCCTATTTCAGCCAAGTAGACAAGGTTAAATTATTGCTTATCGTGCTGCAGGCTGTCGTCGTTGGTTTTCTTCTCACTCATCTGGGATGGGTTGGGAAACAAGGGAGGAATTGTAGTTCTGGGCTCCTTATGGTAATTGTCTGCTCAGCTCACCACAGTGAGCCGGTTATTGGGGTCCTTTTATAAGCTTCGAGATTGAGATTTCGATAGGGTGGTCTCCGTTGGAACAAGTTCGTGGTCTTTTGGGGCTCCAGCACCAGCAGGGCGTTTCAGTCTCCACCGAATCTATGGTGTCTAGTACAGGCTGTGTCTCTCCGGTTGGAAACGTACCTGCCCTGTACAGAAGATCGCTAAATTAATGTATTATGTTTCAATGACAAGAGACACTATTCTGTCAGCAGAGCACCTAGTCTTTGTTTAGTAACTCCTCTCTTATTTGAGCTTGCCTAAGTGAAAGGTCGTGGTTTCGAATCCCACCTATAGCTCTACCGACGTGAACCCACTCCTAAAATAAGCACATTAGCTTAGCTGGAGTGGTTATCAGGAATACTAGTGATTTGTAACCCCAAGCGTTAGTAATCTTTAAAGAAACCCACACTGACCAAACCCACCGTCATCCACCAGTAGTAGTCATTGTTGTGACTTGTATCGAGTGTAAGAATTCTAGCAAAAAATTTAAGTTGTAATCCGTAATGGCGTTGTAGTTTAAGTGATCGCCTCTACATTGCCCCTACGCCGAGTGTTGCAGTTTCGATCCCCACATGGGACAAAAAATTGTGTTATTCGCAAATTGTTGTTCCGAGTCTAGGTGGTCTTTGTGTTTGAATATTTATAAAGACTAGCGGTCGCCTAGTGGTCAAAATTCGACCAAAATTCCTAAGCTTGCTACTTTGTTTTTTGTTTTTCTCTATTACATATAAATAAGGTATAGGTAACCATAGTAACAAAGAATTTTACGACGTCAGATGAACAATGTCGAAATACTACGAACGCGATTCGACTGCGTATGTCAAATGCATGATTGCGTGTAGTGTTTTTGCATTAATTTAATGTATTTCTAATGCATATTTTATAAAAATATTAGGATTCGACCGTCCTTCTCCATATTAACTTTAACTGTACCAAATTTCATACTCCTCGGTTCGCGCAATTTTCCTAAAAAGGGGTACAAAGTTTTTGCTTCACGCATTAATATATAGAAATGTGACATAGAATTTGTGCCTAACGCGGGAGTAATACTTTCACAAAAAAATAAAAACACCTGAGTGTTTTTCGTGACAAGTGGCAGGACCTTTGTAAAGCATTCTAATGATCTTCCTCCAGACTATAGCTTCTTACTTCGTACTTATCATCATTGTCCACAACATCTGTTGTAAATATTTGTTGCAGCGCTTGTGGGTTTTGCGGGGTGCCACATCGCTTATCCACAGAATCACGCTTCTTTTTTATAGACATCTCCCGCCCTAGGTACATTTTCTGTGTCGCGGGGGACTTTACAAACACTCAAACAATAGACTCAAAAAATGCCCAGACTTGGGACAACCATTGGTGTGTGGCCTTCTTATATACATATATGTATATCCGACAATTTTTTATCCCTTGTGGAGGAACGAACCCATAACACTCGGCGCGACGGCAGTAGCAAGGCAACCACTACGGCATGTGTTCGCTGCGGCAAGAAATGCCGTGCTGCAATAGGGCTTCGTAGTTAAATCCCAGAATATAGATAGAACTTAGCGTTTTATGACTGAATTGACTTTTACTATCCATAATTTAAGATCGTAAATATTTACGAGGTATTCATTTACACGATTTCACGTTTACTCTTACGGTAAAAGTTGTTTCGTTTAATATGCCTGTTTTAAGTTTAAGCTATACGTGTAAATTGATGATTAGAAATTGTATAATACTTGGTGTAACTACTAAATGTATTTATAGCCAATACTATACTAAACAAACTATGCTATATTGATACTTATTTTATTTTGTGTCATAACTCGTTTTATGTAATGACCAAATATATGTATTAGATCTAATTCGTGGGGAACGCGATGTTTTCGGGGATACAGGCAAAATTTTTTTTTATCGTGGTAAATTGCTCCCTTGGAGGAACAGGATGTGATGTCTCTGCAACACAAAGGGAGGATCCTCCGACGAGGCTTTAATGCCGAATAGTATGACGTCATATTAAGCGCGAATATGCGTACCACTCGCCACAAGAGGAGGCGGGAGGGCAATGTCGGGCTCTTCCGAGACTTTTCGGGCCTACCTACTAAAACCACAACAGTGTGCCACCTTGCTTCTTGTAAGGTGGGTGGGTCGCCGGAACTAGAAATACATCAGCGACCCACCCAGCAGGGTCCAACGCAGAAAAGAAAAGGTCTGCAGGCGACGACTCCTATACAGGCTACAACCTAGTTCAAGAGGCGGAGCTCACCTGTAACTTTTGTAATCTATTTATTGCTATAATAATAAATCTGTTATTTGTTTGTTTTGTAGCCAATCGTGTAACAGAAAAGTGTGGTCATATTAAACTTTTGGTTTGACAAATAGTACATACATAGTCTTACGTCTATATCCCCGAAGGGTTAGGTAGAAGTGTATAACAACCACAGTTCGCAAGCTGCAGTTTAAGGTCCCACGTAATAAAGGATGACCCTATTGCCGTTTTACCGTTCCAGAGTTACACACAGCACATTTCCAGACTCCGTGCTACTACTAAGAATTTTTTGACAGAAAGTCTTTGGCGATCCGGGAATCAGTACAGAAACCTCATATACAGTAGTTCTAAGTAATAATTGGACAAATTATTATAGACTCCTTGCTGCTACCTATAATTCCCCAATAGCATTTTATTTGTCGGTCTCGATGGCGTAGTGGTTAGTGTAACCAACTGCAACGCCTGAGGTCGCGGGTTCGATTCCCGCACAAGTCAAACATTTGTGTGCATGAACATGGATGTTTGTCTTGGTCTGGGTGTTTCTATGTATAATATGTATGCATTTACAAAAAAAAGTATATATGTATGTTTATCCATTGTCTAGTACCCATAGTACAAGCTCTGCTTAATTTGGGCTAGATGGTGTTGTGTGTATGTGGTAGAATATTATATTATATTATATTATTAATCAACTCCTGCGATACCTTCAAATCCTGTGTCAAGGGATATTTTTCAAAAATTCAAGTATTGGACACAGCAACCATTTCTGGATGACACAAAGTATCCAATAACATTGCACGCCCCATTTATATCTTCAGACCACGATTTACGATGGTCCTAACATAAGCTCATTTAAGCCATGGCACTAACACAGCAGTCAATATAGAAAATTCTAGACTTAATCTTTTTATTAATAGTACCGTTGCCAATTTTTGAGAAATTTTGTAATATAATAGAGTGTTCAATAAATTATTTTCTATTAAGTAACGGGAGTGAAAGTGGAAGTAGCAGCTATATCCGTGACTCTCGTTTGAAGTTGAGCTAGCGTTGTATTTAAGCGCCATTTAATAGCCATTTCGCGGATAAGACGTTGACGGTCATTAAAATTCCTTACCGGTTAAACGCACTTAACTCTACAACTATCTTGCACGCAACTTAAGAGACGATAAAAGCGTAACCTGTTATATAGATAACACAGCTATTGCTCCTGCTACTTTAAAATCAGTGTTTTAATAACTGTTATTATGATTCTGCTTCTTTTGGTAGTTTTGGCTGGTGCCAACAAAGTTCTAGAAATCTTGTGTTGTTTATGGCTGCTGCTATAACGATTGTAAAGTCTCAGCTCTCAGCTCAGTTATGTCCCTGTAACGGACACAATGTCTTTATAAAACTGTTATAAATAAAATTCTGAGATAGTGTCCGTAATAATATAATTATCATTATCTTAAATTAAAACAATCGTCAAATATTAACATACATTGCACTGTTGAAGTTTGTTACCTAACTTGTCAAACAAATGAATAAATATTTGTTTAAAGCTAATGAAGTCACAAAGTACAAATTCTCGATTAAATATAACGTTATTACGTCGTCAATAACTGCTATTTCTTCACTGTGAAAATATTTATCACGCAACTCTAATCTAAGTTATGCTAATTCTGATAATAAACTGTCGCAATCACTTGTAGAATTATATCCCAAGTAAAGCTAATCATAGATGGCGCCACCAGCATTTAACGTCTATTAAAATAGCTGTTGAAGACGCAGCTAATTTATACGACTTTCGACTGTAAAACGTATGTGATAGAGATCAAAATAACGTCTGATAAATGGCTAAGCTACATAATTAAAAGGCTAGAATTTACAACTGGTTGCAATCGCAACTTTGTACCTTTGAATGTTCAATTAGTGCGGTACTTAGTTTAATATCTATTTGATACTTCAACATTACATTTTCATAATTTCAGAAATAAAGCAGCGATAGCTCAGTGGGGAGACCAACAGACTGCAATGCAGAGGGTCTCGTCTTGAACCCACATCGCGCACCTCTTCGAAAACCTTTTCGAAATTATGTGCGTATGATTGATAATTATCGCCTGCTCCGTGCCTCTGAGAGCACGTTAAGCCGTCGGTCCCGGCTGCCATGAACATCTATGGCAGTCGTTATTAGGAAGTCAGTGCCCTATAATATCCTGACACTGGTCTAGCCTTAGGGTATCGTTAGCCTTTGGGTTGTGGAGGTCAGATGGCAGCCGCTCCGTGTAAAAACTGATGTCTAGTCAAATCCCGTTAGACCAGAAAAGTCGACCCCAAGTGACTTGGGAATAATAAAGGCTTGGTAGAAGAATTTCAGAAATAAAGGCTAATGCTTTCTTGATTTCATTTCGATTAATTCGATTACGTGGAGGGCTTAAATTTTATTTCCAATTAGTAAGGCATCTCCTGCGTGAGTTATCATAGCGGTATCATTGCAGACATTTTAAAAATTTAAACAACGTACACAAAGAACACCCAGACGTGGCACAACCAATTATTGGACCACATAGGTGCCGAATGGGATTTTCCATTACCACAACACTCGGCGTGGTGGTAAGGCAACAATTTTAACCACTATGCTATGGCGTAGTAGCAGAACATAATGTATGGATCTCTTCTATGTATGCATACATAGTAGAGGTCCATATGTTCTGCTGTGCAATTTTGTTAAATCTCACTATCAAACTCACATCCGAATCAGCTGAAATATGAGTCACACCAGCAAACATGGCAATAACAGTTGGTTACTATGACTACTTATGAGGCAGTTGATGCTGGCAAAGTTTTTAAACTATCACCGTACGTACCGATTCTCGTCAAAATCGGTTCGACGGTTTATAGGTGAAAACTTTATAATATAAGAAAAGTATTTTTTGTTAGAAAAATGTAGTACATTGTATGAAACTTATTCTAGTACTATTTATATTTACAAAGTTATTAATAAAAGATAACATAATTACAAAAACACAAATAATTATAATACTAAATATTTACAAAAATGGTTTAGGCATCGTAGAATTCTTCAGTATCGCTGTCAACTGGTAACATGCTCCAGAAGACTGACAGCATTGCCACGTTGAATAGCAATGCTGATTCTTTGGGCCAAGAAAAGACCAGCCTTCTGATCACGCGAAACGTCGATCAGGCGTTTTGCGATCTCGCTGTACTGTCCACCCCAAACGGCGCAAATATGCAATTTCCGACTAAAGTACTATATTTGCGCCGTTTGAGGGTTTCTGCGGTTGCAGCAGCAGCGCCTGCACATCTCGCAGTGCTTGGAAGATGTGATGGCGCAAGGGTGTCTACGCACGTTGCGTCCCACACCAAAGGCCTGCCCATCTTCCAAGGCAACAATGACATTCCATCCGGTCTCTCGCCTGGGTTTTAGGTATAAATAATATAAGAATGATTTGAGTATAGAATGTTAATATACAGTGTGGCTGTTATAATAATACTTATGTCAATACTAGGAACAAAATACCTGACCAAGTTCAAAGTTTTAATCATAGATGCGCCTAATACGTTACGTACGATACGTTTAAATTTCCTATTTCACGACCTTAAACCTTTCTGCAAGTTAAGTCTAACATTAAATGCCAACATGATATCTAAGTTAAAATATAGTATTATTATTATTATAGTATTTTATTTATTGAAAGGCCCCCTCACCTGTGATACAGTTCTTAACTAGTACAGGGATGGGTGACCTTTCTACTAATCGTATATTTCTCTATCTATCGTATAAAAATATACTACTGGTGGCAAATATACAGCCCGCATGATATAGGTAAGCGTTTATTGTCGCCTACCCCTGACAACATATATGCGAAATTTCATGATGATCGGTCGAGTACTTAAGGCGTGAAAGTGTAACAAGCAAACAAACAAACTCCCATACGGATTTATATTATTAGTTAGGTTAGTTCGATCATTTTGTACTTATAATTTTAATATTTTACCTTCACACAATATTTGTTACTATTGATTTTGGAAATAAAATTATAAATAAAATATATTATCACGCTCCTTAATTGAAACTTGTTCATTGACGTTTTCTATCTAATGTGTGAGCTCACTTTTCCTAGTGTGACAACTTTTTCGTGGAATACGCGTACGGTGAGGGCCTATACATTTGAACAAGGTAAAATTATAATTCTTAGAACGTTTGAAGACCAAACCAATTATGAAGGTCAACAACAGATGTTATGACATAACAGAGAATTATTGAAACATACTCAGAATCGGACCTCTTCAGAAAATAATTATTTCCTAATAATAAAAAAACCAACTAAAGTGCTGTGTTTGATGGATGATCGTCTTTAGATTGATGATTTCTTTGTTTTAATTAGTATTTTTTTTTCTGTTTAATGTGTTTAGCTTTGTTAGTTATTTTAATGACATAAATTAATATGCCGTTATATAAATTACACACGATTAGTCAAAAAGTTGGCGTTTAAAAGAAGAGCGATGCACCTGCAGAGAACGTCCACCTTTTTTTGGTAAGTGGACTATTTTCGGTAAGGATCACTAAAATCGGTTGGATTCGGGCGGCCGAAGACTGGTCTATGTGGAAACCCTTGGGGAAGTCTATGTCCAGCAGTGGACTCTTTCGACTGAAATGATGATAAACATTTTACATTGTGCCAATTTTTTGCCGGAGATATTATACAGTAGGTAAGCTCTGAACAAAAAGAAAATAATTCTCATCAATAATGACTCGAGCTTACGAATCAAGAATGCCGTACCAGACAATAATAATAATAATGTCCTCCAGACCGATTTTCGGTCACGGCGGCCAATCTTAACGGAGACTGGCCATCTGCGCAAGAGATATTATAGTGCACAAGTATGTGCGCAAACACAAGTGCACTCTCTGTTCCATAACTCTCATGATCCGATGGGACGGATAATCCGACACGACCTGAGAGAGATCAGGCGCAGGACCAACGGCTTTACGTGCTTTCCGAGGCACGGGGGTGTCTAACACCGCCAACTTCCTAACTCCCAGCTTGTTTTGAGATTTCTTAACAGAAGAACCCAATATCTTTTTGTTAGCCCGACATGCACCCGACACACATACTTTTGTTGACTTATAAATTTGTTTATAATATCCCTACCGCTCATTTTAGGTCTTTACATTTTTATCCATTTTTTATCCCTTGTTTTTTTTTCTAAATACAGGAAGTTAATGCCTGTATCGTGGAGGACTTTACAAACATTCAAACAAACATTTACAAACAGCTAACACAAAGAATACCCAGACACAGAATACGCATTTGTAGATCTTCTTCTTTTCCTATGTGGGCTTCGACCACATTCCTCTCAAAGAAGTGGCAGTGGCAAGGCAACCACGTAAACCACAACGCCATACGTGGTTATCTTATCGTGGTTATAGCAAGCAACTGATGGATAACCTTGGCTGGATAGATATCCAGCCAGTGTTATCCATCAGTTGCTTATATACGTAAATTGATACCTTTATTAAATATTAATATTTAAGAATTTAAGACGGCTTAAAATAGCTTGCAACAACAAAATCGACGACAAATTACGTATTGTGACATACATAAAGCAAGTTCGCCAAAAATAAACCCAATAAACCAGTTTGCCTTAAAATATGATTCGCAGAATTCTTGCAAGAGGAAAAATACAAAATTAAAACCATTTAGGTCACAAAAGAATTCATGAACTTTAAGATTTTATACTTGTTTGAGTGGATTTAACAATACATTCGGCCATCTGGCTGGCTAGATATATGTATGTATATTAAAATGTCCGTGCTTTTGTTATAAGTATAAACAATTGTGGTAAATTTCACGCTTATCTTTGCTTTAATAATTTTTTAAGTAAATTAATTATGTTATTTTTAAATAATTAATTATTTTAATGTGTTTAATTTTATTAACTTACTCTTTGTCATTGTTATTGGCATAGGTATTGCCGTTATAATAAAAGTGAAATAAATAAATTATATTACTCATGTCCGTATATACACGAAGGTACCGCTTCGGTTATATACGGACACAAACGGCTGAAGTGTACTACGGCTTCACATGTCTTCGAGAACATTATGACAAACTCTCAGACATGCAGGTTCCCTCACGAATCATTTCTTCTCGTTTAAAGCAAGCGATAATTGACTATTTAATATCCACATACCATCGGAAATTCAAAGACGCCTTAGGATCGAACTCGAAAAATCTGCATGGCAGTCCTACTAGTTTATTGCAGCGGTGCTGTACCACGTAATCGAGGATAGTCATTATTTGACCAGATCACACGCATGCTGGCAAAAATTAGTCTCACGTCTATATAGACGGGCATATGCCCGAAAGCAGCGATAGCTCAGTGGGGAGACCAACAGACTGCAATGCGGAGGGTCTCGGGTTCAAATCCACGTCGCGCACCGCTGACTTTCGGAAGTTATATGACATTTCGGAATTATGTGCGTATTGATTGACAATTATCGTCTTCTCCGTGCCTCGGAGAGCGCGTTAAGCCGTCGGTCCCGGCTGCCAAGAACATCTATGGCAGTCGTTATTGAGAAGTCAGTGTCCTATAATATCCTGACACTGGTCTAGGGGTATCGTTAGCCTTCGGGTTGCGGAGGTCACGTGGCAGCCGCTCCGTGTAAAAACTGATATCCAGTCAAATCCGGTTAGACCAGAAAAGCCGACTCCAAGTGACTTGGGAATAATAAAGGCTAGAGAGAAGAGTCTATATGCCCGAAGGGGTGGGCAGAGCTGTATAATATCCACAGTCCGCCAACTATGGTTTCAAGACCCGTGTAATAGAGGCCGTCTTCCGGGCATAGTTCTAGACCCCGTGCTGTTTCTGGACTTTCTACACAGAAAGACCCAAAAACACTTTGCCTGACCCGCGAATCAAAGCTACACTGCTTGCAATACCAAAGCCAGCCTATATCCCAAGAAAGGTAGCAGAAATCGTATTACGCCCACATTTTGCCATACGTCTGGCTCGTAGACTGACTGGTACTGGGCATATTAATTGACTCACATATTATCCCCGGGTTAAACAGAGCATTGCACCTATATATCGCGAGCTATGTTTTACATCCCATTTAGAAGGTATATTGATTAGTAGAGTCGAGTAGTAGAGCCTCGCTGATTTCAGCATGAATGGGTCGGCTCGACCGGGGAACGACTACCCTCTCACAAAATATTGACATGAAATAGCTGTATTCCTACTGCTGTGGTTCGTTTGGCGAGTGAGAGTGCTGGAGGCCCGATCACCATCTTTGCCACTTCCCGATCCTTCTCCTTCCCATTTCCTTTCCCTAAAGAGTCGGCAACGCGCAAGTGATGCCTCTGGTGTTGTAGGCATCCATAAGCTACGGTGATCACTTACCTTCTGGTGGGCTATTGTTTGCCACCTTAGTAGTATAAAAAATATGTGCTATCACTGAAAATTAGTAACAGCAGTACCCAATCACACTTTGCTTGCCACGGAAATCAAATCCGAGACTTTATGCTGAGCAACTAACAGAAGCGCAAACTAGATCGGTCACATGATTTTATAATATAAGTGAAAGTAGCTCTGCTTGTTTTTAAAATTCTACAATGAAACTACTGAACCGATTTTGCTGGAATTTAATTTAAATACATAATAGACATATGTTTATTTCTCGGAAAGCTTAAACATATTAGAGGAAGATCGAATTTAAATATTATATATATATACATATATGTACTATAATAATATATATATTTTTAAAACAACACTGCCTGGGTGGTAATGGAAACCCGGGACCTGTGAGACTAGATGGGTCAAAAATAGTTTGTCTAATCCCCACAAATAGTTATAACGAGTCTGGGTGACCTTCGTGTTCGTTATTTGTCTTCCCCCGCGACACAGGAATTATTCCTATATAATGGGGGAGCTGTGGTTTGTTAAGAAAAAACAGAGAAAATACAAAATATCCCGTATGCCTTCCCTTGGGATTGTGCCAGGCAAAGTTGCGGGCAGGGGCTTGCTAATTATAATTTATTTTATTTTATTTGGCTTGCCAGTAGTAAATATATAACTCTGGAGTAACATACATAACACAAAATGAGTTTCTGATACATTTACCAAATATAGGCTAACCAGCACTAATATGACATGACACTGCTTAATTAATTACATCTTATAAAAATTAATATTGCCTTATCTTGTGTGGGGGCCATCCCCTTCCTCTACGACTATCCCAGTTTATGATATAGCGTTCCCCTACACCAACCGTTAGGTTATAATAGAGGAGCCGCTGTACCTTCCAGTGCCCGAGAGCACCTTCCGGGACCAGTTATAGACAGGTCTTGTCCCCAAATCCCGACTCTCCATCCTAACCTCAGAGATCCGGTTCTCGTAAGCGAGCTACCTCGTGCCCAAGTGACACTACCTATTCTCCAGATAGGTACCGGAGCAATAAAGCCGCTCACTACTCACAAGGAGTTGCTAATGATAACCTCGCTGAAGCCGACGGAGAAGCCGCCTCCCATATCTCCAGTATGGTACCGGAGCTGTGTAAGGCACGCTCACTTCCCGACATACATCCGTATGCCTACCCAAATAGGCCTACAAGCCGTGTGTGGCCCGAGTCACTCCAGCTATGACTCTTACTTGCTGAGCAGGCAAGCTCCCGAGATGCGTTGCGGCAGTGAAACCACACTGCCACTTCGCTAAAGGCAACTCCGTGCCTCATGCGACCGACTGGTCGCACTGGCCGCGTCTGAGTCCGACGCTCGAACGCAACGTGCTTGCCGAGCAAACGAACATGTCGTCCTCAGCGGCCAACCACATACCCCTGCGAGTCCAACACCAATGTCAGGCACCGCGCACTCTAGTCAGCGGTCGATAGAACACGCCTTTCGAGGCGCAGTGGGCTTCCTGACCCCGCAGTACCCTGGTCCAAAGGAGGAGACCCGTAGTTCTCCCCCCGAAACCCTATCTACTCGGGTCCTGTAGATAGGGATGATGTGTGGCGGCCAGTCAGTACAAACCGGCGACAATTCGACCCAGTGGGATCTTTTGTGTCGACTTCCCCAGTAACGAATGCCATAGATGTTCATGGCAGCCGGGACCGACGGCTTAACGCGCTCTCCGAGGCACGGAGAAGACAATAATTGTCAATCAATACGCACATAATTTTGAAAAGTCATTTAACTTTCGAAAGTCAGCGGTGCGCGACGTGGATTTGAACCCGAGACCCTCCGCATTGCAGTCTGTTGGTCTCCCCACTGAGCTATCGCTGCTCTAAATCTATAATAAAAATAAATAACAATAGATATGAAAGAATGAATTATAAATAAATAAAACAATTTAGCATTCCATATTTCATCATATTTTTATTGCCAGCCAGAAAAAGTCAAGTCGAATGAAGTTGTCAGAAATACTAAAATATACCTCAACTCGATGAAAAATATAGGCTCCAAGATAGTTTATTCGACAAGAGTTCCTTGAGAACTCTCAACCTTTACATCTTGGAGTCCACGCTTTTAATAGGACATTGACTAGTAGTATTTATACCTGAGGAATCCGGTTTTACTTACAAATAGGGTGAACAGGCGAGTGCCGGGCTTACCTTACCAATTTTATTGGGTATTATTATTTTACTTCTACTGCCTCATACACAGCTGTGTTAAATTCTACTGCTGCGCATGTGGTCGAAGGTTCGGATCCCGTGTCAATAAAAAGTTATTTAGAATTACTGCCAAGAAATCTCATTAGCAGCTCGAAGTTAGGAAGATCGGTATCGCCTGATCTGATCGCCAGTCTTAGTTACGATTTGCCGCCGAAATTGAGAATCGGCAGGATGGAAGACATTATTATTATTTAATACAGATGCCTTATACTATGATCAAAATCCTTACTAATATTATAAATGCGAGTTTGTTTTATTTATTTATTTGTTTGTTTGTTTGTTACGCTTTCACATCTTAAATAATCGAACGGTCATCATGAAATTTCGCATACATGTTATTATAGGACACCTTTCATCCAGAAAAAAATATCGTTCCTAAGGTATAGAAATGTATTGTCAAAATCTAGATTAATTCGAATAAAGTCACGGGCAAAAATGTAGTAAACGATAATGTAGTGAAACTATAAAACTACTACAACTACATGTATTATAAAACATAACCTGCCGTTACGCTGAGTGCTGTGGTTTGCAATACTAATACATACGAGATTCTGTGTGATCAAATACTTAATTGTTCTGAATTTCGTGTACTGTAGTGTCTCCAAATTGTATGCTACAAATATTAAATCTTTTTAATATAAAGAAAAAATACTTATACACACAGCGACACATCAACTTAGATTGCTTGGACTTTGAACTATTAGAAGTTGAACGCTGCGAATCGTGCGAGAGAGTGCGTTATATTTTTGTTACGCTCTATCCTTGCCATTACATCGACGCCACTATGCACTGTCCCTTTCCGACAATTCTCTATTTTGTATGTAGCGTAGTTATGTGTATATAGGGTGTCTAACTTGACGTGTAGCCGTGTGTACTTACACTAGGTAAAATTTATTAATATATTTCTAATTGTGTGTTATTTAATAATGTCGGTGTCTTTGTGGAGAAGCCGTCGACAGTCTTGGTCACCATGGCCTATCATGTAGCAGGAGTGCTAGTCGTACATCACGACACGCCAACCTTAATAACATACTCCGTCGAGCTCTTGTCACCGCTGGCGTCCCGGCTCAGCTTGAACCTCACGGCTTGGTACGCGACGATGGCAAGAAACCAGATGGTATGTCATTACTACCATGGAAAATGGGTAGGTAGGCCTTTGGTGTGGGATGCAACTTGTATCGACACCAAAAGTTGTATCGACCACAAAGATGTGATGGCGCAACCATCACATCTTTCTAGCACAGCGGGTAGTGCTGGTGCTGCTGCTGCATCAGCGGAGACGCTAAAACGGCGTAAATATCAACACCTTATTGGTGAGTACATATTTGAGCCGTTTGGTGTCGACACGCTGGGGCCATGGGGTCCAAGTGCTAGGTCTGTTTATAGAGACCTAGCTAAGCGGCTCATCGACGCTTCACGTGACCAGAGGGCTGGTATTTTCTTTACACAAAGAATAAGCAGTGCCATTCAACGTGGCAATGCTGCCAGTCTTCTGGGCACATTGCCAATTGACGACGATGCGGAGGAATATTATGACGCTTTTTGATTTTGCAGTTTTATTTTTCTCTTCTGTTTATATTTTCTTGTAAATAATTTGTATATACATATATTATGTTATTTATTTAATTATGTCATTGAATAAAAAAACACATTATTGTCAAAATGTTAAAAAGAAATTGATGGAAATATTTACAAACAACGCGATAAAATCCGTATAAATGAGTTTAATTTCAATGAATAATATTCGCGTAAACAGAAGATAATATTATGGAAATATTTATATTCGTATTCATGTGATGTGTGTGTGAAAGAATATTGTCTTTAAAATACCTATTTTTTTTAAAAACATCTTCCGCACTATGAGAAATTCCTGTATCGCGGGCGACTTTACAGACATTCAAACAACAGACACAAAGAACATCCAAACTTGGAACAACCATTTGTGGATCACACACATTTTTAGGCGTACTATGTTGCGCACCAGTTTGAAACGCACCAAGAATATTCCACACAGCGCACCCGCTTAGTGCGCAAACATTAAATAATAAATTTATTAATTTTCTTTTCCACTTTGCGCACCAAGGGTCATGGACCATGTAGTGAGAGGCTAGCGAATAAACATAACGATAGAAATTTACAAAAATGTATATTAATCACGGCTGGAGCAGTCTCATCATTCAATTAGAAGGCATAACAAATTATTGAAAATCAAAAATGATTAAAAAAGGTATTTAGAGTAAGTAATTTGTAAAGTTAATATTGGTACGTAATAAAAATCTGATAAAAGTTTTGTGTCTTTATGTATTGTATCCTCTCCTGTGACAACCCTGACAAAATAGGCATAAATGTTAGTTCTTTAGAAGCTTTGTCTCTGTTCCGATTCTTTACTCTGTGGCGCAACCTCGTTCTGTCATAGGGAATAATAATACTGCTATTTGAGACGGTGGTACATTTTTGTCCCGTGTAGGATTCGAACCCAATACACACAGAGCAGTGGAAGTAGGAAGGCGATCACTTAAAGCAATACGTCATTTGTGCAGTCATTAATACATGGTTTCATGCATTGGTATTTTTACCCTATCTTTTATTCCTGTTGGTAAACATACTGAGTCATGCAAAAATCCAATCAATATCATTATTATCATTGTGAACGTGTCAAGAAAAACGCGGAAGCCATCTTTACTTGTTGAAAAAAATATACGTCTTATTGAACTATAATTTAGGTGAAAAAATGACAGCGTTTCAACGTTCATACTTTATACTTATAGATATGGAATGTAGTAAAAACTCGACGTAGTTAAATAGCTAACAGACCAGTGCTACATATACATGATGGATATACCACATATACGCACGAAGCGCTTTGATTCCACTATTATAATGCGTAGCTCAAAGGAATGTAACTCATTACCAAAGTCTGTATTTCCCGATAAGTACAATCTGGATTACTTCAAATCGCGGGTGAATAGGTATCTTCTAGACAAGCGTGCTCCGTCGTTGACTGCATCGTCACTTCATTCTTCATCTTCTTCACTTCATCGCGGTCAAACGCAAGCCTATTAAAATTATAAAAAACTAGATGTGCCCGCGGTTTCACCTGCGTTTATGATTAGCGTAGCGTAGTCGTAGCGTGATGTTATATAGCCATAGCCTTCCTCGATAAATGAGCAATCCAACACTAAAATAATTTTCCAAATCGGATCAGTAGTTCTTGAGATTAGAGCGTTCAACCAAACAAACAAACAAATAGACAAACTCTTCAGCTTTATAATATTAGAATAGATAATACCTTGACTATTTAATTAGCTTGTACAGTCAGCACCATAACTAGCTGACATTTGACACATTTGTAAATGTATTGTATATAATTTTATAACACAGTTGTATTTTACGAATAAACAATCCTAATTATTATTCTGTATTTCTACATTATGATTTTATCAACTATCTTTTAATTATTATTGCTGTAAAGCATAAAATCGTAACGAATCGGCACTGTGAGGCAGACTTGGCAGTCCCGTCTAATAATTTATTACAGCGCCATCTATTGACGTCTTACGGAACTAAGTAGCTTGTCAATACGCGAAGAGTAGAGAAC
This sequence comes from Catocala nupta, assembly GCA_963675205.1. Lineage (NCBI taxonomy): Eukaryota > Metazoa > Arthropoda > Insecta > Lepidoptera > Erebidae > Catocala > Catocala nupta. The sequence continues at coordinate 18,129,211 of OY776104.1, forward strand.
GCTGGTACATTCTCGAATCTTCTTATTGTTTACATACCGGGTATGGCGTTTCTAGAGATCTCCAGAAACGCTTTAACCGCGTATAAAAGGGCAAGGCCAGCATTCACCGAGTCAGTTTACACTCGTAAGCGGTCAAGTAATCATCGGAGTGAATGGAAGCGAAAATACCACAGAGTTTGAAGCAGTGGAAAAGTGTAGTATAGTTTGTACTGTGTTTTAAATGTAATTATGTGTTAGAATAAAACGTGTTTTGGTCGGTAATATTGTTTACATTCTTAGCCCTCGAACCCAGCACATAACAATATTATAAATGCGACTGTGAGTTTTTTTGTTACGCTTTCACGTCATATCTACTCGATCGATCATCATGAAAACATGCATACACGTTGTCAGGGGTCTAAAATATGACATAGGGTATCTTTCATCTAGAAAAAAATTCTGTCTCCGAGGGATAAACAATTACATAACCCACATTTATGCAAGCGAAGCTGCGGCATTAGGGGGTAATGGCTATAATTATGTTCAAACTATGTGAAGTTTTGCCGAGTCGCTAGCTCTAAAATAAACATACAAAATGTATATGATATGTCGTCCTCCATTCTTTATGCATTTTCCATTCTCTATGGTATGTCATTACTACCATGGAAAATGGGTAGGCCTTTGGTGTGGGATGCAACTTGTGTCGACACCCTTGCGCCATCACAATCTTTTAGCACAGTGGGTTGTGCTGGTGCTGCTGCTGCATCAGCGCAGACGCTCAAACTGCGCAAATATCAAAACCTTATTGGTGAGTACATATTTGAGCCGTTTAATGTCGAAACGCTGGGCTGGGGCAATGCGGTCCAAGTGCTAGGTCTATTTATAGATACCTAGCTATGCGGCTGATTGACGGTTCACGTGACCAGCGGACTGGTATTTTCTTTGCACAAAAAATAAGTATTGCCATTCAACGTGGCAATGCTGCCAGTCTTCTAGGCGCGTTGCCAATTGATATTATGATGACGCTTTTTAATTTTTTTGTTTTATTGTTTTCTTTAGTTAATATTTCTTGTAAACAATTTGTGTATATGTTATGTTAAATAAGTATTTGTTTATATTAATAAAAAAATAAATGCCCTTTTCCCATATAAATATAATTTTTACACTTAAATATGTTAACATAAATATAACAGTTTTATAAAAACATGTGACGCATTTTTCTGAGATACAAAGACACAAACAAATAAATGCGTCATTCCATTCGTTTAGATATTAACATCAACAAGATAGTGCGCACTCGACGTAATTGATCTACTATTGAACGGAATTAAAAATTGTTTACTCGCATAAACGGGCAATCGATAAAATAATCGTTTTGCGTGAGACACACTTGTATCGTTCGTCGTGTTTCCTCACGATGTTTTTGGTTAATGCAAGCAAAAATTACCAATTTATTACGCACATAACTTCTAAAAGCCAGAGGTCTGTAAATTAGGATCTAGCTCCTTAGTTTCCAAAGTGGTCCAGGTGGACGGTCCACGGGAGACTCGACGGGGGTCTATGTTGGCGTGACAAAAAATGGGGGTACACAATTCGTAAGCGGGGGTCCACGAAAATTTATTTGCTTTCGATAGTCAAGTACTAAAATGTTGGCTTGACTTCACCTATCAATGTAGGCAGATAATACTTTAAAGAAGCTTAGCGACTGTTACTTATTTATACGTTGGTTGATGGATATTTTGAGGAATACCACTCGCTGAAGACCACCGGAACCAGCTAAATTTCGGAAGTGGTCTTTGACAAAAAAAGTCTGGTAACCTCCGTAACTGAAGACCTCTGCATAGCAGTCCAAGGATCTTACTTTCACTAGGCCAACAAAAACATAAATCTATACCAATATTATAAAGCTGGAGAGTTAATATGTTTGGTTGAACGCGCTAATATCCGGACCTACTGGGTCGATGTGAAAAATTATTTTAGTGTTGGATAGCTCATTTATCGAGGAAGGCTATATGCTATATAAGTATAACATCACGCTCCGACTTATAGGAGCAGCGCAATTTCTCTTATGTGAAGCAGATGAAATAGCGCGGATCAGCTAGTTTTTTTAAAATATAATATAAAATGTATAAGGGCCTATCGGTATGGTGAACAGTGTCGGTTATAAGAACTTTTTAAAGTTCGAAGAAACTTTTACACAACAGCTTTCTCCAGTCAGAGGTCAAAGGTCATAGTCTTTTCGGAGGTATATCGACTATGCTGAGTCGAATTGCGTTGACCTCGAGTCCGTCCGTCCGTCTGTTATACAACTTTAAACTCAAGTACCGTAAGAGCTAGAGACTCGCGGTCAACGCCATTCGACTCAGCACAGTCTATATACCTCCGAAATGACTATAACCTTTGACCTCTGACCACATGACATTTGCATATCACTTGAACCATTTTTCGAACTCTAAGATTTACGGCAATTAATTGCCGATTCTCACTTGTTTTTATTATTTTTCTTTATTCCACTGACATCCGCCTCTTTTTTAAAAAGAATGCCCGTTCTAGGATTTGCTCCTGTGTCGCGAGGATCTTTCCAAACATTCAAACAACGGACACAAAGAACACCCAGACTTGGCACAACCATTTGTATATCACACGAATTTTGTCCCGTGAGGATATCACACCCACATCACTCAGCGCTACAGCACTGGCGAGGCGAACACTTAAACCTCTACGTCATCTATACGTGCAGTATTATTATTTAACTGCCTTCGTGGCGCAGCAGCAGTAAATGCGACTGCTGTGCATGAGGTCTCGGGTTCGAATCCCGGGTCGAGCCAACAAAAGTTGTCTTCTGTTTACGCGAATGTTATTCATTGAAATTAAACTCATTTATACGGATTTTATCGCGTTGTTTATTTAACACTGTATTACATAATTTTTAAACTGTTACAGTATTACTACTATTCAATTTTACTAATTTCCCCGTGACCATGGCTGCTGAAAAGCAACCGAAACGTCGTAGAAAGTGTAAACCTAAATATAAATAGTTTTAATAGTTTTAATAATTTTATCAGCTTGAAAATTAGTAAAATTCGGTAGTAGTAGTGTAACAGTTTCAAAATTATGTAATACAGTGTTAAATAAACAACGCGATAAAATCCGTATAAATGAGTTTAATTCCAACCAACAAAAGTTATTGGGTTTATCTGTTAAGAAATCTCTATACAAGCCCGGTGTTAGGAAGTTGTTAGACACCTCCGTGCCTCGGAAAGCACGTAAAGCCGTTGGTCCTGCGCCTGATCTCTCTCCGGCCGTGTCGGATTATCTGTCCCATCGGATCATGAGATTTAGGGAACAGAGAGTGCACTTGTGACTGCGCACACGCTTGTGCGCAGATGACCAATCTCCGTTAAGATTGGCCGTGGCCGAGATACGGTCTGGACGACATTATTCAGTATTATTATTATTGCTGTATATAATTTTGTAGTCATAACACTTGAAAACATGTTCGTATATATAATTGTGTAGTGAGTAGACACTACATCATCGGGATCCCTTCAATGGGGGTTAGTAGGTTAATATACGATCATCTGACTGACTGCTTACACAACAACGACTTGCTCACGAAACATTGTATTAAAAGGTTATCGTTTGTTATTGAAACTAAATACTATTGCTTTCATCTAAGCTTATCCCAACTAATGTTTACTAATATTATGTATAAGGAGGAAAGATTTGATATTTTGTTTGTTTGTTATGATTTAACTCAAAAACTACTCAACCGATTTTATAAAATTTTTTCATCATTAGTAAGCTATGTTATATCACCGAGTAACATACTTTAGGCTATATTTTATTTAAAACAAAGTACTGTTGCACTTATCTTAACCTAACCTTCTACCTATTACGCGAGCGAGGCCGCGAGGGAAAGCTAATCCTAACTTTAACCCTTTCGCTGTTCCGTAATAGACACAATAGAAAATATATTGTTATGCTCATATGTGATACATCGGACAGAGAACCTGTTAATATTATAAATGTGAATTTGAGTTTCTTTGTTTGTTACGGTTTCACGCCTAAACGACTGAATCGATCATCATGAAATTTTGCATACACGTTGTCAGGGGTACAGAAAAGGACCTAGGGTACCTTATACGCAGAAAAAGGACTGTTTTCAAGGGTTAGAAATTTATTAATCACATCTACAGGATGTCCGGTAATTAATTGATAACCTTGAAATGTCTTATAGTATATATATATAGATGGCCGTTCAGAAAAAATGAAACAAAAAATATATATATTATAAAAAGTGTATTATATATTATAAAATAAAAAGTGCAAGCTATATTACCATTGCAAACTTTTAACTGTCTATCTATTAGCATAATTAGTGTTTAATAATAAAACAATAAAAAACCGATGGATTTCATTCATTTATGGTCGTAGTATACAAGAAAGTTATACATGGTAATTAAAAAAAAAACACATATCTCAGGTAGTAGTTAGGATAGATTTTTTTTCATATTTTTTCCTGAACGTCCATTAGTTTCACTAAAAGACATTCCAGGTGATAAGGGTGTCCAGTAATTGATGGATACATCAATTACTGGACACCCTACAATCTAGTCATTATCATTAAACGGAAAGATTTGTATTTTCGTTTGTTATAAATAAACTGAAAACTACCAGACTGATTTTAAAATCCTTTCAACATTAGATAACGTTTTCCAGAAAAACAGGATTTTAAATTGGTCACGTAGTTTTTGCGGTATATATTCGCGTTTTTAGATTTCAGAAAGAGTAACTTTATATCAAAGTTATCAAATAATATTGAATTTATTACACTATTGTAACAATAATGTTATACACCATTGTTCTGATCGATAGATAGGCGCTAATAAAACATTCAAAAATCATTTATTTATCTAGGTCATAAAGTAAGACATATGAACGTCAAAATATATAGGTAAGTGAGTTTACTAAGTGACTGAAGCTACATTTAGGTTAGTTGCTAGGTTCAGGCAAAGAGTTGTCTGCCTATGCCTAACCTATGAGAAGAAACCTGCAGAAAGCTCAAGGCCATTAATTATCTAATATGCATCGAATAGTAAATGTTACTCTTCACAGTTCGGTGCTAACGGAATGTAAAGTGCACTTGTGTTTGTGCAAAAGTATATGCGCAAAAACAAGTGCTATTGATATTCCCTCACTTTCATAGTTGAATATGAAGGTTATCTCACACGATTGGAGAGAAACTAATGGCCTTACCTGTTACCCGAAAAATGGGCATGAAATACAGTCAACTATCAAACCCTCCCTCTCTCTAAGAATCATCATAATAATCTGATAACTTTTTGTTGGTCTGACCCGAGTGTCTAACCCGTGACCTCATGATTCGCACTCGTATACACTAACCACTTGACAAACAAGACAGACAGAAAGAAGCATAGTTACGCTAGACGTGTAAGCATCGCTTTCCATATGAAACTGAGATGTTGTTCCGTCTAAAATCTTAACTAGCGTTTCACAACGCAGTCAGTCAACCTCTGCAGTTTATTAGCAGTATCTTCACGAAGCGACTGTCGGTGGCCATTGGTTCTTGGCACTGATACTAGTTAGACTAGATTAAAATCATTCCTGGTGACGAGCACTGACTACTAATCAAGCGTTTTCAATGCTTGCAGAATTAGAATGCTCTAAGGCCTGGTTCGTATATTCAGAAACTAGCCGTTTTACCTACGGCCAGTTAATTTCTGACACATATTCTTTTGAAAATATGTCAAAATTTAACTGTCCGTTACACAACGATAATGCTTCCTGTCCATTGAAGCGGAGCGAAGTTGTGGAGCGAAGAAACGGAGAAATATTAGCCAATAGGATTGCATAAAATCTCCGGTCCGCTCCAGTATGCAATCCTATTGTTAATATTTCTCCGTTTATTCGCTTCACATCCTCGCTCCGCTAAGTGGACAGGCAGCCTAAAGCTCGTTTCTTAATATAGAAATAAGACTTTAATAGACTACTACAAACTGTATAATTGTTGAGTTGCTATTGCAAGATGTACGGTACGGTATTAAAGATTCGAAAATGCTGCATTCGAATTTCGATTAATTTCGGCAATGAATATTATTATTCGAATAATAACCGAATATTTAAATTTCGAAGATTATTTATACAAATTCGAATCACGTAAACTTTTTCAAAATTCGAAGTTTATAAAATCGCCTGATTGCAGTGATTTATTGTGCACTATCAAATAATATTTTTGTACTACTTTGCACGAGAAGTGATAGTTCTAGTACACAAGCGCCCAAGTTGCGGTAATCGCTTATCACATAAAGGGTCTATCGTTTTTGTACTCACCAGTAGGCGCCACTAGCAAGTAAAGTCCTGTCAATCCAGTTATAGCTGCTGTTAAAGCCATATTTGGTGCTAATAATTGTCGGTTTCTATGGTTACAGTTAAAGTAACTATAGAGTATGAGGTCTGGAGACCTTACTATCAGCTAGCACCTCTAGCGGTAAATTCAAGACCGATAGCTTTAATTGGTTTTTTGCTTATCAACTATCCTTACTAATATTATAAATACGAATGTGAGTTTGATTGTTTGACAAGCTATCACGCCTTCAATACTTGACCGATCATCATAAAATTACCAGGTACCATTAATCCAGAAAAAGTACTGGTTTCGAGGGATAGAAAATAATTAACAAAATTTAGATTAAAACGAGCGAAACCGCAGGAAAAATCTATTAGTATAAAAAGCAATGCGGAGTTTTTCAATCAACAACTGCATATCTAATTAGAAATTATATGCTAATGAAATAAATATTATTAACCGTTATCTTGCAAATAACACATTTATGTTGATATACATACATACAAATATACTCAGTATAGCATTCCTATTGTTTAATAAAACAACAAAAGATAATTTGAGTTTCGTTTTGCAGTTCTATTTAAGTTTACAAATTATCCATTGTTTTGTTATTAATTTGTGATACGAAGGACGCAAGTGTATACATACATTTCACTGTCTAGTTTACGTCCCAAATAGATATGGGCAAGCCTCAATAGGCTTTTGTGGACTTGCTAGCAGTAAGGAAGTGCAATTGTGGACATTTGCGCAGTAGATATCAATATATCTACCGTCAAATGTCCACAATTTCATGGCCGGCGTCTACCTCTAAGTTTTAGTTGTTGACTTATCGTCATTGCCACCTTGCCGAGTGTCCTGGGTCCTAGATCCCACTGCATGCTAAAAATTTGTACGATCCACGATGTACGTGCACGATCGCGGGCACACAGGCAGTATTCTTAGTGCGGGAGATGTCTTTCAAAAAAGATTGCGTGCTGCTTCTGAAAATGTTTCTACGCTAACTCCTAATAACACATTGCTCATGCTAATATATGCGTAAATTTATGCCACGAAATCAAGCTTTGGTAACAAAGCTACAACGTTCAGCAAATAAACCAATCATAAGTTATTTTATCTACCTTATTTCTTTTAAAAATTGCTGCCACACTAGGAATAAATCCTGTGCCGTGAAAATCACAAAACTTTTTGTCCCATCTTTCTGCCCAGGGGCGACCGTATAAACCACTAAGCCAAGCTGATAGACTGAATTAACTGCACGGATGGTGCAGTCAATTCAGTATATTATAAACAATTATAAACAGTAAAAGGATTCGCCACTCTTCTTAGGATTGCTATCCCGAACAATTGCGTACCAGAATACCACCAACCAATTCCAAAACAACTCAATATACTTATGCAACCCCCCTTTCGCACCATAACAATTGCATAAAGGTGTACAGATATCAATATCATGATGGTTATTGTTTTGGTCATCGTTAAGTTTAGCTTAATTGAGTAATTACCAGACGACACCCAGTAATAGTAGCCATGTCACCATGTCAGAGGTGGTCCCATGCTTGGTTCCCCCCTTTAGCAAGTAAGCCTTTATAAACCGTATTGTCTTCCCAGTTGTCATTCTCATTGTATTGCTCACGCTGAGCACATCAAATTGTAAACTTCAAAATAAAGTTTTTAAAAGTTGTTTATCCGCAGCGGTAGTGAATACGACTGCTGTACATGAGGTCTCGGGTTCGAATCCCGGGTCGGGCCACCAGAAAGCACGTAAAGCCGTTGGTCCTGCGTCTGATCTCTCTCCGGTCGTGTCGGATTATCCGTCCCATCGGATCATGAGAGTTAGGGAACAGAGAGTGCTCTTGTGTTTGCGCACACGCTTGTGCACTATAATATCTTCTGCGCAGATGGCCAGTCTCCGTTAAGATTGGCCGCCATGACCGAAATTCGGTCTGGAGGACATTATATTTGACTATATAGTAAACAATTTTAAGAAGAATTCTTTAGATTGCCAATGATGTCATCATTCTACGAGGCAATCTAAAGAATTCTTCTTTTTATTTTATTATTGTTCAATTCTACAGACGAACTTTTAAATTCCATTGATTATAAACTTAAATAGTAAATAACATGACATTTATTATTCATATATATAAACTAGTTTTCCATTTATTTATAAGCATTATGCACACCTCGTGTGTGTCCACGTTTTGTCAATAACAAGGATAGAAAACGTGATAAATAAGATATCACATTAATATTTTATCGCCTTTAATTACTATATAGATACGCATTTACGCTTGTTTATTTTTTCATACATTATGGTGCTCCTACACTGGCTGTTACAAAATGTTTACAAACATTTTTTAACACTAAACATTTATTAACAAATGTTAGGAGTTGTTACATTCTGTTAAGAATTGTAAGATGTTTTGAGTGCTCCTACACTGATGGAAAATGTTTACAAACATTTTTTAACACTAAACATTTATTAACAAATGTTAGGAGTTGTTACATTCTGTTAAGAATTGTAAGATGTTTTGAGTGCTCCTACACTGATGGAAAATGTTTACAAACATTTTTTAACATTTTAAAACATGATATCGGTTCACAAATTTAGATTTACGTACCGAAGCGTCTACATGAAAATGGTAATTTGCTCATTGGATTAGCTTTTATTTAGTAAAGTAAACCATTTTGTTACTTGAATCAGTGCACTGTTTACTTCGTCAAAATGGTCCCTATTCCTATTTACTTCAAATATTAAAGAAGTATCGTCAGCAAACAGTACAACATCACAAATATTGTTCAAGTAAAAAGGTAAATCGTTTATATAAATTAAAAATAAAAATGGGCCTAAAATCGAACCTTGCGGTTCCCCTAGCTTTACAGGTAAGCTATTTGATTTCGAACCATTGACTTCTACACACTGGATCCTGTTATTCAAGTACGACGTAATAACATTCAGTGCATTACTCTGAACACCGTAATGCCTTAGTTTCCGTATGAGCGTATCATGACAGATGCAGTCAAATGCTTTTGAGAGGTCGCAAAAACACCAATAGCATTTTGTGTTTTCCCAAGCTCCGTATATATGTTTGAGTTGTGGAGGAACAGGGTGTGAAGTCCCTCCAACACAAAGGGAGGATCCTCCGACCAGGCTGGTTGATCGTGCCTGGCGGGCCGCGGCCCGACGGTTGATGTCGGGAGCTTGTATATATACTCAGTCGCTGTGTAAACTTCACTTGTGCGATGCAGAATACTATGGCGTCATGTGAAGTGCGATTGTATCGCCATCTGTCAAATGTAGGCTGAACTTCTTCGTCTGTGCGGAGTCACCACAGAGTAAAGCTACTCCTGCATCCGTTATTGAATGACCCTTAGTAAAGCCATATTGGTTGTGGTGAAAGACGCTATTTAAATTAACATGTCTAAGTAATTACTTGAGTATGACTTTTCAAATATTTTGCTCTAAGCTGGTAGAATTGATATTGGCGTAAAATTACTAGGTTCAGTTTTACTACCAGACTTAAATAAAGGGATGATTTTACTATTTTCCATCAAATCTGGAAAAATTCCCGAGTCTACACACCTATTAAATAACCCACTTAAATAAGGAGTAACTATATCTATTATACTTTTTACGATCTTAACGGAGATACCCCAGAGATCACCCATATTTTTAGGTTCCAGAGATTGAAAATCGTTGATAATATCAATCGTGTTAACATAATCAAATTTAAATAATACTTTACACTTTGCTACGCTGGAATGTAATAACCTCTCTGCGTCTATACTTAGATGAAGAATTTAATGCGTTCGTGGTGGTAATTGGTACACTAGCAAATAAATTATTGAACACGAGTGCTACATCGGCATTATTTTTGATCATATTATTAATGTCCATCAGACTAATACTATTGTCTCTTTGAGTTATCTTGCCACTAGCTTCTTTAATAGCTCGCCAGGATGTCTTAACTTTATTAGAGGACTGTTTGATTTTTTTACTGACGAACTTGGACTTAGCTAACATGCATACTTTTTTGGAGTAATTATTAACATATTCAGTAAAAGTAGGATCAAAATTATATTTCTTCATACTATATAACTCATACATTTTCACTCTGCTCTTATAAATACTTACGGTTGCCCATTTGTTAAATGACATAATTCCTTTAATAACTTTTACTTTAGACCTAAATGAATTGTGAAATTATTTCTATAACAATACCAAAAAAGCTGTCATACTCCTTATTAGGAGATTTATCTTCCCTAGAACATACTGCATGAAATTTTATTTCTAAATGTTTGAAGCGTTTATTTGATAAAGCCCTAACAATCATTAATGCTTGGAAACATTGCTAATTCTCCACAGTGATCTGAGGTTAAGCCAGTGGTAACTAATTTGTATGAAGCGTTACAAACACTGAAAACGTTATCGAAAAAAGTGGAAGATGTGGCAGTTAATTTTGTTGGTTCCAAAAACAAATTCGTTAAATTAAATGATTTGAATAAGTTTATAAGTCTATTAGTCAAGGAAGAGCCATCTATTGTATTAATATTAAAATCATCGCACACTAATATGTATTTCCTACTAGTTCTGATTTTAGTAATTACATCTTCCATCACTGATTCAAACAGATTAACGTTACTCATAATATCGTTGATAATATCGTTTAATAGCTATATACTATATGATTGCACGGATGAAGTTCCGGGCAAGTGGTTCTTTAGCCGCTGACGGCGCACCGAGTACCTATAGCGGGTTTGAATCCTAATTAGGACAATTATTTATGTGATCCACAAAAATTGTATATTTGAACCTAGGTGTGTTTTGTGTCCTTTAATTGTAGTTAGAATATTCTCCGAGTAATGATATTTCGACCCCATTATAATTACAATTTTGCTCTTCCCACTAACTGGGATTTTACGAATAAAATTCCAGTTTGGACAGAGATAAATTTGACTAGAAAGTAATCAGCCCTCCGTCCGTAAAGGGATTTAGCGCCACATCCCTATGCGAAACCGACTGCTCCCTTACCCTACCATTGACTGTGGCTTGAATTATAAGTGGAATACAAAATTACGCTTTGGAGAACCAGATATAGATATCAGATTCATAACGTAATAGAAGTCTTTAAAAATAAATATTTTATAGAGACATTATTATTTTTACAAAACATTTATTTAACATATAATTGAAAGTTCAATATTGATTACGTCTCAGCGCAATTTCACATCACTAATACAACAACTAAGATTCAAGTCTGGAACTAATCGAAAACAAATCGAATCACATAACAAACTGCTGTAATAATCGTTAATAACAACTCGTTTTACATTCATTTTGCGGGCATTGGACATACCTCGTGCAGGTTCACGTTTCTGCAATAATAATATTTCTAATAATCAAGATAAATACTATTATACCAGTACATCCATATTCGATTACCCTAAGGCTGCTTGCCCACTTGATATGTGCCAAGCTAGTGTCGAGTCCTTATTCGCATCACGGTTTAATGATACGATGTCGATGCTTTCGTACATGAAATATATGATATGAAGTACATACACCGTTTTGATCGTTTTAAACCGTACCAGAAAGTCGTCCAAACAACGGACTACCGTCACTTTGAAAGACAAATATAAATCACAAAATATATTTACATGTATACTTATTCATAATCATAATACAAGAAGATTTATTATTTACCTCTTTTAAAAAATAATACAATAAACAATACAATAACAATCCCATACAATTTATATTTTTTATATTGTTGACACAATGATGACGCATTTGTTTCGTATAGTCAGGCGTAAGTAGCGTTGACAAGAACTCGAGTTTTTAAGATCTAATCTTAAGACTGTTGGCGATAACTCGAGTCCTAATTTTAGGCCTCATCTTAGCAGGGCTTGCGAGACGCTGACTAAAACAAGTCCAAAGTTTTGAGCTTTGAGTCCTTTTAATAGATCACAACGTAAAGAAGACTAGTGTTCGTTTATGTATCGAGTCTCCTCGTAAGGATACAGTTAGGTCATACCTTTATTCACCTCTGAGTCTTCTTAGAAGAGGTTAATGAAACACTATGTGGGTCTGTGTGTCTATCTGTTAGTGACAGTCTGTTAGTGACAGGCATAGCTCCAGAACCACTAAATAGATTGACTTGTAAATTGGTGTGCAGACACGTTGGGGTCATCCCTCGGTTGAGTTTGGGCCTTATGGGTCAAAAGACCTCCGAGATATAGAGGTCACAAGGTCATAAGGTCAGGGGATATCCACCAACAGAGTGATTTGGAAGTCCAAGGGAGGGGCTTTTTGCCCAGCAATGGAACATTTCAAAAAAATTACGAAAAACGGAAAGGTCGGTTGAAGACGATGAGGTTGAATCTTGGGTTTTTACAAACATCTCGTTATATTATAGTAGCTTTTGCTCGCTGCTTCGCTCGTAAGTTAGAATAGGTAAAAGTAAAATATAGCCTATCTTATTCGGTGCTAATACAGCTTTCTAATGGTGAAAGAATTTTTAATACCAGTTGTGTAAATCATTACAAACAAACAAACAAAAAATCAAATCTTTCCACTTTATAAAGCTAGTATAGAGTTATATGTAACTGGTACCAATCAATATAATATATACAATACATATTTATCAAAAAGTTTTTTTATTTGACATCCACAAAACTCACACTTGATTACCTCTACAATATTAATAAAATATATTGAATGACTGGCAGTCGAATTTACTTATTCAGTTATTGGGTTTAACAAAGCCGCAAAAAAATTAAATAACCTATCACATAACAAGTTTAAGTATGAATAAAATGACTAGGTATATATAAAACTTAACCACGAGAAGCAATAACTTATAACTGGTAATCAAATAAACATAAAGTTGGATTATTCAGATAACTTGTACTTTGATACCGCAGCATGAAAGCGACCGCTGTGCATGAGGTCTCGGATTCGATTCCGAATAGGGAAAGTCACGAAAGACACCAAGTCAGTTAAGCTATTAGGTCTCACCAAATTGGAAACGAGTGTATTGATGTCTATTGGGAGCGCATGAATTTCATCATAAATAAGCCAATAATCCTTTCCTGGACACGGAATTCAACTCAAGACATATATACACATTGCAGTCGCATTTTAACAGATACCCACAAAAACCATATTAAAAACTAAAATCCGTATAAAAATATCGATTTTCTTGCAGTTTACTTAAACCAGTATAACTACGTTTATTATATAACAAAACGGTTGCTAATCTCACATAGGACAATTTGTGTTATCAAATATTTTTCCTGGGTCTGCGTATACTTTCTGTCCTATAATTGTATATTTGTTGAAATTACTTCGACACAGGGCTTGATACCTAATGCGAGTTTCTTTATAATGGAATGCCGATTCAAAAGAGCATTTGTGTGCTTCTCATAGAATCAACCCTTAGCCTGAACCTAGCAGCTAACCTAAATTTAAGTTCTATTCAGTTATGTACAGATTCTTTACTTAAGTCAAACTCGTAAACTTTTACATGTTGCATATGGACGAACTGTAGGGTCCAAAAACATATGTTTTGTTAATACGACCAATTACTGTACACAGTTATGCAATAATTAAATCTTTATCTTTATTTGTGACGTCCATTTTGTAATAAAAATTATTAATGACATTTGACTTTTGCTTGAAAGAATGAAAAATCAAAAATATATACGTTAGTATCTGCACTCAATATTTGTCAATATTTTTGTCACTGTTTACAGAAAACTTAAATTATTGTTTAAGAGAAAATTTATTCTGTTAGTGATTGGCGCCAACTCAACATGTTACTAAAATATCGTATATTATACTGACATAACTTATTAGTTTAATTATTATTTATAATATATAGACTAGTGAGAAACCGTTGGATTGTTACGCGGAGGTCTCGAGATCGCGCAAGGCGCGCATCTCTGATTTTTCGAAGTTACATATGTGCGCTGCGATCGAAGTTAAATAGTTAATTACCGCTCGCTTTAACGGTGAAGAAAAACACCGTGATAAAACCTCGTAAGGTCTGAGAGTTTCATATAATGTTCTCAGAAAAATAAAAAGTGTGTGAACTCGCACTGGGCCGGCATAGTTGATTATAGCCTGACCCTTCCCATCCTAAAATAAACAGTTTATTCCCCCTATTATGTTAAACCTAAAATCATAGCTGGCAAAACAGCTCTGTCCACTCCTTCAAGCATATAACTATAAGATGATGAATTGTTTTTTAATTCTAATCCTAACTAATATTAAATAGGAATGTAAGTTTGTTTATAACGCTTTGACGCCTTAACTGCTCGACCGATCATCGTGAAAATTCGCACACATATTGTCAGAGGTACAATAAAGGACATACGGTACATTTCATTCAGGAAAAGTATTGTTCCGAGGGATAGAAAAGTGAACAAAATTTGGTATTACATTTATTATAAATTTGGTTAATCGAATCTATAAACAGCATAGAAAGAACAGCAAGATAAGTTGGTGATACCTACTTTTAAACGACATCATACATTGAAACGTGAGTCATTGGTCGCTTAGACAGAGTGACGACTTAAAATGAATATAAATTAATGATTACTAATTTTAAAAGAACAGGATTGCTCTTAAATATATTTTTGGTTGGGTTGTCAAATGACAAATCGTTCAGTATCGCATATTTGTCTAGTATTTTCTTATTTCTCTTTTTAGTAAACATACATACAGGATAAGGCCGCAGCATTTCAAGCCCTCACAATGTGGACCGTCGACATAGTAAGCGTCACATGAAGCGGGAAACATACAAATGCGGGTAGCCCAAGACCGGTCTGAGTGGCAATTCTTGGGAGAGGCCTATGTCAAGGTCACTGATGCCGTTTCAGTTCCAGTGACCCGCCCATTATTCAAAGCAGTTAACACACCGTGGTAGGTTGAGTCGGTAGTACCCGGGACGTTCCATCTTTGAGTCTGACATAACCTCTTTGCTCCCCTTTTCTGCAGCAAGGTATGCATCAATGCAGATGATGAAATGGTGATACAGGGTAATATCTCTCTCTCTCGTTCTCAGCCTTACTGACTATATGTATACCCCACATGATAGAGAAATCAGCCATTTTGTTCTTGCGCTTTTTGTTCATTCTATCCTGGATAGCTCGCACTCGTTTATATCTCTTTGCACTACAGCCTTCCACATTCTTCTGGATCTACTAGTATCTATATCCTATCAGGGAAAGTCACAGTGCCAAGTTACCTACGCCATCAGGTGGTCTTCTCTTAACGTGAACGTAAGAGAGTATACTGAAATCATATTGATTTCAGTTTACTTATCGGTGATGTCGATCAAAAATTCTAACAACTTTTCCCCTCTTTCTTAACCAATTTTATTCCAATACTTTTTTTAATTATGTCCTGTGTGGGATTTGAATACACAACACTTGGCCCAGAGGCAATAGCAAGGTGATAATTCCTGCGTCGCGGGGGACCTTATAAACAATCAAACAACGGACACAAAGAACACCCAGACTCGGCACAACCATTACTATATCACACAAATGTTTGTCCCGCGTGGGGATCGAACCCACAACAATTGTCCAGCAGCAATAGCAAAGCAACAACTTAAAACTCTACGCCATCCGTGCAGTGTACACATTACAGAATTTATAGGTACGGAACTCACATTGAGGACCCAACCTCACCTTGCCAGATTCAATATGTATTCTTACTGTACATATTTATGACATAAACTGGTTTTTAATAAACCCATCTATATGCAATTGTCACCAAACGATAGTTTAAAGTCCTTGACCGTGGGAACATACCAGCGAGACCTGTCATTTGGCCATCTTTATTTTATGATAGTCTTTTTTTTTAATTTATTGGACAAATAAAATATTTATACTTACCAGTAGGGCTGTCAATACTTCAGGTTGGTTTGCAAACTACCAAACAATAATTTTGTATATAATATTGTATTACGTTAACACATTAACATTGATCTACTTTAAACGGATTTTCTTACGGACCATTTTAAAAACACAGTACATAATTTAGAATAGCATTCTTGCTTTTCAACTAAGAATAAGATGGTGGTCATCTCACTGTTACAGACAGTACTTCTGTATATTTATTTATTTTATTTATTTATATATTGGCACACCAACAGCTTTTAGGCGAAACATACAAATTTATGATACACATTTATATAAAAACTAAACAATCTGGCCTAAGAACTAATAACAGGTGTGAGACAACATTTCCCATTTACAAGTAGTAAGTTTTCAATATAAAGAAAAAACGTAAAAAGAACTTAAAATTAAGAACACAAATTAAAAATAAAAGGAGACAAGTGACAGTGTAGGTACACAAAATAATAATAGCTGAAGTAGGTAACTAATTTGATCTCCATACTATACACTGTTCTGTTTATATTTATATTTTATTGTATTCTAATAAGGAGATACAAATAAAATATATTTCTTTATTTCTGTCTTAAAGTGTATGTATGTCTTAGAAAACCAGATATAATTAAAAACCTATTTTACCCGACCACCGGTGCGACTTAATAGGTACCCCAGTACCAGAACAAAATTTGAATTGTTGGTGTTGCTATTTACGCAGAATAAACCTGTAATTATAAATTACTAGCTACCCGCCTCGACTTTACACGGGTAGAACAAAACCTTAACAAATTTTACACTTAAACCTTCCTCATGAACCATTCTGTGTATTGGTAAAAACAGCATGCAAATCCGTTCAGTTATTTTTGAGTTTATCGCGAACAGACAGACAGACGCGGCGGGGGACTTTGTTTTATATTATTTAGTGATTTCTTGCAATTGTTCATAGTCCGTAGGCCATGTCCTTAGATGAAGACATACATATTTGTATTAATTTTAAGCATACGAAAGCAACACCACACAGATACTTCAAAAACGGTTTAAAAAAAAGAATAGCAAGAATCTAAAAATCTATTTTTGTGCCAACTAAGCTTCCAATCAAATCTAGCGAAAGCAGTGTCAAAGGCAAGTAATTTAATTACACTGCACAACAGCATATCTGATAATTGGTGGTTATGTTAGTCAAAGTCAAAGTCAAAAATCATTTATTCATTTAGGTCACAAAGTAACACTTATGAACGTCAAAATATATGGGTTAGTGAGTTTACTAAGTTACTGAAGCTACATTTAGGTTAGTTGCTAGATTAGGTTAGGTTAGGTAAAAAAAAAAAACGGTTAGTTATGTTACATGATATTAATCCAACTTTTAATGACAATTTCAAATCTGTAACTGAAATTTCTCTATCAGATCTAGTTAACATAATAACTATAAATTAAAATTTAAAATCCGCCGACACAAATTCATTTGAAAGAAAATATAATTCGCCATTTTGTGGTGGCGGCCATCTTGGATTTGAAATTTATCATATGTATTCTACTAATCAAGCCCTTTCATTTGATCCAAAAAACAAAAAAAAAATCGGTTTATCCGTTCGGGAGCTACGATGCCACAGACAGACACACACATACACACACACACACACACACACACACACACACACACACACACACACACAGACACGTCAAACTTATAACACCCCGTTTTTGCGTCGGGGGTTAAAAATATGACACATGGGTCTTTTTATTATAAAACACAGTATATTTAAAGATTATCTTATTTTATTTAGTTTCTCAGTTGAAAAAATCTTTCTTATTTTTTACTTCCTTGCTGAAGCTGGAGGTAGAGCTGAGCTTATTATTATTATTTATGTATTCTCCGCAAATGAAACAAAAATGATTCGGATTTTTCACACAAACACGTTTTGACGATTTTATATCAAATTGTATTAAGAAAACTTAATATTGTTCTAGTTATCAGAAAATTTAGTGAAAGCTACAATACAGTGGCGGTCTTCGTAATCACCGATTGACGGTTAGCACAATCCCGTCTCACACCAAAAGGTTCAGCAATTCCTTTTTATGCCATACCATACAACTTTGGAACAGTCTTCCGGCTCATGTGTTAGTCCATCTCTTCTATGACATTGAGTCCTTCAAACGTAGTGTGAAGAAGCATCTGGTCAGACCGGCTTGACACTGACGACGACTAGAAGACATCTATCTTCTCCTCGACGTCACTGTCTCTGGACTGTAATTGGGCTTTCCATCAGGTCCGTTACAATCCATTTGCAGTGTCAAGATAAAAAATAAAAACACGAACTTCGGTCGACTGTCCAAGCATGTTTGGCTACCATATACGGTTTCGATATATTTAAAACTGGCTACCCTATTCCACCGAACACCTGCGTGTTGGATACCGTTCACCTAATAAATATATTGTATGGTTAAGTTTGTATTCGTTTGTCTGTGCATCTGAGATTCTGAGAATAGGTATTTATTGTTTTATAAGTATATTAAGGGGCAATAACCTTGAGATGAAAAGTATTAGGAAGTTTCTAATCAACTGTAATATCTAGTAGTTAAGACAAATGTGTCCTACAAAAGTCTATAAAAGAGTTTCGTTTTACTGTGCAAATTTTATTAACATTTTAATTTTTATATTCTGTTACTGTTGGAAACAAATGGATCTCTATAAGAAAATTTTACTATAAAATTAACTATGCTGATTACGGTGCTAAAAGAATTTGACATACCGATGAAAATACATTTAAGATCTTGTTATTTAAACTTCATATCATAATTATTTCTTAATTAGTTTTGTGTATAAAGTATAAACACTAACATGAACCATTTGTTACTGCAGGCATATCAAGATTTTATATTATGTGATACAAGATATTAAGTATATTAATTTCGAAGAACATGCTATATCATTTTCCTAGGAAACGTGCAATGAGACACTCTGATTAATGCGGAATTCTTGCCGTCATATGTATGTACTTCTAATAAAACTTATTGCAGTTCCAAAGACAGTTTATCTATGTACGGACGTCACGAGTGTCAAAACTTGGTGTTTTATATGTTCACCACTTCTGAGTCGAGACTCAGGTTACTATGTAACTAGTTACATAGGTGTTTCAGAGGTGGAAAAAGTGCAGGACGTTGAAATGTTGTTCTATATGTAGATCTCACTTAGCAGAGAGTGAGCTCATCACCGTTTGCAGACCTCTTTTCTAGTCTCCGTGATTCGTTGTTGAATTTCTAATATTTATGACTATATATTATACAGACGTGTATCTATATAACTGTGTTATGTTTAGAGTAATTAATTTCTGTATTACATTACATAACAGTACACTTCCTTATATATCGATAAAAGTTAGTGATATACATACGTCTATCGATTTCGAATAATTTCGATCGATTGAAAATTTGAATTGATTCGAATTGTAGCGAGTATAAGAACGTCGTGTTTCGTCGAGTGAGGGTACCGAAGGCCCAAAACCCTCCTCTCCTGGTAAATTTAAAAGGCTGGCAACTAACTTGTGACTCCTCTGGTGTTGCAGGTGTTTATGGGTGGCGGTAATCGCTTACCATCAGGCGATCCGTCAGCTAGTTTGCCTCCTAAACCATAAAGGAAAAACTTAACAAATATACAAATAACAAAGACAAAGTACATTCTGACTGCACGGATGGTGTAGTGTTTTAGTGGTTGCCTCGCAACTGCCACGACAAATCTTTGTGTGATCCACAAATGGTTGTTCCGAGTCTGGGTGTTCTTTGTGTCCGTTGTTTGAATGTTTGTAAAGTCCACCGCGACACAGAATTTACTCCAAAAGCACAAGCACATAATAAGAACAATCACCAATAATTGTTGTGGGTTTCGAACTCACAATAGTTTACGCGACGGCAGTTACAGCGAGCATTTGAAAATATGTATAATATTGTTTTCTGTTTAGGCAAATGTTATTCATTGAAATTAAACTACTATGTACGGATTTTATCGCGTTGTTTATTTATCATTGTATTACATAATTTTGAAAACTGTTACACTACTACTACTATTGAATTTTATTAATTTATAAGCTAATAAAATTATTTAAACTATTAAAACTATTTATATTTAGGTTTACACTTTCCCCGACGTTTCGGTTGCTTTTCAGCAGCCATGGTCACGGGGAGAAAAATTACAGAAGAACTAAAAACTACAGAAGAACTTCTGTGGAATATCATTTCCAATCAATTTGTTAAATAAGGTAGATAGTCAATAAAATGTGCCAAAAGAAACGAAACACCTATCAATGTATCAAAATCGTCAATCGGTTATTTTAATGATAATCCACATTCGAATACGGAATCATTCGTTTTACTACTCGATAATTCGTTGGCAATAGTAAATTTTTTTTTGGTGGCAATCACCCATTACTGTTTAATGTATTACACGGAAGTCAAACATGGTAAGTACATAAATACAGTAAGCAAAAAATTATTCAATTAAATTAAACTAATGTATATTTAAAAAATATGCCAAGCATCGAGTTTAGGCGTATTAGCGAACTAAGCGATCAAATGTTTTGGAGTTAACACTTATTAGTTTCGATGAATCTCAAGGTCGCATAAAGCTTTGTTTGATAAAGGAGCTAGTTAAATGTACAATGTTTGAATACATATTTATTTATTTATACATACATAGTTCCATGTTTCTATTCCCGAATGCAGATGTAGAATGTTTAGATTACAAGCAATGTTAATGTATAGCAAGCCCAACATATGTACATACCAACGTTGTCCTGCCGAACCTTGGTTCGCTTAAGACACCGCAGCACGTACCGTGCGGCGTCAACCAATTGTGAGTTTTAAACCATCCAAGGACAAACACTAAATTTTCATCAAAATTGGTCTAGTCGTCAATGTAAATTATGATTATTACCTATATGGAATCAGTAAAAGTAGACGCATCTGCAAGTACATTTATTAAAAAAATATATTTTTGGTAGATACGTCTTTATCCTTATGACGGCAGATAAGCTGACCTTAAGTGTCAGCTATATACAGTAGACCCGATTAGAGTACGCACTAAGAAGTTTAACTCCTCATATCTGAAGGATTATTAAAACTTTAAATCCTATGCAGAAACACGTGTTTACTTCTTTCTTCGATCCTGAATTCTTTAAGCGGGCTGTGAAAAAGCACCTTCTTATGCCGTCAAAGTAGAGATAATACTTCAGTTGTAATGATGACTTGGTGTAAAGGCTCAGCTAGTGAACTACATGACTGCTTACCATCAGACGTAGTGTAGTCATTTTGACCATCAGCAATAAAAAATATATGTTTTGGGTTCCACATAATAGGAGGGAAGGGAGGGAATCGTTTACCGGCGACAGTCCTCGACACTATTAAGAATTTATTGTCAGTAAAACCCACGCTGCAACACCACGATGGACGCAAAGTTTTTCCATCCGCAATAACGGTTTCCTGCTTTAGCCTTCTGACCCCGGGCAGCAGAATCTCTGTCTGAAAGTGAGGCCTTAAAGTTATATCTATACTAATATTATAAAGCTGAAGAATTTGTTTGTTTGTTTAGTTGAACGCGCTGATCTCAAGAACTACTGGTTTGAATTGAAAATTATTTTAGTGTTGGATAGCCCATTTATCGAGGAAGGCTTATAGGCTATATAACATCAAGCTACGATCAATAGGAGCGGAGTATCAATGGAAAATGTTGCAAGAAAGGGGAAAATTCTCTTATGTGACGCAGAGGAAGTTTCGCGGGTCAGCTAGTCAAAACATTATTTTAGTTTATAAACTAATTAAAGTGTGAACTTGCAGTTTTATATCTATATATATTTGATTAAGTTGACCGACACTAGAGACAAGCAATTATTAATAATATTAAAATAAAACTAAAGACAATCCCACGTAGGCCTTTAGTAAAATAAAAACACAATAGGCCATAATATACTTAACGCTATTTTTAAAATATGAGCTTTTTTATTCATCATAGATTTAAAAATAACTTATGAATATAAATTAATTATAAGTTATTCTTAAGTTTTGGTGTTTCATACTTTTGATTATCCATTTTGGGTGCCAATGGTTCTTTAGCAACTCCACACAGACGCAAAAGTTTCGACTAATGTCAAAAGGTGGCGCTGTATAAAATTAAATCCTTCGCCATATAATCCCGAATTACGCAAACGAAGTTTGCGCAGCGAGTTCCTATTGTAGTCAAGTATACCATAGATAATTATCAATTTTATTATATCCCAAGGCGCGAATCTCTGGCTTTTCGAAGTTACATATGTGTGTATTAAATAGTTAATGATCGCTCGCCTAAACAGTGAAGGAAAACATCGTGAGGAGACCTGCATGTCTGAGAGTCCTCCATAATGTTTTCGAAGATATGTAAAGTCTGTCAACCCGCACTAGGCCAGCATGGTAGACTCCATAGTCTACCACGCTGGTCCAGTGCGGATTAAGGATTAGGCCATCCTTCTCACAAACAGTTTAATACAGTATGATTTTCTTTCTGTATAAGCAGACGAACTAGTTTAAGGTTTTTCCTAAATAGAGGATAGAATAATATTGATTTACACATAAAGAGCACTTACACACAGAATAATTATCTTTGTCCCGTACAAGAATCGAATCAGAAACGTTCGACGCATTGCCGTGATAAATAAGCACTGCACCGTGATGTCAGTTAAATGTTAAAACTAAAACAAAATAATGTATTTTAAAAGCAATAAGGAAATATATTATATTCCGGATTTGCACTGCGCGATATAATTAATATATCAATAAAATACAATTATCTTATATATAAAATTCTCGTGTCACAATGTTCGTTCCCGTACTCCTCCGAAACGGCTTGACCGATTCTCATGAAATTTTGTGAGCATATTGAGTAGGTCTGAGAATCGGCCAACATCTATTTTTCATACCCCTTAGTGATAAGGGTTGTCAACCCCTAACAATTTTTTATTCTTTTGGTCAAAACATTTTTTTATCGCAAAACGACGTTTGCCGGGTCAGCTAGTAGACTATAATAGGTAGGACTGCTGACTGCACAGCGTAGTTTGTCTAAGAGGGTTTTAATCCCACACGGGACAAAAAATTGTTCACTCGCACTGCCACCACGCCGAGTACTGTGGGTTCAATCCCCAAATGAGACAAAAAATTGTGTGAACCACAAATAATTGTATTTCTGATTTAGTAGAAAAAGATTTCTTTTGATGGCTATTTTCTCTGGTATGTAAAGTAATGTACAAACAAAGACAACTACTCTATTGTGCTTTTGACACCAATCGGCCCGGATAGCGTAATCAACAACACGCCAATACCCTTGCCAGCATCCTAAGGATACACATTGTCAACTAAATACTATAAAAAATACTCAAGGCAACGTCAAACCCGAAACAAAGCGCACACAATCCGTCTATTTCGGTTTACAACAAAAAATACACTACTATTGTCCTACTTGACTGAACACGGACATTCACGTAGATTTTTATTAGGAAATGGATCAAATTATTGTTTGGCAGGTTTCAGAACTACCGGTCAGCATCGCGCATGCGCCAGTTATTGTATCATAGTGCGTGACATAGTTGTTATAAATGAAACTACACGATTGCAATAAATCGATATTTTTTTTTGCATCTGCTGGTACTGAACGTTGTTTTGTCTGCGGGAATAGGAAGTTTGTTCATTATACTGTTTTACGTGACTGTCACGATGGTATAGTGGGAGTGTACGCGAATGACGTCAGGTTCGAATTCTGCGTCAAGCAAAGTGTTATTTAGATTTTCTGTTATGTACTTCTTTGTAGTAGTTCCAAGCTTCGTGGAAGTTAATTGACAGAAAAATCTTATAATAGCTTGTTCGAAGTGGCATTCGAACTCAAGACCTCATACAAAGCAATTGCATTACACCACTGCACGCGTAGACTACAAGACAGGCAACAAAAAAAATATTGCTTGTGCTATTTACGTTTATTTCCAATAAACAATAAAATAATTAAAATAATACACAAACACATATACACAATATAATATATACAAACAAATTATTCACAACAAATTTAACCTAAAGAGAAGAATCAAACAAAAATTAAATAAGAATTGAAGGCAAATAATAACGTTATTTTAAGTAAAAATTTAGTTTGAATATGTTCAATTAAGAAAGTGGTATAGTAAAATATAAAGACATAATTATATTAATTATATTAATAATTATTCGTTAATGGCAGGCAAGCAACTGAAAATATACCTATGTATGTATATAATATTCGTTGTATATAGGTGAATACATATCTGCTGCCCTTTGTAGCCTATCCTGTCGTAATGCTAGGTTTAAAATTGTAATTTTAGGCCAAGCAATATTGGTGCCAATTCTGTTGTCACAAAATTATCTTATCTTAGCTAAAAATCTCTCAAATTGAGTTTAGTCCTGTCAAACGACATTTCGTATTCTAAAATCGCTAAAAGTGACAGGACTATACTACATTTTTGAGATTTTTAGCTAAGATAAGACAATTTTGTGACAACAGAATTGGCGCCACTGTATTCTTATCGACTGCAAATAAACTTCATAAATATCAATGTAGGCTTACGTACAATTCTGCAATGAAATTTCTTTAAAATAAATGAGCAATGACAATTCTTTGTTATTAGGTCACAAAGAATTTTTATTGCTGACTTTATTTGAATAAATTGGTCTGCAAAATGTTTTAGTAGATTATATAGACAAATAAACCTACATATTGTATTTACAGATGAGTATTACGCAAATAGTTATGTTTTAGATAGATGTAGGTTATTGAGATAAGCGTACTGCCGTGACCCAAGCAATTTACCATTTCTTTATTTTTAAAAGACACTTCCCGAACTTGTATTAAATCCTGTGTCACGGAGACTTTACAAACATTCAAACAACGGACACAAAGAACAATTCGACTTGGAACAACCATTTGTGGATCTTTTTTTTTTGTCCCGTGTTGGATTCGAACCCACTAAACTTGGCGCAGTAGCAGTGACGAGGCGACCACTTAAATTACTACGTGCAGTCAAACCATCATACAATAATATTGTCTACGTGAGTCTATACTTAATATTAAAAATGTGAAAGTTTGTGAGGATGTATCGAAGTTTCTTACTCTTTCACGCAAAAACACTGGACTGATTGCGATGAAACTTGGTATGTAGATAGCTGGAGACCTGGATTCACACATAGGCTACTTTTGTCCCGATACTTACACGGGAACGGAACTCACGCAGGTGAAATCGCAGACAAAATCTAGTGTATAATATTCGCATAACCGTTAGGCAACTTATTCGTGTTTTTAAAACACAACTTTTTCACATGAGTGCTGCTGAAAACAGCCCTTATAGGTAAATCCAATAACTCTTTGCCCGACCCTAGATTCGAACATTATACCTCATGTTTGCATGCATAGGTACTATCAAATATTATAATAATATTCTATCACATACACACAACACCATCTAGCTCAAACTAAGCTGAACTTGTACTATAGGTACTAGACAATGGATAAACATACATATTATACATAGAAACACTCAGACCAAGACAAACATCCATGCCCATGCTCACAAATGTTTGACTTGTGCGGAAATCGAACCCGCGACCTCAGGCGTGGCAGTCGATTACACTAACCGCCATCGAGGCCACCGTACTATGAAACAGTGCACAAAACAATAGGTAATGGACTGTATGAAAAACGTGTTGAAAATAAAGCTCTAATTAATCAATAATTACATTAAAAAAACCTCACATTACGACACTAATCTGCGATGTTGCCGTTCGGAACAGGTCATAAGTATTTAGTTTAATTTAATAACAAAATAAAATAATGAGTAATAATTTACCCTTCACGATAATCGAACCGATTAATGTGCTGAAATTCAGCCACTGAACCAGAGGAATATTATTTACTATTCGTATCTTGTTATCATACATACGACAGCTGTGCGAATATTCTACGTCACAGCGATTGTAAGTGCGTGACTACAACTTGGAGATGTTAAGCAATGTTGTGTAAAGCTATTTGTGGGATTGGTAACCGCTTTTGAACAATCGTTTTTTTTTGGTATTGCAATGGGTAGAGATTGAACTCTTAAAGTCACGATTGCAAATCTAATGTTTAATCCATCCTGTCCTCCGTGGCGCAGCGGTAATGATTGCGACTGCTATACATGAGTTCTCGGGTTCGAGTCCAGGGTCGGGAAACATGAGATATCGAGTTTTTCTGTTAATAAATCTCAATAGCAGCCCGGAGTTAGGAAATTGGCGGTGTTGGACACCCCTGTGCTTCGGAAAGCACGTAAAGCCGTTGGTCCTGCGCCTGATCTCTCTCCAATCGTGTTGGATTACTGTCCCATCGGATCATGAGAGTTAGGGAACAGAGAGTGCACTTGTGTTTGCGCACACGCTTATGCACTTTTATATCTCCTGCGCGTAACCGCAACCGAAATTCGGTCTGGAGGACATTACTATTATTTAAGCCTTATCTTGTATCCCACACGGGATAAAAATTTGTATGATCCATTCGCAAATGGTTGGTCCGAGTCTGGGTATTCTTTGTGTCCGTTGTTTGAATGTTTGTAAAGTTCCCCGCGACACAGGAATTATTCCTAGAGCGGGAGACAGTATTTTAAACTTATGGCCTGTTCCGATCGGCAATGTCTCAAAAAAGAGTTATATTTTGAGATTTTAGATGTAATTTGGTATTTCTTTTTTAAATGTTTTATTACCCTCTATAGACTAACGTAAAAGTGTATCATAGCTGCAATACAGTATTATTTGTAGTATGTAAATATTAGATCGAAATTTTTTTATGCATATTTTGGTTCTACTTGCAAAACTTTTTTGCAATTACTGACACTAATATTATTTGTATACCCTGTCAACTTTCAATGTTATTATTTGCCTGCTTCAATGACGCAGTAGTAGTGAATGCGACTGTTGTGCATAAAGGTTTTTAGTTCGATGCCCGGACTCGGACAAAATGTTATTGGGGTTTTCCTGACATGGAATTGTCGGTAACGTAAGTAGCACCAAGTGTGCTCGATAGACGGCAGGAGGCCTGCCCCTTATTACGAGCGGCTTTCTTCTCCCTAGCCTTTATTATTCCCAAGTCACTTGGGGTCGGCTTTTCTGGTCTAACCGGATTTGACTGGATATCAGTTTTTACACGGAGTGACTGCCACCTGACCTCCGCAATCCGAAGGCTAACGGTACCCTTAGGCTAGACCAGTGTCAGGTTATTATAGGGCACTGATTTCCCAATAACGACTACCATAGATGTTCATGGCAGCCGGGACCGACGGCTTAACGTGTTCTTCGAGGCACGGAGCAGGCGATAATTGTCAATCAATACGCACATAATTTCGAAAAGTCATATAACTTCAGAAAGTCAGAGGTGCGCGACGTGGGTTCGAACCCGAGACCCTCTGCATTGCAGTCTGTTGTATACATCTGCCTTCACCCAAATAAAACATAGAAGCAGTACTTCATTCTAACTACAGTTTATGTCCTATTGTCACCAAACCCACTTACTTAATTCTATAATAATAATACCAGCCCTGTAATAAGCTATCTCACAGCTGGGCATGGGCCATGTCTTGTATGAGAAGGCTTTGACTATAACCCACCTCGCTGGTCCAGAGCGGGTCGGCAACTTTACATACCTTTAAAAAGATTATGCAGAACTCTCAGACATGCAAGTTCCTTCACGATGTTTTCTTTCACCATTAAAACAACCGATAATTAACTATTTAATACACTCATAATTTCAAAAAGTCAGAGATGCGTGCTTTGACCTTGGCTCTACTAGTAAGAAATGGTCGTTAATGTGGCAAGATCCCAGTAACTATTAGCTGTTCAGTTTTACCGTTATTACTAGCTGTCAATGTTACGTATTTCAACCCATTGATAAAATTATACATTACTAAAGTAACACTATTTAGGTCACATTAGGTATTACTTTGGTGGAGATTTCCTGGTGCCACTTTTTAGTGGTAAGAAGACTTCCATGTTTTATTTCTGACTAGATGTGGCCGCGGTTTCACTCGCATTTATGATTACGACGCCACCCCCGTGGGTCGTAGCGTGATGTTATATAGCCTATAGCCTTCCTCGATAAATGAGCTATCCAACACTAAAAGAATTTTTCAATTCGGATCAGTAGTTCCTGAGGTTAGCGCGTTCAAGCAAAC
Source organism: Catocala nupta (assembly GCA_963675205.1). Taxonomy (NCBI): domain Eukaryota; kingdom Metazoa; phylum Arthropoda; class Insecta; order Lepidoptera; family Erebidae; genus Catocala; species Catocala nupta. The sequence goes on from OY776104.1 coordinate 18,157,693, forward strand.
AAACAAACTCTTCAGCTTTATTATATTAGTATAGATCACTGAGTGTGACACTTTTTTACCTGGGTAGGTCTTGCAATTAAATGGTGGTTAGTCTAGTTTGAGTATTTGGTTACGTAAACCTAATGGCTACTTCACGTTAAATAATGATTCTTGTCCGTTAAAATTAGCCAAGTTTAATGACCATGGCCCACTTTGACGACGAATTGAAATTAAATGCATAAGTGTATAACCTATTTGAAAGATGGAGAAGGCAGTAGGTAGTGTATTACACTCATATATAGCCAGCGATGCTTTTAGGTCCCACGTTATAGCGTCTTGTATATTGTCGTCCACTGGACCATCATTCTGAAGTCTGCTGAGAGGAGAGAGGAAGAGAAGAGATAGAGCTGCTACTGAGATTTTATTTTGGCCAAAGACTAAGCTTCTTCTCCGTCGTTTCGCTCTTAGCAGAGCGATCTTGGTTACTTTAAGGCTTCAACGTCACTAGTAGAGCCGGACACGGCTCTTCGCACAATCTCACGCCATCTCTCCCTGTTGAAAGACTGTTTAGCGCAGTCTGTTATGCCGTTTCCTACTGCGGACTTCTCTTGGTCAGTCCAGCTCATAGGTGACCTGCCGCGCAATCTGGTTCCCTCCACTTTTCCTTTTACAACCAGCCGCTCTATGGAGTCGTTATCCAACCTAGAGACATGTCCAAAGTACTGCAGTAAGCGCGACTGAAACCAAAAGATCAGTGGCGCTTGAAAACACAAACCATTAATTACATAAACATAGTCAGCAAAACATTTTGGTAATTGTATGTCAAAAACATATGTTTACATGCCAAAGTATGTATATAATTTGTTTATATAACATCGGGACTGTTAACAAAATAGAACCTAGACAATAATCTATCTCATCCATATTGCATTCATGATTGGGTAAGTGGTGAATGCGACTGCTGAGTATGAAGGTTCGACTCCCGAGTTGGGCAAATTTTTCTTTCTAGCAACGTGTACGACAATAGGGTCGTCCTCTATTACGTAACATCTACGTGTATAAGCATGAGATTATAATTATAATTGCGAATATTCGAGAAAAAGGTTCGTCTTGTTCTTATTAGTTGTAATATGAAACAACCATTGACGAGCTTTTTTCTCGAATATACATAATTAAGAAAAGGGTCAGCTACTCTATTGCTACAAATAAACATTTGTAGCAATAGGGTAACTGACCCTTTTCCTCATACCCGAATTAAACATATTAATTGCTCTTGTAAGTAAAATAATATACAAAATTAAACAGACAACTACCCTATTGTAGTAACATATAACTAGTATTCTGGTTGCTCATCTAGTTAAACTAATAAATCATTAGTAGGTAGGTTCACGTCGGTAGTTCAATAGATGAACTCTTGATCACAAATCCAATGCAATAGGATTCATTTTTTAAAAAGCCTTCTCTCGCTTTAACAACTATTCGTATATCGCGGGATACTTTAAAAACGTTAAAACAACAGTCAAAATGTGTTGAATTATATACATTTATATAAGCAAAAATTAATTAATTATTATATTTAACTATTTAGAATAATTGCACCTTAGTAATTGTATAATTTAACATCATACAATATAAATAGTACTCAAATACTTTACAGTTTGATAAGCTCATTTGTGGATCACACAATTTTTGTTCCTTATGGGATTCGAACCCACAACACTCGGCGCAGTTGGCAAGGCGATGACTTAAACCGCTACGTCATCCGTACAGTTTATGTGTGTAAATTTTAAACGTATTCTAATAGACGACGCATGGATACGTACCTCGATTTTTACACGAGTCATACGACGATTGGCAACGATTCAATATTTTTATATCGATGTATTTACAGTTACCTAGCTTGCTAATTACATGCTCCAATACTAATTCCGTCACAAATGTTTATGTAATGTAGCCGTACGACGTAGTTGTACGTAGACGTACAGTAGTCACTAATACATTATGAAATGATTTAAATTTGAAATGGCAGTAGCTTAGAAAGACAATCGAATTGTGATCGATGGATAAGGAACTAGATTCACACGTATTGCACTACAGATTCTACGAGGAATACAAGCATTCTTGATTAGCTGGTGGGGTTACCTAGTTCACGGTTGTAGCGCACCTGGCATGCACCTAGTAGAAGGCGATAGAAAGTGCCTTTACACCTACATAAAGGGGTAAGGGGCTTCTTAACATACAATATTTTTACTGCAATGTGAAGCTGCAATATGCTGTCCGACAATAACTGCCAAATTTATGCCAAGTATTAGTAAAATAAATATGCTTGGAATGTTTTTGATCTGGCCGTAGTTGAAAACATTGAAACGACCAAAAATGTTTCTACCACATTCATGTTTCATTTAACATTAATTATTTCTGCACTTGGTTTTAAAAACATCGATGACGGTCACGGGATACTTAACAGACATCGAAACAGCTGACACAAAGAACGCCTAGGCTCGAAACGACTGTTGAAAATCACACGAATTTTTATTCCCCGTTTCGTACCCACAACACTCGGTACACTGGCAGTGGCAATCACTTAAACATTTCTGTGCAGTTACAAATTATAAAGTTTGGAATAGCCGATACAATCAAATGTCATAGAGTTATCTGAGGTATAAATGAAATCATTACAACCACATATTGCAGTAAAATATTACCCGTGTTTCCGATAATGTTCTATATTAATAATTATATCAAGTACTAGCTTTTGTCTGCAGCTTCGCTCGTGTAAAAGTAGGTCAGGTTATGTCAGGAACAGTACTTTTAAAAAATAGACTGAAGCCTATGTTATTCGGTGATAATATAGCTTTCTAATGGTTAAATAATTTTTTAAATCGGTTGAGTACCTAGTTTTTAGTTAAATCCAAACACACAAAGAAACAAACAATAAATCATATATTTCCTATTTATAATGTTAGTATAGAAGTAATAATAAATATTATTATAAATAAATTCTGTGTAATAAGTTTTTAGTTAGTATTAATCCTATGTATATAGTATAATTATAGAGACAATATAATATGTAATGTAGAGGCTATAGAAAAATATTTATTAGTCCTGTATTAAACTGTACCACTGCTGGGCAGAAGGTCAGTAGACGCTCATAGCCAGTTGCACTCACTGATCGGTAAACGATTAGCGAGGTTAAGCAGGTGCGGTCTGTCTATAGATGGGTGACCGCTTAGTGGTATTTCATCTGAGCGTCTCTCTTCGGAGGGCACGTAAAAAGTCGGTCCCGGTTGTTGCTAAATTGACAGCAGTCGTTAAGCCATGTCAGAGGCCTCTTGACAACAGGTTGCCCACTAACCACACGAAAAGAAAAAGAAAAAAGACTGCTAGGCACGAGCCTCTCTTCAGTGTGAGAAGGGTTTGGCCATAGTCTATCGCGCTGGCCCAGTGCGGGTTGGCAAACATAACATATCTTCGAGAACATTATGGCAAACTCACAGAGATTCCTTATGATTTTTACTTCACCGTTAAAACGAGCTATATTTAACTATTTCATACGCACATATTTGAAAAGTTACAGATGCATCTCTTGGCGATCCAAAGCCTTTTCTGACATTGAACTCGATACCTCTGCGTGTCAGTCCAACGTTCTTCCATTAGACTATCGCTGCGACGTCTATAAAGTAATAAGCATAGTAATAGCATTATAACATTAGCAGTAAAACGTATTGTAAGTACATAAGTATATGTTTCTCACCTAGTTAATACATAACTCGGTCACCTTGTACCGTACGAACATACATATGTAATTGCTTACCTAAATACCTTACAAATAGGTAATTGATTACATAACAACAGTATAAACTAACATAAAATAGAAGAGGTTAGTCGAAGTGCATGACACCTACATTTTGCCAGCTGATTTGGCTTAAGTGATCGCTTCGCCACTGCGCCGAGTGTTGTGGGTTTGAATCCCACACGGGACAAAACTTTGTGTGATCCACTGTTCTTTGTGTCCATTGTTTGTAAAGTCCTACGCGACACAAGATTTTTTGTAGTGCAGAAGATGAGTTAAAAAAACATACATATTTTCTTGCTAGTGTATTCTTATAGGCTAGAAAGGCATAGATACTAAGTTTAGCAACTAACAAGTAACTAACTAAAGGTTAATTTAGTATCTTCAATAAACTCACTAACTCATGAACTTTGACGTAACACTACGTGTTACTTTGTGACCTAAATGAAAAATATGAATATTTTATTTTTGCATTAAAATTTACAATGTACTTTTTACACAACTAAGGTTGCAAACAAGCATACGGCCCATCTGATGGTAAGTGGTCACCGTAGCCTATGGACGTCTGCAACACCAGAGGCATCACTTGCGGGTTGCCGACTTTTTAGGAAAAGACGAATAGTAAAGTAAGTTGGACGGAGAAGGAGCGGGAAGGGGAAAGGAGGGTGATTGGGCCTCCGTCAGTCTCACTCACCGAACGAAACATAACAGTAGGAATACTGCTATTTCACGTCGATATTCTGTGAGAGGGTTGATTTTTTTTGGTTGGTTAAAGGATTGACAATTATCGCCTTCCCCGTGCCTTGGAGAGCACGTTAAGACGTTGGTCCCGGCTGCCATAAACATCTATGGCAGTCGTTATTGGGGAGTCTGTGCCTTATATTATCCTGACACTGGTCTAGCCTTAGGGTATCGTTAGCCTTCGGGTTGCAGAGGTCAGGTAGCAGCCGCTCCGTGTAAAAACTGATATATAATACCCTGGTAGCTATCGCTACTAACATAGTTAATAAGTTATATAAATACTAACACAAATAAAATGTATGTCTATAAGGCATTTATCTATGCGTCTATGCCACGTGAAATAAAATCGTTATTATTATTATAAATCTAAGACCTCTAACACAGCAGTCACATACACCTGCAAAGCAATCACCGCTCATGAAAATATAAATAACAAAAACAACGTATTTTACGTTACGTAACAATAGTTTATAAAAACTATTATCTAACAACAAAAAAGTAATTCTTTAATGCTTTCCGTGACTACAAATAGATAAACAGATATCTATAGAGAAAGTTCAAACTATTCAGAGTTCACGTATTTCAAATCATGTAGTCATAGTGCTGCGCAAATATCGATAAAATATTATTCAGTTTTCGGTAAATGCGAGTTTTAATGATTTAGTTTATGTACAGAAGCCAGAGAGGCGTAGTGGTTAAAGTGCCTTGCCATTGCCACTCAGCCGAGTGTTGTGTGTTCGAATCCTACGCAGGACGAAAAGTGTGATACACAAATTTTTGTTTTAAGGCTGGATTTACTTTGGTTAGTTGTCTGAATGTTTGTAAAGTCTCTCGGGATCCACGATTTATTCTTAGCGTCGGAATTGTCTTTTTTTAACAAAAATGAGTATAGGAATAAAAAAGATGCAAACCAAATAAGGACGTAAATTACTGCAATTAAATTAATTAATTATTTTTCATTACAACTCCCTTACTAGCAATTTTTGTAACGCAGAGCTATTTATAAACATTAATTCAACGGGATTTGATTTCCGTAATGCAGCTTTACCAACATTCATAACAACGGACGCAAAGAATAGCCAGACAAGAAAGATAATATAATTTGTAAATGTTAAATTTTTTGTCTCTTTTGGTTACTAGAACTACAACACACAACACAGTTGCGAGGTGATGGCATAAAACATCACAATTTATTTATTTATTTACACCAAATAGAACGACTTGCGCCAATTACATTATTTTATTCATTATTTATTTAATAATTTAACATAAATTTAAAATTTAGCATTCACGCGTTCTGCTCACAGTACCTAAATTACATTTGTGCAGTCAAATTTCGCAATATTTATTTGGCTTATCAGGCCCGACAGCAAACAAAAAAAAGATAATATACTTAGACAAAACATAACTTTATAGGTATATATGGTACCATGACTTAACAATAATTTATAGCACAAATACACATTACTTGCTGGTTATAACTACTGCACCGCTCTTGTGACGTAGCGGAATCCTATGTAGTCTATAACTTTCCTCGAATGAATTGGGCTATCAAATGCAATAATAATTTTCCATATCTTCCATATCTAGAGAAAAGCGCTTTCAAACAAAAATACAAACAAACTCTTCAGTTTTATCATATCATTACAAATGTATATAATTCACTGATCTCTAAAACGGCTGGACTGATTTTGCTGTGTTTTTTGTTTTTGATAGAGTGGGCTAGATGGCTTAATTTTACAACTGGACTCTGTCAATGGCTTGGATTGGGCTGCAAGACAATATTCGAACAGAAAACGTCTCTCAGGTCTACTAGCTAATATATAGATTTACTAATATAGGTCACACATAAACCAATAATGTAAAACCTTCTATAAGTATGTGAGGTATTTCTTCATCTGTGTGTTTAAGATTTAAGGGTCAGTCACCTCATCACGACACATGTTGGACAAAATATATATTTGTATAAACCTCAGACAGCTGAACCAATTCCAAGTAATCTGAGAAGACATGCATCTGTTGTTTTAATGATTGTAAAGAATCCTCGAGATAAAAATGACAGACGAGTTTATTTATTCTTTTTATATTTTTTTTTATAATTATTTGCAATTATTGTGACCTTTTAGAACTAATCCTTGTTTGTGTAATGATCTCTTTGTCATTACCACTGCTTCGACTATTGTGAGCTCAGTCCCCACACATAGGGTTACCAGATGAAAAAATCAAAAGTCCGGAGAAAAGACCTGATTTCCATTGAAAAATCCTGAGATTTTTATACAGTTTAAGAATTTTCTCTCAATACAAAATTAATCTAGTTTCCATCGAACCCATTATCACAGAACACACTTAAAATAAAATTTATTTATTAAAGAGATCTTTAAAATGTAAGCTGTATTTTATTGAAAATTCTAAAATCCTGAGATTTCATGAGATTTGCAAAATCCAGCCGCAATCCTGAAAATAGTCCAAAAATTCTGAATCCTACCCACACAGGACAAAAAAATGTGAGATTCACAAATATTCGTTGCAGGTCTGGGTGTTCGTTGTGTCCATTTATAAATACATGCTACTCATGCATAAAACATAATTAAATGGAGTTGTCCTAAAATATTAATATCCTAGCCCCTGAAAAGTTGCTTTACAAGGCAACATAAATAAATAACAACAAGTTCAAACTATAATAATAAAATGGCCAACCATTTCTTTGTAGTCAAGCTTATTGCAACTCAGCTCGCTCAGCATATTGCACTGGAGTCATGCTTGTCGGAATGAATGATTGATTTGTTTGTAATGGAGATAAAATATGTTGTTTAAAATACAACACGCACTTATGCAAATTCTTTATCTTATCTTATGCAAGTATTAAATCAAATTTAGACTTTACATATAGATTTTTAAATTGTTAGTAGAGTAAACTAACTGCAGAAGCACTTTCAATTTACAAAAGAGTTTTAATTGTGTTTTGGCGATAAGATAGCTGTAATTTGAAATATTGTATTGTTGCCATCAATATCTCTTTATTTCTAGAACGAAATTTAGCTAATAGTACTTGGCTAAATTTACTTTTGACTACGCTGAACACTTTCTATATATTTTGATTGGATTCTTAAAATGGATGAAATGGAAGCATTGCTAGAAAATGTCCACCGATCTTTAACGTAATTATTACCATTTATTAAAATCTGTTAAAATGAAGGCGATGTTTTAACTTAATAATACAAACAGTTATACTATCTCATCCTAATCCTAACTAATATTATAAATGCGAATGTGAGTTTGTTTATTTGTTTGTTTGTTACGCTTTCACGCCTTAACTACTCGATCGATCATGATGACACATGTTATCAGGGGTACAGAAAATGCCTTTTATCCAGAAAAAGTACTGTTCCTAACCTAACCTAGATTTACGCAAGCGGAGCCACAGGCAAAATCTAGTATATTATATTCGAGAAATAAATTTATGGGACACAAGTGTATTTTTTTTATTAGAGTAGAAAATGTACTAGTTTTTAGTACAAACACATCATCCATAGATAATAGGTAATACTGTATTTCTACTTAATGTTCGAAAGCTACATTACTTAAACCATTGCATTATAAACTTCATAACGAAATAAAATTATTTATTTTATTTATTTATTTATTATCTCGATACAACTATCTTTACAGGATTAACCCAATACAATAGTGTAGCTATCTATTATTTAAGAAATTAGCTTATTACATTTATATACTTAAATCTTAAGTTAATTCTCTGTAACAAATTACAAATAAGGCCACCTTGGTAAATTCACTCAGTGCACAACTGAATATATCAGTTTCGTCAGCGATAAGGTTAAGAATACGAATAGCGCGCGTCAGTGGTGCTTCGCTTATGAGGTTAGTCCTACCTCGCGGTACAAGAAACAGTGGTGGTTTACGGCGTCGCCACACGTATCTATCAGGTACACACGTATTTAGTAAAGCCAGTATATCTGTATTAGATATATTTCCCCTAAATACTTTAAATAAGTATAAAGTGAATGTTAAATTTCTTCTGACTCCCAATTCGTTATATCCTACCATTCCTAAAATAAACAAAGTAGGGTACATTAATGGATAAAAAGGGTAGACCCCATATTGGCGGTAATAAATGTATCTAATATTTATGTATAGTAAAGGTTGACCTTAATCGAATTTGCAATAAATAATGAAATAAAAAGCTTGCTATAATCGTTTTCATAAACCCAGATGTCGCGTGAATAACATCACACGTCCAAAGATCGTGACCTAATTTCTTAAATATTCATTCGAGAAACAGACAATGACATCGATGTAGTCCATCCAGAACGACCGAGAAATAGTACAACTGTCCTCATTAAAAAATATAATTGCGTTAACAGAGACAGTAAATGGCTAGGTTTAGCACGTGGCTTCACTTGCGATAACCTTTATATATATAAATCTTCTATGCGTGTGTTTGTAATTAAACTCCTCCTAAACGGCTGGACCGATTTTGATGACATTTTTTGCATATGGATGATGGATTCGAGAATGGTTTAAATATAATATATAAATATTGCTATTGATAGTTTATTAACAGGAAATCTCAATAATAGTTCGTTCAATCAGAAAATCGAACCGAAACTTCGTGAACAGCAGCCGCATTATACCACTGCGCCACAAAACTATATACTTATGTGCCTTTTGGAAAATTTATATTGACACAGCTATTTTTGCTTTGAATTCAAATAGTCAAACTCGGAGACGACGTTTATGTTATAAAAATTGGGCAGTTAAAGATTGTACCTATTAATTTATTAAATCGCACCGATAGGAACTATCCATGCAGACATAAGAAGGTATGAAATCAAGAAAGCTGCGGTATTAAATTAAAGACTATCTATAACTTCTATCAATAATGGCTTACAACACAGCTCGCAAAAGAAAACAAAAAGGGCCTAGAAATCAAGATTGATGAATATTGTAAATGCGATGACAGAAGCTTGAACGCTCCTCGTGATTAAATAGAAGATATTATGGACTTGAATGGCTTAGTGATAGATTTAACTTCGTCGAACATACTCGAACGATACATTCTTTAAATAGAACAAGTGAGTGGTTTCAACAATATTTACTACAACGTCTATTCAATTTGTAAAACTAAGCATTGCACAAATATTCGTTTAGAAATTATCTTGCATTACTTGACATGTTATCTCTTCACAGCCTATTTTATGTAATTCAGAACAAATACAAGTAAGCCTGAAAGCTGACAGTAAATTAAAAAAATTTAGAGCAAAATATATGTTGGCTAAGATATTATTGTAGCCAATTGCTGAATTAATATCCTAACTAATATTATAAATGCAAATGTAACGTTGTTTGTTACTCTTTCATGTCTAAACTATTCGACAGGTTATGATCTAATTTTGCAAACAAGTTGTCAGGCCTACAGAAATGGACATAGTGTACCTTTTATCCAGAAAAATTACTGTTCTCGAGAGATACAAATGTATTACAATAAAATTACATTAACGCGAGCAAAAATACAGGCAAAATCTAGTACATTATATTAATTAAAATTTAAACGAAAGACGAAATTTGAGCAGTATTTTAGCATCTATCGGCTACAGTTTAATACTACTTAGATTCTAGAAATTTCACAAAAGTACTTATCCTCACTCAAAAATTGCTATCCATAACCTTAGACAATTGATCAACAAACAGGTTTACTTTATTTTTATCTATATTGTATTTATCTTTGATTTAATTTGAATGCTGTTTTATCTTAACTCAACACTTTGAACTAGTGATGGGAAATGCATTTACTTTACTTTTTCTAGCAATCTATTAAGAGTCAGAAAGTCTATTGATTGATACATACATATACTCATGCCAGAGAGAGTACAAAAGACAGAGTCTTCTAATTTCTGCTTGTTACGTTAATATTTGTATTGATCAGTTCTTCAGATAATTATTTCTCTTGTTTCAATTACTTTGATTGCATTCTGTATGTACCCTTGTTGGTTTACGGCACTCTTAATCTAGTCGCTCTCTGGAATGTCTACGACTTAGTCAAAATATGTTCACCTAATATTTTTTCAAGCCAGCTGACTCTTTTACATTTTGACTTCTTCGATTCAAACAGATTAAAATTGTTAAATTAATAAGAAAGTATCATTTAATGTCCATATTCATACGTCTTGCACAATTTCTTTATTATAAGAAGTATGAAATATTTATTTTAGAAAAGCCTAGGTCATATAATGTAACCTTGATATTGAACGACACCTTTTCTCAGTTCTGCAAGCCATTGTTCAGTTAACCAACGATAACGACATTCATTAAAAAATAAAAATAAAACGGCTGTTAGAAAATACATAGTACCTATAACTCATAATCATTTTTATCTGATCTCCTTGTCTATCCTTGCTACAAAACATTAATACTGACATAGATGTAACGATGAACGTATCAAAGAGTCTGATTCCGTGGCTTCTAATTTGGTAAAACAGAAATACTAGTCACTAAGTATTTTGAGACCTCATATTAAGTAACACAATGATATGCTATAGAGGGATCCTACGATTCAAGGTACTCTTGAAGGCAAAAGAGAAGTGCGATCTCCCAAACTATGTCCTGATACTAACAATTGCATAACAAAAATCTCTAAATCAATTAGCTAACAATGGAATCCTTGCAATCAGCAATTGCGTAACAATGCCTCTTGTGTCACTTGTTTAACGAGGCAATTATTGAAGATTACACCTTTTAACACTTGTAAGTAAACACTTACTTATAATGCTTTCACGATACAATGTAATAGGAGATGACTATACTACTCCGATATAAGATGATAAAAATTGCTACTAACATCAATAATTATTGTTGTTAACAAAATGTTCATATATGTTTTTATAGAATTTCAGATCAGTTTAGATAGGTACATGACGTCACAACATCTTTCTTTATAGAAATATAAATCAATGAAATATTATTGACATCTTAATAAATAAGGCAGAGTTGCCGAATTTCCACTTGCCATGATCCTGTCATATCTCTCTTAGCTCTACTACTCTAATAGTATGTTTCAAGGATTCAGTAGGGCATTCCCAACTAATCTAGTTTCTTTAGAACGTTTTTAACTAGCAATACGTCGAATTTGTACCTGAAACAATTTATTTTATTTAAGAAGCAAGTAAATATATAAGTTATCATTTAGGCGACCCAAAAAATATATTAACGTTTTCAGAGTCTATTGTATGTATAAAGGTTAATACCTCACATTTATTACAAGTATTATTCAGTTCTTAGAACAATTAAGTAGAAATAAATAAATATATTCTTTTGTGTTTTTTAGTTTGTTCACCACGATGCCCGCACTACAGATTAAATCTTGTATCTGATTCTGTGAGGATTTTTTTAAACATACTATTAACGGGCATAATGTCCACCAATAATATATTAAATAATTCTTTATTGATATCAGATAAGCCACAATACATACAACTTCTTAACCTATAATGCAATAACTAGATGTATACAATATACAATGAACACCCTAACGTCTAAACAAGGCCGAGCCTGTATCTTAGACCTTAAGAACAACCATTTGTGAATCACACAAATAATTGTACCGTGTGAAAATCAAAACCTAGGCGACAACTTGCCTATTACGTTATAGGTAGGTAGGTACTAACTTATTCAAGCGATTATCCAGTTAATTAGAACTAAATGAGTTACTTTATATTTTTGAATGACATCAAGTACGAATTGTTCGAAAACGGACTAAATACAACAACAAAGAAAATATGTGCCCGTGACTCACTTTTAATATAAATTCTCACAATTTGATAAGAATGAAAAACACAGCAACGCTTAATTAATTTAGAAATAAAAACAAATAGGCGCACTTTGGACTCGATACGACCGACGAGCGATATTATCGATATGTAGATGTCCCCTCTCTATAGATGCGTGTGCGCCGATTGCAGCGCAAGGGCTCGACTGGTCGACTCAGTTACATTCGCGTGTGTTCTCTCTCTAGTCGCGTCCACAGTAATAATTATTACAATCGTTAATTTGTATTTATTATTATTATTGTTAAACTATTGCGTGATTAAAGTGATTGTTTGAACTTTTGTTCGTGTTTTGTGAACAGGTGATTATTTTATGTTAATATTATTATTATATGTGTTAAAAATATTTAAATTATTTATTGTGATTTTACGTGTGAATGTGTACGTATTTTATTATTATGCGTTATTAACTTGATTATTTAAAGAATATATAGGTAATTATATTATCTTAAATTTATATTATAATTACACGGATTTGTTTAATAAACGGTGACGCCCCTTATTTTTAACGAAATTACTTAGTGCATTGCGCCTGTTACTATAAAAATAGTCTAATTACTATAAATTATTTGACTTAATGTTAACAACATCACGTATTTATATTTTAAGTTCTCGGAACAAGTGTAAGACTCTTACATTTTTCTTGATGTGTTAAGGTCCCTCGTAATACGCCAACCTATTGCCACGCATGCCCAGACGACACTTTCTTGACATAAAACCCAACAATAATTTCGACCTATCTAATAACCATAATAGAACCTTATATATAAATGAAATTCCCTTTTTGCATGTGTCTAAAAATCTTTGCAGCTGATTGTAAGGTCACCAGTTCGATACCCGAATCTGACAAACTCTTATACAATATTTCAGTTAGGTAATTGTTGATAGTAGCTCAGTCTAAGAATGTATCAGTTAGATAACAATAGACTCGCCCCCTATTATATAGGACCTGAAACTTAGCTAGCTCAATGTGAGTGAAATAAACTTTTATGCTGAAGTTAATAATATCTATAGATTAATATGTTAAAGTAATTTTGCCTGATTGTTGCGTTCTCATAGTTAAAATATAGCTAAGCCAATCTTGATGAAATTCGTTCGTGTATGTCGTGTGATATATTCAACATAATAAACGAATCTAATTCGTTATTCAGTGTAATCAAAACTCTTTAGATAGTCAAATTATTTCTAGCGACAATTTTCTTTTTTGTGTCAATTTTTTATGTTTTTTATTATTTATGTCTTTTCCGGCTGACACTGGCAGTCGTGAAGTGTGTAATCCACAAATAGTTGTAACGAGACTGGTTGTTTGTGTCCGTTGTGTCCGTTAATTTGAATATTAGTAAAGTTTGTGCGAGAGGTTTTTTATATGACATAGGATAGAATATGCTCACATAGAATAATTGTAAGTAGCTGCTTTTATTTCATAAAATGTAAAGACAGGCGTACTAAAATAAAATAAGGAACATCTTAGGACCCTATTGCAACGCCACCTACCGGGCTCAGTAGTTCATTTAAACCAGCCAGGGATGGACTCAAACATACAGAGATCAAAAACCGTTTAGGATGAGTTCAGTGACACTAATTTTTAGAAGAACTAGTCTTTATTTAGTCCGCTGCACCGCTCGCTTCACGGTAAATTTTGTTAATAAATTCCTATCCCTCGGCAGCAGTACTTTTCTTGATTCAAGGTACCTTATGTCCTTTTTTTTATTAACACGCTTTTATTAGCTTGGTATCTACGAGTATCTATCTATGAATCTACGTAACGGAATCTTTGAACGTGATTTTTACCCCTTTCAAACCGACGGATTGATTTGAAACTTTGCACACTTATCGAGGACCGATGACAATACAAAATATAAAAAAGAAAAATTGTTAGAAATAAAAAAAGCGTGGGTGCTTTCTATGATATTTTGATAACCCCACGTTTTTTACATAAAAATTATTAAATTATATTCTTCTTTTTTAATAAAGCGTGGTTTTAGATAATTAGTTTTTTTTTAAATATTATTTCTTTATATTTTTTTTAAACAATTTGTTTATTTTGTTTTTTTTTTTAGTTTTTAAACTATTATTTATTTGTACCCCTAACAACGTGTATGCGAAATGTCATGATGAGTCTAGTAGTTAAGGCGTGAAAGCGTAATAAACAAACAAACTCACGTTCGCATTTGTAATATTAAGTTAAGATTATACATAATTATGGATACTAGAAAACTAACGTCTATAATATTTCAGGCTCATTTGCAATCATTTTAGCTGAACAATCCGGCGATATTACATTTCACAATATGTCCAAGTCATAAAATGGTCTTTAGCGATGCGTTGCAAAACAACTAATCATTGAAACAAGTACTGGAACTGTCTATTGCAAAACTAAAACTAGACGTGAATATACATATACACTTATCTTAAAACTAGCTGTACGCCACAGCGTCACTCGCCTGTAAAATAAATAGTATGGGATCGTTAGTAGTCTTCGCTTTCCTTAACATGGAGGAAGGACGTGCTAAAATGCTGTAATCACCATCAATATTCATTCACTTACAATAATAATATCAGTCTTGTATTAAACTGTACCACTGCTGGGCTCGGGCCTTATCTCAGTGTGAGAAGGGTTAGGCCATAGTCCACCACGCTGGCCTAGTGTGGGTTGGCAGATTACACATATCTTCGAGAACATTATGGAGAACTCTGCATGCAGGTTTCCTTACATTGTTTTTCTAAATTTACAATTATTATTAATTTGTTATCTTTTACTCCAGTAACCGTTTAAGGATAATTTGTATTAGTCATTTCATTAATTAATGTCCTCTAGACCGAATTTCGGTCACGGCGGCCAGTTTTAACGGATACTGACCGTCTGCGCAAGAGATATTAATTTGTTTTACAATTGCACTCTCTGTTCCTTAACTCTCATTATCTGATGGGACGGTGATCTGACACGACCGGAGAGAGATCAGGCGCAGGGCCAACGGCTTTTCGTGCTTTCCGAGGCACGGGGGTGTCTAACACCGCCAATTTCCTAACACCGGGCTGCTATTGAGATTTCTTAACAGAAAAACCCAATAACTTTTTCTTGGCCTGACGCGGGATTCGAACCCAAGATCTCATGCACAGCAGTCGCATTCACTACCGCTGCACCACAGAGGCAGCAGGAAGAGTTATTACCTTTAGACAATATTAAATAAACTTTCATTCATAAAATAATGTTACAAATTTGTGTGTGTGTGTGTGTGTTATGTTCAGCTCGTTATGCCGCCGAATGTACAACGCTTATACAAGTTGATATAAGCGTAATATAATTTATGCTAGACATGTCAGTTTAATCAAACTTAATGGAGCGAGCTTGATTGGTTTAATTTTGGAATGGATAGTTGCTAACTAAAAATTCTAAAATAAAATTAACAACCAATCGATGCTTGAGATGGCTTTCTGAGAATTTCTATACAAGTGAAATATATTTTAATAAGTAACTTTTACCCGCAACTTTATACACACGGCTACACATCAAGTTAGACATTCTATATACGCATAACTGATAGGCCATGGTGACCAAGACTGTCGACGGCTTCTCCACAAAGACACCGAAATTATTAAATAACACACAATTAGAAATATATTAATAAATTTTACCTAGTGTAAGTACACACGGGTACACATCAAGTTAAACACCCTATATACGCATAACTACGCTACATACAATATAGAGAATTGTCGGCAAGGGACAGTGCATAGTGGCGTCGATGTAATGGCAAGGATAGAGCGTAACAAAAATATAACGCACTCTCTCGCACGATTCGCAGCGTTCAACTTCTAATAGTTCAAAGTCCAAACAGTCTAGGTTCAAGTGTAGCTGTGTGGACGCGTGGAATTTTGAAATTTTCTTTCTTTGCATTTAAGTAACTGATCTGTAAATAAGTTACTTTTTACATGCACAGAAAAGTCGAGTGTTACGTGTGCACATAATACTCGACTAACTTTGAGTCGGCGTATTAAGATCAAAAAGGCACCAGATTTTAAGATATACCTGTATATATACAACTGTGAAAACCGTGTTTAATTTCATGCAGTAGTTTTTGCGTAATGCGCTTACAAACATACAAACAAACAGACAGACACACAACAAAATATTTTAATAATTGTTATAGCTTCTATAGTTTTTATTAAACATCTCATCGGTTGACATCGACCAATTACAGTTTTATTATATGTATAGTGCCTTATGAGATCTCTTCGCTGCTACGCATGCTTTGATCCACACGGGACCAAAATGTATGAGATTCATAAATAGTGTTCCGTGTGCTCGTTGTTTATAGACATACGCCCAAATGTGCATTGCACCCATATTTTGCCAATTATCTTTTAATAAGTCAAGTGTCGAGCGGACATACGTTTGTCCGTTTGTGTAGGTATAGTTTGCACAATGTTTTTTTTTTCATATGTTCTCTCGTCACTGAAGAGGTTAAGTCAGCAAATCTATGCTCGTTTAACGAATATATTATCAGACTCCATAATACAGCTGCGAATTGTCGGAAACACCATAACTATTTACGTATCTTACAAAAAGTTGTTCCATGTGGGGATCGAACCAATACTTAACCTCTCAAACCACTTTTTATTTAGGCACTCAAATCAATTAATAATTCACTTGTATAGATTCCATAGAATTCCGAAGGAAGCCTTTTTTACATCAGCCGGTTGTGCGTCATTTTTATTTTATTATTAGAATGTCTAGTTAGCAACTAACCAATAAAAATAAAACCAATCAAGTTAGTTCCATTAATTTTTAATAAAATGTGGTGTCTAACGTATTATTACAAAGATTCAAAAGTCGTTAACTTAAAACTGTTATACGAGCAAAAATATCTCGTTTTTATATTACGTCATGCATAAAACTGCAGTTTTCAACATTTATTTTCATGTTTCTTAAGCAAAATACTAAGGTTATCTTGACATTTTATTTTTATTTTGTTGGTTGACTAAGTAAAGGTATATGATACTAGCTTTTGCACGTTGCTTTGCTCGGCAACAGTAAATACTTTTTACCTGGATGAAAGGTACCGGATGCGAAATTTTATGACGATCGGTCTTATAGTTAAGACGTGAAATCGTAACGAAAAAACAATTAAACTATCATTTGCATTTATCCTTACTAATATTATAAATGTGAAAGTTTGTGAGGATGTATGGATGTTTGTTATTCTTCCACGCAAAAACTACTAGAGCGATTGCGATGAAACTTATGAATGTTATGGTATGTAGATAGCTGGAGACCTAGATTCGCACATCGACTACTTTTTAGCCCGATATTCCCACGGGAACGGGACTTACGCGGGTGAAACCGCGAGAAAAAACTAGTAATTAATAAATTAGGAATAATAACATGTATTATTAACAATCTAAATAAATTTATTTTAAAACAATTTGTGTTTACAAGTTAATCCGTTAGATGTCTTACCAAGAGCATTGCTACGTTTCGTAAAAATTTCATTCTGCATGCATGGTATTGTTCTGTCAATCAATAAAAATACACAAGTCTATAATATTCTAGCACATACACACAACACCATCTAGCCCAAACTAAGCAGAGCTTGTACTATAGTTACTAGACAATGGATAAACATACATATATACTTTTTCTTGTATATACCTACATATTATACATAGAAACACCCAGACCAAGACAAACATCCATGTTCATGCACACAAATGTTTGACTTAAAATACAGGAATCGAATCCGCGATCTCAGGTATGGCAGTCGGTTACACTAATCACTACGGTATCGAGGCCGCCAATTAAGTTAACCTATTAAGTTGCAACGGTACACCGGCGGCCAGACAAAATAGGCTTTCCAATTTCCAAACAATTGACAGGTTAAGTCATCAGTCATCAAAATAACCTAATCCGGGTTAGCCTCAACGAGCGCTTTAATCGCGTAGTTTATAGAACGTTCGTGTTAACGCTAACGGCTAGTGACCTGACTTCAATAAACTACCGGAGGTAACGGTAACCCAAGATTAGATCTATCACCTAGTTTTTTAACTGCTCCGACTACGAAATCCTGTTATAACTAAACGTTTAAGTTATATACAAGTTTCATGAATCCTACGGCGTCATGACTATGTTGGCCTCGATGGCGTAGTGGTTAGTGTAACCGACTGCCACGCCTGAAATCGACGATTCGATTCCCGCACAAGTCAAACATTTGTGTGCATGAACATGGATGTTTGTCTAGGTCTGGGTGTTTCTATGTATAATATGTAGATATATATTTACAAAAAAATAAGTATATATGTATGTTTATCCGTTGTCTAGTACCCATAGTACAAGCTCTGCTTAGTTTAAGCTAGATGGTGTTGTGTGTATGTGGTAGAATATTATTATAATTATATTATTTTAAAAAGACATATCCCGTACTACGAATAAGTTCTTTATCGCGGGGGACTTTCAAACATTCAATCAACGGACACAAAGAACACACAGACTAGGAACAACAATTTAAGTACCACACAAATTTTTGTCCCGTGTGAGATTCGAACCCACAACACTCGGCGCGACGGCAATGGAGTTGCAACCCCTTAAAACTCTACGTTATCCGTGCAGTCAGTTGTGGTACTTTTACTATGTGAATATTGGATCGAAAGTTTACAAAACGTAATATATGCATATTACGTTTTGTAAACTTTCGATCTAGTCAAAAGATTACAATTATAATTATATTCTATCTATATACATACATAGATTCACGCCTGTTTCCCGGAGGGGTAGGCAGAGCTATACAGCGTGACTGGTTCAACATGGTCAGCCGAGTAGTATAAAAAAAAATCTGATAGATAGATCAGATATTTTAGTAGCAGTTTTCTGAACACACTCATAGCTTCAATAACGCTGAGCGTACTGCAGTCTCAAATCTAAAACCCTTTGCATAGCAATCTAAAGATATTTCCACTAGATTATCATTGCTTTTAAAATTTAACAACGACGGATATGCCATTAAGTTTATTCCTTGGTGTAAACGTTTGAAAGCTTAGCAAAGTTAACCTTATAGTTTTTTAAATAAAAAATATAATTGCAGTTAAATGTGATCGGCTCTAGCTTATTTTCCTTACAATATCCACAACGCGATCCAAAACCACTCCTGTTTATTTTTAATAATTTAAATTGTCTACGCACAGCAAAATTGTAGTATATATAAACTTTTTTATTATTAAAAGCCCGTAAAGTCGCACTACAGGGCAAAAGTCTACATGCATCTTTTTATAAAGACAAACTTTACAAACATTCAAACATTAGTCACAGGAATCACCTAGACTCAGAAAAATTGTTTATAGATCACACAATTTTTGACCTACGTGGGAGTCAACGCACAACACCCGCCAATGTTGTAGTGATGAAGCGGCGACTTCAACCAGTACATCTGTGTAGTATAGTCGCTCTCTGTGTAAAGCCATTAAGGACCATTTTTCACAAAAGGCTCATTTCACCATCTCACTCTTGCCATCTTGAGGTATCCATTCAGTTGTAACTTTGACCCAACACATAATTACATTACTTCATTTCAACGCATCTTTAAACGTTAAAAAATCTGACATATTAAATCTATACTTTAATATTATAAAGCTGAAGAGTTTGTTTGTTTGCTTGAACGCGCTAATCTCAGGAACTACTGATCCGAATTGAAAAATTATTTTAGTGTTGGCTAGCCTATTTATCGAGGAAGGTTATAGGCTATATAACATCACGCAACGACCCACGGGGGCGGCGCAGTAAGGATAAACGTAGGTACATCTAGTAATATTAAAAAGCTGAAGAGTTTGTTTGTTTGTTTGCTTGAACGCGCTAATCTCAGGAACTACTGGCTCGAATTGAAAAATTCCTTCAGTGTTGGATAGCCCATTTATCGAGGAAGGCTATAGGGTATATAACATCACGCTACGATCAATAGGAGCAGAGCATTAATGGAAAATGTTGCTAAAACGGGGCAAATTCTCTTATGTGAAATAGACGAAGCTGCGTGGGTCAGCTAGTGCGTAATATGCGTAAGCAAGATATGAAATGTATGCTAATGTTTACGTAGAAAATAAATTTATCTTATTTGATTAGTAATGAATGCGTGCTATTCTTTATACGCAGTAAGAAAATAATAAAATCAGGAGATTGATAAAATCTACGAGGGTCGATAAATGCCTAGGATATGTTAAAAAACATATCTATTGCAAGGTGAATTTACTTTACAAAATAAAGCGGTTATATATGAAATATTGAATGAGGTATTCTCTTCAAAAATGTTCAGTTAGCATGTAACCTAGAACTGTGCCCGATGAACGACAATTCATACGCCCTTTATTACGTTGGCTCTTAAATCATAGCAGGCGGTATGTAGGTGTAATACACTTATGCCAACCCTTTCGAAGATGTAGGCAAAGAAAAGAGATATACCTATGTAAATAAATCCTTAGATATATTTTTGTCATTACGCTGTTTCGATACTAGTGAAATAAAAACAATATTGTTACGTGCTGGGTTCAAGGGATAAGAATGTAAAACAATATTACTGACTAAAACGTTTTATTCTAGCACACAATTTAATTTAGAATAGGTACAACAAACACTATACTACACTTTTTCACTGTAACTGCTTTAAACTCTGTAGTATATACTTGACCGCTTACGATTGTAAACTGACCCAGCGAGCGCTGGCCTTCCCCTTTTATACACGGTTAAAGCGTTTCCGGAGTTTTCTAGAAACGTCATACACGGTACGTAACAATACAAAGATTCGAGAATGTGCCAGCGTTCTCTCTACTCTTCTCGTACCGATGAAGTAGTTCCGTAAGACGTAAATAGATGGCGCTGTAATTAATTATTAGACGGAACTGCCGAGTCTTCTCCACAATGCCGAGAGATGGCACTGGGTGAAACAATATGTATTAGAAAAAGCATCAAAACTAGATTTGTTAAATGTCTTAGGCCAGGGTTTAGGCATAATTATTCGTTTTGTCTTGTTTCCAGCTAATTAACTAAATAAGGAACCTTTAGTATCAACCTTTTCCAATATATTCCGGGAATGTGCCACATGTCTGGTTTTATCATTGCCTGCAACATGTATATATTATAACTGTTATATAAACATATATAATATACATATAACGTATGTAACTGATAGCTAAGTAGATGAGCATATGGCCTAATTTTCAACACTGTACTGATAAAAACAAAGCGTCGTTTATATTAAATTACTCAGTTGGTTCAGTTATAATAAATAATGTTATTCTAACAATACTAACTGCCTACCTAATATTATAAATGCGAAAGAGAGTTTGTTTATTTTTTTATTTGTGAGTTCGCGTAGATGATGACAGGTGTACAAAATAAGACATAGGATATCTTGCATCCAGAAAAGGTCCTGTTACTAGCTTATCTTAACTTAGATTTAAGCGAGTGAAGCTGCAGGCAAAGTTTAGTAATAACATATACTCGATATAGTGATACCCTATATCGTTAGCCTTCGGGTTGCGGAGGTCAGGTGGCAGCCGCTCCATGTAAAAACTGATATCCAGTCAAATCCGGTTAGACCAGAAAAGCTGACTCCAAGTGACTTGGGAATAATAAAGGCTAGGGAGAAGAAGAAGTTAGTACACGAACAGCTTTCGAATCAGTTCGCGCGTAACTCAAACCAATCAATATCAGATTATTCTAGTTTAGCTTATCATTTATATTTAAACCATTAGTTTACTTTAATAACCATTTATACTTACTTGCTATTTTCTAATACATTATTAATTTAAATTCGTAATTATAGTATCATTTATATCAACCTTAAACCAAACATAAAACCAAAAAGGAGTTCGTCAGAACCAAATGAATTCGAACCTTTAATTGTAATTATTCTGGAAGAACATAGGGAATACAAATGTATTCCCTATTTTCGAAAGAAGCGAAAGAGCCTAGTAGTAAAAATTTACTACTAGGCTCTTTCGTTACATTCACCCAACCTCGTATTCAGTTTGCGCGAATAACGCTGCACTGCGAATGAAGCATAGCCAAGGAAGGTTAAAATATTTTATTAAACAACTTATTAAGTAATCAACCCATTCTCCACTTCAAATATAATGATTTTATCGGATTGCCAATATTTGGTAATATAATGATTGGTCCATGACGTAAGTGGTACAGTACATACGCAACTGTCATTTGCAAAGTCTAAAGTTTGATTGCCGATTCTGACAACATCAGTAGGTATTCTGTTGGAATACTTTGAATTCAAATAAAAAAATATGGCAAACCTAAAGTTGTCATTTTTCTCATCAAGTTTACGGAATTTCTAAACTAATATTACGGAAAACCTTGAGTTATTAGCTAAATATAGGTTTAATACAGTTTTGCCTAATTCTTTGATTGGTAATACGGCTTAGTAGTCGTTTCGCATGAATTTGTTCGCACAAATCGTGCGAAAAGACACTTTTGTAAAATAATATATTTCAGACGG
Organism: Catocala nupta; assembly: GCA_963675205.1. Classification (NCBI taxonomy): domain Eukaryota; kingdom Metazoa; phylum Arthropoda; class Insecta; order Lepidoptera; family Erebidae; genus Catocala; species Catocala nupta. The sequence goes on from OY776104.1 coordinate 18,180,540, forward strand.
GAACGATTCGCACGAAAATATATTCAAAGAGGGCGAAACGACAAAAAATATATATATATATTGTGTCTTTTCGCACGTTTTGTGCGGTCAAATTCGTGCGAAACGACTACTAAGACGGTAATACACTGCATTTGTGAAATACAAACAAAACTGTGGTACATCCACATACACGCGCCACTCCAATATTCTAATAAACATTGATCACGTGCCAAATACCACAAAGTGTATTGTTGAACATTAATTAAAGTCTGTATATAGCACATTAACATGTATTGTCTAATTTTCATTTCTTGTCTTATTTGGCAAACAAATAATCTATACTAATATTACAAAGCTGAAGAGATTGTTTGTTTGGTTGAACGCGCTAATCTCAGGAACTACTCGTTCGAATTGAAAGATAGCAGCATCGCTCGCGTAAATGAAAAAAAGTAAGTGTAAATAAAAGAAAACATATAGATATAATACATAGAGATCTGTGTATTATCTTTCCTTTTTTGTCATCTTCATAATATATTGGAGATGGAATGTACTCTGAAAGCATTAACTGAATGATTTTTTAATAAACTAGATGTGCCCGCGGTTTATGGTTACTGCGCCACACTCGTGGGTCGTAGCGTGATGTTATATAGCCTATAGCCTTCCTCGATAAATCCGCTATCCAACACTAAACGAATTTTTTGAATTCGAACTAGTAGTTCCTGTGATTAGCGCGTTCAAACAAACAATATTAGTATAGATATGACGAGTCATAGTTGCGAAACGATAGTCATAAACATTGGTGAAACCGCTGCGGACAGTTGGTTATCAAAAAACAGACTCTATTCTTGGTTCCAAAGAACCAGTTTAAACGATAATTATTGTAGAAATATTTGTACTGGTTGATGTTTTAAATAGACGAAAGTATTACCTCGGTTTGCGTCAGGCGGGGAGCATCACGTTGCGTCAAACGCGGAGTGTCACGCGTCGTATCACGCATCATGTCACGCGCCGTGTCACACGGGACGCCACACGGGATTGAAATGCTCCGCTCGTAGTTTTAGATTTAAAAGATTCTAACATTTATTTATTAAAATGAAAGATTCATTATACATGTGTAATTTATGTTTGAATTATATGAAGTATCTTATTAGATATCATAAAATATGTAAAATGATGCGACTTTATATAATTCATCTTGTTAGATTGGTTGAATAAACATTTAAGTAAACATAATTTATATGCTTTCGTAAGTGGCGAATAAAGTTTCAGGTTCGATTTTCGGGCAGTGTGTTTAGGTTTTCTGTTAACGAATTTTTTGTAGGAGTACGCAGTCTGGAAATTCATGTTTAGGTAATACATAAGATCTAAATTATATTTGGCGTAATGTAGGTGTGATAAACCTCTTTAGGTATATACGTGTGAAATTATGAATGTATGTACTTAGAAACAATATATTACACAGGTTATTTTATTATAATATAGTCAGTGTGACTGACTCGTTGACCTCGTGGCATAAATTATCACTCATGTTTCAAACCGCTCCGAGTTTAATTCCCAGGACCGGCAACGTGTGTTTATTTGGATTTTCGAAATTTGAGGTCGATGGCTAGGTTAGGCTATGGCTAAGTTAGGCTAGGTACATAATAGGACATTTATGTGGAACTTGAAATGACACACGACATATAGGTATACCAACCCTATAACTCGAAACTTGCTAATTGAGAATCTCTATCTCTCTCTCACTTTGCCCGGCCCGGGAATCGACAAGCCCTGAACTGCAGTCGCATTCGCTGCACCACCAAGGCATAATGTACTTCATTTAATACTATATTTATACTATGCGTTTAAATCATAAAATAAAATGATGCGTTCTCACTATACTCAGATCGCACTCAAAAGTATCCACACAAAGAAGTGTGAGCTCACACATTATACAGAGAAACACAGGGTACAGTTTTTAATACAAGTGAGCGTGATAATCATAATACTATATTTATAATTCATTTGCCATGTTAACATTGGGTTTGATGACAACTTAATGGCCAGAAAAGTGATCATATTTAAACGTAGGGTGCATCTATGATATAAATATTTGGTTTTAATTATGGGACTGATTTTCAATCGTCACATAACTTTTAAATCTGAGTAATTAATATGGCGGTTTGACATATCATTACATAATATAAAATAAAGTCACCTGTCGCGTCTGTGACTGAAAGGATTTTTATGCGGTTTTCACCAATAGACAGAGTGATTCATGAGGAAGGTTTAGGTGTATAATTTCTACATTTTTACTACCCTCGCTAGTTTTCTATACAAACGCTGTCAAAAAGTCAAAAATATTACTCAGGTTAAAGTTATTTGACCATTGAAAATTGCCCCTTAAGTTACCGGTCTAACCACCACATAGCATTCGTAGGTCAGAGACGTTATTTAATTTTATAACTAGTTACCAACCAGCAGGTTAAAAACAGGTTGAGTTAAAATATGCAATTTGCAATACAACACACTGGGTTAAAATATACAATACATTACCTTAAAACGACCTCTTTGGTTCTGTGGAATAAGTGTATGCTTGTACAAGACTGGTTGTGAGGTCTTGGGTTCGATTCTCAGTTCAGGAAAACTGTATATCGGTTTATTTTTTAGAAAATTCTTTGTAGTAGTTCTGAGTTTGATACTGTATCCGGTAAAGGACAATAGGATCGCTCCTATTACGTGGGACCTCAAACGATAATCAATCAATCAATCAGGGATCAATTTAGGGATAAAGGTCATTGACTTTAAAAAAAACAACGCCCGCACTACTAAAATGCTTGTGTCGGAAAAATTAAACAGTAGTAACAATGACAAGGCATCCACCTAACTTTGAATATGTATTGTTTTCAAACTAATCTGAAACTGTACAGAATGTATTTCGGGAATTTCCATTAAACACGTTTCCCGTCTAAGAATTGGCACAGACAATGAAATGCTGCGTACTTTACATGCGAGTAATGTGTTTATATACACTTTATAAATAGTTCAGCTATTTATTTTAACGGTAGCTTCGACCTCGGCATTGCTTGGGTCAAAACGCCACTGTATCATTCTGACACATAAACTATGGGATAATGAAGACTGAGGATATACCTATGGCAGGAATAATAAAGACAGAGGGTATATGATGGCTATGTTTGTGCCACATAAGTAAATTTAACCAACTTCGAAAACAATATAGACGCGATAAAAGCACAAAGACAGCACAAGCACAAAAGCAGATTTTGCCAAAAAAATAATGTGTATGTGAGTTTGTTACAATTTCACGCTTTAACTACTTAACCAATCATCAAGAAATTTCGGCTTATCAGTCATTTCGCACGAATTGTTTCGCACAAATCGTGCGAAAAGACACTTTTTAAATAATGTTGTTTTTGTTGTCGTTTCGCACACATGGATTATGTTTTCGTGCGAATCGTTCCCGTCTGAAAACGCTGGTTTCGTTTCGCACGCTTTGTATTTTTAATAAGACAATATCAAAATAAAGTCGTGCACACACTACTTTCAAGTGCATATAAGTAATATTTATATTTTCTCTCAATAAAAGGTCAGTTTTATATAAGTAATATGTATATGTATTTTTTTGCACTGTTTTATAAGAATGGTTTTTGTTTTTCATTTTTTATTTTGCTCTTCAAAATGACCACCCTCCGCCTGATGGTAAGCAGTCGTGTGGTCTAAGAGCAGTGGCCTTCACATCGTCCTCATAGCAGCCGAGGCGATGTTGAGGTCTCTACTTTGACGGCCTGAGAAGGTGCTTTTTCATGCCCCGCTTAAAGGACCCAGGATTGAAGGAAGAAGGAGACACGTGCCTTGGCAGAGAATTCCATGCCTTGATCGTTCGGCAGAGGTATGAGGACCTAAACTTGTTGGTACGCACTCTAGTCGATCTAGTCAATTCCACCGTGTAAGGTGGCATCTGAGCCCAGCACGCGTTGTTCTGGATAGGAAAGGGTAGGGCGGGATAAGGTCGAATAACTCTTCAGAGCACTCCCCGTGGTATATTCTGTAGAAACATGCCAAAGACGGTATACGGACAAATACGTACAGCCCGCCGCTGTAACCTGTCAAGAGCGTCTAGCAAGTACTGCGCGGAGCCAACCCAAAGATGAGAACAGTACTCCACGCAAGGGCGCACTTGTGCCTTATACAATAGGCACAGCTGCCCATTTTTATATATTGGTATACCTTGTTTTATTTAAAACTATCACCTTCGTGCGCAAATGCAATACTTCTACATTTATTAACATAAAAAAGAAAACGTGCGAATGGACACCTCCGTTTTCAGACGGGCACGATTCGCACGAAAATACATATATTCCATGTGTGCGAAACGACAACAACAAAAATTTTATTTGAAGAAAGTGTCTTTTCGTACGATTTATGCAAACAAATTCGTGCGAAACGACTACTTAACAGAAATTTCGCATGCATGTTGTCAGGGGAACAGAAGAGGACATATGCGATACCTTTTATGTAGCAAAAAGCACTGTTATATACAAAAACTGAACACGCGCTCATTTTAAATGCTTACATTAAGGTTTCTGGCTTATACTGAATACTATTTATGACTGAATTGTATGGGAACTAACTTAATTACTTAGGTAATACGTTTAAAAAATAAATAATATAACATGTTTCTTATATGCTTACGTAGGTACTCAAATATAAAAATATTAATTTGTAAAATACTGAAATTATAATTTGTAATTTTAAGAGGGGTCGCGAGTTTCTTGTATGCATCTTCTCATAGGCTCATATTAACCCTTTGCCTGAATCTCGCGATATAAGTAAATTAATATTTTGTAAATTCACTAAACTCACTCACTTATAAACTTTGACGTTCAAAAGTGTTGCTTTGCGACATAAATTAATAAAAAAATTGACTTTGACTTTGAATTAGAAGATGTAATTTTTTTCTTATTGTCTATCTATCAGTACAGACCTTCTTTAAGTCACATTTACAGACACAAGATAAGTATTATATACTAATATTTAAAAGATTTTTGTATTACTGAAGTGGTCAGCGGTTACCCGAGGTTATATTCAGATTGAAACAAACCGAGACTTTGGTTCGCCTACTCTCCTGTTTGCATCAAAAACTTTACTGTACATTACGATGGTCAAGAATTTGTTAAGTTTTCATGAATATCTGACCAAGACTGCCTTGGTGGGTTAGCAGTAGCTAAAGCGACTACTATGCATGAGGTCTCTGGTCCCATGTCGGGCAAAATTGTTATTGGGCTTTTCTGTCAGGAAATTCTCAATAGCACCGCGGATAGAACTAAGTCCAGTAAATTGCAATATGCTCGCTCCCTGTAACGTTAAACCGAAAATCATAGCCAGTGATTTTTTTGGATATATATATATATATAACCGTGAGACTATGGTTGTATGAAGTAATATCACAAGTCACGAGCACAACAAAAAGGTGATAGGTGTAAAAACCCAGGATTCAACCTCTTCGTCTTCATGTGACCTTTATTTTTACCATCAGTTTTTTTTTAATTTCGCTCTGCTTTGCAAAAGCCTCTCCCTTGGACCAAATCACTCTGTTGGTGGATATCCCCTGACCTCGTGACCTCTTTATCTCGGAGGTCTTTTGATCCACAGAGCCCATATTCAAACTCGACCGAGGGATGACTCCAAGGTGTCTGCACACCAAGTTACAAGTCAATTGGTCCAGTAGTTCCGAAGCTACGCCTAACTAACAGACAGACACACAGACCCACATAGTGTTTTCATTTACCTCTTCGAATAAGACTCAGAGTTTATAAACAGAAAAGAAAACACCTAATTCATTTCATGCCTACTTTACGCAATGGAATCCCCCACATTGTGATTACATTTTCCTTATAACGAAATAATACTTTATTATCGTTCAAGCCACGATTCACTCTACATTTTTATACCACTTTAAGGTCAAACAAGTACATATATCGCCCGCATGACGACAAGCAATTACCTATCATGTTGAACTCTTTACAGGTATGATTGCATTAGCGTTGGTAAGAGCTGGTTTTGAAATTTTCTTTCATATGACTTATCAGAAGACTAGTGAAACTATCGGTAACCTTGCGGCTGTCAGTATACTAAGTGATGTGGGTTTGGTTCCCGCATGGGACGATTATTTGTGTGACCTACAACTAGTTATACCGCTTGTTGGTTTCTTTCAATATTTGTATAGTCTCTCATTACAAGTAGATATCAAGCGCGGGCGTTGTCTTAAAAAATCGCTCTATGCAGGGTTAATTGAAAAACTTAATGACCTTTTACCCGTGACTTATGACGTGACTTAACAACTTTTGATCTACCATATTTTTTATAATTCATTATTTACTGTTTCATACAAAAGTATTGAAATAGGTTGCTCTCACACGAATAAGACTTAAGACTACACGCGGTCACACAAGAACGCAGCGGCATAACCAAACAACACGCGCGCCGCGGGGTAAGAAACATTTTGCAGGACTTTTTATTTTTGGCAAATGTATAGAGTTTTGCAAAAAGTGCTTAAACAATAGTTTAACAACTATTATTAGTAATAATGTCCTCCTAACCGAATTTTGGTCACGGCGGCCAATCTTAACGGATACTGGCCATCGGCACAGGAGATATTATAGTGCACAAGTGTGTGCGCAAACACAAGTGCACTCTCTGTTTCCTAACTCCCATGATCCGATGGGACGAATAATCCAACACGACCGGAGAGAGATCAGGCGTAGTACCAACGGCTTTACGTGCTTTCCGAGGCACGGGGGTGTCTAACACCGCCAACTTCCTAACTCCGGGCTCGCATTGAGATTTCTTAACAGAAAAACCCAATAACTTTTTGTTAGCCCGACCCGGGATTCGAACCCGAGACCTCATGCACAGCAGTCGCATGCACTACCGCTGCGCCACGGAGGTGTGTGAGTGAGGTGTGAAGAAGATAGGAGTTAAAAATTACTAGTATTTTTTATTGAATTTTATATATTAACTAGATATTCCCGCTGTTTCACCCGCGTTTATAGTTATTGCGCCGCCCCCGTGGGTCCTAGCGTGATGTTATATAGCCTATAGCCTTCCTCGATAAATAGGCTATCCAACACTAAAAGAATTATCAATTCGATCCAGTAGTTCCTGAGATTAGCGCGTTCAAGCAAACAAACAAACTCTTCAGCTTTATTTCATACCACGTCAATGAATCGCTGTTGCTACTACTAATAACCTCAAAAATTTTCCTGTTATTTCATTCAATGCGTGATCAGTCACACTATGTAATATCAATAATTGCACACTTTTTATCAGTTGACCGCATTAAATTGTGTTAGTCAGATGTTTCATCATTCATTCATTAAAGGAACACGTTTCATATATTTTTGAACAAACAAACATATCTCCATGGTTACTGTACCTTATGAACGCTTCCAACTCTGATAAGGTGTTCCACAGACGACGGTCTTTTTATTTATCGGATATAACATTCCGGCTGTCCGTTCTCGTCCACAGCAGTCAGTCAGGGTTTGTTTTGCCGACTCCAGCGGACGTCGGCTGGGCACTAACGGTCTTTTTGGCCTTGTGCTTCGTGTGCGTTGTAGGATTTCATATGTTCTATAATGCCGGTCAAATCGTCTGGTCCTTCGCTGTCCGTCTTCTGAAATACATACAGCATTCGTTACCTATCCTTTAAAAAATGAGTATGTCCGTACTAACTGCCTCCGTGGCGCAGCGGTAGTGAATGCGACTGCTGTGCATGAGGTCTCGGGTTCGAATCCCGAATCGGGCAAACAAAAAGTTATTGGGTTTTTCTGTTAAGAAATCTCAATACGAGCCCGGAGTTAGGAAGTTGGCGGTATTAGACACCCCCGTGCTTCGGAAAGCACGTAAAGCCGTTGGTCCTGCGCCTGATCTTTCTCCGGTTGTGTCGGATTATTCGTCCCATCGGATCACGAGAGTTAGGGAACAGAGAGTGCACTTGTGTTTGCGCACACACTTGTGCACTATAATATCTCCTGCGCAGATGGCCATTCTCTGTTAAGATTGGCCGCCGTGACCGAAATTCGGTCAGGATGACATTATTAGGTCCGTACTACCAGTGACAAGTGGTGCTGCACGACTCTTAAGAAGCCCGGCAACAATACTGACCGCAGAAACAATACAAGGTTGCTTGACTGCAATCTATTATGGGATCGACTACTAAAGGACCTTGACCTCTAAGAACCCTGACCACTATGGAAAGATGTAGAAGAGCTTATAACACGAACAAAGTCATGTATATACTGTAGGTACATGAGGTTTTGGATTCGACTCACAAATCGGATTCAAATAGTTATTGGTTTTACCTGCCAAAAACTTCTCAAAAATAGCACTGAGTTTGGTAAACGGCAATTTGCTCGCCCGTATCTCATGAAACCTAAAGTCTTAGCTGGTGCAATGAGTGTCACACTCTTCTGCCTACCTCGTCAAAGATATATGCGACAAATGATGTGCGTATCATACAAAAAAAGAATAGCAAAAAGCGTGCAGAAATTGTCTTACCGTCAAAAAAAGATAAATGATTGACATATCAGGGCCAACACGTGTCGCATATGTAATACGTACACAACGTAACGTAACGTTGATAAAGTTTATTTAACAAATATTCTAGTGATTGTCTTATACATACTTAATTTTCCTGTTCAATTACTAGAACTTATTGTAACATCATCTTATCTTATATATAAAATTCTCGTGTCACAATGTTCGTTCCCGTACTCCTCCGAAACGGCTTGACCGATTCTCATGAAATTTTGTGAGCATATTGAGTAGGTCTGAGAATCGGCCAACATCAATTTTTTTTTTTTTTTATCTTTTTGTCAAAACATTTTTTTATGGCAAAACAACGTTTGCCGGGACAGCTAGTATTATATATATTATATTGCGCGGACGGAAGAGTATGAAATTTGGCATAGTTAAAGTTTATATTGAAAAGGAGGGGTGAATCCTAATATTTTTATAAAATATGCATTAGAAATACATTAAAATATTGAAAAAACACTACACGCACACAACCATGCATTTGACACACGCAGTCGAATCGCGTTCGAAGTATTTCGACATTGTTCATCTGACGTCGTACAAATCTTTGTAACTATGGTTACCTATACCTTATTTATATGTAATAGAGAAAAACAGAAAACAAAGTAGCAAGCTTAGGAATTTTAGTCGAATTTTGACCACTAGGCGACCGCTAGCAGTTTAATTATTACCGAGATGGTTTTAAAATTAAACAAAATTTATGTCGTGTTTTTGTTTAAATTTCACGAATTTAAAATTCATGTATTGTTTTTGGTGTAGTTTTAGTGTGTTGTATTAATTTAAAATAAGAACATTACAAGTATGATTTCTTAATTTATTGAGTTTTACAACAAATTTATTGACATATATATACAAGATTACAATACATAATTATAAACTTATTATAAAGTGCATAGTACTTGTAAAGAAGACAATAATACCTCGTGTATAAATAGACCCATTCCTAGGCGCAGGCTTTTGCTCAGTGTAAAAAAAGTTTAGGCCATGGCCTTTAGGTAAATATAGGTACCTTTTTGCCGGATACCAACGTTTATCTTAAATTATTTCTTTTATAATTCATTTACTTTACGTGGACCACCGTATGTAACCCATAACGTCTTCGTGTTTTCTTTAAAGTAGGTACCATATGTCTCTCCTCAAGCTTTTTCAACACCAAATTACATTATAATCAGTTATGCAGTTTAGCCGTGCAAACGTTTTAAACAAATAGTTACATTTATACTATCAGTACGGACTACCCTCTCACAGAATATCGACGTGAAATAGCAGTATTCCTACTGTTGTGTTTCGCTCGGTGAGTGAGAGTGCCGACGGCCCAATCACCCTCTTTCCTCCTTCCACTTCCTTTCCTAAAGGGTCGGCAACGCGCAAGTGATGCCTCTGGTGTTGCAGGCGTCCATAGGCTACGGTGACCACTTACCATCAGGTGAGCCGCACGCTTGTTAGCCACCTTAATTATATAAAAAAATAACTCTAAGACATGACCATACCTTTTTGTTACATGAACATTGCCTAAGTTTATAACTTTACAAGCTTCTACGGTCAACGGCGACCGCGAATAATATATTTCTCTTGCGTCTACTGCATAGCGAGCATCTTTATTATAAGGAGGATAAAATTATGTGTTATCGATAAACTCAGAAACTACTTAACCGATTTTAAAAATTCTTTCACCATTAGAAAGCTACTTTATCCAGGAGTAACCTAGGCTATAAGATCACGCTACGAGTCACGGGACCGGAGCAGTGATTATAAACACGGGTGAAACTGCGGCGGACTGCTAGAATTTTATACTCTTGATATACACATTACAGTAAACGTGATTCCGCCTCGTGGGCTGTTCTAATTTTAGCTCAAAATAAAAATAAACAGTCAACTAACATTCCAAAGTTGATTTTTAGTTTATTTTGGAAAATAAAACCTAAATTAAACTGCTTTGGTGGCGCAGCGTTAGTACGATCGCTACGCTTATAACCGGCAGTCAGTCCCGGGTTCAATGCTCGGGCAGAGTGAATTTTCTGTAAAGAAATTCTTAGTATCAATTCGAAGCCTGGTAGTGCCCGATAATGACGGTAATTGGCTCGTCCCTGTTTCATAGGACCTAAACGATACCAAGCGAAATGTGGGTGTAAAACACTCTGTCTACCCTTTCTAAAATAAAGACTATAAGACTATGTATACAGGTTGTCCGGTAAAAAATGGATAACCTTGAAATGTCTTATAGTAGAACTGCTGGCCGTTCAGAAAAAAAATATGGCAAAATCCTACCTGAGATATGTATGATTTTTTTAAATTACCATATTTATCTTTCTTGTACACTACGACCATAAATGAATGAATTCCATCGGTTTTTTGTTGTTTTATTATTAAACACTAATTATGCTAATAGATAGACTGTCAAAAGTATGACTAGCTATAGCACTTTCTTTTTGTTCTTTTTTTTTTAACGGCATTCAGTTCTCCTTTAAGACATTTCAACGTCATCCGTTAATTACCGGACACCCTGTATATGTAAAACATATGAAATTACTTCACATCTTATTCATGCATTCATTTATAGAACGTATGTTTTAGAATAATAATTACATAGCAACGTCTTCAAATGAACTCGTTATTCTTACTCGACGATCGACTACTTTATACTGATTGAACTGTACGACTGGTGTACTGGTTTACGTTATCGTCTTGCTAATGGCCTGTGCGCCGAGTGATGTGAGTTCGATCTCCAAACGGGACAAAAAAATGTCATCATGTCATCTACATATAATAATATAATATAATATTCTATCACATACACACAACACCATCTAGTCCAAACTAAGCAGAGCTTGTACTATAGGTACTAGACAATGGATAAACATACATATATACTTTTTTTTTGTAAATACATACATATTATACATAGAAACCACCCAGACCAAGACAAACATCCATGTTTATGCACACAAATGTTTGACTTGTGCGGGAATCGAACCCGTGACCTCAGGCGTGGCAGTCGGTTACACTGACCACTACGCAATCTCGATGTTTTTAGTGTCCGATGTTCGAATTTGTAAAAGTATCTTCGCGACGCAGGATTTCTTCCAAGTCTTTTTAAAACATACTATCCAAAACATACATACTATAAAAGATCGTATAAATGCAAAACTCTATCTAAGAGAATAAGCTTTTAACTTAAGCATTGCATAACAATATATATCGAGCGATCATGGATATTGTTACCCTGGCCATAGTTACAAAATGAGTCAGTCAGCTTATGACCACGGCCGTTACGAATTATATATATCTGTTTTAGATTCCAAAAAGCCGGTTTTAAGCAAACGTCCTGGAAGTTCCACAAAGACTGGTTTTATGTCGAATATCCTACGACTTAAAACATTGTGTGTGAACACGTTCTATAGGACATCGATCGTTATATAAAATGTCAAAGACTTCAAATAATAGCAACTGACGGTGGCCAAATTGTCAAAATTCGACAACACAATTGATTTAAATTTTAAGTTTGATCGTTAGTAAAGATTTTTTGACTATAGCTATACCCTTATAAACACATTTCATTTAGTCTCCTACTCTACATACATATATGTAACCATAGTTACGAAGAATTCTGCGACATCATCCGAACAATGCCGAAATACTACGAACGCGATTCGACTGCTTGTGTCAAATGCATGGTAGTTCTTTCTTCTTCATATAAACTTTAACTGTGCCAAATTGTATGCCCCTCCGTCCGCACAATTTTCGTAAAAAGGTATACAAAGTTTTTGTTTCACGTATTAATATATAGATAATAATGTCCTCCAAACCGAACTTTGGTCATGAGTTCACGACGGACCGTCTTAACGAAAACTGGCCACGTGCACAGGAGATATTATGCTTTTATTATAATTTCTTCCTAACTAATATAATATTATAATATATATATAGTATTGGTATATTATATATACATATATTGTAAATCCGGAAGTGAGTTTATTTGCTTGCTTTCACGCCTTAATTACGAGAACCGATCATCATGACCTATCGCATACCTGTTGTCAGGGGAACAGAAAACACAGGGGGACATAGGGTATCTTTCATCCAGAAAAAGAACTGTTCCCAAGGGATAGAAATTTATTAGCAATATATTCATTAACGCTATTTTTCCGCGGGAAAAATCAATGCATTTTAATTTTTCAATATGCTTGAACATAGGCAACAAAGATTTTCTGAATAAGTCTTCTTTGAAGAGGTTAATGAAAACACTGTGTGGGTCTGTGCCTCTGTCTGTTAGTGACAGGCATAACTTGGGAACCACTGGACCGATTGGCTTGTAGCTTGGTGTGCAGGCATCATGGGGTCATACCTCGGTCGAGTTTGAATATGGGCCCTGTGGGTCAAAAGACCCCCGAGATATAGGAGTCATTTCTTTTCATTACTTTTACATTTAAGACGAAGAGGTTGATTCCTAGGTTTTTACACCCATCTCGTTAATATATAGATATAAATATTTATATATAGATTAATTATCTTTATTTATTGTGCACGTGGATATATTACTAATGCGTAAATCAATAAATAAGTCTATCAGAACAGGTCATACAGTTCAACAGACATAGAAATTATCTCGCCGGATAATTTTAGTTTGATCTCGGTTGCTAAGCGTGTAATAATGTTTTGATCTTGAGCCAAATCTAATTTAGAATGTTTGTAAACAAATAATCGTTAGTAAAAATCGGCCAAGAGCGAGATGGACTCGCTCAGTGCATCCGTATTGCCACATAATGAAGCGAGCCCAATTAAAACCTGGGTAAGTTTATAATATTTACTTTATATGAGGGTCTACATCTTCCCGAATGTGAAATCTGTATGTATTATCACTCTTACAAAAGAGAAGAGCATCTGAGCATCTTCTGATTGGTAGTTCCAGAGATTAGGGCGTTCAAAAACAAACAAACACTTTAGCTTTATTATACGTAGTATGGAATAAATATAAATCCAATATATTAATAAAATATAACAGAAATAAAAAAAAAGGAAATCCTAAAACTAACACCTTCTAATAGGTGTCATAGAATTCCTCGTCATCACAGTCGACTGGTAGTGACCCCAAAAGACTAACAGCATAGCCACGTTAAATGGCAATGCGTATTCTTCCCGCGAAATAAAGACCAGCCCTAATTATATAAATAATACTGGTTCCTGCCCGCGGTTTCACTCACATATTTTAGGGAATCACCTAGCGGTATGAAACATATGTACTTTACAACCTATTCTCATACCTTCCAAATATAAATAACTACATAAAAAAAACATAAAAATCCGTCGAGCCGTTTCGGAGGAGTTTACCACAAACTCTGTGACACGAGATTTTTATATATGTATAAACTACAGGAATCGTTCTTGATGTACTAGGAAATCATATTACATAGCAGTTAGCCAAGCTATGACAAACACAAGACGCGAGCCAAATCATTCTGGCAACTGGTCCGGTTTAACTACCGGCTGTGCCGGATTGCGGAAGCGCGATAGACAAACGCTGTAAATTTTTTTGACGAGACAGACTTGGTAGTACTCACTAAAAAAAATTGCTTACGTAAACTTGCTCAAGAGAAATATTTACATACATAATAATAATGTCCTTCAAACTGAATTCGGCCACGGCGGCCAATTTTACGGAGACTGGTCATCTGCGCAGAAGATATTATAGTGCACAAGCAGGTTCACAAACATAATTGCCGTCTCTATATCCCTCGCTCTCGTTATTCGATGGCACGGCAACCCGATAGGCCCGGAGGAAGATCAGTTGCAATACCAACTGGTTTACCTGTCCTTCCAAGTCATGGAGATGTACAGCACCGTCAACTATCTCCGAGCTAATAGGTACTAAGAATATTTAAGGAATACAACCGAATGAGTTTATATTTACCCGACCCAGGATTCGAATCCGAGCCAACATGCAGCATGCACAGCAGTCGCATGATCTGTTTAAGAGTTCTCCATAATCGAAGATGACGTGTGAAGTCTGCACAAACTCCACTGAGATAGCGTGGCTATATCAAAAGGCTCGGCTTACAGTAAGACAAATTATAAACACAGCTGATATTATTACCAGATTTTTCACGCGGTTTCTTTCGCATAAATATAGGTTAGATTAGTCACCCCGTGGTACGTGGTAGCAACACTGTGGTAGGTTTAGTCGGTAGTTCCCGGGACATTCCACCTTTTCGCGGTTGAGCCCGACATAACCTCTCCAGTCCCCTTTTGTACAGAGAGATATGCATTAATGATTTTATCAGGCTAAACAAAAAGGTACTACAGTACTTTTTTGATTAAAGGTTCTATACGTAATTTTCAGCAGCGATAGCTCAGTGGGGAGACCAACAGACTGCAATGCAGAGGGTCTCGAGTTCAAACCCACGTCGCGCACCTCTGACTTTCGTAAGTTATATGACTTTTCGAAATTATGTGCGTATTTATTGACAATTATCGCCTGCTGCGTGCCTCGAAGAACACGTTAAGCCGTCGGTCCCAACTGCCATGAACATCTATGGCAGTCGTTATTGGGGAAGTCGACACAAAAGATCCCACTGGGTCGAAGTGTCGCCGGTCTGTACTGACTGGCCCCCACACAAGATAAGATAAGATATGTCATTTTCAGTTCCCTCGATAACGAGCATCACTCGAGTAGTAAGGGCGTAACTAACAATCAAACGCACATACGCGTAGATAAAATAAGTTTTGATTGCAGAAGTTATAGCCTCTTCAAATAAACTAGACTGTTTAAAAGACAGTTATATTCTCTGATAACACACAAAGAGCCGCGTATATCTCTGACTCATTATATTATGATTGATTGCTTACTATGATAACCTATCGATGCGTCTCGTGACCCTTATCAAGAACTGTCTGAGGACGGAACGCACTTGTCAACAGTGACATTAGTACGAGTGTTTATAACTCTCGATAATGTAAAAAGAAATCGTATTTACTCTATGGCCAGACACAATATTTTTTTAATTAGAACTGGTATTCTACATTAATAGAAAGAAAAAGAAAAATATGTGTATATGGGTCACATAAATTTTAATTTCTTATATAGACATTACTGGGCATTGAGATCTGAAAGGTGAAAAATATGTTATTTTTTTATCCCTGACAACTTGTGCGAAATTTCATGATAATCGGT
The DNA here is from genome assembly GCA_963675205.1 of Catocala nupta. Classification (NCBI taxonomy): domain Eukaryota; kingdom Metazoa; phylum Arthropoda; class Insecta; order Lepidoptera; family Erebidae; genus Catocala; species Catocala nupta. The sequence goes on from OY776104.1 coordinate 18,196,285, forward strand.
CGAGTGGTTAAGGCCTAGAAGCGTTACAAACAAACAAAGTCACATTCACATTTATAATATTATCTTATCTTATCTTGTGTGGGAGCCATTCCCTCTTTCTACGACTATCCCAGTTTATGATATAGCGTTCCCCTACACCAACCATCAAGGTTATATAAGGGGAGCCGCTGTACCTTCCAGTGCCCGAGAGCACCTTCCGGGACCAGTTATAGATAGGTCTCGTCCCCAAATCTCGACTACTCCACCCTAACCTCAAAGATCTGGTTCTCGTAAGCGAGCTACCTCGTGCCCAAGTGACACTACCTATTCTCCGGAAAGGTACCGGCACAATAAAGCCGCTCACCACCCACAACTCAGGGAGTTGCTAACGAAAACCTCGCTGAAACCGACGGAGAAGCTGCCTCCCATATCTCCAGTATGGTACCGGAGCTGTGTAAGGCACGCTCACTTCCGACGTACATCCGTATGCCTACAAGCCGGGTGTGGACCGAGTCACTCCAGCTATGACTCTTACTTGCTGAGCAGGTAAGCGTCCGAGATGCGTTGCGGCAGTGAACAGTGCCAGTCAGTGCAGACCGGCGACACTTCGACCCAGTGGGATCTTTTTTGTCGACTTCCCCAATAACTACTGCCATAGATGTTCATGGCAGCCGGGACCGACGGCTTAACGTGCTCATCGAGGCATGGAGCAGGCGTTAATTGTCAATCAATACGCACATAGTTTCGAAAAGTCATATAACTTCCGAAAGTCAGAGGTGCGCGACGTAGGTTCGAACCCGAGACCCTCTGCATTGCAGTATGTTGGTCTCCCCACTGAGCTATCGCTGCTCTTTATAATATTAAGTAAGGATTGGGATAGTAGGCTTACTAGGCCATAGACAACAACTGTTCAATCCAAAGCTTTTTTGTCGACTATATAGTCTGTTATAGAATTTCTTTCAAGGTATAGATACTATTTTATTGTCTTTCTTCAATGTTGAATATTTATTAACGTTCTATTATTGATGCGGGCGTTTTAAAACCTTTCAATCATGTATTCATCGTGGAATTTGGAGGCTAGCACGTTAACTAATATCTTCTAACACTAGATCTAACACTTCTAACAGATTTTTTTAGTTATTTATATAATGTTAATTACAATTAAAAAAAAACAATTACAAGTATATAACTTGTAGTTATATTTGAAGCCGTTGCTTTAATGTATTTTAAATCAAATTATTTATATTGCGTAATATCGCTACAATGGATATTATGATTGCGTGCTTCTAGTATCTATATATTAAGACTGCACCGAGCGAAATGTGCTTAAACAGGCGGTAAAATCAACACTTTTTGTTTAATACAAATATAAAATATACATTTACCATAACAATTAATGTGTTTACAATTACTCCGTGTAAAAAACTTAAAATAATTAATATTTTCGCCTACATAATTACATAAATTTGCACGAAAAATGCAAAAACGTAAGCTCGTGTTACGTGATTTTTAGATTATAACAGTAGAAATCTATCCTATTTTACAGCTTAAACGAAACATAAATATTATATTACAATTTGTCCGTCCCAAATATTTAAGTTATTGGTTCACATATTTATCAAAAAAGCACTTCAAATCCTCCATACAATTTTACTATGGCGGCCGCGCGCCGATTTGGATATCGAGCTCTGTCATTCAGTCCAACGGCGTCTTACGCTCGGCGCAGTCTTAATACGTGAAGCAAAAACTTTGTACCCCTTCTTACGAAAATTTTGCGGACGGAGGAGTATGAAATTTGGCACAGTTAAAGTTTATATGGAGAAGGAGGGGCGAATCCTAATATTTTTATAAAATATGCTTTAGAAATACATTAAATTAATGAAAAACCACTACACGCACATAACGATACATTTGACAAACGCAGTCGAATCGCGTTCGTAGTATTTCAACATTGTTCGTCTGACGTTGTGACAATTCTTTGTAACTATAGTTACCTATACCTTATTTATATGTAATAGAGAAAAACAGAAAACAAAGTAGCAAGCTTCGGAATTTTGGTCGAATTTTGACCACTAGGCGACCGCTAGTTAATATAAACAGTTGTAAAGCATGTAATATATAATGAAAATATTGTGTTGATCATTCAAAGATCTTAATCAACACTATTTTGGTACATTAGCAATATAAGCTAATTTAGAATGTTAAGTAATAATAATTATATGAGAAAGAATACAAAATCACCGAAACTAACAACAATAGCTAGTGAAATAAGGTCATAATATATATGTCGCTGATATCCCCAAAGGAGTGGTTACTCCGGCTACCACCTATCACAGGCTTCACACATGTTTATATATATAAATATTCTGTGCGTGTGTTTGTAATTAAACTCCTCCTAAACGGCTGGACCGACTTTGGTGAATTTTTTTGTGTGTGTTCAAGTGGATTCGAAAATGGTTTAGAATAGTTTTTTTTCTTGTGTACCGTACGACGTCTGTTGGGACAGCTAGTATTTTTATATAATCTTACGAATGTATGTATGTACCTATTAATATAATCCTAACTAATATTTATAAATGCAAATGTGAATTTATTGATTTGTTTGAACTCAACTGATTTCCGTGAACTTCGCATACATGTTGTCATTCGTGGGTACAAATTAGGCTATAGGATATCTTTCATCCAGAAAAAAATACTGTTTCCGAGTCATAGAAATTTAAAGACAAAATCTAGATAAACGCAAGCAAAGCCGAGGGCGAATTCTAGTATTATTATATAATCTTACGACTATATAATACTTAATACTAGCTGACCCACGCAACTTCGTCTGCTTCACATAAGAGAATATTCCCCGTGTTTGCAACATTTTACATTGAAGCTCCTCTATAGCTTTCCTCAGTAAATGGCTATCTAACACTAAAATAATTTTTCAATTCGAATCAGTAGTTCCTGAGATTAGCGCGTTTAACCAATCAAACAAAGAAACAAACAATCTCTTCAGCTTTATAATATGAGTATAGATGTGTGTAGACTATTTGATTACGTAAAAAAACTACAATAAATTATATAGCTCTATGATTTTTTGTCTCTGAATCGAACGCAAGACATTTGAATTAACCGTCAAAAGGTCTTTAACTCAGCTAGTACCAGTTTTTGCACATAAAAAACAGCTAGCCGTGTTCGATAGTTAACGAATTCAATAACAAATCAAATGTTAATAAGTGGGTGTTTGAAAGTTGATATGACATGTATCCCATGTTACAAGGCTGTCAAGTATATAACGTATGTGCAATATGAAGAGGCAAATTAATCGCCTGCAATATTAAGAGGAATGCGAAAAAAACTTCCGAAGCAATACATAAATAATAATAATATTCTATCACATACACACAACACCATTTAGCCCAAACTAAGCAGAGCTTGTACTATGGATACTGGTAATGGATAAACATACATATATACTTCTTTTTTGTAAATACCTATTTATTATACATTTAAACACCCAGACCAAGACAAACATCCATGTCCATTCACAAAATTGTTTGACTTGTGCGGGAATCGAACCCGCGATCTTAGACGTGGCAGTCGGTTACACTAACCACTACGCCATCAAGGCCGACAATGACACAACAGCAAAAAATTCTCAATCAGCAAAATTCCTATGTTTATTTTTTTGTATAATTTGATTATTATGACTAGAATTATACACTCTGTTTTACAGACAAAGTCAAAATCCTACTCATATTGTATGATAGATATTTTTCGCTGCTGCGCTCCCGTAAATGTATGTAGGTTAAGTTAGTATCGTGTTCCCACGCGCGTCTCTATGTCATTTTGTCCTCCGACAAGGAGATAGTAGGAAAAAATATATAATTATATATTTTAAATACGGTAGATGATGACAATATATTAAAATTTCAAAGCTGTTTGTCAAGTTTGTTATGGCAGGAAATATTTGATGAAAATGATTGTAATCGAGCCTATGATCTATTCTACGAAACGTTTAAATTGTTTTATAATTTATGCTTTCCGTTGAAAAAAATAAGAGTAAAGACTAACATAACAACTCCAAAGTGGTTAACAAAAGGTATTAAAATATCGTCAATTACTAAAAGAAAGCTAAGGTACCTATATTATAAAGATAAAAAAGAGAGCACAAAATTAAATTATCTAAAATACAACAAAATGTTTAAAAAATGTATCTCAGATTCCAAAAGGTTTATTAATAACAAATACATTTCAAATTCATTAAACAAATGTAAGGCAACCTGGGATGTCATCGGTGATAAACTAGATAGGGCGAAGGTTAATCATGATATAAAACATATAATACATAATATACGCAAATACAGTATCTGACCCCATAGAAATTGCAAATATTTTTAATGACTATTATATCTCAAAAACAAACAAACCCGTCAAAAATAGACCAGATTACAAACTAGTAAATACTGTTGATTCAACCATATTTTTAACTCCCTGTACTGAAACTGAAATTATAAAGATTATTAAATCATTAAATGACACCAACGCTGTAGGTTACGATTCTATATCGACAAGAATTGTGAAACGATGTTATAGTAACATAGGATCAGTACTCTGCCATATTGTGAATCTTTCGCTCTGTCAAGGTGTTTTCCCCAATAAGCTTAAATTTTCAATCGTCAAGCCCTTGCACAAAAGAAATGAAAGAGAAATAATTAGTAATTATCGGCCTATTACGCTAGTACCTATAATTTCAAAAATATTTGAAAAGATAATGCACTCTCGGATTACTAATTTCGTAAATAAATATAAGGTTCTAGCGAAGGAACAAAATGGGTTCCAAAAAAATAAATCAACTACACTAGCGGCTTATTGTCTTATAAAAAATGTAACAGAGTCACTAGACAAAAAAAAATGTGTTTCAGCGATATTTTTCGACATGTCCAGTGCTTTCGATTTTGTCGATCACCAAATTCTACTTAATAAATGTAATCTTTATGGCATACGAGGTAAAGCCCTACAGTGGCTAGAAAGCTATTTAAGTAACCGCCAACAATGCGTTGAGATTACTCGTGTCAACTCAAAACTAATGTCTACCTCATATCAATCCACGTATAGATATAACAGATTTGGAGTTCCCCAGGGCAGTATATTAGGGCCCTTGTTATTTTTGACATACGTGAATGATGTGCCACAGTGTACACGCCACAATTGTACTTTATTTGCAGACGATATTTCTATAGTTGTTCCTCAAACCAATTATAAATCCAACTATAAAGAAAGTTTAATAGAAACGATAGAATCAATATCCAAATGGTTAAAAGAAAATAATCTATCTGCAAACTTGGATAAAACGAAAATAATTCAGTTTAAAAATTACAAAACCATTACTAGTGATTTAAAAATAAGTTACCGCGGTCAAGAAATATCGTGTGTAAACGAAACAAAATTCTTGGGCATAACACTCGATAATCACTGTAACTGGAAAGCTCATGTAAAATACGTTTGTAACCGAGTAAACAGATTTGTGTATGCTTTAAAAAAATTAAAACAGATATCGTGTGAAAATACTGCTCTAATAGCATACCATGGACATGTCGGCTCAGTCCTTAGATATGGAATTTTACTATGGGGCAATTCGACAGACATAAATAAAGCGTTTATATCCCAAAAAAAATGTGTTAGAGCAATATGTGGCGCTGGTCCATTAGAGTCATGCAGGCCTTTATTTAAGCGGTTAAAATTGTTAACATTAATATCTATATACATTTATGAAATCGGTGTCTTTGTCAAAAAACATCCGGATATTTTTGAAAAGGCCGACAAAAATAAAAAATATTGTTCTAGAGATCCCAGTAAATTACAAGTCCATATGATGTCTACCAGCCTACATAAAAAAAATAGCAGTTGTATGTGTATACAAATATACAATAAAATTCCAAAGTCCATGCGAGAATTAACTCTTTCAAGATTTGTAAACACTTTTAAGAAATGGCTAACAGATAAGTGTTTTTACACAGTAGCCGAATATATGTCTCATAAAGGTTAGGAGGATATGTAAATAGAGATATAGTGGTAATAATATGGTATTTAATTTAGATTTAGTGTATAGGTAGATATAACTCATGTAACTTTTGTAAAAATTTGCACGCCTATTGTATGGCAAAGCATGTGAAACACAAACCATGTATCGATCAACTTTAAAACCATGTTTTATGCAAATAAAGATTTATTATTTATTATTATTATTATTATTATAGATATATTCGTGTAGTGGCCTGCCGTTGCATACGGCGGGCCGAATTGCAAATTTACATCAATCTACCAATCGCATACAAGTTGTCAAGGAAGGCCCCACGGAGAGGTGTAAGTCGATGCATACCACGAAGTAAAAAACAAAGGTTTAAGTTGGAATAATAGTAATTGTAGGTATATTCTTTTTTCTGGATGAAAGGTACTTCGTCCTCTTCTCTTTCCTGGACAACTTGTATGCGATTGGTAGACCAATGCTTTGGCATTATGGTTAAAGTTTATATTATTGAATATCTACCTATTTATTGACGCTAGCATCTGTGTTCATTCAGATAAAATCTTTAAAGATAAAATCTCGCGGCAACTTGTCAAAATGATAAATCGTGCGATGGCATTGACAGATAAAAGATGTTATGACTGTTGCGTAAAAGATAACTTATTTGAAACATTATGAAATTCAGTTTTATCTAAAATTTATAGGCCTTTTTATCTAATACACTTCTGAATATTTTCAACGCGGCATCAATAGATAGATATATATAACCTTTTCTTTCAATGTGTTGATGTCTGTATTTCCTCTTAAACAACACTGCAATTTACAATTCTAACTAATTTTATAAATATGAATGTGAGTTTGTTTGTTACGCTTTCACGCCTTAACTGCTCGACCGATCATCATGAAATTTCGCATACACGTTGTCAGTGGTACAGATTAGGAGATAGGCTACCATTTTCCAGAAAAAGTACTACTATTACTAACCTAACCTACATTTATACGAACGAAACCGCGGGCACAATCTAGTCTATAATCTAACCTATTATAAAGAGGTTTTTGTTTTTGTTTGTAAAGATTTAAAACCGATTTTGAAATTGTTTTCACAATTAGAAAGCTACACACGTATTATTACCGAGTAAATAGTATAAAAGACAATATTTTATTTAAAAAGAAGGGATATTTCAAACATAAACTAACCTAATTTTACGCAAGCGAAGACGCGGGCACAATCTAGTTTTTAATATTGCAATATTAAGTTGCATAACAGTGTCTGTATATTAAATTATCTCTCGCATAAATTCACTATAAGTTGGGTTGAACAACCGATCTTTGTACTTTGTAGTATCGATTAGTAACTTTGTATCAATATATCTAGCTCATCATACGGTTTTGTCTGTATATATGGAAGGTAATATATCTTGCGCCTTTCCATACATGAAGGGGAGAATAGAGTTTTGATCTAGTCTATTAAACTTTAAATGTAAACAAAAATCCAATTTATGCTCAAAATTTACAATTATTTGAACTAGAAGAAAACCATTTGTGATATTAATTGCACTGAGAGTTTCACGCGACTGATTTGATAGAATAACGATCTTTTATAACGCAACATGGAAGGTATAAAATAGTATTTATCCACACTTGTAAATTGTCACAGAGGTAGGCATAGCTGCATCCTTCGAGGATATTTATTAAACAAATAACTTTATTTTATTCTCTCACACAGTTTTATAAAACATAAGACAATAGTAGGTATCTAGTTACATACTCAAAGAATATTCATAATATAATACAATCTGTGTGGGAGACTGGTGTCTGTACTAGGAGACCTGTATGACAGATTACCAGTCTCTCCAGACTCTGAATAGTAGAGCGTGTAGTGGGTGAAGCTTGTACATACATTTTAGTTTATGTTGATCAGTGAGAGTGTGTGAATGTGTGTGTAAGAGTGTGTGTTTGTCATTGTGTGTGTAATAAATAGGTGTTAGTTAACTACTACGATCTATAGTCTTGGGATCAGAGATGTGTGCATTCTATCTCACTCATTCATATGTACAACACATATTACTTAACCTTTAATAGAAGTACTGTATTGATAATCACTTAACCTTGTTGATCATCACTTTAACCATCAAGTATCATTATATTCCTGTGATACTTATAAAAATAACCTTCGTAGCTAAGTGGAACATTATAAAGGATAGGTCCTTTATCTAGATTATTAATTTAATACACACTTTAAAAATCATTAATACTCCTATGTTTTCTTTCGTAATTGAATTATCTTGGAGACTAGGTCTTTACATACCAATTTTACGACGCTGCCTAAACCTGCCATTACGATAATGTTTTTTTTTCAAATTTCAGTCATGTATTTTGTTGCCATTCCTTTTTATTTTGTTTTACTTATAAGTTTAGGTACGTTTTAAATGTATGTCGAAGTAAAGCTTCGTTCTATGAAGTTAAAGATTGAAGTGATTCTTTTTCAGCGACTAATATGTATAGGTACGTCATGGGTTCTAGACTAACCTTTCAATTAATCTTCTTATATATAATTCCTTTGTACATGTGTATATCGCTAAACTCCTTATAAATGACTGGATCAATATTGATAACATAAATAATGTACGTTTGAATGAATCCCTGGTTGGTTAAGATTCACAATTGGATCCGGTAGGTGGCGCTGCGATCTGTTAGTTTATTCAAGACAACGTTTTCCGGGCCTGCTGGTTGTACTATATATAGCAATTCTAATATACCTACGCTTTTTACTAGCGCGCACAATGCATATACATATGTTACTTTAAAGAGCTTGGCAACTATTCCACCACAGGAGATCAACATAAGGTCTTTGGCTGTAATCTTCTGTACTATAGATGTATTTCTTTATCCGGGTAGTTCCAAATGTAATGAAATACCACGTGGATAATGTATACCTCGCTTTAACACGTGCATAGTATGATGCCAAGATTTCTTTAATAATAAAAGCATTATTTACGGTATCATACAAATGACTGCGTAGCTCCACATTAGCGTGACAATGCAAATCAATTAAAATTCTTCGTTAAGACGCACTTGTCTCTTGAGAAATAACTAATCGACATACATAGCTGCTGACCCTGTAACCCTGTTAATATTCAAGTATCTGATGCTATTCTATTCTAATGTAATAAAAATAGTATGTACCCTAAAAAGAACTTAGATTATTTTAACAGGCAAAGCTAAGAATTTGATAGACTAAGTTTATTTAGTTGTGAGTGCACGAATAGTGCAGTGGTTTAAATGGTTGTCTCGCCACTGTCACTGTGACGGGAGTTGTGGGTTCGATCAGTGATGTTGCGAATATTCGCATCCGCATCCACAATCGCGGAGCTTCCGCATCGATATGGACATCTGCATCCGCATCCACATCCGCAATAATCAACGCGGATCTTAATGCGGATCCAGATATAGCGTAGGTTACGATACGAAAGAAATCAGTTGTTCAATAGTAAGTGTTTAAATTATGATAAAAGAAATTAAAAGTTTATGTGGTGCCGTGCCACATCATACTAAAACGAACTTAATGTCTCAACTTGTTTATTTGAGTGATTTATCATTCGCTATCAGCCCTTATACTATGTATTACAAAAAATTGCTTTGCAATGCTCATAACAATGTTTTGGGTTCATATAACACATATAAATACGATTAGTCGGAAAAACATTATCAGGCAGATTGTCATCACAAAGTAGTCTCTATCTTTCTTTCTTTCTTTCTCTGATCTGGACAATTTAAAAAAAGTAGAGCCCTTGGCGAATGTAGATCTTGTATTAAATTGCAAGAAAGTCCAAGCCAAGTTGGCAAATTGCCCAAGTCTTATAAAACATTGTGCAGAGTCATCAAGCTCTCTCCTCCAGATGTTTTCCTTGTCTATTAAATCAAATAGTAATTATTGTTTACTAGTCGCAAAAGAAGAAAAACAAACGATATTACATAATATACGTAATAATGACACTCACTTTGATGTCATTGTATCGCAAGCCGTGAGAATATAAAGGAAATGTTACGTAGAAAGATTAAAGAATCAGCCATTTTTTTGCCGATCGTGCTTTTAATACTATCTATACTAATATTATAAAGCTGAAGAGTTTGTTTGTTTGTTTGCTTGAACGCGCTAATCTCAGGAACTACTGGTCCGAATTGAAAAATTCAGTGTTGGATAGCCTATTTATCGAGGAAGGCTATAGGCTATATAACATCACGCTACGACCAATAGGAACAGAGCATTCATGAAAAATGTTGCAAAAACGGGGCAAATTCTCTTATGTGAAGCAGACGAAGTTGCGTGGGTCAGCTAGTTATATTATATTTTGGTAGCAAAAACGAGATTAGTACTGCATAAACGGCGTGTTGTAGGCTTGACTCCTATTTGTCGACCGCTAAAGCTTGGTTTCTATAACAAGAAATGAATCATTTACCTACATATGGAGAGTTAATTATGGCACACATTCTGGCAAAAATATGTGAATATATTAATTGTTCGTAGCTTAAACGACTGGTATCAAGATACTACTAAATACCACTAAATCTTAGTCTAATTTAATGGTCCCCTCACCAATGCCACTGTACCGGCTTAGTAGTCGTTTCACACGAATTTGTACGCACGAACCGTCACAAACATTTCTATGTTCCAAATAGTTGTTACGAGTCTGAATGTTCTTTTCATCCGTCGTTTGAATGTACTACTAATTCTGTGTATAGTACCCTGCATTACAGAATTAGGAGTTGAGGAGATATCATTAAAATAAAAACACTCGTTTTCTCAAAAATTTTACTCAGCAAACCAATTGCAATCACTGGCATTAAAAGATTCAGGTTTATAGACAGATAAACAGCAGTAAATATATCAATAATCAAAGTTTAGTAGCACAATAATAGATGCTTGTAATGCGAACTAATGAATTAATATGATACAATGCACTTTATTGCACGAAACACGCAAACCATTGTCTTAGACGTACACACAGATGGTCGTTAGATAATAAGCATTATATAGCCGACTAATTAATACCTATGTTATTGAATTTTTCCAACAGACCCGCTAATACGAAGAAAATTTTCCAGATTTTCCTTTCATTGCTAGCAAATTTGTTTGTGGAAGAATTGAATGTATAAACGATTATAAATCATGAATGTACATACATAGTCTTTTCTTATAGGTAATAGGTACTTATATTCCATCTACAATTTACCAGCCATCTTTCAGGCATGTAATAGGTGACGATATAGCACGTCCATATTACGAAATAATCATTCACCACATAGAGTCTGTCAATAGTTACTGCTACTGAAAATATCCTAACATATATAAAAAAACAGTTAGTATATTTCGTAAGTCATAAATTAATTATTAAAAAATAGTATATTAAAACATAATTTCAAATTATACAAAAATGAACATATATTCTGTAAAAGATTAAACAGAATAACATATTTAATATCTGTAGTTATTAATTAATGAGATATATCTCATGTTATCAGATCTTATATAATTGCCAATTACTTTGATATTTATCACTGTAACCTGCCGAAATTCAAATAAGTTGTATTTAATGTGTAATTTTTTTTATTGTCTTATATATATTTTAATAAGTATATTTAGCTTATAATATAGTTTTAGGATATCCTGTAAAGATATTATAAATATGTTTAAATAAATTAATTAATGTTACTCTTTTAATACGTAATGCATCATATACAACGCATTGATAAAAGAGAAACAGAATAAATGCGTGGCACTAGGTATATTGTATCAGCAACACAAACACATACATCAAGTAAGTTACTGGATACGAGGACGCTAAAATTCTTGCATATACAAACACCCAGATGAAAGTGTCATTCATTTATCATAATTATGACTTATGGTATGCCACTACCAGCAACATATTAGTTAAACAAAGGATAGGAAACACATTTCATACCGCTAACGCGGTAAACAAATATACAGCCTACGTGACGGTAAGCACTTACCACCTATGAATACTTCATCTAAAATACCTTGGTAAAGTTTCAATCTTCAAACACAGGACACACAATCGGCAGCTGCGTAATCGCTTACAATTATATAATTAAATCACTGATACTGTTTAAACATAATCATAATTACGGATAATCTTAGGTATTCTGCTTTAGACCCTCAGATAAATAACCAGTTATTGTTCTGAAGGTTGACCCATCTGACATTATTTTTGTGTAGTGGTTTATCTCTTCCTCGACTTTCTCCGAATACTTTATGATAATTCGCCCAATGCAGGTGCAATTCTAAGATTAAAAAGTACGATCTTATTAATACAATGCTACGGTAATCTTTAGCATATAATAATACATATATAGCAGGCATAAAATAGTCAAACGATAAGAAAGTCTTCATCTATATATTATATCATTCTATCATTGCCAGCAATAAAATAAGTTTTATGATTATGGAATATTATTCTAATAGTAAAGTCACTGAACATTATTATTCGTTTGTCGAAGACTACAATGGCTCCATATTTATATGACTAATGCGTGTCATGAATGAGTAATTTATTGATTTTAGTATTCCCAAATTTTCCTGAACGTAAACCAGCTGCACAACGCTACAGTATTTCATCCTTGACACACGTGTATAAGACGATACAAACGAATAAATTTACTTATAATAAATATTTTGATTGCCAGATCGTGCAATGGGGGACGACTCAACAGAGAAGATCGGAAATTCACTCGCTAAAGTAAACGAAGCCTTCTATAGCGATACAGAAGATTCGAGAGATACTCTCGAAGCAACCGACCACAAAATTGATAACGAACATCAGCAAGATGCAGTGTCTGAAGCGATCAATTCAGCCATCGAACAAAATCCAGATAGGAAATCTCGAAGCTTCCACAAAAGTAATTCCAGACAAGAAATAAAAAATTACGAAGATAAACAAAGCATCCATGAATTAGTTAGCGAGTCGCTCAAAAATTCAAATAGTCAAGTAGAAATAAAAATTGCAGATGGCAAGAAACAAGAAGGTAGAAGGAATTCGAGACGAATGTCGAACTATTTGCACAACATACAAATGACAAATTCTTCTTTAGGACTGACTTTAAAAGGCACAGATAATAAAGACAATAATTTGCTTGGTGACTCCAAAACTGTTGCCCGATTTTCTCCTCTATGGAAACAGGTAAGGTATATTTTTTTACCTTCGTGTCTTTAGAATATGTTTACAAAATTAGTTATATTTAATAAATAGTTATTATTATAAAGATTTATTGATATGGTATTGTAAAAATTTACAATGGTTTTGACATATTTCGAGACATTTTGAAGTCATGATACGTAGCAGGAAATAGGATAAAATTGATGTGTAGCAAGAAAGTTGCACTGCGCCAGGTTCGTGATATTAAATGTATCAACTGTTTTCTTAGGTAAATAATCTAAATATTTACAGAAACAATCATTGCAATAATAATTTCAGATCATAAAGTTTATGACATCATGGTGTTTATCGTTGATGCTATGAATACGGAAGATCATTTTATCTTATAAGGCCTATCGAGATAGCAAAAAACCAACGAAAGGGGCAGATAAATTTAAAAACATAGATTACATAAGATGCTGATTGCTAAAGTGCAAGGCTTCTAAAAACATTATGCCTTAATAAGTAAAATCGCTCAGAATAATAACTACTCATGTAATTACATAGGGTAATTCTTTTTCATCTTTTTTGTTACTTTAGTTACTTTATATCTGATCTATCACGCCGGCTAAGAGCCTTTGCCTTATCTTATCTTATCTTATCTTGTGTGGGGGTCAGTACAGACCGGCGACACTTCGACCCTGTGGGATCTTTTGTGTCGACTTCCCCAATAACGACTGCCATAGATGTTCATGGCAGTCGGGACCGACGGCTTAACGTGCTCTCCGAGACACGGAGCAGGCGATAATTGTCAATCAATACGCACATAATTTCGAAAAGTCATATAACTTCCGAAAGTCAGAGGTGCGCGACGTGGGTTCGAACCCGAGACCTGTTGTTCTCCTCACTGAGCTATCACTGCTCTTTGCCTTTGCCTTAACTCAGTATCTTTGTGCTTTAGACTCCTATCGGAATATTTTGTGGCTTCTATGTATATTGATTGCTAACAACAGTTATAAATTTTCACTTCGAAGTTAAGAAGATGGAACTTCGGAGTTTACTGCTTGATAATTATTAATTTGATAATGAAATGCAATAATATTGCTGTTTGTAAAATATGCAAGTCTTGTAAATCTACATCTATGCATACATTAGAATATTGTGAACACAATGCTTACGTGATCAGTTATCTTAATTATTTCCCTCTTCTTTCCTAGAGATGTGAACAACTATTCTATATTTGTAGCTGTTAATTTTATGTCAGATTCTCACACCGAATAAAGACTTTACCTCAAGTTTATACCTTTGTACCTTTAGACTCCTGTCAGTATATTTATGTGTTGTATAAAAATTGATTCTCAGTATCCACAATCATTGATTTACGCTCTGAACTAGACGAGTAAATGGATGGAACCGAGACTTTATTTTTAATATTTATTTGCTTGACCTAGACTCCGCTTTAGTCACTGGATCACAGTTAAACTATGTTATAATGACCAAAAATACATAATATTTAAAAATAACATAATTTATTGCCAAATATACCAATCTTCTATATCATGTTAATTTTCAATAAATTGTTCTTATACCACTTATATATAGAAGTATGGTCATAATTATTATATTACGACTAAGCCAATAAAGTATTTTTCATTTTCATCATCTGCATTACAGACATTGGCATCATCAGCTCCGATCCTGCTCACTTTCGTCACTGGACTAACTTCAGGCTACTCCGCTATTCTGCTGCCACAATTAAAGAATGGTCACGGACCTATACCTTCAGATGAAGACACCACATCCTGGATAGGTATGTATTGGCCAAATTTTATTCATCATCAGAAGTCATCACTTTGACATTAGTAATAAAATCCAGCATTTTTTAATATATATTATTTATTATAATTGCACTGATGGTCCGCAAAAGACAAATTAATTTATCTCTGTATAATATAATAATATCAGCCCTGTATTAAACTGTACCACTGCTGGGCACGGGCCTCTTCTTAGAGTGAGAATGGTTAGGCCATAGTTCACCACGCTGGCCCAGTGCGGGTTGGCAGACTTCACATATCTTCAAGAACATTATTGAGTACACTTAGATATGCAGGTTTCCTCACGATGTTTTCCTTCAAGTGATAATTAACTATTTAATACGCACATAACTTCGAAAAGTCAGAAATGCGCGCCTTGGGATCGAACTCGAGACCTCTGCGTGGTAGTCCAACGGTTACCCACTAGGCTATCGCTCCTGCTATCTCTGTATACATAGAGATAAAATACACCTATCTATATAATATCCTTGGAAAGGCAGGTAAAAATGTATAACGCAGTAATACTTCATCATTTAAAGTTCCACGTAATTCAAACACGACTGTGATTATTTTGTCTGTTGTATGACGTTGAATCTTGCTGTGTATATTAATAAACAGCATGATTGTTGTAAACTAGGTAATATTTTACTGTTAAAATATAATATATACCTATTCTTATTCATATCAAATGTGCAAAACTCCAAAATTTATGGCATGTTTAAAATAAAACAGGGATTCAATTTTAAAATCTAGATTTTATTTTATTTATTACACCATTGTTGTACTTAATTAAGACAATAATGAAGCAATGGTCTGCGTCAGTGCTGATATTTTGTGATAAATATTTAAGGTTATACATATCATTATCATAAACTAAAGATTTCGATTTTGTACCTTAGGTAACATAATATTTTAAAATGTTACTGAATAATTAAAGATTACGATGCAAATAGCCAAGAATCTTCTTCAAAAAACGAGCTGTCAAACGTTAAAATATAATCTCAATTCAAAATATTACATCAATATAATATATGAAAGCTAATTTATGTTTATTTTAATTTCAGCTGCTATGGCTGCACTCCCTATGGCTCCGGGTTGCCTCGTATCTGGTTGGATGATGGAGAAGTTCGGGCGGCGCACTTCACAGTACATAACCTGCGTGCCTCTTCTCCTCGGCTGGATATTCATTGCTTGCTCCTACAACCTTGGCCTGATGCTTATTGGCAGATTCTTCACAGGCCTCTGCGCTGGACTCCTAGGACCTCTAATTCCTGTGTACATCGGAGAAACTACTGAACCCAAATACCGAGGATTCTTCCTTGCAGGTGTCTCTTTAGCCATAGCTCTAGGAATTCTAGTAGCTCATACGATAGGGACGTTTATGACCTGGCAATGGACTGCAATCATCTGTGGCTCATGCCCTGTTTTGGCTATTGTTCTTCTAACATTCATCCCAGAAAGTCCTGTTTGGCTTGTAGCTCAAGGCAGAATTGACGATGGAATTAAATCGTTCTACTGGTTAAGAGGATATGGTGACGACGCAAAAATGGAACTAAAAGGAATACTCGATAGCCAGAAATCTGTTGATAATGCACCACAAATGAACTTGAAAGAAAAACTAATTAGCTTGAAGAGCCCTGAACTTATAAAGCCATTGTTTATTATGATTCTGTTCTTCATGACTTGCCAATTTTCCGGGGTCAACGCAGTCGCATTCTATTCAATTGAGATTGTTAATAAAGCGATCGGTAAAACTATCGATAATTACCTTGTGATGCTGATTATCGATTCATTAAGAGTCGTAATGTCAATCGTGGCTTGCGTAATATGCAAACAATATGGTCGTAGACCTCTGTGTTTCATTAGCGGTATTTGGACAGCAGTATCCATGATGGGCCTATCAATGTTTTTGTATTTCAAACCAGCAAATATGTCATGGCTACCATTAATTTGTTTGATGTTCTATATATGCGCCATTTCAATAGGCTTGGTGCCTTTACCTTGGATCATGTGTGGTGAAGTTTTCCCTGCAAGGCTGCGAGGTCTTGGGTCTGGTATTAGTTCCGCTACAACTTTTGTGGCTTTCTTCATAGTAGTGAAGACTGCGCCTGGCATGATGAGTAATTTTGGTGAAGTGATCACATTCCTCACTTACGGAGTAATTGCCCTTATTGGTACCGCCGTCATGTACTTCATATTACCAGAAACTAAGGGAAAGAGTTTACAAGAGATTGAAGAGAGGTTTCGAAACGGTAGCAGCTCAGGTCCAAAAGTTTAAGAACGAAGTGTACAAATAATTTTAGGATTTGAAGCCCGCTGAAAGCGATATAATTTGCAGCTGTGATATTAAGGTAGTCATTCAAAATAAGATGAGCTGTCTCCTCGTTGTACTTTTAAGAAAAGAACTTTATTGGAGTGAGCAGAGATGTGCGTATATTTAAGTGTTATTTCTCGATTCTATTTTGAAAAGAGGGAGTGATAATAAATTATAATTAAGTAATTAACATTTATATTCCTTTTATGAAAAGATTTTTTGGATGATTGTAACATTGATAATATGACATTCCCTATTGAAGACACGAATTTATAAAAAATGTAACTTTAAGTATTTTATTACTCATAGTTATCTTTAATTTAGTGGTAATGAGTATGACTATACAGAATGACAACGATAAATGTGTGCCATAGGGTTA
Organism: Catocala nupta; assembly: GCA_963675205.1. Taxonomy (NCBI): domain Eukaryota; kingdom Metazoa; phylum Arthropoda; class Insecta; order Lepidoptera; family Erebidae; genus Catocala; species Catocala nupta. Next base: position 18,213,941 of record OY776104.1, read on the forward strand.
TCGACGACATTATATTATAGCTTATAGATATATTTTTAAAATTATCGCCTTGGTGACATTTATCGTTGACATCGTATTCTAAGCTAAGGTTTAAATCATAGATCCCTCACCAGTCTTATATCGCACGAAAAACTGTCCACAGTAAAAAGAGTGAGCTCACCCATTACATTTAGATGATAATGAACACTTTTCATGAAATGATAATGTCCACTTTTCAATACGACTGAGCGTGATAAAACAATATTATATTGGTATTGTGTCAGATGAAAAACTAACGTCCAGAAAAGTAGCCATATTTAAGTTTTGAGCGCATCTCTGATTTAAATCTTTGATTCTAAGGTTCTGATAAAGCAATTGTAGCACTGAATTCTTCCTTAGTAATTTTTTTATATAAACAAATTCTTAGTTATATTTAAAATTGAAATCTACGATAGCTTTATATAACTCTTACCTGCGATATAAGAAAATTATTTCCATAATTTTGTAATTATCCATTCGTATATATAATCTTCAATTTATGAAATGCCATCGTCAAAGAAGTGTGGATGTCCTCAAATAAAATCCTCAATTATGTAGAAAATAACTTTTATTATTACATATTGGTAACAAATCTGAGATTACAGGTAGTGTCTATGAAATGGCACAATTATTTAGTTAAGTTAAATATAATATTAAATGCATTTTGGTACTCATACAACTGTCATACAATATTAAGTACATAGATGAACAATTAACCTCATTCATTTTCTGTATTTTCAAACATTTATTTTTTTATATGTACATTATTAGTTTTTATTAATACAATCATCCTAAATATGGAATTTTATTGGTGTTATTTATTTCGTTTCGATTTCCGTATCCAAAGCTTTCCTATGTCTTTAAACTCATCATTGCATTCAAAGTAAAGTCAGACACAATTTTTACATACAAAAGCGATTCACAAGCGAATCTGGCAAGCGTTTTCTCACGAGCGAGCGCTTAAAGCGAAATGGCTGGATTAAACGAGCGAACGCTAACCAATAGCTTGTATTGATTAATTAATCAATGCAATGACGAGTAGTTATTCTGAGCATTTACTTGGACCTTGGCTTGACGAGGCGAGAAGCTGGAGGGGCAAACTTGGTGAAGCCTTGCTGATCGAAGACTGGTAGTAGATCCCTGACCCTGGCGGAGACAGTGCCTCCCGTCACCCTGGGGACAATTAAACTTTTACATGTTCTGTTAAAAAATGTGCTTGTGCTCAACATAATACGTGTAAGATATACAAATTTGTTATAAGATGGCTTTTGTTTATTTGAGAAACTATTTGATACTATTTGGAATAATCATATACAATCTATTTATTGTTAAACTACACATATTTATGGTGACATTTAAGCATGCAAATGTAGGCATTTATGTGCATGAGGGTCCATCCCTGAGTCGGCCTAAATATTATTAGGTTTATTTTTCAAGAAATTGTCGAAAGCTGCACGCTGTCTGAAACTGTGACCAGTAGACGACAATATAATTATTGTAACATTTAATAATATAATAATTAATAGGCCGCCTGTAACAAGGAAGCTTAAATTATATCTGGCAGAATATTTGTGATTCATCTCTGCCTATTGCTTTGGAGATATAAGCGTGATTATTCGCATAGGTATTATTGTCAGAAACCCCATGACAACCAGCTATTGTAAACCATAAAGCACATTACGTCCACTGCTGCTTTAACAGTTACATAACACATATACAACTAGCAAATTAGAATCAGGTTATCACAAAAGCCATCCTTTTAATCAAATAAAAAAGATTAACGAAATACCTGCTGGGCTTAATAAGCTTAGCAGCCTGAGCTGGCGTCGCCAACTCAGTAGGAAAGAAAGTAGCTCCGTAGAAGTCCAGCCCATTCTGCAATAAGATGTTGGCCTCTTCGATGTTGGCCAACGTCACGCGGATCACGCTGGTAGCTTCCTTGGGGATCATGCTGCTTACCAGCTCGCCATCGATGGTGGTGAGCGCGCGGGAAGAAGTTTTCTCCGAAGGTTTTGGAGTGGAGGTGCCTAGAAGAAAATGATAGTGAGATGCTGGTTCGAGTTTTGAAACAATAAAAGTATGCGATTTTATGCAGGCTAACGAACAGCTGCTTTCTGTAATGTGTAATGAGATGACACGAATTAATGATAATATATATAGTTCTGAAGTTAAGAACACTAATGACAATGTATGTAATGAAATGAAAAAATGTAAATGTAGTCCTAATGTTAAGAACACTAATGACAATGTATGTAATGAAATTAAAAATGTAGTACCACGTTTTTAAGATGATAAAGCGCCTGGAACACTTTCTATTAAACCTTCCCATGACATTTGCGAAGCAAATTTTTACATAGAAGTTTTTTATACCTATACTATACCAACCAGTGTTTCCCTCCTTTGGGGATCCAGTAAAATGGAGACGGACAACCTCTACGACGGATGTAAACTTGTAGAGGGCGTGGCGAACATCCTCTTCTGGGACCTCATCAGGAATGTCGTAAACGTAGACCGTAAAGGTCTTTTGAGGTCTGCAAGGAATGGCGATCTGAAAAACCAAGTTGATGTCTAAGAGCAGGTAGCATAAATCATAAGCATTAGTGACTAGCCTATTGATAGAGGTTAAATTGATAAAAATACTGAGTATAGTGAATATTAACTTGGCACAAAAGGTAAGTTAAATAATGAAGATTACTAGTTGTATAGATACTTCTGCAATGCAGTCATAGTTCCAATTCTCATAATGAAAGCAGATAGAGAAGGGCGAAGAGGAAACAAAACAGCGCAATATACTATAGAAAGTTTAGAAAATCAAGAAGAAATTACAGCATCACAGAGACACTAGAAAGCATTTAAAGATAAAAAAAATATTTTGTAAGCCAATTACCTTCCTATAGAACCTGGAGCCAGTGACTTTATGGAAACCTTTCTTGAAGACCATTTGGTAGTCGTCAACGCTGGAGAACTTAAACAAAATGCCAGTGGCGGTCTTCGTGAGGGAGAAGCAGCCCTTGAACTCCATCTTCTCGCAGATGGCGGATGCCTTCTCCATGCTGAGGCCGTGGGAGGGAGTGAGGAGGAAAGCGCCTTTGGTCAGGAAGTGCTCGGAGTCCGATATATCGGACTCGCTCTCTCCGCCCTTCATCAAGGTATGGATCTGTTCCTTCCACATGTAAGAGTCTGACATCTGGCAAGGATTTCATTATGTTTACCAATTGATTTCAAAATGTTTAATTTAGTTAGATTTGAAATTTTTAATATAAGATGACAACATTGAAGATATGAAATAAAATTACTATACTGAATGTTGATTTATTAATTGAATCTAGTAGGTAACATTAATAATAATAAAATATAACACATATAAAAAATATAAATCTTTATTGAGTACATAGTACTAAAATTACCATCATTATTAGAATTCAAATCGATATATGAATTATCAAGAAAAATCCTAATAAGAATACAATAGATCCAATGAATAGTGTTGCGACAGTAATGATCTATAATTGCGTCACGGATGAATGAGCTTAGGGTGCGCATTGCATGCGCAAGAAATGTTTCAAGCTTAATTGTAGCATTGTTCTTTTAATTTCCGGCCGTCAAAGCTTTGGTAGTTTAGGGCGGACGTCGGGAATAAATTTGTCTTGTTACTATTATGATATTAGCATAAAGATGTGTTTATTATTTAGCATGATGTCATATTAGTCTGATTGTTTCCTAACAATGTAATTGGACGGACAAGCAATACTTAGACATTACAGACAAATTGATTCATTTTTGGTTAGCGTTCACTAAACTACGATGACCTACTAGAAAATTGTATCTCCTTCAATATCCGTTTTTAGGATACGATACGCGTTTCATATTTATTGACGTACGATTTGTTTCGCGGCTCTTGCAAAATATTATTTTCCTCTAAGAATGTAAACAAGCTTTGAACTAAACGTAGCTTTAACATAGCTGCGTTTATATCTATCTTTCCTAAGCTCTCAAATGTTAGAATACCAGACATAAATAAAAATCATTGCGTTGAGCTACCAGTGTGCCGTTGCAACTCAATGGGTTAAATGTGGATTAAATACACCTTTGCTTTATTTACTATGATAAAATGTTATCAAAAACTGAACCAATGAATTGATTAGAAGAGTTTTTTTTATGGGATAGGTGGCAAAAGATCAGACCGATCGCCTGATGGTAAGCGATTATCGCCACCGATGGACACCCGCAACACAAGAGTCTGAGTCACAAGTGCATAGCTGGCCTTTTTATTTATTTTAATTTAATAAGTTTCAATAAGAACCGTTACAGGTTCAGGCCTTCTAAACATGAGGATATAAAAACATTGTCATAATGTGTCTTTTGTAAAAGTATTATCAAATAATTAACATGAATAAAAAAAAATTGTTAATTTTAATACTCATCATAAACAGGCTAACATTATGGAGATTACACCAATAGAATAAATAATATACCACAATATACGCGTAGGAGGGTACCCAATTACTTGATACTAGAACATAAACATCGTATAATTAAGAATCGTTTAAAAGTGGGCGAGCTAGATGAATACGGACAAAATTGCCATCAATTGCCCATATGTTCGCTTCTGTCCCACGAAACTATAAAACCTAATATGGTACAAATTGGTGATTCTCATTAATTGTTTAATTCTTATGGTGTGACTCTAAGGTCAGTATTTATTGGACCAATTGTAAGACGATTTTAGTGAAATTTATCGGTTTTAGTTTCAATTAAATGGCGATCTTTAGTTAGCTTAAAAATGTATCGTATTAAAGTTTTTAGACATGCTGGTTTGGATAACCAAATATGACTTTTATTATTAAGTTGACCTTATTTGGTTATAATATTATTGCTATTACTTTTAATGGTTCAAGTAATAAAGTAGAGCTTTTTAATAAAGGGCAGTCTAGTGTTAGATAGGTTATTGAATTTGATATGTAAATGGAAAGCGATAGTCTGGTACTGTCTCAATTTAACGTTGGCTGACAAAATCCGCGTATAGTATCTAGCATTTGAGGATTTGCTACAATTTAATAAGTCCATACTTCTACACCAATATTTATAATGAGAAAGTAGCTCTGACCGGTGATATCGTTATCACGGCTGAATAACTGAATTGATAGTCATGTGACGTATGGGCTAAAGCGCTTAAAGGCGTTCTTTGTTGGCCTTCCCTCAGCTTTTGAGCTAATTTTCAGTTAAATTATGTCTCGCTATGTTCTGCTAAATTTTTATTTTAGCTTTGCTGAAGGTAAAAAGATAAAGAAATCTAAATTAATGTAAACTTAAAAATCTTGGTTAGTGCTTTATTGCTTTCAATAAACTGAATTTGATCTAAATTTTTGGTAAACAATGCGATAATTTTTTTTTGTAAGATATTCTCTATGAATCGAAATACGCTCTTTGAAGTTTTAAATGCTACTTAAATAATTATTGATTGGTAAATTCAAAATTGTCGTTTCCTTACTATTTGTTCTGCTTTCTCTTTTTATTCTATTGAATGGTTAGACAACAAAACATAATTAAAAATGAAAATATAACAAAAATATATATTCACCTTTTCACAAGATATATTTATGTAAATTAAAAACTTATATAAGTAAGAGGTATGGGCAAACAAATATAAAGAATTTGATCAATGGCCTAAATTATATTAGAAGGCGATTAATGATTTTTTAGTTTCGTACAAAAATTGTTATTAAAGTTGTCCTCATGGATAATAAATATGCTCATATACGCATATGATTTTCTTTGCCTGATTTAGTGTAAAAATCATCGCATCCAGAAATAATATAAGTTAGGAGTTTATATTAGGCTTTTTTATAGGGTTTTTATTGAAATCATGGGATATAGTTTAAATTGTACAATTAGTATTCTTATTGTTAGGTACTTTTAGTTTTGTTTAATTTTTATAGGCATTAAATTATCGAGGTTTCACATATTATGTCACCAGTTTTCAATTTAATTGTTTTCTCACTGATTTTTCTGCATTGCTGCATTTCTGCATATATTACTTAATACTATTTTTAAATAAGTTACCCGATCGTCATCTTAACCGTTACTTGTGAAAAATATTATTTAGAATTAAAGTCACAAATATGAAATAGTGAAATTATATTGATTTCACATTTCGTGACAATTAACCTTGTAAAATAACTATTATTTAGTTTAACATAGTTACAGTTTCAAACAATGTAATTAGATTGCTTTTTACCTTAAATTTGGAGATTGATTATAAAATTACATTGCTCTCAATTAAGAAGAATTGATCCAGAATCAATCTAATCATTACTCAGAAAACTAGTATAAAATAAAAAATAGTTAATATTTACCTCTACAAAGATTAATAGAAGAATCCAAAAATAAAGAAAACACTTTAAACTTAGTTTGTTTACTACTTAATTTAGAAAATTATTTGATTTTATCTCTAAGGATTTCAGCCTAAGAAATTGATTTACTAAGTAAAAATTGTCTAACTTTAAAGGGAACTGCGAATGTTCAACTGACCTGTCTTCCTTTATCGTTGGTGGTCTTCTTCTTGGTTCCTGTAGGAGTCTGTGTGTTCTGCTGAGTGTTCTCGTCTTCCTGTCTGGTAGTGTGCTCGGTGTCTGAAGCGCCTTCTGCTAAGGACATATTGTGTCTGGCGAAGACGGTCGGCCGCTGCCTGTTTTCGTTGCAGAATGAACGCAACTCAGGCGTGGAGGACCGCACCTAGCTTTCCGAGAGCACAACCCACGTGGAGTAGGCTGCGATTTATATTTTTTTGAAGTTGTATTTTGTTTTTTTGTTTAGTATTTCAGAAATTTGTTCACAACTGGATGTTTTATATCCTTTTGTTGATTATTGTGAGATTGCGGTGAGAAATAATGTAGGCGGTGATAGATATATTTTTGTTTATTTCGAAATATGAATAATATACATTTTTATATTTACGACAATTATAATTGTATTAAATAATAATCAAGTAAATGAATGCAACTGCTTAATTATTTTTGTACACATAGTTTTGCCCTTGCCTTCCCAAATTGTATTGATACAAAGCAGGATTTGCCTTCGCAAAAAGAAAATTGTTAGATTATTTTATACGATTTAGTACTTAACTTTTTGCCATGAATTGTCTGGTTAAAGCATACATTAACCATACGATTAATGACAAATTAAAAAACTTTTTTGTTAGCAATGTTACTGAAAACTTCTTTGGGGTGTTTTTAGGGGCATCAAGGGCGTCTTGAACAGAAGACTTGTTTTTCTACATACATAAACTAGAAAACAAACCATGTTCATGATAAATTAGTACTAATCGCGTATAAATCTACCGAACAATAACTACAATACTTACTAAACTCTCAACTAGAACAACAAAACACATAATGAGTCTTATTTTTATCAAGTGGGACTGCCCCTAAGCTGCGATGCTCTACATATAATTTTTTGAGTAGTAACCTAACATTTTTGAAGTGTGGTAGCTTACCTGGCTATCAAGGGATAGCTAGGTAAGCCACCTCACTGTTCACAAAAACCATCGATGCATATAAGGATATACACCAATGGCTTTTGCGAACAGGTAGCTAGCATTATTTTTAACGCCATCTGTCTCTGAGGTACAAATTAATTAGTATTGGAATATTAACCGAGAGATGGCGCTGGTCTAAAACCTCACAAAAACAAGAAGCGATCAGTTTCTATTTTTATAAAAGAGTAAGGTAGTTAACTGCTCTCGCTATGTATAATTAAATGCAACGATGGAAATCGAGGATCGTAACAAGCAGTAAAACATAACATGGGTTATCCATTTTAAACAAAAGGTTTTATTAAGATAATCGTCACACACATTCAGTTTTCTAAGAATTAAATGTTTGATTCAATTAATTATAATTAATTGTTGATTTGAATTAACTTGGCCCTAGCTTCTGCCCGCGACTTAATACGTGTGGATTTTGGAAATAAACAGAAGCTGACACTACTACACACATAATATTTGACTTCTTGGTGACATATCAACACGAAACAGGCACCAGATTTTAAGTTAGACCTCCAGCAATACAACTATGAAAACCACATTCAATTTCGTGCTGTAATTTTGCGTGATGCTCATACATACAGACAGAAAGACAGAAATTCTAAAATAATTGTTTTGACTTCTATAGTTCTTTTGAAAACCCCATAAATTTTCTTAAATATCTCCTATGTGCAGTTACAATTTTACTATAATTAAAAATATACCTATGTTCTCGCAAATATACCTACACTTTATTTTCGGGAACGTAGACGTAAACATCAAATTACAGTTACAAGTAACAACTATTTTAGGAGAAATCGATTTAAAAATTTACATACCTGTCGACTCCATAGCTTTAAGATAATTTTTATTACAGGAACTACTGTAAGTAACTGTTGTGATGTACCGACGTCGTTATGTCGTAACTGAGACAGATTCCATTTTAAAGACCCTATACAATGCACTAGTACCCTATAACTCTAATTATTTAATATTGTAACATCCATATTGCTTATCTAATAGTATAATTGTATTTTGTTCAAATTCTCATATAACTCGTATTCATTTATATATAAAAACTAGCTGACCAGCGCAACTTCGTCTGCTTCAATGTAATTGAAATGATGAAAAATAGCGTGGTGGCTTAAGTAGTCGCATCGCGGCTGCACTGCGCCGCAGTGCAGTGTTGTGGGTTCGAATCCCACACGGGACAAAACTTTGTGTAATCCACAAATGGTTGTTGCTGGCTGGCTTGCCGCGGCTGGGTGTTCTTTGTGTCCGTTGTTTGAATGTTTGTAACGTCCTTGGCGACACAGGCTTTATTTCTAGAGCGAGAGTTGTCTTTTTTAAGCATAAAAAAATAACAATTAACCTTTAGGCGCTCCGCAGATAACAAAAAATTCCGACAGCCGCCGACGATAATGGTCAGAAAAGGACTTCTCTGACCTTTAGAAAAAGACAGTCGTCCGCCTAACGCCTTAACTCTTTCACTGTCCCTTGAAATACACAAGGTATCATATGTGATTCATCGGATAGACAACTCTTAAAAAAGAATTTCATTTGTAAGTATAACAAGTTGACTGTGTTCTTATTGTCCCTATATTTGGCAGTGTATATCAGACTCTTGAAAAGGATACAACGGCATTACACTTATCGTACCAACTCTGAGTCAGTTACCCAATACAGATATGGTTGTAAAATCTGGGCGTCGTATTGTTAATTTGTATGTAAGTGAGTATTTATTTACTTAAATTTATTAATTGTTTAACGGTTTCGGTGCCGCGGTAGTGAATGCGAATGTTGTGCATGAGGTCTCGGGTTTGAATTCCGTGTCGGGCCAGCAAAAAGTTGATGGGTTTTTCTATCAAGAAATTTTCAATAGTAGCTCGAAGTTAGGAAGTTAGTGTAGTAGAACATCCTCGTGCCTTGGAAAGCATGTTAAGCCGTTTGTTCTCCTAATCTCTGACCGGCCGTGTCAAGTTGCCGTCCCATAGGATTATGAAAGTTAGAGAATAGAGAGTACATTTGTTTGCAAAATACTTGTGAACTATACTATCTCTTACGTCGATAGCCAGTAATGGATATCCATTAAAATTAGCCGCTGTGATCAAGTTTAGATCGGGAGAACCTTTCTAACTAAATAATTAATAGTAGTAGTGGCCTCGTAGATGATTTACCACGTGTTACATATGATAAGGTTTGGCGCAGACGAAGGTCTTTTTACGCGACTGCATCAGGAGGGTAATGTTTTACGAGCGTATGTATGTATGTATGTATGTGTGTATGTATGTCCATATAAGCTATTAATAATTTAATAAAGTAAGCTTACAAACAATGCGTTAGTCAGTCGAGTTTTAATATAGATATTGTGATACTTGTTTTTCTCTTTTCAGTTCATTACTTTTAAAAGCAGTCGGGTTTTTGTTTTAATAATAATTATTTTATTTACAACTGACAAAAAAGTCCAGCTCTCTCCGTTGTCATCTATCCACGATTACGGTCGTCAAAGCGAGCCATCACGGTTTGTAATTTGTAAGGCGACCAACGGCCGTTTTGTCCTTGTCCTCCGTTGCATATTCATATTTTCTGTAATGCTTCTGTAAACCGCTTAATCCGCTACCCCATCCAGTCTTCGTAACGTCTGTTGTTACTACGCCTCATGAGCCAAGTTCCTACAGCGTGGTCATTAAGACAGGGAGCTTACAGACCACGAAATCATATTTATACAGATGTTAACAAATTACATTTACATACATGAATAATATTATGATACTTATAATAAAAAATAATGACCTCCAGAACCAAATTTCGGTCATGATAGCCAATCGGCGATTAGCCCTTTGTGCAAGAAATATTGGTGCACGAATGGACGCAAACACAACTTGCATAATTCATTCCCTCTCTCTCAAAATCTATCTATCTATGTATGTGGTGCCGACTGCCTAACTTTGCGCTGTTATATATTTATCTCATTTTTTGCCCGTCCCGGCATCGATCTCGATATCTCATGCACAGTTGTATTAACTACGGCTACGCTACTGATATGACACCTATATGAAATTATTTACGGAATTACTTGCGTTCAGTGCTCCTAATAAAGATAAATTATTATTTTTGATTCTAAGAGAAGTTCGGCACGTTGTATTATTTGCTCTGTAAGCCGTTCATAAGCGTTACTTTGTGACCCATATAAAAAGTTTGCTTACCAAATAAAACAAATAATAAAAAATGGTCAATAAACCATAATTTTATTTCTCTCCAATGTATACTCATCTTAAACGGCATGCATAGTGACGCGTTATTGATGAAATGCCCATGGGTGATCAATGAGGTGTGACGATGACATAATTTTTTGTTTAATGCTATACTCTACAAGTTGAAGGCTAAATCCGACTGATATATGTCCCACTTATAATATTAATGAACTGTGCTAAATGAATTCCGCAATGATATCTGCTAATATTACTATTCTTAATTGGGTTCTGTAGTATATTTTTAGCTAAACTCTACCATGCATCGCAATGGCTCAATCAGATTTTTATTATATGGTCAGTAATTTCCGTTTCAGTTAGATATTCGGTATAAAAAGTATATAAAAACAATCTTATATAAATAAAAAATATTTCGTAAGAAATTCAAGTTAATGCATCGACTACTCTTTGAGTTTTGCGGCCACAAACATACGAAAGCAAATTTTTTATATATATACTTAAATTTAAAAAGTGTATATTTTTTGTTTGAAGGCGCTCTTCTTTTTAAAAGTTATTTTCACATTGATAGCAGTATTCTTAAAGAAGATTATAGGTATATAACATCACGCTCCGAGACACGAGAGCGGAGCAGTAATCGTAGACTTGGGCAAACTGCAGGGGACAGCTAGTATAATAATATAACTTGTTAAAGTTCCAGAAGGTTTTAATTTGTAGGAAAGGTCAGGTTTTGGGCTTTCTAGGTTATTGGGTTTTTCTGTTAAGAAATCTCAATAGCAGAAATCCCTTAGGAAGTTGACGGTGCTAGACACCCCCGTGCCTCGGAAAGCTCGTAAAGCCGTTGGTCCTGCGCCTGATCTCTCTCCGGTCGTGTCGGATTACCGTTCCATCGGAGCATGAGAGATAGGAAACAGAGAGTGCACTTGTGTTTGCGCACACACTTGTGCACTATACTATGTCCTGCGCAGATGGCCAGTCTCCGTTAAGACATGCCGACGTGCCCGAAATTCGGTCTGCAGGACATTTTAGACCAGCTCTTACCACGTGGAAAAAAAACCTTAGCTGGTGAAATGTGGGATTAAATCTACTTTGAAGGCATGCCAGCACCGTGAACAATGGTCTAACCCTTCTGATATTGAGAGAAGGTCCGTGCTCAACTGTGTGACAGGGAGTGTTTAACAAAGTTGACATATCTTTAGCAACGGTCAGTATGCCAAGAAGAGATCTGTCTAGGTGACCTTTTATGACTCAACCATATGATTATTAAGAATTATAACTATAAAACTAATAGACTACTCGGGTAGCAGCGGTAGTGTATGTGACTGCTGTGCATAAGACCTCAAGTTCGGTACCCGGATCAGGCGAAATACTATTGAGATTATTTATCAAAAAATTCTTACTAGCTTTACTGGTTCTTGTACTTTTCCTAGTTAATGACAATGGGCTTGCCCCTATTACATAAAACCTAAAATGAGAAATGTGTGTGTAATACAACACTACTCCATCGGCGGAAGAATATATATGTGTAATTATAAACACTTCTAATTATCCCAATACTGCAAAGATACAAACCTACATACATACATAGATTCACGCCTGTTTCCCAGAGGGGTAGGTAGAGACTACGGATTTCCATTTGCTATGATCCTGACACAAGAAGAAAGGTCTTTGAACATAATAAAGAGCACCTAGACCCCGAACCACTATCGCTGGATAGCATTCAAGCCTGATATCTGTATATCTCGAAGAGGTGAATAGAGGTTCATACCACATTAATTTTGACAGTAAAACAGCTACACATAAGCAAGCATGGACATTGTAGTTTATCAGGCATAATGCACGACTTCGTACTTCTATTAAGATTTTTTTAACAAGACGCCTTTTAAAAGTATACCTGACTAGGAAATCATATAAGGGTTCAACATCTGACTGCACAGTCTGACTGCACAGATGACGTGTTGTTTTAAGTGGTCGCCTCGCCACTGCCAACGTGCCGGGTGCTGTGGGTTCGATCCCCATACGTGACAAAAAAAATTGTGATCTACAAATGGTTGTCTCAAGACTGAATGTTCTTTGTGTCCGCTGTTTAAATGTTTGTAAAGTCCCCCGCGACACAAGAATTATTTCTAGTGTAGGAGTAGTCTTTTTCAAATAAAACAAAGTGATGCCTGGTGTTGCAGGCGTCTATAGGCTACGGTGACCATTTACCATCAGGTGGTCAGTAAGGTTGTTTGCCACTTTAGTAAAATAAAAACTAAAAAAATTAAATCTAACACAAACGATAATTAACTCAGAACTATGATAGTGCGACAAAGAGAGCAATGATATTGCTATCTCATTCCTTAACAATTCTATTTCGACCTTCCTTAACTTTGAATATAGATTAGATTACAATATACACTGATTATAATTCGCATAAGTTTGACACTGACCTCGAAATTGGAGTTAATATTTAAAAAAAACAACCATGTATTTCATAATAGATATATATCTATGTACAGGTTGCGACATAACTTGATACATAACATCTATATATATGATTAAAATTTTAGCTAGTCGATCGGTTCATAGGAGATATTTATAAATTAATGTGTATTTTTAAGAGCCATAGAAACCAAAACCTTTTTTATAATTTATTCTGTCTGTCTGTATATTTGTATGCGCATCACATAAAAACTACTGCTTGAAATTGAATGCGGCTTATACAGCCAGAGGTCTAACTTAAAATCTAGTGTAGCCTTTATCTTGATACGCCGCCTAGAAGTCGAATATTTTTTGTAGATCAGCCTTTTCTTACATGCAAAGAAAGAAAAATATAGATAGATAATATTGACTGCCCGAATGACGTATTGATTTATGTGAGTGCCTCGCCACTGCGCCGTGTGTTGTGGGTTCGAATCCCACATACGATAAAAATATGTGTGATCCACAAATGGTTGTTCCGAGCCTCGATGTTCTTTCTGTCCACTGTTTGAATGCTTGTAAAGATACAGGCATGATTGTTAAGGGTCTATTTAACAAAAAAAAAACTGTTTCCAACTTCCTCGCGTACGAAGGCATGGGCAAAAGCTAGTGTTTTATTAATTGCTACTAATAAACATTATTACGGAAGTGGAATCGTTCCGCGCCATTAATATCATTAGGTGTTTAATTTAAATGATTTGTATAGTATGTAGCATTTTGTATTAATCAGTAGTAATACTGGGTAATATTACTATCTTTTTAGAAGCCCTACTAATCAGCAGGTCTACTAAATAGATTTGCGAGTCATCGAAATATTCGACAATTTTACGCTCTCACATCTGAATATTAGGTAATAGTTATCTTCTTAATATATATTATTATGCTTTATTATTTTTATAGGATTTCAGTCGGTAAATAATAATAATAATAATATTCTACCACATACACACAACACCATCTAGCCCAAACTAAGCAGAGCTTGTACTATGGGTACCTACTTGACAATGGATAAACATACTTATATACTTTTTTTTTACATATTATATATAGAAACACCCAGACAATGTTCATGCACACAAATGTTTGACTTGTGTGGGAATCGAACCCGCGACCTCAGGCGTGGCAGTCGGTTACACTAACCACTACACCATCGAGGTCGATATACATATATTATAATGGTTGCAACACCTAGTTGATAAGAGTTGTAAAATTATCGTTTAATTATTTACTTAGTTATAAGTCTGTTTTCTTCTCTCTCTAACCAAAGCCGCAAAGAGCAATATGTTTTAAAAGAGTGTAGTTCATCTCGCCATCTTTAATTTTATCAATATTATATTCTAATTCAGGCTCTATGTGATCTGAACCTAGGAACTAACCCAAATATAGCTCGGGTAACTTAGTAAACTCTACAATAAGTTTAACGTTTATAAGTGTTATTTTGTGATGTATACATGTATACATCACAAAATAACACTTATAAATGATTTTCAATCTTAAGTTCTTTGACAATTATTGTAATTTGAATTATATATATGTCTATCTCGAAACTCAATTTGATTATAGCGCAATTCATATTTCGTTTGACAATTTATGCTTGACGATGTTTGGTACCTGACCCGACCTTCTTTTTAATGCATGCCCCATGCGTAAATAATCTATTGCTATCAACCTTCATCAACCTACAAACCAGCCAAGTCCAAGCTCCACGTCACTAAGAATTTCTCGACAAAAAAGACACTGTCCCAAACCAGTTATTTTTTTTATTAACATGAACCTGTTCGTTTTTTATACTTAATAGCATTTATGTTAAAATGATTTTACTTATGTTAAAAAATATGATGGGGTTAATATGTCTGGTTTAGACAATAATCCCGAAAGAAATAATAAATGAAAAAAAAAAGACCTCATGCAAGTCGCACCCGCTGCCACTGCGGCATTCAAACAATTATAACTCTCAATTTCTTACAGTAATACTAGTCAAAGAAATGTTTATTTATATCACAATACAAATACAGAATAATAAATAAACACACGATCATTGATCAATGTTAAAACCCGTTTTAAACTTTGATCAATGATCAGATATTTATGTAGGTGACTGTACCTACTTAATGATTTGTAATTCAAATGCTACTTAAGTATGCGACTAAGCAAGGCCATTTAGCATTAATACGAGTAATGTTTTCGTAATAAGCTGCCACATGTCGCCTAAATCTTACTAGAGATCCCCGTAGGGGAAGGCCAAGGACTATTGCACACACATTTCGACATATATGGTCTGGGTTTCACGTAATTGGCGACGTGCCTATTAATTGCTGTCTATAATAATATCATTCTTAAACTGTCCCACTGATGGGCACGGGTCTCTTCTCAGCGTGAGAGGGTTAGGCCTTAGTCCACCCAATGCTGTTTGGCAGACTTCACATATCTTCGAGAACATTATAGGGTACTCACAGACATTCGAGTTTCCTCAAGATGTTTTCCTTCACTGTTAAAGCAAGTATTAACTATTTTAATACGCACATAACTGTGAAAACTAAAAGTCAGAGATGCGTGCCTTGGGTTCGAACTCGAGAGCTCTGCGTGGCAGTCCAACGGTCTCGCACTAGGTGCGGCTGCTATCTAACGGACACGAGCAGAATCAATAGTTTTTATTAAAGATTACTAGCTATTTGGGTTACAAATTAGTAGTATTTTTGTTAAATCCTTCAGCTAAGATAATGTCACAGTCAAAAATCGTTTATTCATTTATTTATTTATTAGGAATACTAACAGCTTTGGAAACATAGCAATATAAATAATATGCAACAGAGAGCCAATGATAGGTTTCCACGACTAATTCTTAACAATGCGTTATCAGTAATTATCTTATCACTTAATTATCTAAAATATAACAAATAAAACAACATTAATCAGCATTAAACCTTGTAAATAATGGTTAAGAATTTAGGTCACGAAATTACATGTATGAACATTAAAATTTATTGGTTAGTGAGTTTACTAAGATACTGAATCTACAGTTAGTTGTTAAGTTCAGGCAAAGGGTTGAGCCTATGAGAAGATCAGGTATCTTCTTACAGGCTTAACCCAAGAAACAACGCTTGGGTTAGGAGTAAATTCACGTCTGTAGCGCACTGGATAAGATTCGCACCCACGACCTGTCGATCGCAATTCAACATATTCATTGATCAACAAAACGCTTGCCCCGACTCAGAAATTAAACTGTAGACTTCACAGTCAGCTGCCTATTATGGCAAACTTATGGCAGGGCATGGATGCAGTAGTAAATAAATAAATCAAATCATTAGAATGAGGCAGCAATATTTTGTCTTACCAACACAATCAAGCAATTTAAATTTACAACATGTTACTACGAACTAATTATAATTTAAATTATTGATTAATAAAAAACTATAACATATTGGCTTCCTTATAAACAATTTATGGCAAAAACAATATACAACAAGAATCTATATAATAAAAAATGGTAACTGGTCAATATTTTTATATAGGAGATAAGTATTTATATAAGCTATAGAAACTATAACGCTCATAACGCAGAAACTACTGGGCGAAATTGAATACGGTTTTCAGAATTGTATTGCTGGAGTACTAACTTCAAATTTGGTGCATGTTTCATTTTGATACGCCGCCTGAAAGTCATAATACCTACAAATTGAACTCGGGACTTCGTGCACAGTAGTCATATACATGACTGCATCACTGAGGCAGTCAGTCAGATTTCACAATTGTGCAGTTTAACAGACAGGTGCGGTAGCCTAATGGATAAGACATTAGACTTTAGATAGATAGGTCGCATGTTCGTATCCCGATCATTACACTAGCGACGTGAACTAACTCCTAAGAAGCATATCAGTTTAGCTAGAGGGGTTAGCAAATATATGTATTAATGTTTTGTACATTAAAATAACTAGTCATATTCTTAAAACCGCTGTAACTGATCAACTGCATTAGGTACTAAAATACTAGATAAATCCATTCTATTTTAAACAGTACCGAGGCTTCCAATTAAAGCTTTATTTTAAAATAATATGATAATTACTTGGAGAATTTTCAACACAAAATAAAGTTAAAATCGTTGATTGAAATTTTTACACAAAGCACCTAAACTTAGCTAGCCTTTAAATAGTCATCAATTTGGTAGCTTAAAAGTTCAACTTAGAATCTAATAAATAAATCAACTAATTTTGTTTAGTCAAAGCGTAGATAATTGATATAAATAACATCACGAGCGAAATATATTTCGCACCGACAAATCCACGAGCAAAATACGTTTACATTAGAATTTGATTTAATTTAATTAGAAGAAAATCCGCGGTCAAAATCTAGCATCTCTGTAAAGAAAGAAAGCGAGAGAAAAATTGTTATTTGACACATATTACAAACACATAAAATAAAATGAAATAGGTATAAAAATAAAAAACAGTGTACATTTCCTGAAGAAAAACGTGGTAGCCCTATTTATGTACAAAGCGTATATTTATAAGAGGAACTGATATGTTTTGTCTTTAGTTGACTGTGTCAAGACACACTGAAACGGAGTGTCTTAAACCCGGTTCCTATATTAAGGAACGAATCGTTTTTGCTACGAACATTTAAATGTATGTCAAAAATTAACTGTTTTTAATTTGTAACACGTATTCTATTAAAAAAATAGGTATGTCAACATTTTACTGTCCGTAGCAAAAACGATTCGTTTCTTGATATAGGAACCGGGTTTACACCGAGTCGTTTCTTGATTTAGAAACCAGACTGTAGACAATTATGAAGAGCGTTAGATATCCACACGGGATTTAAAAGGCCCTTTTTCTTGGTTTTGTAAGTTCTCTGTATTAAATCATTGTTTTATCCTCTTATAGCCTTTACCCAGCAGTGGGATATAACGATAGTCGAATAAAAATAAACAAGTTTTTTTTTTTTATATTATGTGAGTGATTCACAAATATTGATCTGAGTCTAGGTATACTTTACTTACTGCTTTGTGACCGTCAATTGTACGTTTGTAAAGTTCCTCGGTATTTGTAAAGGACTAGTAGTAGACACCCATAGAGCGGGAGTAGTGTTTAAAGAAAATTGCAATAAAATAGTCATTAGGAACAAAGGGTTTAATCATTATATAAAGTTATACCACGTGCGTCATAGCTAAATAGATTAGACTCACAGATCATTCAATCAACCACATGCCAAGAAAAATGTTCCTCCCCGTGTGTGTACCATTAAAAACTATTGTTTATGGTTAATTTGTGAGATAGAAGCATTAAAAAAACAATAATTAACATTCGTTTTCCTCTACAACTTTTTATAAGAAGCTTTGCATTCTGTCTGCGTAAGAGCATCTCGATGAAAAACATTTCGCACAGAAATGTAAACCGGTTAAATGAAATAAGCTTGTATGATACATTTATATTGCATTGTAAAAGCACTTCTAATATAAAGGAATAGAATTTATAATCAAATCTGTTTTTTGTTGTATTCATTAGCCTAAGAACGGGGTCTTATTCGCTCAGTTGCAATTATATCACTACGACGCGATGTAGTACTGTTGTAATATTTAAAATACGCGCCTAATTTTATATATTCTTGTGACATATAAATTCAATTTTAAAATTCTGATTAATTTTTGTGATATTTTATACAAATTCAAACTGTATTTTTAAATTGTATATAAAGTGAAGTGTTTTAATGTCAAAATCACGGATCACACCGTTTTTGAAACAAGTAAGTTTAATAAGTGTTTTACTTTAAATATCATATAAAATAAATTTCACTACCTACATCTATTGTAGCTCGATTATTTCGAACTTACAACAACAGATGCAGCGAAATTGATATCTTCTATTTATCTAAAAATAGATTTAAAAATAGCATTATTCGTGACCTAATCGTAAACGCCTGTTACTGATACTTTTTGATTTTTGTCTTTTTGATAGTAAGTAGAAGTACTCTTATTATGTTAAACTTATAGTGTAACTTAGAAATCACAATTTTCTACCTCATATATGATTGTCGTGGAACTCTTTAATTGGCTTAGAGGGATAGAGATGTTCTAAGAAAATTTGTAATGTATCTGTGTAAAAAAGCTGTAGAGTTGCCTTAAAATAAATAAATAAAGTTTTGTAAGATTTTTATATGATATTTGAAATGTAATTTAATGTTCAAATTAAATATATAATGTAATGTATTGCATATATCGAAGGAATGCCGTAGGCCTAAATACATTTAAACGACCGAGTGTTGAGTAATTGTATTCAAATTTGCGTTTACTGCGCATTCAAAAACCGTTATTTCATTTTATACAAATTCGAAGAACAGTATAAATACAACAAGTAACTATAAGGCGTGGTCATATCTTACCCCGTTTATGTACCTACTTTTTAACTACAATACTCTGGCAAATATATAATTATTGATATATTTCGGTTTTATTCTCGCACATTTCTGCGGAAATTCGCCAGAATTGCGGGCTTTGGCTAAAACAACTCTGAATGCACGGATGGCGTAGTGGTTCAATTGGTCGCCTCGACACTGCCGCCGAGTGTTGTGAGTTCGATCCTCACTCGGGACAAAAATTTGTGTGATCCACAAATGGTTGTTCTGAGTCTGGGTGTTCTTTGTGTCCGTTGTTTGAATATTTGTAAAGTCCCCCGTGACACAGGAATTATTGCTGGCGCAGGAGGTGTCCGTTTAAAAAAACCCTTGTAGTATGTGATGATTAATCTATAGATAAAAGCTTTCTAACGACCCTGCATGTATTTACGATATATTTAATATTGTTATTAATTGAGAAAAGTAACAAATCTCTACTGAATTTTCTCAAAATACTTTAGAGAATCAAATTTCAACAAACCACTATCAACTGAGCATTTACTTAAGTAGATATGTGGTGTTCAAATACCTACTCAAATTTTATTACAATTTAAGAAAACTTGATATAGGAAAAAGGATTTTTAAATAATACTTAAGTAGAGTTTAAGTCGTTCTTAACATATGATTTTCAATTCAGAAACGAGGGTTGGGTTAGTAAAGTATTTGAGACTGTCCTGATGGCACAGCAATAGTAAATACGAGAATGAAATTGCTGAGAATGCGGTTTTGGGTTCGGTTGGTTCGGTTTACCGGTTCGAGCAAAATGTTGATGGATGGCCTCGATGGCGTTGTGGTTAGTGTAACCGACTGCCACGCCTAAGGTCGCGGGTTCGACTCCCGCACAATTCAAACATTTGTGTGCATGAACATGGATGTTTGTCTTGGTCTGGGTGTTTCTATGTACACTTATTTATAAAAAAAAGTATATATGTACGTTTATCCATCGTCTAGTACCCATAGTACAAGCTCTGCTTAGTTTGGGCTAGATAGTGTTGTGTGTATGTGATAGGATATTATTATGTTTCTCTTATCACAGGTATTTCCTAACAAATTATATTAAGAAATACCTGACCATTTGGGAGGCATACACCGAGACATGGATCCAACGTGAAGAGGCCCTTCAAGAGTTTTAATCAAAGGTGTGATGGAACAGCTACAGCGGCACTAGCCGCAGCAGGCGTAGGACTATTGCTACGTATGGATTCTAATATATAGGCTATGGGTATATTAGTAACTATGGATGAAAAACGGCGTCTGCCCTGAATACTCTAATAGTATCAATGCAATGGGTAGACGGTGGCTCGCCAACTCACTGGATGGGCCCCCTGAATAGCCACCATAGGCATACACGCCAGCAACAGAGGGCAACACCGGTGCGAGCGGCTAGGGATGTCGAGCGCTGCGACGTAATATTCTTCTACCTATACTTTCAAATATATAGCCATAAACTGTATATATAAGTATTTGTAATATATATACATAGTCTCATATTTATATCTAATACGAGCATGCCATCGGCAATTTTTATTTACAAGTGATCCTTTGGGACCAATTCTTTTTCTGGATCAAAGGTCCCCTATATCCTTTTATGTTCTCCTGACAACGTGTATGCGAAATTTTAATGATGATCGATCGAATAGTTTAGCCTTGAAAGTGTACCTAAATGGAAGCAAACTTACATTTGCATTTATAATATTAAGTTAGGATTAAAGTACAACCACATTACATACATACATTATAATGTATTGTTACACTAATGTTAAACTATTTATTCTGATGTACATAACAATTACGGCGTGCATAGCACTATATAATATAACTATCTGTTACCTGGCCTGGACTGGATTTTTTATTTCGCGATACTCTATTTTTTCTAAAATAATGTTCATCTAAGTTACTTCTTATAACATCAGCTATCTGCCAGTAAAAATCCCGTCAGAATCGGTCCAGCCGTTTAATAGATTATCCGAAACAAACAGACGGTCAGACAAAAAATTAGTACTTTATTTACTTTTTTATTATATGATTTGAGTAAAAAGCACTTATTTGGACATTACAAACAGACACTTCAATTTTATTTATTTGTATAGATAATGGCTGAATTATCAGTCTGTAATTAACAACATATTAACACATAAACAGTAGGTGAGAATAAAAACATAATAATTAGAAACACAATTATAACAATAACTAATGGTTGAGAGTATTACCTTCAGTTAAATAATTGATCCGATGAGAAATTAAATATTCTCTGACGAGTAAATAAAAGTCAATATATCGACATTTTATGACCATTAGAACAAAAAATTTAGAAGTCGACTTCCAAAATATCTTTCCATGAATATGATATTTTATAAAACTATGATATTTACAACAAAGCCAGAATAATACTTCATTATTTAAAAAACATTATAATATATCGATCATACATCATCATTGTACAACATCTTTTATTTGAGGACTGTCTTGGTAGCGCAGCGGTATGACTGCTGCGTGTGAGGATTTCTGTTCGATTTCGGGTTTGGAAAAGTATTGTTGAGTGCTTCTGCTTCTGTTTCTTAATAGTAGTTTCCCGTACTAGAAATAATTCCTGTGTCGCGGGGGATTTTACAAACATTCAAACGACGGACATAAAGATCAACTAGACTGGGAATATCTATGTGTGCACCCCACAATTTTTTTCCGTATGGGAATTGAACACCACAACAGTCGACGCAATGGCAAGACGAACATTTAAATCACTGCACCATACGCGCAGTCACTTTATTATTACACTAGCTTGTGCCTGCAGCTTTGCTTGTGTATAACTATAAATTTAAAATTTAAAAACCCCGGCACATAATTCATTTGATACCCATATTGAGGGAGACGTGAAAAAAATTTAATTCGCCATTTTGTGGTGGCGGCCATCTTGGATTTGTAATTTATCATAGTGTATAGTATTCTACTAGTCAAGCCCTTTCATTTAATACTCATATTAAGAGACTTGTGGAAAAATATGTAATCCGCCATTTTGTGGCGGCGGCCATTTTGGACCAATTTTCATCAAACTTAACTAAGAAAAGTCCCGACTAATTTCACCTTTCAAACAAAAAAAACTAAATTAATATCGGTTCATCCGTTCGGGAGCTTTGATGCCACAGACAGACACACACACACACACACAGACACGTCAAACTTATAACACCCTATCGTTTTGCGTCGGGGGTTAAAAAGTTGGTTAAGTTATGTTAGCAACATCACTTTTTTAAATAAAATATAGCCTGTGTCACTCGTTAATAACATAGCTTTCTAATGGTGAAAGAATTTTAAAAATCGATTGATTAGTTTTTATTTTAAATCGTTACAAACAAACAAACAAAAAAATCCTCTTTAGATATATGTCTTATATTGCAACAAATGTATAAAGCTCTAAAACAATGTCTGCGGATCAGATACTTCAGTGCGACAGCCAAAAATAGTCACATTAATAGATTTGCCTTTGTACAATTGAAATTAATAAAGACTTAAGGAGCTCACGCGATCAAATAGCGCCGGCCTCGAGCCTCGCATGTGTTTAAACTACGTTACAAGGTGAAAACAATACATCGATTATTAGTTACATATGCATTGGCTGATCATGAAAAATAAAAACCATACTTATCTTGAACATATACATACAGGGTGTGGCGTAAATAATGAATAACCCTGAAACTGTCGACTGGCCAGATCATCTATCATTTACCCGACTTATATCACCATATATGCCCATGGATGACCAAATAATTGATATTTTCGATATTTTAAATAAAAATCGTACTTACTCATACAAAATCAGCTGCCATTTCTACAATTGGCGGACATTTCCTCGTTCTGTTTTTTTTTTTCACTCCTGAATACTTGTATCATCAGACCAGTATCAAGTTTTTTTGTTACAATCTAAGACAACTTCGCAAAAAATGCTTATTTTCAAATTTTAACATGTTTTCTAAGGAAAAAAGCATTTTTGGGCCCCTGTATCGAAATAAAAATTTATGGTGGCATATGGTGCATTATCTTAAGTGGGGTAAATGATAGATGATAATCTGGCCAGTCGACAGTTTCAGGGTTATTCATTATTTACGTCACATCCTGTATATAAAGACTGTTAAAATATATGAAGGTATATACATATTATGAGGTTTGATGGAGATAGTAGTATTACAATAAATAGTTATTCATCACTCGCTTTAACGGTAAAGGAAAACATCGTGAGGAAATTGTCTGAGAGTTCAAAAATATGTGAAGTTTGTCAACCCGCATTGGGCCAGCATGGTGGCCTATGGCCTTACACTGAGCCTTTCCAGCAATGGTACAGTTTAATACAGGGCTGGTATTATTATATGAGTCTCCCCGTGACTACGGAACGTCGGAGCAAGTGTAAACCTAAATAGTTTAATAATATAAGCTTAAATAGATAGTTTATCAGTAGTAGTTTAATGGTTTCAACATTATGTAATAATAGTGTTTTAGAATAAACACCGCGATAAAATTCATTTAAAGTAGTAATTTCAATGAATAGGTATTTTTAGGATAAAAACGCAGCGATAGCTCAGTGGGGAGACCAACAGACTACAATGCAGAGGGTCTCGGGTTTTAACCCACGTCGCACACCTCTGACTTTCGGAAGTTATATGACTTTTCGAAATTACGTACGTAAATACGGTATTGATTGACAATTATCGCCTGCTCCGTGCCTCGGAGAGCACGTTAAGCCGTCGGTCCCGGCTGCCATGAACATCTATGGCAGTCGTTATTGGGAAGTCAGTTCTCTATAATATCCTGACACTGGTCTAGCCTTAAGGTATCGTTAGCTTTCGGGTTGCGGAGGTCAGGTGGCAGCCGCTCCGTGTAAAAACTGATATCCAGTCTAATCCGGTTAGACTAGGAAAGCCGACCCCAAGTCACTTGGGAATAATAAAGGCTAAGGAGAAGAAGGTATTGTTCGGCATCAAAAGGGAAAATAGTACGACCGTTGCGCACGCTGTCCGTTGAACAAAAGAGACCCCCTTTTTTATTTTTTTATTTGTTAGTGTTTTTGTTGTTGGCCTCAGATGGCCTTGACAACTTTACGCAGACTGTGGGTAAGCCCAGAAGGCTCCTAACTCGTTATAAAGTAAGTTACACAACGTTCACCCCCAAAGGCGGACTACCACAGACCTCGACTTGGGGCGTTGTCGGCAACGTGGATCTAAGGTGATCCACGGGGTTAATGTTAACGTGGCGCGTATCCCGGCCTCTGCGGCGAGGGCGGAACCGCGGACGATTTTGTATGGCTACGCGAGCCGTGTATGCTTTGTCTTGAGCGCGTGTAATCCTATCATCTGGTTGATCTAATAGTTGCCTAGGCTTTCTATCTTTCAATATTTGGTTTATAAAGAACTTTATTCTCATAAGAATTACAATAATTCACTTACTGAGAATCCATATTTACAATTAATGAGCGTACAGAAAATAGACGAAAATAAAATTTTATATAAACAATAAAGTTGGTTAACTTATAATTTTATGTTAAACGTATCACTGTCAACATCGTCAACCAAGCAAACATGGATCTAAAGTAACAAAATACAAATACAGCTAGATGTGGCTATCATGGCAATGAAGGCAGGATGTATAGATATAATATATATATTTTTATTTTTATTTCAATTGTATATATGTGAGTGCTGGTATGCAATATAATATAACATATATATGTATACCATATATACCCATATAAATAAATATATATATATATATATATATATATTTCTTTAAATATTCCAAGATGTGTCTATATGTCTTAAGTTTATTAAGTTAAGTTTATTTATGCGAATGTTATACATTGAAATTAAACACTTTATACGGATTTTGTCGCGTTGTTGACAACGCGATAAAATCCGTATAAAGTGTTTAATTTCAATTCCAAGATATTTTCAACTTCTTTTTTTTTTTATACTTCTATTTATATGCGACAGATATATGTGTCCTGAGCATGTTTTTAAAACTGTACATACATACTTGTCGTTCTTTAACTTCAGCCGGTAGTTTATTATATAATTTAACACTCTCATATTCTATATTCCGTTTTCCGTAATTCGTTCTAGGCCGACGCGCTACTAAGTAATTTCCGTTGCGTAATTTCATCTTTTGAGTTTGTTGCTTTTAAGTTAAACTTTGCGTCGTGTGAATGGTTTTATTTAGTATTTTCCTTATAAGTATGCACGTATAGTATACATATGATTGTGTGATGTTCATTATGTTAGTTTCATCATATATTTTTTGAGTTGAAGTTCGAAATTTATAATTAAATAATATTTTAACAAGTTTATTTTGGGCCTTTTGTATTAATTCTAAGTTGAATTTTGCTGCAGTCACCCATATTTCGATTAAATAGTCAATGTGGGGCTTAATTAATGAGTTATATATTATGTAACGAACTTTTCGAGGAATACATTTTGTAATACTGTGGAGAGCTCCTGTAAGAGATAATAATTTGGCTCTAATTTTCTCAATATGTGGGTTCCAAGTTACGTTATCATCCAAAATAATACCTAGATATTTTTCTTTGTTCCTAGATGAAGTTTAGTTTATCGCCGCAACCACTAACGGGTTGGGGTGTGTCTGAGCAGAGTCAAAGTAGCTACGGAAGCACTGCTTCACGAACTGCCTGAGGGTCGGCAGCTCTAGATCTACCTATATGTAGATCTTCGTTGCGCACGAACCACAGTGCTCCCGTAGCTTCGCGCATGAATCTGTCTTGTAGTGTTTGTAGCCTATGGATCCTGTTTGGCTTCACGTGTGCGAATACTACACTAGCATGTGTCATGATAGGTCTGACACATGCTATATACAGCCTAACCTTGTGTCTAAGTGATAATTTAAAGAGACTGTTAATAAGAGAATGAAGCCGACCTTACACAAAGACGGCGGTTACGAATCAGCCTTAGGTGAGATCGGAAAGAGATTCGATCATCAAGGGAGAGCCCTCTGCGCGTCGATCTTGCTTTTATACCTCGCTCGATCGGCCGATTCGTGACGTTATTCTTTGTCGTCGTATTCCGCAACCAACAGTATTTAATATCGAAGCCGCAGCGATAACTGAGTGAAAGACCGTTGGACTGACTGACGTAGAGGTATCTAGGTCGATCCCATGGCACGCACTTATGACCTTTCAAAGTTATGTACGTATTGATTTGATTGTTGATTAGCCTGTGTAGGTAATATAACATAAAATGTAATATAACAAATCGTGGAAGTCTAAAAACGTTAAGCGACTGCCAAGTATACTGAAGCAGTATAAAGTTATCAGACGGTAATAACATTCTAAAAGGATCCTCTATATAGCCGTCATAGCCATAAAAGTTGGTTATAAAAGCAGCAGAGGGCAACAGAGGTGTGAGCGACTAGGCCACATATAACTCTGGCTCTCCTTTGACCGGCCGACTAAGATTAGTAAGAGTTTAGAATCATGCGGGCACTCTAACAGTTCCACCTCTCCCAATAAAGACAAGCCAGAGACGAGGCCCTGACCGGCTCTCTAAGGCCCGGCGCCCATTGGCGGCACGGCATGGCAAGGTATTTTTAGGCGACGAATAAAACTATAACCTAATCGTATGGAAATAAAGTTGAAATTTTAATTTTAACAGTCGTAAGTACAAAGACTATACCGCGATATGCTTACGCATGCCGTGTCGACAGCCTTCGGAACGCTTCAGCATCCCTCGGCACGCTTTAGCAGTCTACGAGATACCGTGACAAGACAGCGCCTGCCCGTACCCCGCGGCCCCGCGCGTAGCTTCATTAGCTTAGCGTCGTTCATGCCGCCACGGCATACCTAGGGACGCTTCGGTATGCTTAAGGACGTCGCGGCATACCTTAAGGCATAGTTACCGCCAGTGTGCGCTTACATGTAGGGATGCCGAAGGATCCCCTACCGTGCCGTGCCGCCAATGTGCGCCGGGCCTAAGGCATTCGAAACCGCAGGGTTACTACTCATATTCAGCTTACCACAAGCTGCCCTTTGTAAGCTTTTCAATTATCCTTGTGATACATTTCTCGTCTATGTACACTAGATACACAAGTAACGATAGCCTAGTCGAAAACCGTTGGACTGGCACGCACAGGTCTACCCTAAGTATGTTGAAAGAGTCCGTCGTTTGAATGTTTATTAAGTTCCCTTCGACATAGGAATTATTCCAAGTGCGAAAGATGTATTTTTATAAAAGAATTAAGAAAGAAGAAAGAAAGAAATCTTTATTGCTATTATACAGCTTTCTTATCTTATCTTATTTCGGGGGCCAGTCAGTGTAGACCGGCGACACTTCGACCCAGTGGGATCTTTTGTGTCGGGCCCGAGGTTTATCCCTGAGCTATCTCCCTATGAATGTATTGCATCAGTCGCAGCGTACACTTCAGAGGGAGAAGCCTGAAGTCTTCAGGGTTCGGATATGCCAATCATACAGCTTTCAGGTGGGCACAATATGTATGAAGATAAAAAAAATACCAATTACAATAATAAAAAGGAAGAAACAAAAAATACAGTGTCATAAAATATTTAAATCTCTTGAGACACATGATTCCCACAGCTGCAGCAATCAGGACTCCAGTTCAGCATTTGCCTGGTCCCAAGAACCTTTTTTCTCTACCCCTGACAAATTGTACGCGAAATTTATTTTAAGCGTTATAAGGTAACCCTGTAAACTGTTTACGCGACTGTTATTCATTGAAATTAAACTGCTTTGCTTCCTCGACGTGTCGGCTACTGAAAAGCAGCCGACACGTCGAGGAACGTGTAGAATTAAATCTAAATAGTTTTATAATTTATAACCTTAAATAGAAGTAAAAAGTAACTAGTAAAAGTGTTTAACAATAGTTGTTTAAAGTTTTAAAATTATGTAACAATAGTGTTTTATAAAAAATAAACAAAGCGATAAAATCCGTATATTGTAGTTTAATTTCAATAACCCTATAAATATTGTACAAGTCTTATGGATTGCCTACGATCTAGGTATAGTAAGAGAGTGACAGAGAAAGTATCTCTTTTATAAACAAAGCTATAAATCTCAAATGTGACGTCTGTGTTTTAAATATCTGCTTATAAAGAAGACTAGATTTTTCCCGTGGCCTCGCTCACGTAAACATAGGCTTGGATAAGATAGGTTAGTATCAGTACTTTTCCTGGATGAAAGGTACCATATAGCTTTTTCTCTACCCCTGACATGTGTATGCGAAATTTTATAATGATCGGTCGAGTAATTAAGGAGTGAAAACCAAACAAACAAACTTATATTCGCATTTATAATATTAGTTTAAGATATTATTTTTGAGTCATAATTTAGTTTAAAAGGAGGTTAATGAAAGCGTTATTTTCGTTTCAGGATGCGATTGTTCGTCTGTCCCAGTCGTTCTCACGGCAAATCGTTTTCTCTTGAAAGTGTGAATTGTTGTGTTTATTAAAATAAATTTATAGCTTTATTTCTACTGTTACTAACACAACCCAACCTACATATACGGAAGTGAAGCAAAATCCAAATTCATGAAATAAAGCATAGTAATCCTAACTTTCTTTATTTTCGTGTGGTTAGTGGCCAACCTGTTCTCAAGAGTTGTTCAAGCCGTCCGTAGGCCTCTGACATGGCTTACCGACTGCTGTCAATTTGGCAACAACCGGGACCGACTTTTTACGTGCCCTCCGAGGCACGGAGACGCTCATATGAAATACTACTAAGCCGTCACCCATCTATAGACTGACCGCACCCAACGTTGCTTAACCTCGCTAATCGTTTACTGATCAGTGAGTGCAACTGGCTATGAGCGAAAAAAGAAGAAGAAATAATATTATTATTATATATTTAGAATTTGTTTGTTATACGCGTTGTCTGAGGTTCATCTAGGAAAATAGTTCCTAGTACAAAATTGACATAACCTACATTTATTATGACGAAGCCACGGGCAATTATTGTCTGTATGTCTGTATCTGTACGGGCATTAATTATATGTACCCCTTTCTACGAAAATTGCGCGGACGGAGGAGTATAATATTTAGCAAAGGTAAAATTTATATGGAGAAGGAGGGGCGAATCTTAATATTTATATAAAATATGCATTAGAAATACATTAAATTAATGAAAAAATACTACACGCATACAACTATGCATTTGACACACGCAGTCTTAACGCGTAACTATGGTTACATATTATATCAATATATATATATAATGACATATATCAGCATGTCGCATTTCGAGCACTAGGCGACCGCTAGTATATTAAAATGTGTCATATAAAAAGAAGAGTTAAGCTAGCGTTAGAATGAAAATAAGGTATGTACCTATAAATTTCTGATCATGTGTAAACACGGCTACACATCAAGTTAGACACCCTATATACTCATAACTACGCTACATAGAAAATAGAAAATCGTTGGAAAGGGACAGTGCATAGTGGTGTCGATGTAATGTTAAGGATAGAGCGTCGCGTCCCGTTCAGCGTGAATGAGGCAAAATAACATAAATATAACGCACTCTCTCGCACGATTCGCAGTGTTCAACTTCTAATAGTTCAAAGTCCAATCAGTCTAGGTTGATGTGTTGCTGTGTGTACTAGAGGAGACAACTCAAGTAGAAAGTTTCTAATATACAAAAGAGAGCATGTCCTCTAACTTTGTTTCCTTTTTAACACGCTTTTATTAGAATCATACGTATTGTTCAAAGTTGCCGTTACATACATACTAACATATGTACGTACATATATTAGTAGATATGTGTGTAACGGAAATTTTAAACATGATTATGACCCCCTTCAAAACGTCGGATTAACTCAAAATTTGGCATACTTATCAAAGACCGACGATAATACAATATTCAGAAAAAAAAATATATAAAAAAAAACTATCGTTTAAAAAACTAAAAAACACGCTTTATTAAAAAAGCAAACTAAAAAGTAGAAAATAATTTACTAATTTTTATATAAAAAATCGTGGGATCATTTATTTCATTTCGTTATCAAAATATCTTAGAAAGCACCCCACGCTTTTTTGTTTTGTAGGGCGATGTATTTGATGTGAGGTGGAAGAAAATGATGGTCACTTTGATATATACTTTCTTTACTGGTACCAGAAACTTATAATATATATACAATAATAAACTACATAATTACGCGACCTAACTGAACGGGTGTGGGGAGACGACTGCTGCGCACACACAACAGCGCGCCTTGTATATAAATTTGTAGCGTCAGGAGCCGCTACAGTTTTTTAGTTTTTTTAAACTATTATTCATTTTTAATTTAACAATGATAACTTCCGCACTATTAATATTGCCTGTTTCGCGCAAACATTCAAACAACAGACACAAAGAACATCCAGACTCGGAACAGCCATATGTGGATCACACAATTTTTTGTCCCGTGTGGGATTCGAACCCACAACACTCGGCGTAGTAGCAGTGACGAGGCGAGCACTTAAACCACTACGTCACCCGTGCAATCCAATGTAACTTATTTAGTCAATATCATGCGCTCACTGCAGTGTAAAATATCAATACATATTCAAGAAGTAACTTCACGTGTATACAATACTGAATAATTAATTTATATGTATATCTTTTTTTAATTATTTATTTCCTTTGACTTTGATTTATTACATGTGTAGACTGGCCAAACGTAATTGTTTAACGGCGAGATGCGCACTTAATTCTACATAACACAAATTAAAAAAATATATTTAAAAACAAAAAAAATATAAATCGGAAAACAAAAGGTAACTAACAATAAATATTATTATTCTAATTTAAATTAAATAGGTACATATTGCATTAATATACCACTAATTCAAATTACATTTTACAATGTTTCCTTCAATCTTTTCTTTAATTAAGCTATGTCTCCTCTAGTAATAATAATGACCTCCAGACCAAATTTCGATCGAGGCGGCCAATCTTAGCAATCTGCGCAGGAGATATGCACAAGTGTATGCGCAAACACAAGTGCACTCTCTATTGCTTAACTCTCATAATCCTATGGGAAGGCCATCCGACACGATAGGAGAGATCAGGCCCAGGACTACTTACGTGTTTTACGATGCACGGGAGTGAGCATGTTATCTGCCAACTCTCTTAATCCAAACTGCTGCTGATAATATCTTGTACGAAATATCCAAAAATGTTTATTGTCTCGACCCCAGGATTCGATCCGGAGACCGCAGGTATATTAAAGATGAGTGCTAAAAGTTATAACAAATAAATAAACATGTTAAAATGAAATTATTATTAACATTGTTAAAATAAATGACACCGACATGTTATTTTAAACATAAAGTATTTTTTACGTCTCAGTGCCATCATTACTATACCATCACGGTTAAACAATTTAATTTGATTTCTTTTATTTAAAATATTCAAACAGTCCTAAGCCTGTAAAAGTATGAAGGAAATTTCATTGATCGAACTAATTATGTCGCATGTTAAATTTATTTAAGCACTTCAACAAAATCACGAGAAACATGTTAACATTCACAATTTTAACATCATGTAAGTCATAAGTTAATATGCTACCATGACTAATAGTTAAAATGTATATAACACATTTATTTAACCCAACAGTTAAATCAACGTATTACGTATACGTTTAACTATTTAACATGTTACAAGAATTAGCACTTTAAATAACATGCTAATTTTTATTTAACATTAGCATTTAGAAATATAACAAAAATAACATTTTAGCCCACCGCTAAGGTATATTATGGTATATGGTAAACGGTTACCGCACCGGAGAGCGTAGCTTATAAACATTTACATCACTTTGCCGACCTAAAACAAGACTCTGATTCTGGTTTTATTGGACAGCACAGTTGTTTTAAACGAAAACCAAACCTGCGATGCCTGCTACTCATCAAAAAACAAACTCATCAAGCTAACTATTATCTGAACGAATGACGTAGTGGTTTTAAGTGCTCGCCGCGCCATTGCCAATTCGCCGAGTGTTGTGGGTTCAATCCCCAAAACGAGACGAAAAATTATGTGTTCCACAAATCGTTGTACCGAGTTTGAATGTTTCTTTGTGTCAGTCGTTGAATGTTTGTAAAGTACCCTGTAACACGGGAATTAATTTTATTGCGAGAGTTATTGTTTCGAGGAAAATATTTATTTTTTCCTATAATAAAAACCTAAGCATGCAGTTAATATAAAATAATTACTTATTATGAATTTTCTGCACATGAGTTAGATTTGAGGAAAAAGTATACTGACTATATATGAGGTTGTTACCTATGAATTTGTTGTAACAACGCTGTCTGTATATCAGAGTTTTTGAAAACTAATTAGAAATGACAGTTTAGAGGAGTCTGAATACAATTTGTGCCAACGAATTGGTGCCAAAAGAATTTTTGTTGCCCCTAAATTTAAATAAATATTAATTTCTTTATGTCATTTCTATTTCGTCCCAAATTATGTACCTTTTTGGTCCCTGTTTGCTTTTGTGTGGAATTTTGGTTGTACCGTCTGCCGAAAAATATATTAAAATTCCTTATTGATCTCTAGGCAAAACCTTGCGCTTATGATTGCATGACATCACAAGCCCGACAACTAAAGATTTAAAATAATTGTAACCATGTCTTGTTTTGCTAACCATATGCACAAAAATTAAGGACAAAAAAGGAATAATTTGAAAAGTGAGGCGAATGAGGAATATTTTAGAATGCGGGACGTAATTTAGGGGCAAATGCGGAACGCTTTTCACAGTTTAGCAGCTTAGAGTACAGCTAATAATAATCTAAACTACGCCGGCGCCGTTTTTCTTCCATAGTTACCAATATACAGTTTCATCAAACACCCATAGCACATATACTTAGTCTAGTCATAAGTTCTGTCACACAATAAAAACTTTTGAATTTAAAATGCTGGCCTCTAAAAAGTTTATTATGTTCGAATTTCGAATTTTTGTGAATATAAAAATATTTACTTTTTCGAATTTTACTCATTTTTAAATATGGAGTGGACACTTAAAGAAGACCGTGTTGCGGTTATTGTATTGCATCGTTGCGGTCATAGATAAGACATTATATACTGAGAATAGATACGCCACTCTCGAATCAGTTTTGAAAATTATGTACCGTTTACTTTAGATGGCATTATATTAGTTTAGTAATTAGGATAGCCGATGGATGGCGATTTTATATTTCTTAAAAAATCGCTTATTTACTGTGAATTTCTTGGAAATAGCGTAAGAAATTTATGAAGAAGCCAATTTACACAAAAAGAAAGCATTATTCACCAAGAAACCAAAGTAATTAAGCGTAATTTAATTGAACACTGTAAAGTTTACACTAGTGATTTTTAAAAGAAAAATAAAAGTACAAGTATCTTTACTCAAATAAATCACAAAGTAACACTTATGAACGCCAAAATTACTATAACGCAACTATACTATGAATTTAGATTTACTTGTTGTCACGTTTTAGGGAATAGTACAGTCACTTAGGCCAATAAATTCGGCCTGTAGGACATCATTAGTATTATATATGTACATTTCTTATATTGATCAAAATCAAGATCACACCTTCAGTCGCACATTCAAATAACATTTTATTGCTGATTTCCTCGGCATCTTATAAATAGTTTCGTCAATGATCCAATTTCCAATGTCCAGTAAAACAAGCAGTGTCGATCGTAATTAGCAGGAATAGGGGTCAAAGAATAAGCAGGAAGGTTCAAACGTTCAAGGAAGATACAGGAGATCAAGTAGATATAAAATTCACAGAATTCAAGGAAACGAAAGATAATATCAACGTCGAAGTTTAAAACTTCAATTGACTCACGTCATATCTTGACACTTCGTTTAACGCGTCTTCGTTTAACATTAACGCCATCTATGCGACTAGAAATAACTTAAGTTTTGTACTGTTTACTTTTACTGTTTACTTTTTACTTTCCCACCGTTGATTAAAACTCTCAAAAAGGGCCTCTTCACGTTGGACCCATGTCTCCGTGTAAGCCTCCCAAAGGGCCAGGTATTTTTCTAATATAATATGTTAGAAAATACCTGTGATAAGAGAAATCTAAACTATGATCATACAATTGCGTTTAGGAAAATCAAAGATCACCAAAGCAAATAAAATTGCGAGCAATTAGCGGACAAACACTAGTGAAGTAGGTAATGTATTGCTATTTTCCTGTATCGATAATTATCTGCAATTTTTTTATAATATGAGTATGGCGCGATAATAATATGATACATACATACATAGTCTAACGACTATGCCTCCAAAGGTATATTAGACACAAAACGCAAGCAAGCTTAAGTACAGTCACCAACGTAAGTAACTTAACTTTCAACAAACAGAGGACCGACCACTACCTGAGATTTGACAAACCGCAGATTCTCGCTAAAGAACACCGATTCCTACCTAGGATGCTTCGCGAGGCTATTGAAATCAAAAAACATCTCAATTTCAATAGAGAAGATGGTTGGAATGTACCACCAGCTTGGGATCCAGTACTTCAAATAGTCAAACCCAAGAAGAAACAAACCACAGCTAGACTTCATGATACTTTGAGCTCATTCTGCGTAAATAGAAACACCCATGATTAAATTATGTTCGGGTACTTTGAAATAACTGCACTGGAACATTGAGACAACTACCATCTTAGTCTCCCCGTGACCATGGCTGCTGAAAAGCAACCGAGACGTCGGGGAAAGTGTAAACCAAAAATAGATAGATTTAATAGTTTAAATAATTTTATTAGCTTATAAATTAGTAAAATAATATCAATAGTAGTAGTAGTGTAATATTTTCAAAATTTTGTAATACATTGATAAATAAACAACGCGATAAAATCCGTATATAGTAGTTCAATTTCAATGAATAACATTCGCGTAAACAGAATGCAATATTCATAAAAGTATTTTATGTATTAAAAATCCAAATTAAATGTGTACCATCTAATAGGAGGTGACGTACCATCTATCGCGAACAGTTCTAGACACCGTGCTACTGCTGAAATATCTCAACAGAAAAACCTAATAACACTACTTGACAAGGGAATCGAACCCCAAATCTCATACACGGTCGCATTTAAAATCATTGCGTTGTGAAATAAGGAGTTTCATAAAGTTATGCATACGATCCATATCGTGGACATAACTTATTAATGTTCACACCACGTAGGAATAAAGGAATTAAGTAACTTACATTATTAATTACGTAACGGTAGAAATGCATAATTATGTATTTCTTTAATAAGAAACCCATGAAAAAATGTACACGTTTTTAAGAGTATTTCTTTTTCACCAACTTCAAAAAAAGGAGGAGGTTCTCATTTGACTGTTTTTTTTATTCTTATTTTGATGATTTTGATTTTGGTGATTCTTATTTTATTTGAAAGCTGGTGCTTTTCCATTTGGTCCCATTTAATTTTGATCAAGATCTGATCTATTCGTTTTCGAGTTATCCTTAATAATGAGTATTTGGCTACATTGATGATGTTCTCATTTTTAGCAAGAACAAAATAAACAACTGTGCAGGATGGTTTGGAAGCCCTTCGTAGTGTTTTGAGGTAGCCCCATTCCAATTTGGTGATGTTCGAATCTTCGGTTTTATACAACGGAATTCTTTCATAAATGACAGACGCGGATGGCTGGCACCGACACGAAAAATAACAATAATTTAATTATTCATAAGAATACGCAATTATTTTTAACTTTTTAGTGTATTTTATGTTTTACAATATTCTTCAATGAAGTCGGTTTTCTTTTTGTTATTTTTTTATAAAATTGCATCTTCGCCCTTTGATTAAATCCTTTGTCGCGGTAGTCTTTACTAACATTCAAACAACAGACACAAAGAACACCCAGACTCGGAACAATCATTTATGGATCACACAAGTTATTATCCCGTATGGGGATCGAACCCACAACACTAACGCAGTGGCAATTACGAGGCGACCACTTAACGCCATCGGTGCAGTCAAATCTTAATAATAATATTCTACCACATACACACAACACCATCTAGCCCAAACTAAGCAGCGCTTGTACTATGGGTACTAGACAATGGATAAACATACATATATACTTTCTTTTTGTAAATACATACATACTATACATAGAAACACCCAGACCAAGACAAACATCCATGTCCATGCACACAAATGTTTGACTTATGCGGCAATCGAACCCGCGACCTCAGGCGTGGCAGTCGGCTACACTAACCACTACGCCATCGAGGCCGCAATCATAATAATCATAGCATACTAATTTAAATCATGATCACCTTTCTAACTAGTTATTTATTAATACTAGTAACGGTCGCCAAGCGGTCGAAAATCGACCATAATTGATTTAAATTTTAAGTTTGATAGTTATTAAGGTTTTATTGTCTATAAGTATTATAATCACATTACATTTAGTCACCTACTCCACATACATATGTAACCATAGTTACGAAAAATTCTACGACATCAGCCAAACAAAGCCGAAATACTACGAACGCGATTCGACTGCGTGTGTCAAATGCATGGTTATGTGCGTATGGCGTTGTTTCATGAATTTAATGTATTTCTAATGCATATTTTATAAAAATATTAGGATTCGGCACTCCTTTTCTATACAAACTTTAACTTTTTCGTAAAAAGGGGCACAAAGTTTTTGCTTCACTTATTAATAGGTATATAGATTATCTCCAACAATAATTACTTGATTACACATAGGAAGCTCATTCAAATTAGTTTACATCAATTATATTGCCTCGTGCGTCTTAATTATATGAAACCACTTAATTATAGGCGATATGTACTACATAATAAGTTAATAATTAGGTAAATATACAGTTCAATTTAATATAATTCTATACATGTATGTTTATATATATTCAACAAAGATGTTAAAATGAGATACACACATAATATATTGCTAATTTATATACAACATAATTATTATTATATGTTATAATCCTACACACAATACCAACATGAAATCTGAATTTTTTTTTATCTCTTGTATATGTATTTGTAAATTGGTAACTTTAATTACTAATTAAATTCTTAATAATTATTAATTATATTCTGAATTATAAATATAGTAATATTATCACGCTCACTAATATTGAAAATTGTACACTATTGTACACTATTGTTCTCAACCTAATGTGCGAGCTCGCTCTTCTTAGAGTGGATAATTTTATGCGATCTGAGTACGGTAAGAGCTGGATATACCAATCATTAAATTTTTTGAGTTTATCTTAATTTTGCCTCGGTTTTGCTGTGGTAGAGAATGCGATTCCTGTGCTGGATGAAGAATTGCAATAACTTTATTGTCCAGAATTCCAATAACTTTGTTTGGACAATAAAGTTATCGGGATTCTCTGTCAAAAAATTCTCAATTGTAGCCCATAATTCTGAATTTAGTGATGTTGCTGTTGGTGTACTTCAGAAAGCTCGCAATGTCGTTAGTCCTGCGCCTGATCTCTATCTAATCTTACTAAACTCACTTACCAATAAATTTTGATATTCATATGCATTACTTTTTGACATAAATGAAAAATAATTTTTGACTTTTACTCCGTTCGTATCAGATTGCCGTCCCATTGTTGTGACAGATTTGTTTTTAAAAACAAAATCTCCCGCACTAGGATTAGCTCCTGTGTCGCAGAGGACTTTACAAACTTTTAAACAACGGGCACAAAGAAGACTCAGATCAGAACAACTCATTGTGGATCACACAAATTTCTGTCCCCGTTTGGAATCGAACCCTAAACACTCAGCAATGGCAGCAGCAAGGCAATCACTTAAAAGCACTTAGCCATCAGTACAGTCGTGGGTAAGAGAGTAAAGTGCACTTCTTTTTGCGCACACGCTTGTATACTATAATATTTCCTGCGCACGTGGTCAGACACTTTTTTAGGATTAGAAATTCAATATGGAGGATCTTATACTATAACATTTTAATCTATAATATTTTTATCCCGGAATACATTTTCGTGAGATACACGTGGGGTAAGCCTCACGATCCAGTCTAAGCTTTTAAGTATCCTTAATTAAACGAATGACTGGGTGTAAGAAGTTTAAGAAGTTTTTAAAGGTCACCTATTGCAAAAAATACCTACTAATTTCCGTCATTCATTAATATCAAACTGGATTAGACATACCTACTGTTTTTGTACCTGTTTTATACGTGTGTTCTTATAAAAGCAATCAAGTGTGAATCGGACGGGTACACTGAGTGCGTTGGAAAAAATATCACTCACCGGATAAATTTTATCTGCCAAATATGTATGACCCAAAAGCAACGACAGCATAGTGGGAGACCGTTGGACTGCAACGCAAAGGTCTGGAGTTCGATCCCAAGGCTTCTTCTCCTTCAAGACTTTTCGAAGTACTGTGTGTATTAAATAGTAAATTATCGTTTGCTTTAACGGTGAAGGAAAACATCGTGAAAATACCTGTATGTTCGAGAATTCTCCATAATATTTTTGATTCTATACAAAAATCTGTCAAAACGTCAAATATAATAATATCCGCCCGTGCCCAGCAGTGTGACAGTATACGCAACTGTCAAACTGCTGGGCACGAGCGTCTTGTCCGTGTGAGAAGGAATAGTCCATTGTCTACCACACAGGCCTAGCGCGGGTTGGCAGACTTCACATATCTTCAAGAACATTAGAGCTACCTACATCATGTGAACTGGCTTCATTTTTATTCTTAAACCAATCTAATGTTTGTTTGGTTTCAAAGTTTCCATACAGAAGCCTAAAATAAAAAAGCAATAGTTTCACAAAAAATATTACAAATCTACTCGTTAAACATAATTACAGGATACTTAACAAGTTTGTCAATACATACTAATTTACTAATCTAATGTGTCTTATGTATCCTGTTTTGATTTGAATAATTAAATAACTTACGTCTGTATAAAGCCGTTGCTAATCAAACAGCACTAGCTTATGCCTACGGCTTTGCTTACAAAAGACATCCTATCCTTACTAATATTAGAAAAGCGCATGTGAGTTTGTTTGTTTATGTGTTTGTTCTCTTTCACATCTTAACTAACTCGACTGATCATCATGAAATTTCGCATACACAATTTCATGGTTACAGAAACGGACATATTGTACTTTTCATCTAGAATATGACAGTGTCTGATACACTATGATATAAATCAAACAAGAAGAAATTTAAAACAAAACATTTTATGAAATATATATTTCATAAAATGTATTGTTTTATGAAATAAAGCTATACAAATGTATAATAAGTTTCATATACGTTATTTAAATAATCCAAATTTAAAAAACTTGTTATGCACATTATAAATTAAACGCTTAATCCAAATTCATATTGTGTTATTTTAATATTAATAATCAAATTTAATGTAAATCTCGATGTATTCGACAAGCTAGCTACTTTCGGTTCAATTAACCATAAAAACCGATAATGATTACCGCCAAATACGACTTGACTGCAACTGTGACTGGCTTGGCAGAATCTTATTAGCATCAGCGTCCATCTGGTGAATACAAAAACGATAGTTTAGTAGTTTTTTTTTCATTTGTTTGACATATATGTACTTATTAGCATACATACATACATACATACATTAATTCACGCCTGTTTCCCAGAGGGGTAGGCAGAGACTACGGATTTTCATTTGCTACGATCCTGACACACTTCTCTGGCTTCATTCACTTTCATAACATTCCTCATACACGCTCGCCGGTTTAAGGTACTCTTAACCTGGCCTTTATCCAGAACGTCTCCGATCTGATCATGAAACGTATTAAATTAAACTTATTAGCAAGAAATATAATAACCTCTATTCGTTAAAGTCAGTTCAATCAGTCGGATATAGCACATACTAGCTGAACCGCGCAGCTTCGTCTGCTTCACATAAGAGAATTTTCCCCGTGTTTAACATGTTTTATTGATGCTCCGCTCTCATTGGTCTTAGCGTGATGTTATATAGCCTATAGCCTTCCTCGATAAACGGGCTATCCAACACTAAAATAATTTTTCGATTCGAACCAGTAGTTTCTGAGATTAGCGCGTTCAACCAAACAAACAAACTCTTCAGCTTTACAATATTTGTATAGATTTTTTACCCACATGTAAATCTGGGAAAATCCTAAGAGTCTTCAACGGCTTATTACTTTTTTTATTATCGTCTTTGTTGTTGCATCGATTATGTTGGAAGCATGACCAATTATCTTAATGACTGATGAATCTGATGAGATGACTTTGAATGCGCAGGTTTCTTACAATAAGTTTAATACAATAAAATCACAGAATGAACAGTGCATTACGTATAACTGCATCACTGCAATGTATATAATTCACATATCGCTAATACATACACATTTATTTTAATTTACAAGCGCCATTTACAATTTAATGCTAACTAATATTATAAATGCAAATATAAGTTTGTTTGATATGCTTTTACGCCTTAACTACTTGACCGATCATCATGAAATTTCGCAAACACATTGTCATGGGAACAGAAAAAGAAAAAAGGTGCCTTTCATCCAGAATAAAGTACTGTTACATCTTTCTTTTTTACGAGAGGGAATGCATTCTTCTTCTTCTTCTCTTAGAAGAAGAGAAAAGACCGGAGGAAACATGGTGAGCGACATCCCGGTAATACCGGCTAAACCCACCACGGTGTTCCTCGACATAACCGCACCAGCGCACGAATCACTTTCACATGCAATCGTCCCCGCCGAGGGTTCGGCCCGCCGCCGCGCCGTATGGAACGGCAGGCCACTGCACGATAAGACCTTGGTCACTACTGTTAATAATCTAACCTAGCCTGACCTACATTACCGCGAGCGAAGCCAGGAGGATAATCTAATTAGGTTATATGTTAAGAAATTATCAATAGCACTGAGTCTGGATCTGTGCCCCCAACGGGACTTGGCTCGCTTCGTATAATTTGGGGCTTATTACTATAATTGGCTAAATGTATAAATTTGTCTTACATTTATTTTATTGCGTTCTTCGGTGACAGACGAGCCCGCGGTCCACCTGATAGTAAGCGAGAACCGTGGCTCATACACATGGCTGTGTTTTCTTAGTATTACAGAAGCAATGTTAAAACAAAACACAACCAAGTCGCTGCCTACCGGAAGGAAAAGGGGAATGGAGCAGGATGGGTTTGGGAAGGGTGATTAGTGATTGGTCGCGTTTAGTCTCTCCAAGAACTTGGGGCTTAGTACCTAGTCGTTTCGCACGAATTTGTACGCATATATCGTCGAATAGACATTTTTTTTAATTTTTTTTTTGTTGTCGTTTCGCACACCTGGATTATATTTTCGTGCGAATCGTTCCTGTATGAAAACGCAGCTGTCCATTCGCACCTTTATTTTATGCTAATAAATGTAGAAGTATTGTATATTCGCGCACGAGGGTGATAGTTTTAAATAAAACAAGGTACAAATGTAATATTTTTTTAAGAACAACGTCTCTACAAAGCAGTACTTAAAATACATATTACTTTTATAAAACTAAGCTTTTATTGAGAGAACATATAAATATTACTTATATGCACTTGAAAATAGTGTGTGCACGACTGTATTTGGATATTTTTCTTATTAAAAATATAAAACGTGCGGATCGACACCTACGTTTCCAGACGGGTACGATTCGCACAAAAATATATTCCAAGTGTGCGAAACGACAACAAAAAAATTTTTTTTGAGAAGTGTCTTGTCGCACGATTTGTGCAAACAAATTCGTGCGAAACGACTACTAAGCCGAATATGGCTGTTAAAAAGCAACTAAAACGTCGTAAATGTTAATAGTTAAATAATTAAAATACCTTAAAATAGTAGTTTAATAGTTTCAAAATATTGAAATAATAGGTTTTTCGAAAATAAACAATGTGATAAAATCCATATAATGTAGTTTAATTTTGGAGTAAGTAATGTGGCTAGAGAACATCTCTGCCTACCCCTTTGTATGTATAGGCATGAGAATATGTCTGTGTGTAGTTATTAAATAATATGATAAACGTGTTGACTATTACGTCTAAATTAACATAAACTAGTTTACGTTTCAAGTTTTTATATCTCGTTGAGTGAGTTAGTGAGTTATGGGATGCTGTAATGGTTGAACAGTAAACGGCCTGAGATTTCGTAAAATTATATTATACACGCGGTTTCGTTCGCATAAATGTAGGTTATGGCAATTTTCTATATCTCGGGAACAGTAGTACCCTATGTCCTTCTCTGTAAAATTTCATGATGGTCGGTCGAGTAGTTAATGCGTGAGAGTTTAACAGAAAAACAAACAAACTCACAATCGCATTTATAATATTATAGTTTGGATTAGTATGTATTTAAGTAACCTTAGTAGTCACCCTCAGCAGTGACGTAGCGTAGTGGGGGCGGCAGGGGCGGCCCGCTCTAGGCGTCACTTTTAGGGGGCGGCAAAATTTTACAATAATTAATAATAACATCTTGTAAATATTTGAACCATTTCATGACGAACGAGAAGGACAGATGTACATAGACAATAATGATGACTGTTCTTACCGAGAATGACTGTATATTGTAGTCTTTTAAATTGAAATGCCTAAATAAGAGGACGACAAAATTTTCTTTCGCCACACTGACACCCACGCTACGCCACTGACCCTCAATAAGATGATATACGATATAACTTTAATTCAAATGTCTATATCAATTATGCTAAAATATTACTCGTACTGACACACAAGTCTAGAAGCCCAGTTCAGCACAAATAATAGTTTCGAAGTCAAGTCATCTGTGCATTCATTGCTCAGATGGCGTAGTGGTTGCCTCGCCAGTGCCGGCGCACTGAATGTTGTGGGATAGATTCCCACACGGGACAAGCATTTGTTGGGGCCACAATTAGTTGTCCCTAGTCTGGATGTTCTTTGTGTCCGTTGTTTGAATGTTTATAGAGTACCCCACGACACAGGCTTTATTCCAAGGGCGTCATTTTAAAAAGAAAAAAGAATGTCAATAATAATTTATTTGTTTTAATCACAAAGTATCGCTAATGAGTTTACTAATGTTACTGAATTTGCATTTAGGTTAGTTGCTAGATTCTGGCAAACAGTTAAGCTTATGAAAAGATTCCTCACGACTAAAACTTGGATAAGATCTTCTGTTAGTTAGAGATAACACGTACCCAGGTATATCTCTTCAATTTGAGCAAAATCCTAAGCTTTACCTAAACGAAAGGCCCTGCCTGTATTCTCGGACAAAGGTAGACAGTCAAAAGCACAATATTTGTTTCTTTTAATCATGTATGTATGTCCTTCACAATAACGCAGGTCTCAGATCAACTACCTGTGAATTACACAGTTTTTTGTATCGTCTGAGGATCCAACTGCAAAACGTGATAAAATAATTATACTTAGGGCCGGTTTTTCAATCGTCAGATAACTTTTATCTGGGGAATATATTTGACGTTTTGACAGCTTTTGTATAGAATATATGTCAAACCGCCATATTTATTCTTCAGATAAAAGTTATCTGACGATTGAAAAATCGACCCTTAGTGTTACGCGATTTCGGCAAAGTCCCAGAACAAAAGTTGTTCATGATAACAAGTATAATCACCCACTGAGAGGTTTTCACTATACTTAGAATAACCTGAGCGAAGTCTAAATAAAGCTAGTCGATACTAGAGTTAATATAATAGTAAATTAATAATAAAACTAATATAAAGTGAAAAGGCTTATTTTCTGTATTTTTGTTTAAAATGGATACACTCAAAAACGAAAGGACCGGTTTTAAAAATTCTTTCATTATTAGAAAGCTCCTTTATCCAATAGTAACAAAGGCTATATAACATCACGCTACGATCCAACGGAGTGATGCAGTAATCATACACGTAGATGAAACCGTGCAGCACAACTAGATCCTAATAAAAAAAACTATTTATCATTTTGACATATTTGTCGGCCTCGATGGCGTAGTGGTTAATGTAACCGACTGCCACGCCTGAGGTCGCGGGTTTGATTCCCACACAAGTCAAACATTTGTGTGCATGAACATGAATGTTTGTCTTGGTCTGGGTGTTTCTATGTAT
Organism: Catocala nupta; assembly: GCA_963675205.1. Taxonomy (NCBI): domain Eukaryota; kingdom Metazoa; phylum Arthropoda; class Insecta; order Lepidoptera; family Erebidae; genus Catocala; species Catocala nupta. The sequence goes on from OY776104.1 coordinate 18,258,592, forward strand.
ATGTGGAGGAACAGGGGTGCGGAGTCGCCACATATAAAATATAATTTAAAAAAAAAGCAAAAACTATTAAGAAGTATATATGTATGTGTTATCCATTATCTAGTAGCCATAGTACAAGCTCTGCTTAGTTTGGGCTAGATGATGTTGTGTGTATGTGATAGAAAATATTATTTATTTATTTATATCGTGTTAAAATAACTTTTAAAATATTTGTTGCAATCTCTAAAAAGAAACATAAATTAAAATGTACCTATCTATGCCAAAAGAACTCTAGGAAACAGCAATAATTGCTTAGTTATATTCTGCAAAATGGTTAATTTGCAATAGTAATGATAAATCTTATTAAATGCAAGATTTTTGTAATTAATGTGTTATTTGCATACAATCTCACAGTCTCCGTAGTTCCAAATAATACGTAAACAACTCATTTTCTTGTGGGATGCTGGAATAAATAATATACACTTTAAGTATGCGCTGAGATAAACAATATAACAGTCTGTAAATGTCTGGTTTTGTTGCACTATCTACCAGTTGGTGCAGTAGTCACTACCACTTCATCACTGCACCGAAGGGTGTGGGTTCGACACCCGTTTTGAAAAAATCTGTGCTACACAAATCGATGCGCAGAGAATTATATTACATCTTTTAAAAAATTTTAGCCAGTTGTCTAGTCCTGCGCCGCAGCGGACTTTACAAATATACACATAACGGACACAATGAACAACCAGTCTCATAACAAACATAAATAAATGACACAAATTATAATAATAATAATTGTTTATTTCCAAGAAATACGTACATACAACAATTATATTTTGGTTACATTATTTGGCTTAATCTCGATTGAGTGAGACATATGTGTCCGAATAACCTATTTAAAATTAAATTATCTGTATTTCAGACTGAGTGCTCTTCCTAAATGTAAAGACATTTTAGTAACGCTACGGTAAAATAAAATAATTGCCTCGTGTGAGAGTGGAATCTACAACACTTTACACAGGCAGCGGCAAGGTAACCGCTTGTCGGCATCACCATTCATGCAGTCAAATCTTTGTCCAATAAGTAACAGACTGCAATGCAGAGGGTCTCGGGTTCGAACCCACGTCGCGCACCTCTGACTTTCGGAATATATATGACTTTTCGAAATTATGTGTGTATTGATTGACAATTACCGCCTGCTCCATGCCTCGGAGAACACGTTAAGCCATCGGTCCCGGCTGCTATGAACATCTATGGCAGTCGTTATTAGGAAGTCAGTGCCCTATAATATCTTGAGACTGGTCTAGCCTTAGAGTATCGTTAGCCTTCGGGTTGCGGAGGTCAGGTAGCAGGCACTCCGTGTAAAAACTGATATCCAGTCAAATCCGGTTAGACTAGAAAAGCCGACCCCAAGTGACTTGGGAATAATAAAGGCTAGGGAGAGGAAGACATACTTATCACTACCATTCTTTTTCTTTCATCCTATCTTAAATAAATTTTCTATCATATTGCTGTTAATATTAAACGCCACCCTGGGCTACGGCAACAGCTTATCATAAGTTTTGACTGAACGGTTGGCGTAGTGGCCTCGCCACACCGAGTATTGTGGGTTCAAATCCAACACGGGACAAAAATTTTGTGTGCTGCTCAAATGGTTTCACCGAGTCTGGATGTTCTTTGTGTCCATTGTTTGAAGTTTCTAAAGTCCCTCGCGGCACAGGAATAAAGCATTGTGAGAGAGTTATCTTTTTAATAATGTACTAAATTTAAAATTTAAAAAACCTCCGACACAATATTAATTTGATATTAATAATAATGAAATAATAATATTGAACAATTTTAATTTGTGGAAATATGTAATTTTCTGGTGGCGGCCATCTTGGATTTGAAATTTATCATAGTGTATAGTATTCTACTAGTCAAGCCCTTTCATTTGATACCCATATTGAGGGAGTTGTGGAAAAATATGTGAGCCGCCATTTTATGGTGGCGGCCATCTTGGACCGATTTTTATCAAACGTAGCTAAGAACACTCCCGATTAATTCACCTTTCAAACAAAAAAAACAAAATTAAAATCGGTTCATCCGTTCGGGAGCTACGATGCCACAAACAGACACACACACACACACACAGAGACACGTCAAACTTATAACACCCCGTCGTTTTTGCGTCGGGGGTTAAAAATAAATAAAGTAATATTAGGATTCAGGATATTTGCCAAACATACATACATAATCCCATGCTTATATACCTTAATTGTATAGGTAGATGTGTGATTATTGAATGTTCTTTTATTTTCAGTTTAAGTTTTATTAAGACAGAAATAATATGTCTGCGATATCTGGTACATAAATGAGTTGTAAAATACTGAAATTATTATTTGATGGCAATTCCAAAGTGGCCGTGAGTTTCTTGCAGGTATCTTCTCATGGGCTCAAAATTTTGTAAACTTCCTATCCCCTTTGATGTTCATAATTGTAACATTCTAATTCTAATTCTAATATTCTACCACATACAGACAAAACCATCTAGCCCAAACTAAGCAGAGCTTGTACTTTGGTTACTAGACAATGGATAAACATAAAATATACTTTTTTTTTGTAAATACCTACATATTATTCATAGAAACACCCAAACCAAGATAAACATCCATGTTTATGCACACAAATGTTTGACTTGTGCGGGAATCGAACCCGCGACCTCAGGCGTGGCAGTCGGTTACACTAACCAAACTTTGTGACCTACAGAATAAATGATTTTTACTTCGACTTTAGGTAGTCTCCGTTCTGGTACTGAGAGTTAATTGATAAAAATCCGAACACTGCCCGCCTCACGAACCGAAAAGACCTCATGCACAGCAATGGTATTTAATACCTTTACCTATTTGCCAAAAGTAAGTTTGTTTGTTTATTACGCTTCCACTGCTTAAATACGTGACAGGTCATCATGAAATTTTTTATTCGTTTACACGTTGTTAGGAGTACAGAAGAGAACATAGGATATTAATCCAGGAACAAAAGTAAGAGAAATTTATTGACAAAATCTTTATCAAAGGAAGCGAAGCCACAAGTAAATCTGGTTTAAAATAAAACTAAAATAGGTACTTTATGTCGTTATCAACAGGAGACATCAGTGTCAGAAGACCCCACTCTTCCATATCTTTAAAACAAACATCAAAATACATCCATAGGAGTCTTACACGTGTTCAATACATAATAATATGTGTCCACTTTAATTCGCATACATTTATGACTTCTATATAAACGTAATTACATATAAAGTCATGCAGTAAATGTCTCATGACCTCACCCGAGAATAAAAGTCGACAGCTGTAGTATATTGCAACGAGTAGGTGATTATATATGTCCTAGAACTACTGAGTATGGCGCAAGATTTAATGACTAGTACATAACGGCAAAGAGGGAGACCTAAACGAAGATGTCGGGGTGACTTGGACGTCATCGAAAGAGACTAGCAGGAGACCGTTGAAATAATTATCACGCATAGGTCTCGAATTCGATTCATAAGTAACTCTGACTTTTCGGAGTTGTGTGCGTAATAAATAGTTAATTATTGCTCACTTTAACGGTGAAAGAAAATTTCGCAAGCAAACTTGGATGTCCAAGAGTTCTCCATAAAGTTTTTTTTAAGTTCTCGAACATATGTGAAGTCTGCCAACCAATGAAAAATGATATATTTTAAAAGCAACAGCTTAACCCTTATAATAAGCTTAATTGATTTAATTTATGGTCCAAGTTCCAAGCACGACTTAGCATCTGATTTCAGCGGTTTCCACATCATGGTCAAGCCGTTCTGGGCCAGCCTGGTGGACTATGAGCCTTTCTCATATTGAGAAGAGGCCCATGACCAGTAGTAAGACAGCTTTATATATACAGGGCTGATTTTATTATTATAGTTGCATGATTTGCATTGATCATTAATGTGAAGGCTCATACGTAATGTTCTTCAGTTTGAATACATCTAGGGATTACGTTTTTGAGAGCTCTGTATATTTGAAATTGAGCTATGGAGGATTCTGTCGCGTTTAGTTTAATCACAAATTTTGAACTTAAGTACTTCCTATAGCGTAATCCTAACTAATATTATAAATAAGAATGTGAGTTTGTTTGTTAATCTTTACGCCTTGACTTCTAGACCTATGATAACAAAATGAACAAATGTATCTGAGGAATAAAAAATTGTTAAAATCAAGATTAATGCGAGCGTAGTCGCAGGATAAATCTAGTTACAAAATAAAACGGCAGCAAATCTAGGTACTTATTTTTCTTATAGAATACGCTGCTTTAGGCTTTAGCTTTTAGCTTTATTCACTCGTCGCAAGGAGGAACACACGGCTACACATCAAGTTAGACACCCTATATACGCATAACTACGCTACATACAAAATAGAGAATTGTCAGAAAGGGACAGTGCATAGTGTTGTCAATGTAATGGTAAGGATAGAGCGTAACAAAAATATAACGCGCTCTCTCGCACGATTCGCAGCGTTCAACTTCTAATAGTTCAAAGTCCAAACAGTCTAGGTTGATGTGTCGCTGTGTGTACATTACAATTTTTCACATAAGAGAAGGAACTGCGTACTTTTCTACAGGAATTCTTAGTTCAGCAGACAATGCCACAACTATTATATTTGTAAAAAATGCTAATAAACATTATTATAATATGAAACACCGTTGTTACATATTATAATAATATGTAAATACAAAGAACATTGGATCGCACAAATTTTTGTCCCATACAATACAACAACAAATCAAATTTTAAACATTCATCATTTAAATTTCATCATTTAAACCATTTATTTTCTTTACACACATATACAAAACTTACATATTAATTAATTACAACATCATTTACACGGTTACACATACAAAATAAATATAAACTGGCATAGATACATGCATAACAAAGGACTCCAGCTCAGTATTTGTTGCGCACATGTACAGCACTGGTTTTCAACTGGGCCCTGACAATTGAATCAATATTAATAGCACATAAATGTACACAAAGAAGACAAAAGGTTACAAAACATCAAAGCATAAGTTAAAAGGACCCCAGAACACATTAAAAAACAAAAAAAAAGCAATGCAAACATAAATATATAGATAATATATAAATATATATATAAATATGGCTGGCACAACACATATACGACACGACACACTATAACAAGTATACCTAATGGTTACTTTTCTGCTATCATATTATATTCCTTTTTGGAAATTTAATAATTCTCTGCGCAAGTGCGCTTTCAAAGTTTGTTGAGACATACTTTGACGCAGCGGCGGAGGCAAGTCATTCCAAATTTTGGTAGCACAATATTTGAAACCTCCCTTATATTGAGCCGTTCTGTGTGCTGGTACAACAAGTTTATTGGCTTCTCTCCTACGAGTACCCCTCTGTTGCACATCTTTTACCCACTCAAGCTTGTCATACAGATATTTAGGGTTCTTTTTAAGAACAATTTTGTGTACCAGGCATGTCAGGTGTATTTTTCTCCGAGCATCCATCTGTAATGTATCTGTATTATTTAAATACGGTGTGACGTAATCTCGCTTGGGAACATTATAACAATAACGGACACAAGTATTTTGTACTCTCTGTATCGCCTTCTTAGTTTTTTCGTACAGCCGTGGTCTATAAACTGTATCACAGTAGGTAAACTGCGATAATACAATGGCATCTACGAAGGTTTTCCTAATTGACTCTGACAAGTATTTCCTAATATTATATAGTGTCTTTAATCTATAAATGGCATTTTTTATTTTGGAATTAATATGTTCTATAAAGCGCAGCTCGTTATCCATTACTAAACCTAAATTAACGGCATTGTCTACTGCAGAACTTGACCGTGTACTTTAATGTGGAGTGACTTCGATTCCACTTTCTTACACTCAACTTTGTTCCCCAACAACATATATTTCGTTTTACTTGCATTTAGTACCAATGTGTTTTTATTTGCCTACTCTGATATGTTAGAAATATCATTGTTTATATTTTCTATTGAAGTTCTACATGCTCAGGCTTAAAAGAGTAATAAATCATGGTATCTATATACCATCAACTTGATGAAGCATAGTGACGAAGGGACATATAAAAGTATTGCGCTATTCGTGCTGTCAATTTATGGTATAATAAAGAGTCAACTATACAAACAATGTTTAGGTAGGGAGATAGATTTGAAGTTGTTGTTGTCCATAGTAACAAACGTCATAGTGACCCATCTGATTTGTGTAACATAATTATGTAAAATATGTACATTTTAATGTAAGCGTAACACCTAAATTATGACGTCAGTTGCATTAATTACTTTATGAAATGATAAGGAACCTTTTTTGATAAACTTACTGACGCGATATTCTAGAAAAAAATGTTTACTTGTTTATTACACACATGTGTTTAATCGTGGCTTCGCTCGCAAAGAAATATGTTAGGTTATGTTAGTAACAGCAGGTACTGTTTTTTATTAAAACGCCTATATTACTTGGTGATAATAGATATTTCTAATGATGAAAGAATTTTTAAAATCGGTGCAATCAAATCTTTCCTCTTCATAATATTAGTGTTGGTGACACAAACAGTCCAGAAACGGTAAAGGAGGTTCTGCGCGACACCGGTCCCCTATTATCGTTCTGAATGGAGCTGAGGTGGTATGAGTAACCGAACAACTTATCGCGTCGGTAACTTACGCATATTGGCCCAATTGTGGGACTACGTGCGGATAACACACGTTCAACTAAATAGTTAACACCCGACACAAAGAATACCTAGACTCGAAACAACGATTTGTGGATCACACAAAGTTTTATCCCATGTGAGATTCGAACACATTCTTTTCTTTTAATCCCATGTGGGATTCGAACACATTCTTTTCTTTTAATCCCATGTGAGATTCGAACACATTCTTTTCTTTTAATCCCATGTGAGATTCGAACACATTCTTTTCTTTTAATCCCATGTGGGATTCGAACACATTCTTTTCTTTTAATCCCATGTGGGATTCGAACACATTCTTTTCTTTTTTCGAAAGTAATTCCTGTATCGCGGGAGACTTTGCACACATTCAAACAAACACAAAGAACATCCAGACACGGTACAAGCATTTGTGGACCACACAATTTTTTTTATGGCATTTGATTCCACTATACTCGGCGCAGTGTCAGTGACGAAGCAACCACATAAACCGCTAAGCCATCGGGGCAATAATTACTACGATATTTAATTAATATTTTTTAATGTTTTCCAGTGTTTCGTGACAGCGGCGGTGTGCTTCACGACCGTCGGCCATGGTTCCGTGGTCGGCTTTCCCGCCATCTTGCTGCCGCAGCTGAAGCAGCCAGGATCATACCTCACGCTCACTGAAGAAGCCGGATCATGGATAGGTAAGCAACATGAAGATAATATATAAAAGATATGCGAAGCTGCAATACAAGCCTTCTAAACAATAGTACATAGATTCACGCCTCTTTCCTAGAGGGGTAGGCAGGGACTACGGATTTCCATTTGCTACGATCCTGACATACTTCCCTGGCTTCATTCATTTTTATAACATTCCTCATACACGCTCGCCGGTTGAAGGTGCTCTTAACCTGGCCTTTATCCAGAACGTCTCCGATCTGATCAATAAACGTTCGACTAGGTCTTCCCCTTGCGACTGTTCCATTCACACTAGCCTTATAAACTTTCTTAGTCAGTCTTTTCTCGTCCATTCTTTCTACATGCCCAAATCAGCCTAAACAAATTACACTATATTAGATTTTTTTTTTCTTTTCAAGGTGTATTAAGAATTTCTTTGTCAACTTTTCTTCTTTCTGATTTATATAAAAATTAAAAGGCTAATATATTATAGATAGTAAAACTTTAGCAATAATTATATATATTACAGCAGATATACATATATCTATTCTCAATCTATTCTTTTTATTAGATCGCCGAATTATGTCCCTTTTTTAAGATAACTCTCTCTCTAGAAATAAATCCTATGCCGCGGGGGACTTTGCAAACATTCAGAAAAACGACACAAAGAACATCCATACTCGGAACAACTATTTGTGGACCACACAAATGTTTGTCTCGTGTGGGAATCAAACCCACAGCACTCGTCGTAAAGGCAGTGGATCGCCGAACTCTTAAACCAGTATGCCAAGTACGCATTATGCATTACTATTACAGTATTATAAATACACTTACATAATATTTACTTACAATATAATAACCCGCTTCAAACCTGTTATCCATCGGTGGCCTGGAAAAGGGCCAATGCACTGCCCGTGAGTACTTACCGTTTTGTTACGAAACCAACTTTGCAAAACCCGGCGCTATAATCATTGCATCGCTCGACACTGGCTGAGCGTTCGACTTCACATCTTTAATATAATTTTGGTTCAATTTATCTCGCTATTGCTACTATGCCGAGTCGCCAAGAGTCTTGGATCCAAAATGTTTGACTGCACAAATGGCAGAGCTTATATATTACTGTAATTCGAAACCCACACCGGACAAATTGTGTGCTCCAAAAATATTTGCTTCGAATCTATGAACAGTCACATCTTTGTGTCCATTGTTTCAATGATAGTAAAGTCTGCGGGAACGTCATAAATAACTAGCGTTCATATTACCAACTGCTCTACCTTTTGGAAGGTAATTAAGAGTTGAGTATTGATTATTTTTTATCTCGCAGAGGTAGTAAATGCAACTGCTGTGCATGAGATCTCAGGTTTGAATTCCCGGTCAGGCTAACAAAAAGTTATTCAGTTTTTCTGATAAGAGATTCAGTAGCAGCACGTGCTGCTGCTAGCTGTGTACACCGCCAACTTCCAAACTCCGTAGTTAGGATGGTGGCGGTGTTTTTTTTTTTTTTTTTTTTTTTTTTATTTATCGTTTACAAAAAAGTACAAAATTATTATATAATAACAACAACTAAAAACCACAAAGGTTTAGTACACCGCCGTCTCTCATAAAGCACTTAAATCCGTTGGTTCTGCGGCTTATCTCTCTCCGGTCTTGCAGGATGCCGTCCCATCAGATTATAAGTGTTATGGAATAGCGAATACACATGTGTTTTCGTACAAACTTGTGTACTATGTATATATCCTACGCAGATGGTCAGTGTCCGCTTCAGATTGGTCGTCGTGACCAAAATTCGGTTTGGGTGACATTATTTATCGTAACTAATATAATAAATGTGAATGTGAGTTTGTTTCCTTGTTACTCTTTCGGTTTATTGAACCGATCATTATGAAATTTTGCATACACATTGAAAAAGTACTGTTACCGAGGGATGGCAATTTATTGATAAAATCTACATCAACACGAGCGAAGTCGTGGATATAATCTAGTTATTAGAATAAAATAGCCAAGACGAATAATTAGAAGTAATTGCTATGCTGCGACGCATGTTTAACTGCTTTTTCTATTTATTCCAGCTTCAGTGACAGCAATCACCCTTCTAATAGGGAGTTTCATGGCGCCCCCTATCATGGGGCGACTGGGGCGGAGGGTGGCACACTTCGTAGTCATCGCCAACATACTCGTTGGCTGGACGGTTATTATATTGGCTAAGAATATAGAAGTAAGTCTAATACATAAAGATATTATTTGACTGATTGTCCTTACGATTAAAAGTTCACTCACGATCAGACGTTAAGTCAAGTTTCGAGTCGATATAACGAGGTGTTATTCGATATGAGTTTAGTTTCCTTTTAAGTAGACAACTTTGAAATACATAGCTTGCACTAAAATTATTTACTGAAACTCGGCTGTATAATATTCAAACAACGGTTTCCAAGGACATCCAGACTCGGGAACAACCATAATCACACGAAATTTTTGTCTTGCCATATTCAAATTTCAATCCTCGTCACAGTGGCTGTGACGAGGCGACTACTTAAGCCACTACGCCATCAGTGTGGTCATAAGACCAAGTCAAGCCAAAACCAGCACCATACTTGGCAATTTTTGTTTTAACTGGCACACATCATCATCACATCACTTTACAAACATTCAAACAATGAGCACAAAAAACACCTCAGCTCGGTTCAACCATTCATATAAATTATACACTGACGGTCTTATAAACTGCATCAATGTTCAAGATGCCTTTGAAATAAACGTTTTAATCAAGTATTCAAACTTTTTACACAAATTTAAATTGAAACCTATAGTTTGGTTCGTTAACTTCATAACAGCGTAGTATCATATCCTTATGTGTATGTTTGTATACTGGAAAGGACCACTCAATTGTTTTGAACAAAAACGATAAATATAACGAAAATAGGTTTTGGTTTGTTTATTGAAAAATGGGTTTCTACAATTAAAAAAAGTTGAAGCGCTTTTCTTTTTCTTTTTATAAGGTGTATTGCCTCCACGTGCCCTTATTACAGATTCTAATTGGTTCTGCATAGATCTGATTAGGGTTATTAAACGGTCTTACGTAATATTGTTTTATTCTTGTGAAATCGCTGTTCTTAGTGCTGCCACTGTTGTGGGCACAGGATTTCTCATATATACAGCTTTTATTAAACTGTCCCAAACATGCTCAAAGGGATTAAGATCCGGGCTGCGTGCTGGCCAATTCATGGTACGTATCCCAACCTCTTCGCAATATTGTCGAACTTGTGCAGCGGCGAGGGGTCGGGCATTATCTTGCATTAGAGTAAAATTTTTGCCTATTAATTCCATGTTAGGTACCACGTGAGCTTCTAAAACCTCTGTTATATAGCGTTGTGCCGTCAAACCACCTCTTTTACCGTTTTGATGAACCATGTCGTTGAACACAAGTTCCGTTCGCCCGATCATCGAAATGCCACCCCGCACCATACACGAACCGCCTCCAAAAGGAACACGATCCTCAATGCAACTTTGAGCATATCTTTCCCCACGTCGACCATAGACTCTTCTGCGACCGTTTGCACCATTTAAACATGTCCTACACTCATCGGTGAACAATATGGAGGCCCATTGCTCTTCAGTTCAATTAAGTGAACATTCACGCGCAAATCTTAAACAAGCTTGTCTGTGAGCTGCAGACAGCTTTAGACCATTTGCTAGTCTAAAAGGGGTGATTGCCGCTTCCTTAAGCCTCCTTCTTATTATTCGTGCACTCACGTTTACTCCCCGCACTTCATTCAGCTCTGTTTTGAAGTTAACTGACGTGAGGAAACGATTACGTAGTGCAGTTGAAACAATAAATCGATCGTCACGACGGGTGGTTGCTCGAGTTCTGCCGGTACCCGGTCTCCTTTCGTAAGAACCTGTCTCTACAAACCTTCGGTATACTCTAGAAACCGTAGACTGGTTTAAATTTAAATTTCTAGCAATCGTAAATTGATCCAAGCCTTCCCGCACCAATGCCACAATTTGAGCGGCTTGTTCGGACTAAGTACCCATATTTATGGTTACGAAACTTATGTTGAGTTTAAAAGACTAAAAATCAATACTATTGGTAACAATAATTTAAATCGCAAATGAAAAAAGAGACTAGTCCGTCAGTGTATAATTTATACAAATTTTTGACCCGTCTGAGAACTGAACCCATAACACTTGGCAAAATGGCAATGACTAAGCCACCATTTAAACGTCTACGCCGTCCGTACAGTCAATGAAAGGTACTTAAAAGCGTTTAATAGTACATGAGTCGCTTGGACAACATGTAAGTCATATGCATCCCTATGAGACCAATTCCTACTCTACTAATACCTTATACTTGTAATAGAACACATAAATAAACCATCAACAGTCAGCACATTATCTCCTAAAAAAATGTGAAGTGCCGTTTCAAACACAAAATATTTGAAAGCGCCTTTTAAAACATAATAGCGTCGCACTGATAAATACTTTAGATATTTCTTTAATTCGAGAACACTGAAGCCCGATTCTTATATCAGGAAAATAGTAATTTCAGCTACAGACAGTTAAATTTTGACATATTTTTCATATACATATTTATCAAAACATTTATATAGGAGTCGGGCCTAAGTTCAGTCACACAATATTTTTGAATAGAAGTGTCTGCCGTTGCCTAATATAAATGTAGTTATGATAAGAATGATCCTTTTCAATATAGAATTCGTAAATCCATGTATTTACACCTTTTTGCATTTATTTCCAGACAATGATCGTGGGCCGAATCATCCACGGCATGTCATTCGGCCTGATGCTGCCTCTTCGCTCGGTCCTCATCGGCGAGTATACCAGCCCCAAGAACAGAGGTGCCTTCCTCACAACGATCTCCGTTACACAAGCATTCGGGATCTTGCTGGTCCATCTCATAGGATCCATTGTCTCTTGGCAGAAAACCATACTCATAGTAATCTCTTTCCCACTTGCAAGTCTACTTATGTCATCTATACCCCTGAAACTCCAAGCTGGTTAGCTGATAAAGGAAAATATGATCAGAGCAAAGAAGTCTTTCGATGGCTCCGAGGAGACGGGGAAGAAGATGAACTGGAAGCCATGATCACAGCGAGATCCACCAAATCCGACAAATCACCAATAGCCAACTGTGGAGACCTTTTGACTCTGATGAAGAAGAAAGAATTTTATAAGCCGATCGTGATTATGATCCACAGTTACCTGATGGGAGAATTCTCTGGAGGTGCGTTAATGTCCTGTTACTCCACTACTGTGATCACTCTTATGGCTGGACCTGAAGTTGATGCTCATTTCTGGATGGTTGCTTTAGACGTACAAAGAAACATCTCAAATATGATAGCTGTTTATGTAGTACATAAGGTGAAAAGAAGAACCATGATGTTGAGCACTGGAAGCCTTTGCATCTTGAGTAGCATAGCTATAGCTTGTTACGTTTATGCGAAACACATTGGAGTGTTGACTTACACTGCAACGTGGATACCAATTCTGCTGATCAATATTCAGTTTTTCACAGTAGCTGTTGGTATGGTGTGTCTTCCATACGTCATAGCTGGTGAAATCTTTCCTTTACAATATAGAAGCGTCGGTGGCAGCATCAGTATTGTTTCCATAGCCTGCGGATATTTTCTTGTCACGAAAACGTTCCCGGCTTTGGTCACAGCGATAGGGCTCCATGGTTCTTACGCGGTGTATGCCGCAGCTATGTCTTATAACCTAATCATAGTTTGGGCTCTATTGCCAGAGACCAAAGGTAAGACGTTGCAGCAGATTGAAGAACATTTTAGAGGAAAATCCTTGGAGCGTGAAGAGCTGGAAGTAAGGCAGTCTTTAAAAAACAAAGAGAATATAGAAAAGGCTATCAGCTGAGGTTTATAAAGGAATCGATGGATAGAAGATATTTTCCAATTGTTAGTTGAATAACGGCAGGACCGTCTACCACAAACTGTAATCACAAATCCCTCTGTTCCAAGTTCTTTGTTTTGGTTACAATATGTTTTAGAGAAGTAATGTAAAAATGGAAATGGAAATGTTCACCCATTCCTGCAGTGTATAGTTAGCTAATCTAACTATCCCTAGACTTGCCTGAATTATTAAAACCATATTGATCGAGTTACTTTTCATATGTATGATTAAGAGAGCCAATTTTATGTACATAAAATTGGCTCTCTTAATCAAATAATCTAAAATAGGTAATTGACTCAGATTTTATATTATTTGAGTCAAACAGTTACATTATTAAAACTCTTCAGAGTTTAAGTATATACATACATACATAGATTCACGCCTGTTTCCCAGAGGGGTAGGCAGAGACTACGGATTTCCATTTGCTACGATCCTGACACGCTTTCTAGCCTTATAAACTTTCTTAGTCAGTCTTTTCTCGTCCATTCTTTCTACATGCCCAAACCAGCATCCCCTTTTCTATTCTTGTCAGTATATCCACCTTCTTGCTGCATCTCTAGAGAGAGATGCGGCAAGAAGGTGGATAAAGGGTGATTAGAGAATCATACTATTCCTTATTCTATCTTTCAGAGTCACACCACATATGTCTCTCAGCGCTCTCATTTCTAAAGCATTTATTCTGCTCCCATGCTTCTTTTGCCATACCCAACTTTCAATTCCATGCATAAGTGTAGGCACTAATAGTCCTCTATGAACAGCCAAACGTGCCATTTCGGATACATTTCGACGTAGTAGGGATAGTTGTCAAATGACCGAAAACGATGCACGGTATAAACTGTGACGTAATCGCTATTTAAATGCAGATATCCGAGCGAGATAGCGAGGTAACCCCACTACAATTTTCTTTTTCTTACAACCAAATTTAAAAATTACTGTTGTCACAAAAAGATTTCTTTTAATTTCTATCTGCTCTTGTGGGTCAAATAATGTACAAATTCATACAAAACTACTTTATTATATTACTTGCCTAACTAAGTTGTTAAGGCTTACCTAAATTATAAGTAAATAGTATCAATATTAAATACATAACTACAGGAATTAAATTATTCGTTTCGAAACGCCGCTGGCAGCTTTGATAGACAGCCATTCAGTTAATTACTTAATGACTTGCATCCGTTCTAAACAGACTAAACCAGAATTTTGCTTAGTTAGAGTGGTTCACAAGATTACTAGAAATTTGCATACCAAATGGCTTGCAATAAAAATGTTACAAATCTTTGAATTCCTTTTTCTCTTTGAATGTGATATTGTTAAATAGATTTAATATATTTGTATAGTTAATTTTGTTAATTTTTTAAATAATAATTTACATTGTCAGTTTGTATTATATTTTCAATGTTACCAATCTAATAAAATCCTTATAAATATCATAAATAGTCCAGGCAGAACTGTGTCGTAGCACATTCTCTAATCTGTACTGGAAGTGGCTACATCGACCGTAGGGATTTATTAAAATGATCGACGTGTATTAATCATCCTTTTTGGATAAAAATTACAACTCCCGCACTACCAAATAATAGACACCTGCGTTGCGGGTCACACAACGTTTTGTCCCGTTTTTGTCCCAATTGCTTTCGAATACACGAATCCCATATTATATAGTTTAATATAAATATAATAAAGTAATATGTATCATATTCAAGATGTAAACGTTTCAAACTAGCTCATGCCAGATATGTGTTTGCGTGTTGCAAATATGTGTAGCTGCTTTCAACTTTAAATTCTCCTAAAACCATGGTGTTTAAAAGTGCATGAGCGTGCACATAAAACATTGATCAGCAGCAGCAGATGCAGTACCATAACTCCATATAGGACATAAGAAATATAAGCAATGGAGTTTTTGATGAACCGATGCAATGGTATTTATAGATAAAACAGTCTGCCCTATCTCATAGCCTCAAGTCGGATAAGCAGACGGTGTCTCGCCAACTCGCTGCATGGGCCTCGGAAAAGCTGCCATAAGTATACAATTTCTAAAAGTAGCAGAAGGCAACACAGTTAGATCTAAAAGCAGCAGAAGGCAGGTAATGGTATCGTTGTGTTTGTCTTGTTTAATTCTGCAGACGTACTTACGCCTATAGAATTAAACAATATGATGTACTAACAATAAAGTTCTTTATAATTTATCAGGCACTTCGTACAAATTTTAATAAATGCTGTATTATTAGGTATTTAGCTACGAAATTGTCGTTCATGTCCAACATCTAATTTCGTGGCTTCTGTACCAAATGCAATGGATATATCGAGATTCATTTCGAGAAACGTAATCCTAACTGGGTAGTTAGGATTACGTTTCTCGAAATGAATCTAATATTATAAAGGCAAATGTGGAATTGTTTATTTATTTGTTTGTTAAGAAAGATCATGAAAGTTGACTGACCATTTATATATGGAAGCTAGTCCAAGTGCTGACCAACACTGACACATAGTGCAAAATGTTCCTTAGAATAATATTAGTCTGTAACCCAAAGCACTTCAAAATCTATCCGAGGAGTATTTAGATAAAAATATTTTTGTACGCAATTACCTGCTTGTGGGACGGGAAACCGATGCGATGGGAGAGAGGTTAGGCGCAGGACCCAGTGCTTAACGTGCCTTCCGAAGCACGGAGCTGAAGCACCGCCAACTTCCTGACTCTGCTATTATTGGGAATTAGAAAGACCCAATAACACTTTTTGGCCCGACCCAGGATTGGAACCCAGGACCTCATGCACGACAGTCGCACTTGCTACCGCTGCTCCACTGAAGCTTGCGTTAGCTACTTTTCAAACATCATTATCGTCGTCAAGAATAATTCTGTCGAGAAATAAAGCAGGGCGCCTAACAACTTCGTGGTGCCTAGCCCACCCTAAACACCACTAACGCACCCTAACACCACCATACCTAAACTACGCACATAACGTGGGCACATGTGCCAGTTGCTCTTCGTCCAGTAAAACAAGAGCAGCAATAGTGTTTGATGCAGTCCATTCCATGATTATCCTGGTCATTTAAATTATAGGTAGTCAAATATAAACACTTGGTTTATGTTAAAAAGAAATATATACTCTATTTAACTAAAAATACAATTAAGTAGTCTTGTTGAGCAGTTGACAAAAGAATGACTTAATGCTAGGATACATCGGCTTATATGTGGTTAAATCTTATACATGTGTGCTGTCCGTGTGAGAGCCCACGGGCTGCTTGTTTACTTGGTTCAAGTGTCAGGCGGTTCAATTAACTTAGTAGTTCGTTACCTTTAAGTTTATGGTCATTATTTAAGTTATGGTTTATAATAATAATATAATAACATTCTATCACATACACACAACACCATCTAGCCCAAACTAAGCAGAGCTTGTACTATGGGTACTAGATAATGGATAAACATATATACTTTTTTTTGTAAATACTTACATATTATACATAGAAACACCCAGACCAAGACAAACATCCATGTTCATGCGCACAAATATTTGACTTGTGCGGGAATCGAACCCGCGACCTCAGGCTTCGCAGTCGGTTACACTGACCACTACGCCATCGAGGCCTACAAATTTCTGTTCTACAAAGGTTCTGTTGTTAAATAAGGTGAGTATATGTTAATTATTTAAGTTATAGTTTACTTGGAACTTAGATCAAGTAATGTCGCTAAGTGTGGTGATGTGATGCGTTCTCAGGTTATTCATATCGTACGATGTGTGTTCATCGTGGGAATGCATAACTAGGTATGGAAGATTCCTTCTACAGAACGATTACAAAGGAAACACACTCGGTGTTCGTCGCGGTGGTTGATATATTGTTATAATTCCTGTTCGATAATAAACAGTACTAATAAACTCGAGATAAATGTTTAACTACGATAGTCCAAATGAAAATCCAGGTTAACGGGTGATACAGATACGATAAGCAAGAAGAAATGCCGAGTGGTTGAAATATAAAACAGAAAAGCGCACAGTATACAACGGTTCACGTCACGAGTGATTTTAGACTGCGCGAAGTGCGATGCAAAACAGCGGCGCGTGCGCAACGTAGGTATAGACAAGCAACACGTGCGCGAGAGATACAGACATATACCACATCTGAATGCAGACAATTGTTTTTGTATGTAAATGTCCCAAAAGAAAAATAAACTATTGTTATAAAAAGTTTTCTAAGTGAGCGAATTTCTTTTTTGTGTCTTTTACTTTAAAGAAAATGTAAAAGTATTCTCATTTCTGGGCAACACTTGGACCAGACCCGGTCAGTATCCTTTCGCATACACCTTGTCAGGGTACCGAAAAGGACATGGGGTACCCTTCTTGCATTTACGCAAGCGAAGCCAGGGGCAAAATGTAATAGAGCATTTTTTTTTAATAACTTGTCGTTAACTTTATATGCAATTTATATTTGAAGTTATATCGCTTAGTTTATGTAATGATGGCGGACTGAAACAACGAATGTCATCTGTATTAGTTGTTCCAATTCACCATAATTACATTATGGTTGATGTTATCGTTAATTTAAAACTAACCATCGTGTCCTACATACAAGCAACTAAACATACAAAAGATACATAGAATTCGAAATGACCAATCAAAAAATATTGATGGAATAGTTTTTATAAAAACCACAACGCTGCGATTGCCTTTCAAGCCAAAAACTAGAGCTACTTCATATATTAACTCTTTTTTTTTTTTTTTTATTAATAATAATAATATTGTTTATTTCTCTCAAAAAGGTAAGTAAGTACATACTCTTTTCCTATAGCAGCGATATTCTACTGGGAAATCGTTGGACTGCCACGCAGAGGTCTCGATTTCGATTATCTCTGACTTTTCGGAGTTATATTTTCTATCCCAAGGCACATCTCTGACTTTTCCAAGATACGTACATGTGTATTAAAATAGTTAATTATCGCTCATATTAACGGTGAAGGAAAACATCGTAAGGAAACCTGCATGTCTGAGAGAGCTTGTGGAAGAACAAGGTGTGAAGTCCCTCCAACACAAAGGGAGGATCCTCCGACCAGGCTGGTTGAACGTGCCTGGCGGGCCGCGGCCCGACGGTTGATGTCGAGAGCTTATATATATACTCAGTCGCTGTGTAAACTTTACTTGTGCGATGCAGAATAGTATGACGTCATGTAAAGTGCGATTGTATCGCCATCTGTTAATTGTAGGCTGAACTTCTTCGTCTGTGCGGAGTCGCCACAAGCTCTCCATATTGTTCTCGAAGATGTGTGAAGTCTGCCAACCCGCACTGGGGCAGCGTGGTGGACTATGGCCCAACCCTTCTCAGGACGCAATTACACTTGGTTGTTAGCTCGTATTCGTTTGCCTATGGAATTCGGACAAACGACTAAGTGTAAATGAACGAAGTCGAGTAAGCCCGTATTCGAACAGCTTAACTTAACAGTAACCAAACGTGAGTAAAACAACGTAATTAATGCATCGGGTGCCCGAATTCGAGTAAAGTCTTTCGTGCACCCGAATACGGGCTAAGGACCAAGTGTAATTGCGCTATCACACTGAGAAGATGCCCGTGCAATTTTAATACAGGGCTGATATTATTATTATATTTTCCTCATGTATGTGCGAAGCCTTAATATAACTTTATTAAACTACCTTATAGATATCAATTATTGACACTAATCACTATTACAAACACCGCCATATGACATCAGAATGACTGATCTAAAAGCATATATTTCTCCGAATATATCACAAGTTGTCGTTTCAACAATGTTGTGTGGAATAACAAATAGTAGCGAATAAAAAGCAATTCTGTAATTCAAGTGCACAGATGGCGTATGGGTTTAAGTATTCACCCTGACACTCCCTTTACGCTGAGTGTTATGGGTTCGAATCCCACCCGGGACATAAGTTTGTGTGGGCCACTAATGCTCGTTCTCATAATCGTCGTTTCAGAAGTCCTTTGTTTGAATGTTACTAAAGTTCCCTACGATTCCGGAATTATTCCTAGTGGGGCAATTGTACTTAAAATACAAGGTTTTGACCGCGGCTCCGTTTGCATTAATCTAGATTTTTGTCAATAAATTGCTAGGTATCCCTTAAGAACAGAATACTATGTTCTTTTCTGTACCCCTGACAACGTGTATGCCAAATTTTATGATGTTCAGTCGAGTATTTAAGGTATGAAATCGTAACAAACAAAGAAATTCACATTTGCATTTATAATAATAAATAATAATAATATAATAATATTCTATCACATACACACAACACCATCTAGCCCAAACTAAGCAGAGCTTGTACTATGGGTACGAGACAATGGATAAACATACATATATACTTTTTTTTTGTAAAAATATACATATTATACATAGAAACACCCAGACCAAGACAAACATCCATGTTCATGCACACAAATGTTTGACTTGTGCGGGAATCGAACCCGCGACCTCAGGCGTGGCAGTCGGTTACACTGACCACTACGCCATCGAGGCCGAATTTGTATAGAATTACAGTTAGGATAGTTAGGATTACAATTACGATTTTAAAAGGCAGCTCCCACACTGGTTATTGCTTTTGTATCGCGGAGGACCTAACAAAGATTTAACTCGGATCAACTATTTATTAATCACACAATTTTTTGTCCCGTATGGGAATCGAACCTTAAACACTCGGCGCAGTAGCGAGACCATCTACGCAGTCAGGTAGATAAACACACCTTATAGTCTCCGTATACGATACCACGTATATTTATCCAGTGTGATGATGAATTAGGCGTATTCCTCAGCGATTAATCTTGTTAAGAAACATGCCTCCATGACATTTCTTATCATACTAACGTCAGTTTGTTCTCATACACAACTGATCTGAAATATTTATATTTTACGATTACTGACATTTAACCTATTGACATACTTGTTATATTATTACATATAGTCGAAGACTTGAATCATATATGTATATATATACCGCTAGATAAGGTCCGCATGAAATAGGGTCCACAGTATAAAAGTGTGCTCACACATTATGTTTACATGATAAAGAACGATAGTGTACAAATTCCAATATGAGTGAGCGTGATAAATGATAATACAACATTTTATTATTCAGATTACATAGTGGTATTGTTTGCCCGGGGGTCAGATGAAAACTTTATGTTTAGAAATATGGATAATATTTAAACGGAGTTGGGTGCATCTATGATTAATTTTTAATTACGTATAATCTATTTTTTCGCCATCTACTGCCACCTTTGCGAGTGTTGTGGGTTTGAAACAAATCACTATCGCACTAACGATTACCTACAGACCCATCGCCACAAGAGATGCGATCAAAACCTTCAAGTTTGAGTACATAAACCTTATTTCAACAGAGGTAATTGGCACTACCATTGTACTGTTCTATGATTGTCCGTATAAAGTGTTTAATTTCAATATTTTCAATATACAAGAAGTACTTTTGCTTTATGATTGTAGTTTATAACGACTGATTTATATTACGGAAGCAATGCAAACAATACACATGTAAGAAATTTCTCTAGAAAAAAAAAATACAAAACCAAAACCTGTCACTTATACTTATAACGCGTGGGAGATATCGACGAATTAAAGTCCATCTTTGTGTATACCAAATATTATACGTCATAGTATGAATAAGATTATTTCAATATTACGATAAGATTAGTTATCACACATTAACGTATGAGTAAGGAAACTTAATTTGTAGTTTGTTTAAGATATCAAGAACGATGAATGAGTAATTATAATTAGGTCTTATTATTTGTTCCGTTTCATACTGTTTATCAATTTGAAACGGGTTTTGTAAGAAGGAAACTTGCTGCTTTAGACGGTCAAAGTGTTATTGGGTTTCTTCTTTTATAAGACTTAAGGCCTGTTCCACCACCTCCAAATAGAATTTATCTATAATTTAAATGTATCACCATCTTTCTTCTTTAACCTAACAAGAGTGAGACAGCATGTTATTTTATATACACCTTTAGAAATAGCTCAGAGAGCTTTGCTTAAGGTTAGCACTTTTCGGCCTATACGTACCCAACATATCAACTCTACCAGTCCTGTAAAGTACTTTCGGTCCGCCAGTTATTTGTTATGTACACAATTATGAGACAACATGCTGATACATATTTCGTGAGGACTGACCGAGGCAATAGACGCAAAATCACAGCTCACGCAGTTGTACCTCGGCCAACATTTAAACACACATAAATGAATAAATACTATTGTTTTATAGGCCCGTATCTATATAAATAAACTTATAAACATATACCTACCCACTAAATAAAAGAGATTGTAAAATGCACTATTCGAATACTTAAACAAATTAACTTATGATGACACAGAAAAGTTATTAAATATATTAAAGTAGCTACTAAACACCTTCTCCAACACACACCCTCTCATACACCCACACCCTCACACGCACCCTCTCACAGACCCACACACACACACAATTTCATGCATTGGGAGGTCACTACTACTCCACACACTTTTTATCATTATTTTATTTTATTAATTATTTTGTTTTAGTTTTTATATTATTTCACTTCTACTTTTTTATGTTTTATTAATCTTTTTTTTTTTTTTTACTTGGGGGAATGCAGTGACGCATATCCCTCCGCGGGGGTGGTTGGAGGGATTATGTCGGACTCGCCGGGGTAAAAGAAAGATGTTGAAAAGATAATGTACCTCCCGGAATACCGGCTAAACCTACCACGGTGTTCCTCGACAAAACCACTATCGACGGGGCCGCGCGAATCGCTTTCGCATGCAGTCGCGACCCCGCCGAGGTTACGGCCCGCCGTGTAAAACGGCAGGCCACTACGCGAAGAGACCTACCCAAAGGACTCACTTCTATAATATACCCTACTGTCCCCCCCCCTAGAGGGGAGACGGACTCGAAACAGAGGCGCGCGTGGGAACACGCACGCCGCCTCTTGGACCTGGTGCTGAACGGATGGTGGGCAGGCCCACAAAGCCCACCACCCCCAGGTCAAACCTCAGGGTGGCTGGAGGTCATCTCGCGCCCTCCGGCGCCCGGCTCTGCGGTTGGGGAGAGGGTTTAAACGCTCCCTCTCCCGCTCCGCCACCTCCTTGATGGAAAATACTTCCTCGCAGAAGGAGGCGACGGCGTTCCACGACCTCTCACTCCGGACCATAGACTGAACTACGGCCGGGAGCGAGAGGGCAACCGATCCGACTGCCGCGATCAACTCACGGCGCTGCGATGCCCCGGCGGGGCAAACCGCCAAAGTGTGCAGCGCCGTGTCCTCAACAACGTCGCGGCAGTCGCCGCAGTGGTGACAACCGGGCGTCTCTTGCCGGCGTATACGACACAGGAACCGGCCAAAACAACCGTGGCCAGTCAGAACTGTGTCAGCCGGAAGGTGAGGGCGCCATGCCGCCTCTCCAGCCACTCCTCAAACACGTGACTTACCGCCACGATCGTGGCGTGCCCGATGTTTTATTAATCTGCATTATGTAAAGTTCATGATCTATGTTACCGAAGGGTTACTAAAATGTCTTTAAATTTAGGAAGAGCACTGAGGTCTGAAATACAGATAATTTTATTTTATCTAGTTCGGAAACAGATGTCTCACTCAATCGAGATTAAGCCAAATAATGTTAACAAAATGTAATTGCTGTATGTACATGTTTCTTGGAAATAAACAATAACTGATAACTGATATTTATCTTTCAGATAACTTTTACTTGGTAGCCATCATTCTTATAATTTTTTTATCAATAGCAAGAAGTCTGATCGCTTGTGTTGACGGAAAAGCGATCATTGCGCCGACCCTTTATTATTTATTTACTCTTAATGTTACTCAGTAGGGAGACCAACAGACTGCAATGCAGAGGGTCTCGGGTACCAATCCACATCACGCACCTCTAACTTTCGGAAGTTATATGACATTTCGAAATTATGTGCGTATTAATTGACAATTGTCGCCTGCTCCGTGCCTCGGAGAGCACGTTAAGCCGTCGGTCCCGGCTGCCATGAAAATCTATGATAGCCGTTATTGGGAAGTCAGTGCCCTATAATATCCTGACACTGGTCTAGCCTTAGGGTATCGTTAACCTTTGGGTTGCGGAGGCCAGGTGTCAGCCGCTCCATGTAAAAACTGATATCCAGTCAAAGCTGGTTAGACTAGAAAAGCCAACCCTAAGTGACTTGGGAATAATAAAGGCTAGAGAAAAGAAGTTACATCGGTAAACAAATATCAGATGTATGGCAAATATGTATAATTAACTAAGAAAACGATGAAGATGGTAAAATGAAAAATTCCTATGTATAACATATACAAATAAATAAAATTGAAGTATCTGTTTGTAATGTCAAAATAACAGCTTTTACTAAATACATATGACAGTATATATATATATATATACGTTACCCACTTATAGTCTTACTTATAGTCTTACGTTACCTACTTTTGGGGAGGAACTGATTGCCATTATACAGCTCACGCTAGTTTGGGAATCAGGGCTTACACTTTAATTGTATATACCTTTTTGTTACAATTATTTATTTATTATTATTATTAGTCATTAGAGAGATGTTTTTCGTTTGATTGTAATCGATAAACTCTGAAACTACTGAACCGATTTTAACCTATTGAGTCACAGCGTCATACCGGTGGCCCGACACAATAGATTTTTAATTATGTCTGGTATTCTAAAACTTGACAGATTGATCATTATTTCACCATTAGAAAGCTACTTTATTCCGAAGTAACTTAGGTAACATTACGCTAAGAGGCATGGGAGCGGAGCCGTTATCTGCAATCTAGAAATTAATGCAATAGACGGAGAGTCAGACATTTTTTGTTTGGCGGCGTCTCCCATGCCAAATAGCGGGTATTGAACTCGATGCAATTTTGATTAATCATCTTCCTACTGATAGTTGTACGAAATCTGGTTGCTTGAGGTAATTTTATTGAATCCTTACTTATATTATAAACTGAGCAGCTATAGCTCAGTGGGGAGACCAAAAGACTGCAATGCAGAGGGTCTCGGGTTCGAACCCACGTCGCGCACCTCTGACTTTCGGTAGTTATATGACTTTTCGAAATTATGTGCGTATTGATTGACAATTATCGCCTGCTCCGTGCCTCGGAGAGCACGTTAAGCCGTCGGTCCCGACTGCCATGAACATTTATGGCAGTCGTTATTGGAGAAGTCGACACAAAAGACCCCACTGGGTCGAAGTGTCGCCGGTCTGTACTGACTGGCCCCCACACAAGATAAGATATATTATAAACTAGATGATCCGCGCAACTTTGTCTGCGTCACATAAGAGATTCTTCCCTGTTTTCCAACATTTTTCATTGATGCTTAGCTCCTATTGGTCGTAGCGTGATGTTATATAGCTTATAGCCTTCCTCGATAAATGGGCTATCCTACAGAATTTTTTCAATTCGAACCGCCAGTTCCTGAGATTAGCGCGTTCAACCGAACAAACAAACTTTTCAGCTTTATAATATTAGTATAGATGCGAATGTGAGTTTGCTTGTTTCGCTATGACGCCTAAACTATTTGACTGTTAATCATAAAATTCCGCATACAGTTCGTGGTGTACAGAAAAAGACATATATACCTTACGCCCTGAGAACACTTCTGTTCCCGAAGGTTATAAATTTATTGACAAAATCCTTACTAATATTATAAATGCGAAAGTTTGTTTGGATGTATAGATGTTTGTTACTCTTTCACGCAAAAACTACTGGACCGATTGCGATAATAATTATAATAATAAGTTGTGAGTTGGCGAGTCACCGTCTGCCCATTGCATTGATGCTAGTAGAGTATTCAGGGCAGACGCCGTTTTTCATCCATAGTTAGCAATATACCGGTCCACCAAACACCCAAACCTATAGCCCATATATTAGAATCCATACGTAGCAATAGTCCTACGCCTGCTGCGGCTAGTGCCGCTGTATGTGTTCCATCCCACCTTTGATTAAAACTCTCGAAGGGCCTCTTCACCGTGTCTCCGTGTAAGCCTCCCAAAGGGCCAGGTATTTTCTAATATAATATGTTAGATATGAGATAAGAGAAACATAATAATAATAATTATTTATTTATTGATTACAGTGGTAAAACATGAATACAGTCCATAAAGTACTTAATATAGGTAATATAATATGGGTGCCTGTACTAGGGTAAACCTGTGCCACAGGTGTTAAGGGCACTTACAATATACTACTAGGAATTAAGTTATATACAACTTCAACAAATCTTGATTATCCTCATAATTTAAAGTTTGTAAGTACCGACAGACTTTCCGCTTAGATCTTATATAACTTAGGTCAAATATAGCTGTTTGTTTATTTATCTTGTTATAAAGAAAAGGCCCTAAGAATTTATATTAATATTAATTCAAAAACTTATCAACAAAAATCTTTTATCTTTAGTAAGCTTCATTATTATGGAGTAACATATGTAGGCGACATTTTTATTTTGTTCTGTTCCTAACGTACATTTACGCGAGCCAAGCCGCGGGCAAAAGCTAGTTTGCTAATATATAATGTAGTTAGTATACATAAATTTAACTAGCTATATTAGCTACTTAATGATTAATTAATCTGTCAAGTATTAAAATAACAGTAATCATTAAAATCTATTGTATCTGGCCACCGGTGTGCCACTGCAACAACACAGTTATGTTAACATGACTCATATCACAAACGGAGCCATGCAGAGTCGCGCAGGCATGTTGATAAATTACCATTTTACTAAGTACTTATATAACACATATACAATACATACTAATATAATATAATTAATACATACTAAATTCTGCCTGCAGCTTCGCTCACGGTTATGTTGATTGTGACAATAAATTACTAACCCTCGGAAACAGTACTTCTGCCAGATAAAAGGTACCCTATATCCTTTTTTGTATCGCTCACAACGGTATATCGCGAAATTTAACGATGATCGGTCGAGTAGTTAAGGCCTGAAAGGTAACAAACAAATCCACATTCGCATTTTTATTATTAGTTAGGATGTAGGTACACGTAACTATTTATTCATTCCATACACACTTATCATACGAATGAGTGGCAATCGCCGAGGCACGGTAATGTAACAGTATTGTAACTCGGCTCTGTCCTTGAAATAATTACCTACGCACGGTTCGCGAATAGGCGAATAGGCACGGTTCGCGAGAGGGCTGCCCACCAACAGTATTTTAATTTCACATCTACCTACTTGAGTTTCTTCCTAGTTTAGTGATTGTAAATAATATAATTCTTTTTTTTTTAATCTTGCTTATGAAATAGGAAATGTTCTCAATAAAATCATGTTATGTTTTTTGATTAGTAGATTTAATGAAAAAACAACCTTAAATATTTGAGGCTGGAAAATATTTGCGACTGAGACGTATGTACGAAAAGCTTTATTGTTAAATTGAATACTTAGTATAAAAATATCCGCATTCAGATAAAAACTTAAATTAAAATCACTTTTGTTTAGAATTGTAATTTGCCATAATTATTATGTAAGTACTTGTATTTATTTCAATCAAATATTAACAAGTCGCTCGCTTTCTGCTTACAAAACTATTACACCATCCGTTCATCGTTGCGGCGCATTCGCGACTGGTTGCAAACCGAGTGTATACCGGCCTCGAGGCGCGTAGGTATAACTAGCGTTCCGACCGTTTGTCTGAAGATAGAATACTGTTCAATAACATTACCGTGGCCAAGGCGCATGCGCATGCCACGTTGCCAGCCCGTTGTTGCACGTGTAGAAAAGCAATAGCGGGCTGGCAACGTCATATGCGTTGCAACCAGCGGGACTACTGCGTAGCTTTTATAACAACTAAAGTAATTATCTATATTATATAGTATTATTTAATTATGCCACTCCAAAAGACTTATTCACGAATACACTCTAAAGTACCTTAATGTTAGACAATTATTATCATCCAGACTGAATTTGGCACTTACATGTGTGCACAGCACTTATAGATGTCAACGTCTTATGTACAAGATTAAATTAAACTCAGTAAATAAATTGAAATTAAACACTTTATACGGATATTTTCGCGTTGTTTATTTTACTTTAAACACTATTATTACATAATTTTGAAAACTCTAACACTACTATTATTGACAAAATCTACGCAAAAAAAAACCCGTATAAAGTGTTTAATTCCAATGTATAACATTCGCGTAAACATAAGACGTTAAATTGGGGTGCGTGTCAGAAAACCTCCCCGTGGTGCACCCTGGGCACCAGCAACAATGCTTTTCATTGTTGCTGGTGGCTAATATTCTGACAACCGGTGCCATTTGTCGCGTTTGGCACCGGAGGCGGGGGGATGGACGCGAGTCCCATCCCCAAGCCGGAGGCCCTATTCTGGGCCCGGCTCTCCCAGTACCGCTCTGTTTTAGAGTGGACATGGGAGAGCCCCTTTGACGGGTTCGGCGTGCACTCACCCTGCCGCTGAACAGACAACGGGGTCTCTTCTCGTCGTTCTGACGATTCTTTCCCCCTCTTTGTCCCCCTTTTGTTTTGTGTTTTGGTTTTGTTCCCCCCTTTTTTGGTCGCGGCTGCTGACGGGAGCGAGGGTCTTGGCTTCACCGCCCGGACTGCGAGGGAGTGGCCCTCTATAAAAACCACCCCGAATCTCAAGTTGCTGCCGCACGGCGAGGAGATGCATGGCTGATGGGTAGTTCAGTCACTAGTGCGGCCCCTTCAGGGTACCTGCCGTCCCCCTGAAGTATTAGGCTTGCCCGGGTATCGGGATCTCTGCCCGGGTCGACTTTTATTTCTCCCGTTCTCGTGGGATTTGTTATGGTATTTATAAAATCTATTTTAAAAAAACAGTCGGCAAGAGTCAGTAGGTCGCGCACGCCCAGTATTGCGTGTTCCGAAGAGGAGGAGGAGATCGTGCGATCGGAGCACGATAGTGACGTTGTGGAGATTACTCCGGAGCCAACTCCGGAGAAAGCTCCACGCAAACGGTTGCGGTCAGCGCAGGAGTCGGCGTCAGACGGCTCCAGCGAGGACGCGGTATCGGCTGCGAAAGTGCCGACAGTGCGACGTGGACGCGGTTGTCCACCCACCCACGGTCGTTACGTGGGTCTGGGTCGGGCCAAGGCGGAACTTGCCGCTGCATTGCGGAAGGCTGATGAGGAGCGTACGTCCGATGAGGACATCCTCATTGCTGCGGCAGCCCGGCGAGTCGCTGCGGGTCGGAAGCAGCCGGTGG
This sequence comes from Catocala nupta, assembly GCA_963675205.1. Classification (NCBI taxonomy): domain Eukaryota; kingdom Metazoa; phylum Arthropoda; class Insecta; order Lepidoptera; family Erebidae; genus Catocala; species Catocala nupta. Next base: position 18,287,101 of record OY776104.1, read on the forward strand.
TGGAGCCGGATGCCGAAGACCTGCCGGTGGCACACCTTAAAACCCGGCTCAGCGACGCACTGGAGGCCATACGACTGGTCTCGAGGAAGTCGAAGGGCCTAAAGGGCACGTGCCAGAGGGCCCTTAAAAACTCCATCGAGGCCATTAAGGACATCGCGGAGGCCGTCTTCTGCCGCACAACGAACGAGGAGGTTGAAAAGCTGCAATCGGAGAATGCTCGCTTGGCGAAGGAGTTATCCGAGCTTAAGAAACGCCAAGAAGATTTTGAGAAGCGGCACGACCAGGGGGTAAACAAGGCCGATTCTGACCTTGTGGCCCTCGTTCGACAGGAGCTTGGCGAGTTTCGCGCCAAGCTGTCAGTCATGGAGGGCCGTCTGCTGCGCCCTCCTCTGGCCGCAGACAGGACCAGAGAGCCTCCCCGTTCCACTCCCCCGATGCCTGCGCCGCCAACGTATGCGGCGAAAGCAAGGTCCTCGAGGCCTCCTGCGGTCGCTCCAGCAGCCGAATCAACGGCTCCTGCCAGCCGTAAGGGCAGGAAAAGGTCGAAGGCCAAGCGCGCACCTATAGCTGCTGAACGTCCTGCTGCTCCCGGGATACAACCCGCTGCAGCCGCGTGCCAGACCGACAACTGGCCGTCGTTGGCCAAAAGAAAGCGGCAGCGAAACAAAAAAGGAAGGCGGCCAAGAAGGCCAGACAGGCGGCTAAGAAGGCGGCAAGGAAGCTGCAGGCCCCTCGCTCCACTGCAGTTGTTTTAACACTGCAGCCGGCTGCCATCGAGCGAGGTGCCACATACGCCGAGCTCCTTAAGAAGGCGCGGATGGCGATCGACCCCGGCAAGCTGGGAATAACGGCGGGCTTGAGGTGCCGGACAACCCAGACCGGTGCCCGCCTTATCGAAGTGCCGGGAGTCGCAAGCGGCGACCAGGCGGACCGCCTGGCGGAAAGTCTCCGCCAGGTTCTGCAGCCGGAAGAGGTCCGCGTCTCCAGGCCCCAAAAGTGCGTTGATTTGCGCATCACGGGCCTGGATGACTCTATAACAAAGGAAGAGGTCGTCGCTGCCGTCGCCAAGACCGGAGGGTGCCCTGCTGAACAAATAAAGTGCGGTGAAATCAAGCAGGGCCGCTCCGGAATGGGGACGGCCATTATTAGCTGTCCTGTCGCCGCCTCCAAGAAACTAGCCGATGGTAGGCGTCTTTTGGTAGGGTGGGTGTCGGCGCAAATTAAAGCGCTGGAGCCCAGGATCGCCCGGTGCTACCGCTGCCTATCCAGCGGCCACGTGGGTGTCACGTGCCCCTCACGGGTTGACTGCAGCGGCCGCTGTTTCCGTTGCGGTCAGCCCGGTCACGTGGCCGCAACGTGTGGGTCCACACCGCACTGTGTTCTGTGTGCGGCGGTGGGCAAACCAGCGGAGCACCGGGCGGGTGCCAAGGGGTGCGCCGCCACCCAGAAGAAGCTACCGCCAAGGCCACCTGCCTCGTCGTCGGCGACGTCGAAGGTCGCCGCTCCCGCGGCTGGAGGGGCGGAGGTTAGTATGGAGACGTAATTCCTCCACGCCTCCGTCTCCTCCAGGCTAATATAAACCACTGCGCCAGGGCTCAGGACCTTCTCCTCCAGAGCATGGCGCAGTGGTCAATTCATGTCGCCATCGTAGCCGAGCCCTATTTCGTTCCTCCCAGGGCTGACTGGGTAGGTGACCTCGGTGGCTCGGTTGCGTTAATTTCGCCGGCCACCGCCGGCGCCCCGTCCTTCGAGAACATCGTCCGAGGACGGGGCTGCGTCGCAGCACTCGTAGGAGAAGCGGTTGTGGTGGGCGGTTACTTCTCACCCAACCGACCTCTCGCCGACTTCGAGGAGTATCTCCTCGAACTGAAGGTTGTCGTCGCTCGCAGCCACCCTCGGCCCGTGCTCGTCGTCGGGGACCTCAATGCCAAATCCTCGGCTTGGGGTTCCGCGGCCACGGACGCGAGGGGTGAATTGCTCGAGGAGTGGGCCGTAGAAAACGGCCTGCTAGTCCTCAATCGTGGGTCAGTGCACACGTGTGTGCGTCAGAGGGGCGGCTCCGTCATCGATGTTTCTTTCGCTAGCCCCGCACTAGCATGAAAATCGCCATCAAGCGGGCCAAGGATTTGGCCCGCCAAGAGCTGCTGAGGACTCTGGACCTTAATCCCTGGGGGCGTCCATACCTTATGGTAAGAGGCAAGCTTCGCCCCTGGGCGCCCCCCTTGTCCCAGAGTCTCCGGCCACAATTGGTTGAGGAGGTGGTGGCCGCTCTGTTCCCTTCACGGGCGGAGCACACTCCTCCGTCGATGGTTCCGCCTTCCATGGCGTCCAGCGCGGACTTTGACGACGACGTGGTTCCCGAAGTGACCCAGGTAGAGTTGCGAGCGGCGGTGTCGAGACTTCACTCGAAAAACACCGCCCCAGGGCCCGACGGCATTCCGAGTCGTGCATTGGCCCTGGTCCTCGAGGAGCTCGCGCCCCGACTCAAGGGGCTCCTCAGTGAATGTTTGCAGCAGAGCCAGTTTCCGCGCCAGTGGAAGGTGGAGAAACTGGTCCTGATCAGGAAGGAAGGGCGCCCGGCGGACAGTCCGTCCGCCTACCGGCCCATTGTGTTGCTGGACGAGGTGGCTAAACTGTTCGAGGTTATAATCGCGGAGCGCCTCGTCCAGCGTCTTTCTTCAGTGGGTCCGGACCTAGCGGACAACCAGTATGGTTTCCGCCGCGGGCGCTCCACAATAGATGCAGTCCTGCAAGTGAGGAGCCTGGCGGAGGATGCGGTGTCTTTGGACATCGCGAATGCCTTCAACACCTTGCCCTGGAGTTGCATCAGGGAGGCACTCATTTTCCATCGAGTGCCGACCTACCTCCGCCGCATAGTCGGGGCATATTTGTCGGAGAGGGTAGTCGTCTACCCGGGTCACGACGGTTGGAGTCGGCGAGAGATGTCGTGCGGTGTTCCACAGGGATCGGTTCTGAGTCCGCTCCTGTGGAACATCGGTTACGACTGGGTGCTGCGAGGTGCGCTCCTCCGTGGCGTCGGCGTCATTTGTTACGCCGACGACACGCTTGTCACGGCGAGGGGTAAGTCGCACCGGGCGGCGGCCATACTGGCGACCGCTGGGGTCGCACAAGTCGTTAGTCGTATCCGGCGGTTGGGCCTCGAGGTGGCCCTGTCCAAGTCCGAGGCCGTTTGTTTTTACGGCCCTCGGAACCGGCCACCTCCAGGGGCCCATATCATGGTGGGAGGGGTCCGCATCGGCGTCGAGCCAACCCTAAAGTATTTGGGTCTCTTGCTCGACAGCCGGTGGGAGTTTACAGCCCACTTTCGTCGTTTGGCCCCCATTCTTCGGGGCGCTGCAGGTGCACTCGCGCGCCTGCTGCCCAACCTCGGGGGGCCAAACACCTCCTGCCGGAGGCTCTACGAGGGGGTCGTGCGGTCCATGGCCCTATATGGGGCCCCAGTTTGGGCAGACAACCTGGCGGCCCGAAACATTTCGGCGCTACGTGCACCACAGCGCGCCATGGCCGTCAGGTTGATTAGGGGATACCGCACGATCTCGTTCGAGGCTGCGAGCCTCCTCGCCGGATCGATGCCATGGGACCTGGAAGCGGCGCTCCTGGCGTCGCTCTATCGTTGGCGCCAGGAGGCACTAGCTCGGGGCGAAGGACCGGATCCTCCCGCTATCAAGGCGGCGAGGTCCGAGCTCCGCCAGGTCCTAGTGGCGAATTGGAAGGAGCGACTTGTGCACCCCAGTGCCGGGCACGCCACGATCGTGGCGGTAAGTTCCGTGTTTGAGGAGTGGCTGGAGAGGCGGCATGGCGCCCTCACCTTCCGGCTGACACAGGCTCTGACTGGCCACGGATGTTTTGGCCAGTTCCTGTGTCGTATACGCCGGCAAGAGACGCCCGGTTGTCACCACTGCGGCGACTGCCGCGACGTTACTGAGGACACGGCGCTGCACACTTTGGCGGTTTGCCCCGCCTGGGCATCGCAGCGCCGTGATTTGATCGCGGCAGTCGGATAGGTTGCCCTCTCGCTCCCGGCCGTAGTTCAGTCTATGGTCCGGAGTGAGAGGTCGTGGAACGCCGTCGCCTCCTTCTGCGAGGAAGTGATTTCCATCAAGGAGGCGGCGGGGCGGGAGAGGGAGCGTATAAACCCTCTCGCCAACCGCAGAGCCGGGCGCCGAAGGGGGCGAGACGACCTCCAGCCACCCTGAGGTTTGACCTGGGGGTGGCGGGCTTTGTGGACCTGCCCGCCATCCGTTCAGCACTAGGTCCGAGAGGCGGCGTGCGTGTTCCCACGCGCGCCTCTGTGTCGTGTCCGTCTCCCCCTTTAGGAGGAGACAGTAGGGCTTTTATTTTGTAGAACCTATCTTGGGTAGGTCTTATTGCGTAGGGGCCTGCCGTTTCATACGGCGGGCCGAAACCTCGGCGGGGTCGCGACCGTATGCGAAAGTGATTCGCGCGGCCCCGTCGATAGTGGTTTTGTCGAGGAACACCGTGGTAGGTTTAGTCGGTATTCCGGGAGGTACATTATCTTTTCAAAATCTTTCTTTTACCCCGGCGAGTCCGACATAATCCCTCCGCCCGCCCCTGCGGAGGGATATGCGTCATAGCATTCCCCCAAGTAAAAAAAAAAAAAAAAAAAAAAATACATTAAATTGAATCATAATAAATTGAATAAAATTATATTATATATAAATTATATTAATTATATTATATATATATATATAATTGAACAAGAAAAAATATAAATTAAATCTAAAATTAAATCAAATTAAGTAATGAGCATGTAAAATTAAAATAATAATTACTCTTAATACAAAATTTAAAATTGTTAATTTCACAATAGTTAAAAGATTCTAAATCAAAAATAATATAAATAAAATATCAAATTTCAAAAAAGAAAATTTTAATTAGCTTCTGATGAACATTAGTTTTCGAAATTGTGACAGAGAGTTAGCGAAGATGTCAATACTTTTGAAGCGTGTTTGGTACTCATTGTACATTCTCATCAACCGGTTCATAGGCGTTGAGCGGCCGAGATTAGTTCTAAATGTGCTTCGGTAACCACTTACAGAGCACGAAGTTTTGATGGAAAATGATGATTGAAATGTTTCTGTTCAAACACAATGATAGCATTAAACCCACGGTTATGATTACTGCTCTGCTCCCTTGGCTTCTAGCGCAATGTTATACAACCTACGTCACTTCTGGATAAAGTAGCTTTATAATGATAAAATAATTAATATAATAGGGTCAGTAGAACTGCGTTTTCTTACAAAATAAATAATATTTTCTGTTCATAATATTAGAGCAAATAATTGCACTTATATTGACAACTTGAACTGACAAGTAACGCAAAAGATATGGAAAGGGCTTACGTGAAAGAGATAGCTATCATTCGAATAATTGCGCGTACGCAATATTGCAAGGGATTTTGTTGAACCGATTTTGTTTTGAGACCAATAGAAAATGGAACCAATTGGAACGTTTTTGAGACTTCACTTGCTGTTCGCTAGTTGCAGAGCTGTATCTTATCTCTATATAATATCACTAGTTGTGCCCGCATTTAAAGTCACCGCCCCTGTGGGTCGTAGCGTGATTTTATATAGCCTATAGCCTTCCTCAATAAATAGGCTATCAAACACTAAAATAATTTTCAATTCAAACCAGTAGTTCCTGAAATTAGCGCGTTCAACTAACATCCAAATGAAACTCTTCAGCTTTATAACCCCCTCCTAATAAATTTATCTTGTGCTTCTGACATAGAAATATATAAGTA